>OY979686.1:0-1200000 GCA_963855955.1 Luperina nickerlii | reverse complement strand
CGCTCACATTCCTTTCTGACTTTTGTTTTTGCTCGGCTTCTTATGTTCCAAGCGTGATGTTAAGTAACCTATAACCTTCCCCAAGAATTTGGTCTATCAAATGCAAAAATAATTTTTCAAATCCGACTGCTGTTTCAGAGATTAGCGCGTTTAAACAAACAAAAACAAACAAACGCTGCAGTTTTTTTTTTTTTACATATTTCGGTCCTTTGGGAGGCGTGCGAGGGGCCGAAGCCAACTCGCAGAGGCTCCTTAGGAAATTTTAATTAAATGCGGCACCAACCGACGATTATCCCTGTATGCACTATGCAAATGCACCCAAGGATAACCCCCGGTTGGTGTAGGACTATTGCTGGATATGGAAAAATACAAATTTGGGCTATCGATTTGGGTGGCTAAAGTGGACTGGTTATCAATAACTATGGGCGAATTATGACCATTATTACTTTTAGTATAGATATAGTTTCGTAACATAAAATTGGGTCATGACACTAATCGACACGATCAATGGGGATAGGTATAGCTCCCCATTGATTATTGCGCAATTTGTATCCGTTATTATTTTAGATGACTTCTCAAACATATGGAAAAGTTTGATTGAATCTCTGAGGTAGTTAACAGTTTTCAAGGTTCTTTCAAGGCAATCCAATCTTTGTTCATTATCTAACACAATATTTAGTGATGAATATACAATATATTCCAAGAGTCTGTTCTCGTTCGAACTTTCGTTCAAAATACTTAATTAGTAATAAAAGTACGTATGGCAATAGGTATTTCTCTTGAATAACACTGGGCCCATGTAAAATAACCAGTCCAGAGGATCGATGTGTCTCGTCTCGATCAATTTATCTCGTCTGCTCGACGTTCGTATGTCACTATTCAGCAAAATATCAGCGTCAGGTATATCTGACACATACTGAGCTGGACTCCCATTCAACCTTCAGACGCACTCCGCACTTTGTTCGTCATTTGATTTAAAGTACGTCATAGTGTCAATTTATTTCTTTAAGTATGTTTTCTTATATTTTGCTTTTTGTATATTGGTTCACCCTGTTTTATTATATTTATATTAATGTAATTTGTTATTATCTAATAATTGTGCTTTTGTGTGTTGCGCTGTCTCTTGTGTGCACTTTTAATATGTTTTATCTATCTATCTATGTTTAGCAGTGGATGACTTGCTACCATGTCTGCTCACTCCTCTGGACAAATCTGACTGATACAAACGACCCACATGCCATCGCGTGCCAGTCGTGTATGGTACCGCTCACACACGCGATATTTTCACTTATGTACATTGTAGATGAGATGTCGACGCTACTAGAGCGAACTGTTTCCTTTTACTTTTCTTCAGATTGTGAATCTATGTAAGAGAAGAATGTAGATGTGTTGATATTGGGGTGAGAGACCTATGGCGGTAATAGGCTCGTCGCCTATTACGTGGGACTTTAACTCAGCTGGCGAAATGTGGATGTACTATAGGTCTGCTTAACCCTTCGGGGATTACAGGCGTGATGTTGTGTTTGTTTGTAGACCTATGGTTTGTCTCAAACCTACGTCATAGACTGGTGGCGAGAAAATCTCTCTATCTATCAGAAAAATCCCGCAAGTGTTTCCGGTTTCTGAAAATTGGATTTGTTTTGTAATCAACTTCTTGAGCACCTAGTTATGGGTTAAAAAATCTGGCATGTCTTTCAATCTTCCTTAACTTTAGTTGTAACTGACCAGCGGTAAAAAATAATGTGTGATAAATTATATTTAGGCACTTATGTCTAACCTAAAATACAGTATCCAAACGTGATCTTAAAGCTCCGCCCTTTAGGAAGATATTTTATCTTCACTGACAGTCTCGCTGGTTCAGTGGTAGCAAGTAATACTGCTGAGCGGTCCTGGGTTTGATTACCAGGTCGAGCAAAGTTGGGTTTTTCCATCAGGAATTTCTCAGTAGCAACCCGAAGTCATGATTTGTACCCAGTTGATGGCAATTGGCCCGCCCCCTATTACACGGGACTTAAATATGACTAGCAAAATAAGGGTGGCTAAACACACCTCTGTGTTACCCTTCGTAAATTACAGGCGTGATGTTATATTTATCTTCTCGAAAGTTATAAAAACGTTCGTCTTACACATGGATAGTATACTAACCAACATTACAAATAAGGAAGGAATCAATATGATTGAAGCGACATTAATGAGCCTACTAAATAGTATGAAAATATGCGCAAATTAGCGCTCATTGAATTAATGCACAAATGACGGAAGGCGTTCAGGAAGGACGGACTGTGGTCGGTAGCGCAGTTTTGCGATTTATAGTGACGCTGCTGACACTTGTTGGCTACGTTACGAGGATTTAATTAGTTCAGAATAGAGTAACGGATATTGGGAGAATCCAGAAAGAATATCCGTAACTTTACGGTACAGTGCAGTGCAGTAGTGGAATTCCAAAGTAGGAAGTAGGGTGAATGTAGTAGTCTTCCGGACCGAATTTCGATCATGACAGCCAATATCATCGGACGCAGGAGATATTTTAGTGCAATTGTATGCGCAGACACAGGTGGGCTCTCTCTCATTCCTCGCTCTTATATACCGATGGGACGGCAATCCGACACGACCGGAGAGAGATCAGGCACAGGACGACAGGCTTATAACGTGCTTTCCAAGGCATGACAGAATTCTCTGTTTCCGTTGAATTACGTATGAATGTGTTTAGTGCACGTTCGTCTTAAAAGCTACTTGACCGACTTTCATTCATAGTATTAATAATATTCTTGCACAGACACTCGAGATAGGTATTATTACGTTATTCCCCCAAGATTTGTGTAAGAAACCAAGCAAATGTAGAGTAACTTCTATTACCTACTTACCTACAAGCCTTAAATGTCGATTACTTGATCTATTTATATATATAATTCAAAGGTCAAACCGCACTGGGTCCGTATGATGGATTTATGGTTCACTCACTCTCCCCAAGAAGAGGCCTGTTTCTCAGCAGTGAGAACATTCTAGTCTCATTATGATATACATATCTACTTATATAAATTTAATGATTTTTTTATTCTCTTTATTTAAGTAACCATCAGAGATACAAATAGTATTTTACGGAGTATGTGTATTACAGTTCTGCAGTGCGATTCTGTAACCACCTCACCGTGAAAGCTTAGGTGAAGTGAGCGTGGAGTGAGCTGTCAATAGTGTCAATTCCTAGCAAAAACAAACTCACATCACCTAAGTTTTTACGGTGAGATTTTTTTTACAGAATGGCCGGTTGTATGGCTAATAATAGGTTTTCCTGTAGTAACTTGGATAAGTATTAAACATAAATAAAAATGAAATGCTGGTCGTTGGAACCGCATCACTTGAGAACGACTGGACCGATTTGGAAAATATTTGTTTTAAAATGTTCGTAGTAGTCCGAATTAGGTTTTCATGAAAAAAAATATTGAAGTTTCCCGGCAAACTTTTTAAATTCGCAAAAACTCCTTTTTGCTATGGGATTTTTGTATTAACTTTTTGTACCGGATAACGTCTGTCCGTTCAGCTAGAGAAGAAATAAAAATACTACATTTTCATTTGAGTAAATAACGATTCCCCAAGCTCGGAAATGAAAGAAAACTACCTTGCGGAAATTGGAAGTTAATCAAAGAAAAATAGGTTAAAAGCTAGGCTAACAAATGGACAATATTTTCTTAGATGTCATTGTTTTATTTCCTTCCTAGGTTGAGTCTTAATCATAGATACTAGGCACGATGAATAAAATACTGCTTGAAGTTTACAGGAAATCTTGTCTTGGGTATAATTAATATTTTTGTCTTATTATAATCGAGTTAGTAGCTTTTAGGGTAGCTGCTCATGATTTATGGTGTTAGGGAAGATTTTAATAAGAATTTAGTATGATTGTGGCTAAATAATAACACACGCACGGGTCGATCGATCAGGTTAAGCTACGCTTGCCGCGGTTGGTCCGTGGATGGGTGACCATGTTTACATACCAAAACCCCTCCATGCCTCGGAAAGCACGATAGGCCGTTGGTCCCGGCTATCATTCGTGGATCTTTGACAGCCGTTGTGGGTCGGCAGAAGCCCGAAAGTCTAAAAACCAGTCTTACCAAGGTGTATTGTATTACCCAGTAACTGGGTTGTGGAGGTCAGATAGGCAGTCGCTCCGTGTAAAATACTGGTACTTTAGACTGGAAGCCGACCCCAAAATATTGGGAAAAGACTAGGCAGATGATGTAAATGAGGACTGTGATTGTATCAGTGGTTCCAGAAAGTAGGTATTACAACACACACGCACTTATAACATTTCAAAACCTTGAGGTCTCAAACTCCAGTCATTTATTTCAATTAAGCAAACCATTTACAGGCGCTTTTGAATCGTCAAGGAATCTGTCAAACAGAAACATGAAGCTAGTTTCCAAAGCGTAGTAGAGGAACCTACTACGCTTTGGAAACTAGCTTTTAAAAATGGAGAAGAACGGGCACGAAACTAAATAAATAAACTCTTATTAAATAAATAATATTGTTTTTCCCTGATTTGCTTCTTGTTACTACTTGGATACAGGATAGAAATAGATATGCTTGCAATAAAAAAAAAAATTGAGCGTAGTTGTATGACTTCCCAAAACAAAACTCAAAAGTTTACGTTGTATGGCAGCATTTCCATACAACGTGAAAATGCTGCCAGCGTTTTGGCCACGTTTCTTGTTGACAGCGATGCGGACGAATTTTTTTGCTGCCCTTTGATTTTATCCCCCCCTCTTTATATACTTGTACATATTATTTTAAGACTGTTAGCTTTTTACCCAACTACGGCGAAGCAAAAAGGAGCGTTATGTTTTTGACCGGTATATGTATGCATGTTCATCTGTTCCCTCATAACTTTAAAAGTACTTATAATAATTTACAAATGAGGTATCGTTTTGAAGCGTCTTGACCGTCCGCTGGTTATAGGCTATGTGACGTCACACATCACGTAAATTCAATATGGCGCCCTCTAGAGGACATAAAGTAATGAATTTAAAAATAAATATTTTGGGACGGTGCCTTGTGAGGTATCAAATGAAAGGGCTTAATTAGCACATTCCAAAAATATTAATATTACTGAAATAAGCCCCAAAATGATTAAAATTAAAAAAAGTTTAAAAACTAAAACCCGACTACTGAAAAGGATGAAACAAGAAAGTACCTTCCCGTGGTCGCATGGCTACCATGGCTTAAATGTATGTCAGTACAGCGGCATGCGACCACGGGGAACTTTCTTGTTTCATCCTTTTCAGTAGTCGGGTTTTAGTTTTTAAACTTTTTTTTAATTATGTAAGTATGTCTAAGTAAATACAAAAGCATATTTAAAAAAGTACTAATGTATCTTACTGAAAGTTGTAAATATGTAGGTACTTACAACTTAATTTTCACTATTCACACTGTACCATCAATTTTCGCGTGAAAACCAGCAATTTTCTCACAAAACGAAGCACGCCCTCCACTGGAGCGTCACTAACTACTGTAATATACCGTTATTAGTTACAACTTAAAAATAATTATTTGTTTCTGCTTTGATCACGGAAACAGGGAAACTCTTGCGTTCTTCGTAATATTAGATTGAGTTTGAAACAGTTATGTTTAATGATATGCAATTTAGTTGTAGCTGTCATAATTTAGTTAGATTCTTGCATAATATCTATTGTTTATGTGATCCACTTTAGATGAAGTTAAATTGAATAAATGCTTCTACAAACAGGCGAGACACGCGATATAATCGCGCGCGACACAAAGGCACCGCTCGTTGCGCGACTTGCGGTGCCTTTTTGTCGCGCGCGATTTTATCGCGTGTCGCGCCTGTTTGTAGGAGCCTTAAATGTTGCTTAAAGCTACGTTGAATCTTTCAAGAGTTCATCAGGCCATTATAATTCTGTAAATACATATTTGTTATCAATCATATATTAATCAACGTACAACTTAATACTGACCAGCAAATTGCAAAAAACGTAAAAAAATTTAATTTCGCGGGCTACCCTGGCGCTTTCGCCTTAAAGTAATTGATTTTGATTTGCGTTCCATAACAACATAAACAACCTTCCTTCCTTTAAAATAAACTTTAAGTAACGTTTATAAATTAAACCATTTTCAGTTTGACAAACATAATAGTCACGAGACCACAAACTACTTCAAAATTACTAGAAATTTACATTCCACTAAAGTCATGAATGAAAGCTTCGAAAGTTACGTGGGGTTTTCTGCAAGTTGTTATTGCATGAATAGGCATTATGATAGATTTGCATACACATTCTAAAATCGACTATAAAGCCGTGTATCGATTGTTAAAAATACTCTATATCCTTCTCTTGGTAACAATCTACATTCCTACCAAATATTATCAAAATCTCTCCAACAGTTTAGCCACAAAAACGTACCAAACACACCGACAGACTCACTTTCACACCGTCAAAAATCCGCCATCTTGAAAAACAAATGCACACCACACACACTTTTGCAAACAAATTTAAAAATAATATCACCACCACCATTGAACGTTACTCACAAGTTTGTAATCCATTTTAACGTGTAAACTGTGTGACTCGATGTGTTGCGTACTAATGTAGCCGGCTCTCTGCTGCCGGCAACTTATAGCACGCATTCTTGATGACCATCCCCAGCTGGTGGTCGGTGAGGATGGTGAGAGGGGATGGGTGTTACACGGTGTGATGTTTTGAGCCGATGATTGAAGTTACATGTCGTGTTGATGTCACGTCATGTTCTGTTGTGGTCCTGGAGGACCGTTTGGAACCTGGAGCTGGTTAAAAGTGAAAGTTTTCTAAAAAAGCAAGACCGGTAGGTTTGGTAGCAAAATTCCAGCTGTCATCAAAATAATAGTGGTTTTTGTACGGTGTCAATAAAGTGGAAAGACTGGGGGCTGCTGCCCAGCAGAGTGACAGTACTGGCTAAGTAAAAAACAAGATATGACAGCACCGCTTTCTTCGAAAACTTAGGGGTTAAATTTCGGTGTCGCAAGAGTCGAATGACGTCGCCACGTATTGTGCTCATTATGTGGCCTATAAAATCCATACTTAATATTATAAATGCGAAAGCAACTCTGTTCGTCTGTTACCTTTTCACGCCTTAACGGCTCAACGAATGTGGGTGCAATTTGGCACATGAATACATCATGAGTTGGCTTACATTGGGCGTAGGATACTTTTTATTCCAGTAGTACGTTACCGTGGGATAATTACCGACCTCCACGCCGGCCCACCGCCTAATACATTTTCTAGACTCTAGACGGGAGTCTCGATTTCGACTTGAGATTATACGGTAGGTAACCGAAGCCTAATCGAAATCGTATAGTCCCGGGAGAAGGGCGGGACCGAGCTCAACGATTAATAATTTAAAGATGCTAACTCTTACGATAAGCTATTGGCATTCTAGGCATTACCCAACATTGTCTTTACATAGTCTGCCACTTTATGAAATGTCTGTCCTTGAGAGAGACCTTGAACTTTGGATTTGCTTTATTAATCTTTTGAAAGATATTTAGGCTGATAACACCGGTCTCGTTATGACATGAAACTTGTAACACTTGTCTCATCAAATCAAATGAAAACGTCAGAAGCTAGGTGCACGGTTCCAATTGGTCGTTTCTTATGGATAAGAGCCGGAAAGCAACTAATCGGTTACTATTGGCTTTACAATGTTTTTAAATTGCATTGTTAACAGGTATGGGCGAATAATGTAGATCTGTCAACAAATACTAATAAAATAGAAAATGGTCTACAAATCCTACAACGTTCTCACATTCACAAAATATAAAATAATCTAATAAAATATAAATAAAATAATAAAAAGCTGTTAAAATAAAATAACAATATGATTGCCGTTACAACTGTAACAATCTGAATGAATATGAAAATGTTTCTGACGAAGTGACATCGCTTTTAATAAAACAGAAATTTCTATTACAAAGCATTAATTGGTAAGCCATTGCATCCAATTAGATTTTCTCTCAGTAGAATTAGTGTTTTGACAGTAAATTATTTTACTAGTGCTTTATGAATAAAATTCTTTAGGACTACATGAAAATTAATCTGAAATTACTTGGTCTAGCCTCAAACAAAACTGTAATTGGTTTTCTGTTAAAACTTCTAGTTTTAAAGCCCTTGATTGGAACTTTGTGCGAAAATGTAATTCAAGTTAGGTGAGGCGCTCAAAGAAGAGAACAAGAGTCAACAAGTTCTAATTTAATACTCAATTAGTATTCAATTAGAACTTGCTGCCTCTTGTTTAGCAACGAGCAAGAGCATGCTTAGATGGTTTGGTCCTGTTGAGAGAATGAATGAAAGGTGACTAACAAAAGGTATTTCTAAGGCAGATGTCAGTGAAAACGCCGGGAGTGCTCGCGAGCAAAAGTATGCATAGATGGTTTGGCAATGTTGAGAGGAAGAATGAAAGGCGACTAACAAAGGGTTACAAGGCAGATGTGAGTGGAGACGCCGGGAGGGGACGCTCTAGAATGATATATAGTGACTTAATTGGTGATGTTCTTCAGAAAGGTCAGGTGCGTAGTACTCGCAACCGGCGTGCGTGTATGACCACAAGTACTGCGGTTACTGCGTTTATCACCTAAGGGGCAATTCTCGTAATTCTATGAACGTTTAAGGCTGATCTCAGGCTCAATCTGCCAAAAATACCTCTATCTAATTCTAATTTCCCACATTTTTGACAAGTTTTTGTCATTTATTGTCTTGATTTTGGTCTTCAAATGTATGAACGTAAACGAAGTAAGAGTATGTAAGGATCGTAGCAGGTGGCCTTCGGTAGTTTCTGCATATCCCATGTATGTACTCGTATGTATGATCTTGTTTAGCTGTAAACGTTAATTTGTAGGTAATGTGCGTTATAGTCATTGACAAATTCTGATATCTCAAAACAATGTGATGTGAGCTTCAAAATACGCTAATCACTGTATCATTTACCAAAAGTATTGCACTTAACTTAACGGAAGTTTCTGATCAAACTTTCTGATTTAGTATCAAAAACTCCGTGCTTTCCTCATCCCAAAAATATTTCACAACTCTTTACGCTTAGGAATCACACATGAAGAAGTTTTTTTAACCTATATTGTGTCCACCTTCTGCTGGGAAAAGCGGGGTCTGGCGGAATGGGGGGGGGGGTCTTTTTCCTTCCAAACATACCCTGTCTTGTGCGATTTTTGGCAAGGTTGACCCTGCAAATTAAAGTTAATTTTATTAATCTACATAATTAGATAACATAAACTCATGCCTTTTTCTCAGGAGACTTTCTCACGCAGAACTCCTTTCTTTTTCGCTTTGTTTACTACGTTTATCAGCAGCAGTGCGATTCTGTAACCATCTCACCGTGAAAACTTAGGTGAAGTGAGCGTAGAGTGAGCTGTCAATAGTGTTAGTTCCTAGCCAAAACAAACACATCACCTAAGTTTTCACGGTGAGATTTTTACAGAATCGACCAGCAGTTGACTTTCTTGGCGGACCTGACCAATAAGAATCTGTGTCGCAATGGACATACACTGCCTCATAGCGTCGTTTCCACTAACCCATTTAATCCTTTAAATTGCATTTACATATCAACCTGTCCACTGCAATACGAAAATGCAATTCCTTTCAAAATATCCAGCTTATTATACCGGAAGCTCTTAAGATTCAAAATAAACATGGCTGGCTTTTGTCCTGTAATGCTTTGCTTAATTCAGGAGCACTGGCTTTCCGTTAAGCTGAATAAATTGTGAATTTCATAAACGCTGTTTATTGGTCCATTCAACGTAGCAGAATTAATTTGTTTGCGTTTTGAAATCTGACTGAAAATATGCTTGTTTGGTGGTATGATTGTGTTCTTTTTCTGATAAAGATAACGCAAACTCAATTCGAAGCGTTTATTTAAATTAAACCAGTTACAGGCACTTTTGATTGTAAAGGGGTCGGTCAGTCAGAAACATGAAGCTAGTTGTCCAATATACTCCAGGGAGACTCTTTTAAATCAAAATACTGTCAACATATTGGTTTGGTTATTGTATCTCCTTATGCACTGATAAATGGTATGAGAGGAGTTGTTCGTAGGATAACCGAAGTTTCTTGGGTGGTATATAGAAGTCGCTATTGAAGATGATGGCATTTTTGGGGCGCACACTGTTTTTTTTAATTTTTAACGACTTAAATATTACTCAAGACAACAACAACAAACAAACAACGGGAACAATTCGTGTTCCCGATGGGAGCTCCCATGAGCAGAAATGGATAACTTCCATACAGACATTCATCCCCTATGTAACTCTTTTAAGGGAAGTATTATCAAAAGTGTTCCCTAAAGTGCTTAATTTTCTTGTATAAGGAACTCTATGCTTCTAGACATAGGGGTTTACGCTGTGCGTTGTCTGTCAGCTTATTAGCTATATACCTACGTATATATATAATATTTTATAAACGCGAGTCTGTGAGAAAGGATGGATGTTTATTATACTTTCACGCAAAAACTACTAAACGGATTTGGATGAAATTTGGCACACAGATAGTTTATAACCAGGATTAGCACATAGGGTACCTACTTTTTATCCCAATGTTCCCACGGGAACTTATGTGGGTGAAACCGCGGGGCCCTGCTAGTATGATCTACAACTACTGGAACTACTAAACCACTAAGCTATATTCAGTCATCGAAAATTGGAGCCTTTTCTTTGTTGTCATAATGTAAATTTTCGCTCAGAAACTCGCCTTGTTTAGATAACCTGTCACCTATCTCGCCACGGTCTCTTTGGGTTTGCCAAAACAGCGTTTCGTTCCTCGCAGAATGCCCGGGCATGTACAAACGTATCATTTACATATTTATTGAAGAATTATCTCTGATACTACTAAGTTTTATTACTTCTGCATTTACATTTCACAAATGTATGTTAATGTTTTCGGCATTTGCATAAAAATTGTGTTATTTCAGGTTATCTAATAGAATGCGGTCATAGGTTTCATAGATATTAATTTCATGTTGCATTCATGTCTCTGGTCGAGATACGCTGTTGTTGTGCTTTGCACTTGACCATTATCTCGCGGTTTACCTTGTTATAGGTGCACATAAGACTGAGGAAAAAGCAAATCTTCAACTTTTGACTGATAGCTTCATGAATCCCGAACATTTCATGGTAACAGCACTGCCTAAAGCATGTTGGACATTAGCCTAACCAATTTACCCACCGTCCTCCGTTTTCAAAATCAATCAATCTGCGTAGCCTTTTCCCAACTATGTTGAGGTCGGCTTCCAGTCTAGTCGGGTGCAGCTGAATACCAGTATCTTACATGCAGCGACTGCTTATCTGAACTCCACAACCCAGTCACTGGGTAACACGATACTCCTTTGTAAGACTGGTTGTCAGACTTTTGGGCTACCGATTACCATGACTGTCATAGACAGACCAATGACAGCCTGGACCGACGGCTTAACGTGCTTTTCGAGGCACTGAGGCGTCTCGATATGTAATGGATGGTCACCCATCCACGAACTGGCCGCGGCAACCGTAGCTTGACCTTCGATCGATCCGTGCGGCGATTATTGTTTAGCCACAAGTCCCTACCACGCGCTCCGTTTTCAACATACTGAAAGAGTTATTGAAGCTTACGCCAACACAGATACCATACGGAAGTAAAAATAATATAAGTATTGCTTCATCGATCCCTCATAACCCACATTTTTGTAATAACGATCTTATTACACACATTTATAGATGTTGACGTACGGCCTCAAATTGATGTAATAACAACATGACTTGTCTCTTTGTGCGTACGGAATAGAGCCGATTTCTACGAAGAGCTCCGTTAATTGTCATGGTCGGGTTACGTGAATTTGAGTATGGCTGTAAAATTATTCGGTAGGCAGACATCTCGGAGCGTCTTAGCTCGGTTGTCAGAACTGAGTTAATGTCTATCTGTTATAACTTTTTAGCAAGAAAATCACCAAAAGGCTTTCTTACCTAAAATTGAGAATAGTTGTAGAATTATTCGGTAGGCAGACCTCTCGGAGCATCGTAGCTCCATTGTCAGTACCTGGTCTAGTTCATGTGACCTATCTGTTATATTTTTTCAGCTAGAAAATTACTAGAAGGCTTTCTGACCTCCGCAACCAAATCTTTGCTATTTGTACGGCTGTGTTAGTTACGTCGCAGAGTTTACTAAACAAATATGCACGGATATCCGTATACACTCTTAGACTAACCGAAGTTCTCGACAGCATCTAACAATATTAACATTGTTATTCATATGACATTTCCGACCAATGCTTTAACGTCGTTTCGGAGACACGGGAGGCATACCATGTCACTTTTATAACTTGTATTATTCACGAATTGACTTCATATACCAGCTACCTATCGACCGACCTTTAATGCTTAACCGTAAAGTATCATCTTCATCCTTCTGCTGCACCCTTATGCCAATTTATTTGGCATCAGCGCAACATAAATCTTCTCGTAAACATCTCATCAGCCATCATCACAGTAATCACGTTCTTTCTAGTTATATCATCAAGTATATCACCACCCACAATATTAACTTTACAAATGATACAGTTTCAATCTATCGCGTGTCTCACACCACTGTGTATATCAGTTGTAAAGTCGTAATTATCGGTAACTATCACTTGCAATTGTCCAATTAGTATTGTTTGTACGTTAAGTAGTCAGTTTCGTATGTGGCGGCATTGACGTCTTCGAACACGATATGTCCGTAGAATTTCCTTGCTGGGATTTCCATCATAGGGGAAGCAACCATGTTCGACTTCCAGCGGTGGAAGGTATATCACGATTCCTTTCTGCGACCTGTTCTGTTTGAATTACTAGTGTCAATCAATATTCACTTCTTCTTTTCGTATCTCTCAAACTCAAACTCAAAGCATTTATTTCAATTAAACCATTTACAGGCACTTTTGAATTGTCAAGAAGTCGGTCAGTCAGAAAATATGAAGCTAGTTGCCCATTCCAAAGCGTAGGTACCCATGGAGAAGAACGGGCAAGAAACTCCATGGACACTCTTTTTAAATCATATTTTACAAAAATATTAGTTACATCATTACTTTTGATATTAAAATTATATAATGTGAGAACGATGTAAAAAATTAAAAAAGACGTACGCGTTAAAAGCGTCCAGAGTACAAGAAATAGTACTTAACTAACAACAATCCAAAATTAAAATAATTAAAAATAAGCCGAGGCAGCTAAGTGATGACCAGCCCCAACTGACGGCGCCCGTTCACGAACATGACGCATAAATCAGCACCATTCAGCTCAACCATTTTGAAGGGAGCTAAATGATCCAACTCACACGCCACCGTCAGCGAGACATTTGAGTGAGCATGACACACCATCAGCTGCCAGGGCACATTCGAGTCAATGAAAGACATATATTACCCGGTAAATGGTAGCTATAGGGTACATAGAACTCACATCTGTGCTATGCAATTATACAAAACAAAGGGAATTGATTTTATACAATGCAAAGATAGTCTTACAATCTTCAGCAGCTCCAACAGTATTTTCATGTGTTAATCAATTAGTTGTGGTTGTGGAGCAGGACCAGCATTGAGCCAGGCATTTTTATCAGCAATGTAATCCCCTAACTTATAATATGCCTGACTGCATAGTGTGCGTTTTATACAAGACTTGAATTTTGTCTCATTCAGTTGAAGAATGTGGGGAGGTATTTTATTATAACATTTTAAACAGTACCCCATAAAAGATGAGTCTACTTTAGCCAGTCTGAAACCTGCTTGAACTAATAGGTCCCTATTTCTAGTACTATAATTATGTCTTTCACCTCTTTTACTAAAAAGATGTAAATTTTTCCTTACATACATGATGTTTTCATAGATGTATTGACAAGGTACCTTCATGATGTTAATTTCCTTAAACCGTTCCCTTAGAGAATCGCGCCTGCGGATCGATCGTATCGATGGTACCTACTCTTACTCGTTGTTTTTTTTTACATACTTTGAGCCTATAGGTGGCCATGTTAATTGCGGCATCATTGGCATTTTTAAACTTAGAACCCACGTCCCTAGTGTCTTCTTCAATTTGTTATTTCCTTGGTTAAACTGTCTGTGGGCTTTTCATCCATTCAGCAGAAGATATCATCTAGCTTTAGTATATAATGAAGTTAGCTTAACTCTAAACAACACCATGACCTATTTCTAGTCCCAAGCATGCATCAGTACTGTGTTCTAGTATAAGTGGTATGGGTTTCGTTGCATATACAAACATACGAGATACATCAGCTTTGTCTTCGGCAATAACGCGCCGGCGATGTCAAATTCTCGTGAGAAGTGATCTTTATTCGACCACACAGTAAAACTTCTCATACCTACAGAGAAGGCACGAGAATTGATCACCACGCTTGCTCAAGACGCTGGCGATTTCAGACTTATATTAAGTATAAGTCCAGGATTTCTCACGATGTTTTCCTTCACTGATGTCAGTAATGTCCAAGATAAACCCAGAACACACACAGTGATCGTTATAAATTCTCGATTATCAATACCTCGTCATGTTCGACAGCTCAAATGCGTAGTATAGTACTGCTACATCATTCTCGTGTTACACGATGTTGATCGTCCGATCCGTAGCAACACTATACGTCTCTCGATCAGAAGCGAATGATGAATTGTGTTGTCTGTTGGATACATTAACTACCTTACTCGTCTTTCGTGAGAGCAATTGAACATGAGCTTTTTTAGCTTCGTCTCTAGGATGAGCCGCCTGCTACATATTTGGCCACAAAACAACAAAAATAATCAATCTGTCTAGCCTTTTCCCAACTATGTTGGGGTCGGCTTTCAGTGTAACCGGAATACCAGTATTTTAGAAGGAGCGACTGCCTATCTAACCTACACAATCCAATCACTAAATCACAATCAGTTAATGGGTAACATGAAACCTACCCCTTGGAGAGACTGGTTGTCAGATATTTGGGCTTGACGGGTAGTTACCCGTAACGACTATCAAAGATCTACAAATGATAACCGAGACATTGGTCTCCGCTATCATTTCCCCCGAAAAGCACTTTAAGCTGTTGAGCTTACGTGCTTTTCGGGGCAAGGAGTGGTCTTGATTTGTAATGGACGGTCACCTATGCGCGGCAAGCGTAGCTTAACTTTCGATCGACCCGATCGGCTATTATTATTTAGCTATGAGCCCTACCTGCCAAAAACATGACAAATATAAACTTCGGGCTAATTAAATATTCCTTCCAATCTTTTTGTCAATCACCGATTACTTACTTAAAAGTGATTATGCTCATACTCTTTCAGTACCATTTATTACATCTACCAAGAGTGGAATTTTACATTATTGGGTCGATATTATTACATGCCCTGTTTTCAGAAACATTATTTTCGCATCAATTATTATCTCTACAAACAATTTATTTCACAAAAACATTGGAGACTGCTATGAAAACCCAATTCGTTTATTCATATTTCATTCTTCATATAAGGTTTCCGATGTTTTCATCGTCAATACACACACAGACCGCATCCATTGATATTCTGGAATCAATATAGGCCTCACAAATATTTGTTTCACAGCTGAATGGAGCAGGGGTACAAAACATGTATGTCGAGTGCCCCACCTCTGCAATATGAGCCAATCAAATGACAGTTTGCAAGCGTATGATTGAAAAATTCCAAATTGGAATGCAACTAGCTTCATGCATATTATTTGCGGTTTACTTAACTTTATATAACTTTCCATCGGTTTCGTTGCAAATTGGATGTTTTTATCATTTTTTTTTAATGCCGCTCAAGTTTTATCGATGCGTCATTTTTATGACGTTAAGTTTAGGGCATCGAGAACCGGCCCTATTTTAAGAACCGGTTCTTTCGGTTCTAAACTTTAGCCGGAACCGGGTACCCGGTTTTTTCGGTTCTTTCGGGTTTTTTCATAAATTTAAGTTGAAAAGGTATGAAAAGGTATGCTTTTCAAGGCTATCTTTTATACAATGTGTTTCAGAGGAGTGTGACCAAACTTGGGGGTGTGGTACAGGCCATCAAACTGAACAACTTTTTCCCGGGGACAAACACAGTAATCGTGAAAAAAAAAATCTGTCGTCCCATACATTTGGTCAAGAAGGTATTGAAGTTTTGTATGGGACGACTGATTTTTTTTTCACGATTACTGTGTTTGTCCCCGGGAAAAAGTTGTTCAGTTTGATGGCCTGTACCACACCCCCAAGTTTGGTCACACCCCTCTGAAACACAAGGTATAGAATTCCTACTATCAAAACGAATAAAGGGAAAGGATCTAAATAAAACACACTTTATTGGTAAGCATATTTATATTTTTTAAATTATACTCAAATTACAACATCGTTTAAAGTATGTATTTTTGGCAACAATCAGTTCTTTAAAATGCAGTATTTTCACAACCAGTTGACAATCAGTTGTTTATAATTCACTACACTACAGAGATCAAAAAGTAGCTATTAAATAGTTAATTTTAAACTTTAAAAAAAATTTACAGTTACAAGTTAGAAATAGGAACGTTCACAAATCCACTCAAAATAAATCAAAAAGCACACAAAAGTCGTAAATAAATGATAAAAATAATAATTATATTCCAATGGACTTAGCAAAAACCAAACAATAAAATTAATTATTAATTTGAGTATTACGTATTGGGTTTCTTCTTTCCTAAATAAAAGGAACGTAAAAAAATAAGTGCGTCTAAAGTTTTGTCGCTTAACGAAGAACGGAGTCTATTGCAGACTATCCCGGCGGAAGAAAATATACGTTCCGGCTCCACACTAGTGGGTGGAATTGATAGTAAATGTTGGTAAGCCAGCGAAAGGTATCGTCCTCGCTGTCTCTGACCACCATTCTCAAACAGAGCCATTTCTACCCTTACAGTAGTGTTGATGTCATTTGATGTCGATTCAAGTGCAGAAGCAGTAGCTTCACTTATTTCCTTATTAAGTTCTTCTTCATTTGTTAAAGAAGATACTTGTAAATCATCATCATTTGTTAAAGAAGATACTTGTAAATCATCATGTCTCCTGAAATCAGACGTACACATAAGACTTACACTTTGTTTTGTGCGTTGAATGAGGTTTACGATTTCCCGCAGCATCTCATCACTCGTAGGCCGTAAAAAAACAGTTTTATCTTCATTTTCAATGTTATCAAAATACTTCTCCGGGTTTGTCAAATATTGCAATATTGCTGCTTGGATTAATCGTCGTTTTGCATATTGTTTACGCAATGCAGCCGCCATTTTATTGCTCAGATGAGTGTTCATTTCAAGCAATTTTTTATTTGCAAATTTGAGAGAAATATCAGCTGTAAGCAATGTTGCATCACGGCGACAAAGTGCCTCCACGACAGTTTTTATTATATCAAATATATTATTTAACTCGTGTATGTGTCTCCAGTCGTCGTCAGTAAACTGAATATCAATGTTCAAATCTATTAGTGCTTTTGTGATAGATGTTTTTAATTTTAGAAAACGGCTTAACATGGTGGCCATGCTGCTCCAGCGAGTCTTTCCATCTAAAAGTAGAGAATACTCCTGTCCAAAATCAGCTTTGACATGCTTTTGAAGGACGTCATCATTCTTAGTCGGTGACTTTTTGAAAATTTTTACCACTTTTCGTACCTTAGATATGAGCTGATGATAGCTAAACGATTGTGGTGATAAAAATGCTAGTGGCGATTCGTTATTGAATTCAGCACCATCGTTTTCATCGTTGTTATTTTCACCATCATCAGTTTCGTTACTAAATTCGCCAGTTCGCATTCTTAAAGCTAATTCAGATAGAGGCAAATCTTCGTCATAATCATAATTGCCAAGTTCGTTCAACTGCTCCAGTATCATATGTGGCGCTTCTACGTCTTCCTCGATGTCTTTGTTGCGATTATACATCACGTCCACAATTGCTAGTTGAACTGCGTGAGCAATACATAATTGATGGTAAGACTTGAGCGACTTCCCAAATGCAACCATAAGGCTGCAGTCATCTGTGGTTTGAGCAACAATATCTTGAGTTAAAGATATGCCATATTCATTCAACTTGGACTCAATTAACTGAACGCATTTTGCTGCATTCATAGAGCCATGAATTCTTATTAGACCAAGGTTTCGAAAAGCGTTTCTAGCAAAATCTGGTGAATGCAAAGTAAGACCTATGTATCTTCTGTTGTGATTGGATGTCCATTCATCGAATGATATTGAAAACTTCTTTTCATGAGATAGAATCGCTTTTATCTCACTAATCACCTCTAGCTTTCTTTTTTCACTTTCCTTGATAATATTGTTTCGAATGGTATCCGCAGTCTTGGGTAATTTATTGCCGCTTTTTTCAAAAAGATACCTTAAATCTTGAGATGTTGTAAATGTTCTCAGTGGGATTCCATCCATCGAAGCCATACGAGACACCATTACTGCCATACTTGGATTAGCATCACTCTCAAAAAAATGGGTCAATTTAGATTTCTTTTTCGGCATTTCGGGATCCGGAAGTTCTTTTGTTGTAGATGCACTATCCTGTGCTGACGTAGTTGGACTTTCTAAACTGAGTTTATGTACGTTTTTCAAATGTTTTTGTAAACTGCTCGTGCTACCGCCGCCTGATTTTAATATCTTTTGGCATAATTTACATTTTGCTTCACCTTTATTTTTGTTTCTCAGAAAGTAGTGCCAAACAGAGGCCTTGTCTCCTGCCTTATTAATCACCTCTTCGAAATCCATTCTTTTGTATTTTTTTCAGGAATGCAGTCAATCGAAAGATGCGTCTGGAATTCAATAAACTTTCTTAGTAAATTTAACCAGTGTAATTTAGTCCCGCTCTAGCAACGCTGTTATTTTTTATGATTATTTAGTTTATAGTTACCTACTAAGCAATAAGTAGTTTAATGTAGCTCGCACCACGTGTTCTCCCAAGTGCCCAAAACTGAAATATTACCTACTTTGATCTGTGTTGTATAACTCAAAAAACTCACAATAATTATCAGATTGAATGCCAAAAAACAAAGTAATTTGAGAAAAAAGAAATAAAAGGTGTAACAAACTTTATCATGTCGCTGTCCAGCCAAGTCTGGCCTAGTTATTATTCTACCTATTCCGTCCAATATGTTTCTCCCACAAGAGTGAAGGCGTAATACTTAATTAATAGCAATTAAAATAAGTATTCTCAATTGATTGAGAAAAAAAAATAATAACAATATGCAATAACAATAATATTTTAAGTCACTTACTTATCAAATCGGCGTCAAAAACAATACACCCACTCACAACGTTTGTTTGTGTCGAACTAAACAAAATGGCGACAGCGCGTCTACCAGTGTTGCTAACCAGAGATTGTTAAGGTGAGAGCTCTAGCTCTCTCTCTCTCTCTCACTCTACAATTGCCAGCTCACTATCGGATAGTATATGTCATTACCGCGTATACAACTTTTATTACCCTACTATCCGAGGCTGAGCTGCAAATTGCAAAACAAATGTCAAAAATTTGAATTTCGCGGGGTATCCTGGCGAATATAACTTAATGTTGCCGAATCCCTTAAAAAAATCGTAAGTTTCTTAAAGATTCATCAATCATATTAAAATTATAACGTTATTTATTAATTTAACAGTGAAATAACAGTATTTATTCTCTTTGGATAATAACTTGATGTTTAGCATCAAGAGTATTATAGAGATAATATTATTTATAAATTTATTTTAAGAGAGAACCGAAAGAACCGAAAGACCGGTTCTCCGTTTTACAGAACCGGTTCTTTCTAAGTCCCTCGGAACCGGGATTTCCCGGTTCTTTTGGAACCGGGAAAAACCGGTTCCGATGCCCTAGTTAAGTTGATTGGATGCGAGAAGCACAGACCCGGTCTATGTGGCGACGCTTTGGGGAGGTCTATGTCCAGTAGTGGACGTCTTTCGAGTCAAATGATGATGTTGATTATGCCAGAAAACGCGAAAACACAAGGATTCAAAAGAGTGATACATTTCTTTCTCTCTGTCACAATATCTCCCCCTTTCGAAGCATAATCAGCCTAAAATGTTCCCACTGCTGTGACAGAGGCTTCCTCAATTCATGAGGGAGTGTGGGCCCAGTGCGGGTTGGTAATTGTTACGTTTTCAAATTATTGGTTCTAGGACATGCCGGTTTCTTCACGATGTTTTCCTTCACAGTTTTGATATCAGTGGTGATGGAATTATTTACACAAAGTAAAGCGCCTGCTTGGCTGAAGTCACGACCTACAACTTGTAAGTCGGGGCCGTTACCACTGGGCCACCACTGCTCTCTTTTTGAAACAGTGTTTTGGGCTTCGCCGCAGTTGGGTAAAAACAAAATGTTTTAATTTTGTCTTTTACTCATGATATATCGCGACAATTTCCACGCGGCGTGATCACGTAAATCATTTTGGTTTTACGGGATAAAACCACTTGTTTTTTCTCTTACCTCATCTATCCTCTCAACCTTGAATAATTAAATGGAGCTCATCAATCCTGTATCTAGTTAAGAGGAAACGCTATCACGTGATCGTCGGCGTTCATATCATATCAACGTATTCCTGTTTTCTTAATGATGCTAGTCCAAATAATTTTTTACGATATAATGTATAGGTACGGTAATTTTTTCTCATTGTTTGTCTTATTATTTTTAGTATATTCGTGTATTTATGTATGTATATTTATTTGTGCTTATATTTATATATAATTAGGTACATACATTATATTTATAGTTTTAGAAGGATTTGGCGAATTTTTGATTTTTAAAATATTTTTTTTCTCAATTTTCATAACTGCACCTACTACTGTTTGTCTCTGCGTTTCTCAAAGGTTGACTGGTAGAAAATGCCTATGGAATTAAATCTGCCTTTGTACAGACACCAGCACATCAAGCTACCCGAAACTGTCAAATTTTCCCAATCAACTTTGAACCTAACACTTTAGAGATAAAGTTGAAAATCTATTAAAGAAATTTGACAGATTGTAGTAGCTTGATGTGCTGGCATCTGTACATTTGTATGCATAAAGTATTACTTAAATAAATAAATGTACTTGTGGCATCAATGGCATGTTCATTTTTTTTTCCATAATTAACATATGGAATGAAAGCTAACGACCCAACCAGCAATTTAGTCCTATTATTTCAGCTCATAACTCTAAAAAGCTCTATAAACGATTTATTAAGGTTTTAGCGGTGCCAGAGTGTTGTATAAAAGCGTTCGACAGTACATTATTGCTCTAAATGCTTAGAGAGCTAAAAATACCTATAAACAAAGAATGTAAACGTCTACTTCGCCATTTTATACAACCGTTATAGTCAAGTACTATAGCAAGTTCTAAAATAACTAGTACATAAAAATATTGCTCTATGAAATTGTTAACAGGTGCCTTTATTTATCTGATTAACGTAATAAGGGTTCCAAACGAACTGCAATAGTAGTTTCGTTATAGCAGTGATGAACACTCAACTACAAGGCGATATTGTGATACTGTGGATATTCAGATCGCTGCTATAGTACGTTTGCGTTAGTAGTCACAAAGACTTTACAATAGAGTGGCTTTGTGATGTAGTCTAATTTCAGAGCACGCTAATAGAACGTAAGTGTATTATAATAGTTTTTAGATGCATATTATAATTTTATCGATAAGCATGTCACACAGACACTATAATAGAGCAGAATTATTGTATAACAACTTTTTTGGTGCCTAGCACTGCGCTTGTTGGTATTATAAATGGGTATCTATCACTATAATGATGCAAAAGTGGCACATACATGTAGATAAATGTTTCTATTAAATGACAGCTAAGTCCCAAAAAAGGATTATTGGCTCGCTTTTAGAACAATATTCAGACATTTTGATACGGAATTAATGCGACGTACATTCTGCCCAAAAAACAAAACAAAAGGATTTAAAGAATTGGAAAAAACATAAACGCAGTGGAACATAGAGAAGAGAAGTGAATAGACGTTTTGAAAAAGCAGCTTCGCCATCATCAAACAATCAAAGCAGTAATAGTAGCCAAAATCAAGTTGGAATCACAATTACGGGAAACGGTTCCGTACAAAATGTGTCTTATAAAGATATTATTTCTAAAGAGAGTCCTTACTCCAGCGAATTTTCTGAATCTTCAAACAATGATTCAACATTAGAAGACCAACAATTTCGTGATGGCGTGAAAAATTTGGCCATTAATTATAATATTTCGCATGAAGACAATATTCAAAGATTATATTCAGAGTTGACGCAATAAAGTGTAAACTTATCTCGATCTCTTATACGTACAACTCAACAACTTATTTTGTGCCATTATTACATACTGTATAATAAAGACATTTTAATAGTTCCTAAGGTTATTTACGCAGATGGTACATAAATAAAAATCTTTATTAATTCAATGGTTCTTTATTTTGAACTAAAAAAGAAAAACCTTACATTTCTCATTCTTCTATCAGTCTTGATCTCATGTTAAAATCAACCCACATGATTAACTTAGCTTATACAATATCAGGTACCTAGGTACTCGAAAATATGTCAAAAACATAAAATGTTAGAATATTCACTTCACTTCACTTTTCATATTTACTTATATTCTTCATTTAAAGGTAGTATAAACAAGAATCTTAGGATTAATACCTATATAATCCACAGTTTGCACTTAATATAAAATGTGTGATTTTCCACTGCCATTCCGCTGCTGTAAGCAAATAAAAACTGGTTATATGACTAATTCACACTATTCGTCAGTAAACAGTTTATAATTCAGTTTTTTTTTTCATTACCTATGGTCTTCGGAAAAATAATAAAAAAAAACATTGTGTACTCGTATTATATATTCAGTCATGCTCACACTGAACCCCAATTTTAGGTTGAATCCACGATGACTGACAGTGAAAACATTGTCACGGCAAGTACTATAATGGCTCTTAGAATATCGAAATCACTTTATATGATAAATATTTTAGTAAAAGCTCAACAATTCGAGGGGGGCACTTTAAATTCATGGTAAACCCATCCCTAGTTTATCAGTAAAGCTGCAGTCGCACATCATTTCCACCGTAATAGACTAATATTATAATAACAAAATAAATTCTTACTCACCTCAGATTGCTTGTATCCTTTTGTAAAATTATTTTTTGCACTCTGCACTATCACGAATGTAAAATAATGAATGGTGAATGAAAAAGGTGAGGTAAAGGAAACTAAACTCTTGTATAGTATGATAAAGTACTATAAAAGGTCTTACAGTAGCCAGTACATTATTATTTTGAGACCTGCATCACTGTTACATAGATTTTATTGGACCTTTTCGTCATTAGGAACACTGCAATAAAATTATTTTGTCACTGAACAGATATATAAATGCGCCACTTCCGAATAAAAGATACGTTCTTTGGGGTTTTATAGGACCAAGGACAGTTTTTTACAAAACGTTCTATGGTTTTTTATAGTACCAGTTTTTGCTGCTTGGGGACCACGTGACCGCGTTTCCTCTTAACCCCTGACATACAAGAAACAAGCCATTGTGAATACAACAGCGTCGCATAACATTATTATTCAGTGGTATTTACGAAATTCGAGCGTTTTCTTTGCTCGTCCACCCTTCTATGCAATACCTGTCATAACTGAATGTTTATCTGTCTGTGTTGCTCGTAAACAATGACTATTTGTTGTCCTTTTAGAAATATGGTAATCTTAGCAGATCGGGGTGGAAGATAGATTGGCATTTCTGAAGGATTTAGTTACGAAAATCTTTTGTTGAAGTACTTTTGTGGTTACTAGATTTTTGGAATATTTTTCTCTGATCAGTCGAACCCAGTATTTAACCAATGGTTGGGTTTCTTTGAGAAAATATATAACTGACTGAATTACTTTCAATGGGTTGTCAGCATAGCAATTCCAAATACCATTCGACAGGCTTCCGAGTCGAAAATGAGCCATTTTTGGGTTACCTGATGATGAGGCGCGTCTCTTATCATATAAAATTATTTGGTATATTTTCATTTCAATATGATGATGATAGCAAATAGATGCTGGGAAATAGGACGTGCCGGATTCCTTACGATAATTTCCTTCACCGTTTTGAGAACAGTGGTAAAGAAATTATTTACACAAATTAAAGCGCCTGTCTGGGTTCTTCTATAACTTGTGAATCAGGGCTATTACCTACCACTGGGCTAGCAGGCCCACCACCTGTTATGCTATGAAATATAAGAAAAATAAAAAGCAAACACCATAAAATAATTATCGCACTCTCAGTTTCTTCATTCGCCGCTAATTGCTTAATTCACTCAATTCTCTTTCACGACGGAAGTGCACAAGATCATATTTCACTGCAGACTAATTCCGTAAAGAGGAACAAGATTGATGATAATAACTTCATTTTATTAGCGTGCCGGAAACGTTGACCGAACGATTTCAGTGCGTATACGGCTATCGACCAACTTGTGTGGAAGCGTGAATACGGTGAAGCGGTTGGTGCGGGAACGGAAATTGACAGTTTGTAATGTTATTTAGTAGCTGATCCATACTATCGTGAATGTCTTATTAATGTTGACGTTCAAAAAGTGCTGATTCTCAGCCTTGAGTGGATAAATGACTTCCGATGTTAAAGCTCCGTAGATTAGAATTTATATATTGTCTAAAGAAATATAATAAATACAGTTATTTAGCACTGACTAAACACACAATACACCAGATACACATACTTACATCAGATAAAAATAAAATATAAAGTGTAAAGTCCGATATAAGAAATTAGCAGAAAAGTGTGCCTCACGACTGCGCCAAAAAGGCCAAGCCCAGTTCAGCAAAACTGCCAGACAACTAGTGCTTGACGCTGGTTTTCAACTGGACCTCGCTTTAACGGCTGAACGGATTTCGATGAAATTTGTCATAATAATAACAGCCGCACGGAGAGACCGCAGGGTTAAACTACGCTTGCCTTGCCGCGGCCGGTTCGTAGATGCGTAACATATTGAGACCCCTCCGTGCCTTGGACAGTACGTTAATCCATTGGCTGTCATTCGTAAACAGTCGTTACGGGTAGTAACAAGCCCAAAAATCTGACAACCAATCTTACCAAGGGGTATCGTGTTACCCAGTAACTGGATTGTGGAGGTCAGATAGGCAGTCGCTCCATGTAAAATATTGGTTTTCAAATGCATTTTTTTACACTGGTTGGTAGTATACTAGCTACCGCCCGCGGCTTCGACCGCAAGGTATCTCGATAAAAACTATCCTATGTCCTTCCCCGGAATGCAATCTGTCTCTATTCTTTATCGAAATCCGTTCAGTGGCTTAGGCGTGAAAAGGTAACATACAGACAGACAAACAGACTTACTTTCGAATTTGTAATATTAGTATGGATAGTAGGGAAAAGGCTAGGCAGATTGATTGATACTGTGCGTGCACGTTCCAACGTACACATCCCGTGTGTTTCAACCTCATTCGACTGGCCACTTCCTAGTTTTATATTGCGTACATTATTCCACTACGTTCTACACATTTTAGCTAGGTAATTATATTACTATCTATTCCTACACATCGACCGATTTGTAATGTAAACATATTCTATTAACTTGATATAATTTATAGTCGAATAATCGGACCGAAATGTTTTTCCCTTCCATGTTACGCTTTGTGGTTTTCATTCATTTCTTTGCTTAGTTTTTCATGCCCAGTGGTTATTTTGCTTATATCGGCTTTTAATTCATACAGTAAATGGTTATTTTCTCCAATTGATTCAATATAATCTTGCTAAATGTTATGTTTGGGTGTTTATTGAGGGCTGATTTTTCAATCATCTGATAACTTTATTCGAGGAATAATTTTGAAATGTTGATAGATGTTTCATACAAAAACTGTCAAACGTCAATTTTATCCCTCGACTACAAGTTATCTGGCGGTGGAAAAATCAGCCCTTACTCAAACGATCCCAGCAGCTATCGTTATTATTGTCAGCACTATATCTGGAGTAAAGACTGGTTCAGGCTTTCAACAATCGGGGGTATGATACAGACTAAAGACCCGAAACTATCAAATTTTCCCAATCAACCTGGAACCTAATGCTTTAGAGATAAAGTTGAAAATCTATAAAAAAAAATTGACAGATTGTAGTTGCTTGATGTGCCGGTGTCTGTACATAAATAACATCATGCCTGTAATCCCCAAAGGGTTGGGCACTTTGGGCAGACGTGTACCTATACGTTCACCGACATTTCGCCAGTTAATTATGTTTAAGTCCCATGTTTTATCGGAGGAATAATTTTGAATTTTGACAGTTCTTCCATACAAAATCTGTCAGACGTCAATTTTATTCCACGCATAAAAAATATCTGTCGATTGAAAAATCAGCCCTTAATATATTAAAGAAACTAACAAATACTTTCTATGTTGATTCTTTGTCTACTTTCTTAACTAGTGCAAAAGAGTGGAGATTTGCACCAACAAGATAGGCACAGGCTTCTGCAGTAAGATAATGACTGCAGTTAGTTACTCATTGATCATCAAGTCACCAATCTGCTCATACGGTAGTGGTAGTTTCACTGTCAGTGCAATCATTCTAGGCTGCGTATTCATTTAGAGATCCAATCGTTAACAGCAGTTTACGAAGTAATTACTATTCATATGTGCAAGTGTTTTCAAATGTCTCATTTTCATTTAATTTGAAGACCACAACTGCGTGCGCTGACTGGACTGGTCTACTCTAATCTGCTTGATTTTTTCCTCAAAAGCAAGAAAAAGAAAGAAATAAATGAATATTTTTTTTTGGGACACGCACAGAATTCACAATTAGTAAAAAACTTTTTGACAAAAAAAAAACCGACTTCAAAATAAACACTACAAAGTGAAAAATAACTAATTTTGGTAGTCGGTGTTTTTGGATCTGTATTTTAGTTTTTTGCCACCACTTTGAAATTAAAGTTATTTTTCACTTTGTAGTGTTTTTCTTGTTGTCGTTTTTTTTTGTTAAAAAGTTTTTATTTCTCGCTTTTTAGTGGGTCTGTATATAATGTATCTACGTTACAATTAGCCTAATGTCAACTTGCCCATCGCCTTTTACAAAATACTGCTTCCGATGCAGGGACGTTAATTGTTGAGGAGTTCTCTTAGTATTCCACCATCAGATCCATTTCACCATACGAATTGTGACGAGCATAAATTGCTTAGCAAACATATTAAAGTAATCGAATCGCAACCCGTAAAATACTTATTATTGAGTACTTCTGGTGGCCATCTGTGGTCTTCTTCATCAGTACCACTTCACCAAATGGTGGTTTCCGAGAGCAAATGCACGAGCTACTATAAAAATACCTCAATCGTTATAGGTGTACCTATAATATTTGAGGAGTTCCCTCAATTCCTCATGGATCCCATCATCAGAACTGGATTTTGATAACAATGTGACCAATCTGGAAGTAGGTATATCCTTTTAAATAAAAACAAAGATTTTTCCAAATCGGTTTACAAATGACGGCGTACTGGAGTAACAAACATAAAAAAATAAAATTGAGAACCTCCTCCTTTTTTTGAAGTCGGGTAAATAGGAGCATTTTTTACTGTTCCGAGCTCTATTGCAAAATATGAATTATCTATTAACAAAAAATCTATTGTTTGGACTAAATTAAAACACTAGTGCTTTAGTATGGTGCTTGTAGAATAATATGACTAAAAACAGTTTTTATTGTGAAAAGAAAGTTTTTAGAGGTATCTTCATGATTTTTTTCTATCGTATCAAAATAGTTATATTATGTTTTCAACATACTTTTTGACATTAGGTCCTGTAGTCCTCTTAAAAGAGACCGCAACCTCTGAGTTTGTTTTGTTCTTTCTTCTCAGAGTATTCGGTTAGGAAACACCGAACTTATCTAGTTTTAAAGAACGTTATTTTTGACGTGTTTTTTATGAATCACCTTATAAAATTAAATGAAATTGTTTATTTTGTAAGTAGAGTATCAGAATGACTTTTACACGTCATATTATTAAAAAAAATAAGCTAGATGGAATCGACATGTCCTATCTGACTTTGAAAAAAATTCCGAAAGAAAAACTCAAAGGTCGAAAGTCTCTTTTAAAGTCCAAACATAATCTTGGTCAGACCATGTGAAGATGATGTAAATTAGTGCCTGAAATGGTCTTTTGAGGAAAACCTACACAGATTTGAGTGGGCCAGTCCCGTCAGTGCAAGCATTCGTCTGTAATCGTGTAGCTCAACTAAGAACTTGAGGAGCTCAATACAGAAATAAATATCATTTACAATTAATTAATCCTTTTTAACCCACATTAATCGAATTAAAGAAAGCACCAACTTTACTAAAATGCAAGTCCTACGAAGCTTCACATAAAAGTTGGCCTGCTTCCAACGTTCAGGACTAATGATTAATTTAGCATCGCTTAGCCAGCCTTGTAATTAATCCGGCAAGCTTGCTGTACGGGCACTTTTTTCTTTGCCGCAAAACTGCTGATTTTGTTCATACACGAAGCTTTTGAGGCGATGTTAGTGCGGATTTTCGATATACAATCAAATTTCACCGCGGTGTTGGTAGTTTTTTGCAAAGTATTTTCTGTTTCTTTCTGTTTTTATGACTAGACTAGCTTCTGCCCGCGACTTCGTCGACGTGACATTTCTTGGTTTATCATAAAACATAATATGACACTCGGCAGTACAGTAGCTTTCTATTAGTGAAAAAAAAATCGGTATCGGATCAGCAGTTCCGAAGATTACCCCATAAAAATTTACAAATTTCACCTCTTTATAATATTAGTATATATAAGTATAGTTGTATGATCCTTACTTATACCTACTTCTTTGAGTGCCGATGCATTTGGCGTTTTATAATTTCTGTCTATCCCCATTGCAAAAAGGCGTGAGTTAATGTGCGTATGTTCATCGATATCTAGCTTAATATTGTGATTTCATTGCGAATTTTACACATAAGAATTGTCCCCTACATTTTATGCACAATCACTTGCATGCAAATATGGAAAAGAAAAGTATTAGGTACGTGTTTTGTAATTTGTATTCTCTGCCACTTGTGAATTTTCACATTTGTGTATCAGTGTAGCAATGGTTATGTCGACCTGTAGAACACTCATGACTAGATAATTAGGTGACCTGCTGCTACAACTATGCATTCTGAACGCGACTAATTTCATATTACGCTTATAACACGACCTAGAGCAGTAGTG
Source organism: Luperina nickerlii (assembly GCA_963855955.1). NCBI lineage: Eukaryota > Metazoa > Arthropoda > Insecta > Lepidoptera > Noctuidae > Luperina > Luperina nickerlii. Next base: position 1,170,809 of record OY979686.1, on the reverse strand, counting down.
GCTAAGTGGTACCGACCCCGACTTACGCGTTGTATGTAGGTCGTGACTTCGAACCCAGGCAGACACTTTACTTGTGTATTTAATTTCATCACCACTGCTCTCAAAAACGGTGAAGGAAAACATCGTGAGAAAACCTGGACTTATCCATACTTAATATTATAAATGCGAAAGTGTGTCTGTCTGTCTTTCTGTCTGTTACCTCGTCACGCTTAAACCACTAAACCGATTTATATGAAATTTGGTTTATACATAGTTTGAGTCCCGGAAAAGGACATAGGATAGTTTTTATGTCGACATTCCCACGGGATTGACACTTATGCGGGTGAAACCGCGGGGCACTGCTAGTAATATATATTTACAGTTACTTTTATTACTCTTACTGTCCCACGTAGTAATCGATCACAGAGTTTTTACATAATGCATGCGATTCGTACCGATGCAGACCGATGCGCTGGGAAATCGTACGATCTTCACGCTCGCTAATGGTATGGGCGGAAAATTAGATCTAGTAGACCGGTGCGCCACTGTACAGGGGACACAGTAGTTCAAGGAAGGTTCTAGACAAGGCATATCCCTTCAACTGTCAAGAAATCTAGAGATCGGTAACGATAGAAAAGTAATTGTGTCTCATTAGTGACAGTTGAGCTAATATCATAATAATACCAGCCTATTGTTGTCGCACTGCGGGGCAAACGCCTGTTCAAGTACAGAGAAGGCACGAGCATTGATCAGGACACAGAAAAGGCATAGATTTGTTTTTCGGGAGCTTTACACACGGTTTTTGAGTTTTTGAAAACATTGATTAAGGTGATTGCTTGTTCCTTGTTTGTGATTCAAAATATGTTGCGTTTTTTGCAAAAAACAAAACTAATTTATTGGCGTTTCACTTTCAAATTCTCAAGTCAGAAACCGGGAGTGGGTGTGGATGTGACTTATTACTGATCAAAAGCTGGCTGCTTCAAAGTGTTTTCTAATAATGTTATTTGTTAGAATTGAATGACCTTTATTAAGACTAATTTAGGTAATTTTTACACGGTCGAGATTTCTTCTGTCATCGATAATGGTAGGTAGTACCTATATTTGAACGCTGGAAAATGATTTTTTGGGATTTCTCCTCTTAAATCTGGATTACAGGAAAGTTATTTTGTGATAAAGAAAGGGCGATTACTGGTCGACTCTACCTTCGAAATAGGATTGCTTTTAATCAAACTGATTGCCAAAACAACAATACTTCTAGGCGTTCTATTGATCAATTTGTGTAAGTGCTGTCCTTATAAAACATCGTTGCTTTCGATTTAATTGCTTTGCCCACAAGTACGTAGTTTCTTTACGCTGATGGGCTTTTTCAATGTTTCAGTACTGGTTGTCTCCTTTTTCAGTCTCTTAGTCTTTCCCGGTCAATTATGTCCAAATTTTCATACGTTTTTTGCAATTTGCTGGTCAGTATTAGGTTGTACGTTGATCAAAATATGATTCGCGGCCGTAACAAATATGTATTTACAGAATCATAATCAATAGAATCAGTAATACAACTTGTTAGGTTAGTATAATCCCAAAATGTCAAGAATTCATGAAATAGTCATTCTGTGGGATTACTTGGTCTTAGAGAGTTTTGTTGATGACTTTAATGATTATAATTCTGTAAATACATATTTGTTACCGCCGCGAATCATATATTAATCAACGTACAACTTAATACTGACCAGCAAATTGCAAAAAACGTAAACAAAATTGAATTTCGCGGGCTAACTTGGCGCTTTCGCCTTAATGAAATTTAAACATTTTCATAAAATGAAAACGCGAAACCGAATACGAGTGTTGAATTAATGTCGCCATTAAAGCGCCACGCTGTATACGCAACACAGAATGTCTCCGCGAATTAATTTCGAGAACAATCTAAAGTTATACTTCTGTAATTTCTTCCACAGTGACAAATCTCCACGCTACGCTTGCACGTTAAGCAATAAATAAATAGGCTCAATTATTATTATAATACAGTTATGTACATCGAGTGCAGTCTGTGCACATGATGTAATATTACTTTCAGGAAGCGTGTCGAGCAACAGTGGAGTTTATTGTCTAATAATAATGGAATGTTATTGATTGCGATAGATTTGCTCTGAAAAGCTTCGCGTATTTTTATTATGATGAGAGGTTCTGCGCAATTGTGAAGATAATTTTTTTATCAAAACTTCAATGTTGTTACGCTGGGTAGCTTTAACTTTTCATAAGTGAATAATTTTTGGAGTGGAAATTAATCGAATGAGTTGTGTTAGTTAATCTCTGGGAATCATTCATGTTTTTGTTTTCAGCTGAATTTCTGATAATGATAACTGATTCTGTGATATGAAAATATTTTTAGTAAAAATATTTGCAAATTGATCGGTGAATAAGTTTGAAAATAAATTTTCGAAATCAATCATTCTGGATTTCTGAGGACGGCTTTGTCCATGTTTTCAGCTGAAAATACATCAGTATTTCAGTTGAAAACATGCACTTATACTTAAAAATAATTGAAAGTTGATATCATATCATACATCAGTTAAAAGGTAAAGCAGAAAAATACGACATTCATTAAATGACATGCATAAGCCGCAGAACTAATGAAACATAACATGTTACGCATTTTTACCGCGTAAAGACTAGTGATGTAACCGTAAAGGCGCTTAGTCGAGATGGCCATGCATGCATAATCGATTCCGCGTCACCGCACTATTGCGCAATAAGTGTGCTTTATGATCGAAAGTGGTGTGAGATTGACGCTGCGTGTGAAAATACCGATACCACGACGATACGCCATTATTGGATACCAAAGGTATTTCGAATACATTGGCGGTTTTGTTAGTACCTCGAATGTCTCGTGGGTGATAACAGCCGCACGGCTCGATTGAAGGTTATGTTATGGTTCGTGAATGGGTGATCATCTAGTACAAATCGGGACCTCTCAGAGTTTCGGAAAGCACGTCGAAAGCACGTAGCAAGCAAGCTTTGACAGTCGTTACGGGTAGTGACAAGCCCAAAAGTCTGACAACCAGTCTTTTATAAGTGGTTACCCAGGGACTTTGTTGTGGAGGTCAGATAGGCAGTCTCTTCATGTAAAATACTGGTATTCAGCTGCATCCGGAAGCAGTTACATACTGGAAGCCGACACCAAGGAAAAGGCTAGGCAGACAGTTTTTTGAAGTGAAAACTTCTTAAGGCGCGTTGGGCATTTTTTGAGATGGGAAAATACCATTGAATTCGCGAGACTGTTACCGACACGACACCGCGCTACATTCGGATGTGTTCGGCTGTCCTCGGGATGAAATCGGTTTTAAATCCGATATGTCAGTTACTGATGGCAAAGTATTCTGTTTGTGTTTTATTTTCACTTCTGTCGTCACTCCCGGAGTGCCACTGTTTTTTTTTGCCGTTTTTGTTAGTAATCATTAGTTTTTATCGACGTAAGAAGTAGGTATCGAGAAATGGGTAGTGGACAGTTTTCAGCTGTCGATCTATTTGAAAAATGTGCGTGTTATTAGACCGATTGATAAAACAATATGCATATGTATGTATGTATATCACTTGCAAATGATATTGTTTTCATTGTATTTGCATGACAATGAAATGGTTATATTTCTTACTGGTTAGTCACCTCGTATGATGCCCGGGTTACACTAGGCTAGTTTTTCAAGCTAGAATACTACTGCTGTTTCTGCTACTACAATGCTGGCTTACTATCCTGGTTTAGCAAATGCTAGAGCTGTTAAGGGGAAACCGTCAGGGTAGCAAAGTTACTTACGTTTCTTGCAAATTGCAGCTCAGTGTCATGTTGAATGTGGATTAAAATATGATTCGCGAACGTAACAAATATGACTTTATAGAATTATAATCATTCTAATCATCAATACAACCCTCTCAGTTCATATAATCCTATTGAATTACTATTTCATGAAATAGCAATTAAAAGCCCATCAATCAATAGGAAGAACACCATTCTATTAAACTATCACACTAGCATACTATCTTTCTCAATAGCTTACTGTCCTAAAAATGAAGATAGTTGTGTTACACGAGGCCAGAGTGACTAGCATGCTAGCTTACTAGTATTAGTTTGCTATCCTAGCCTCGTGTCACCTGGGCGTAAGCGTTGTCTCGTTTAACGAAGTGTTTTAGTCTGTGTAAACTTCAGTTTAATCTAGAAGTGCATACTTGGGTTAAGTTCGTCGCAAGCTCTCAAGCAAATAAAGCTTCGGGAACTTTGTAATGCAACTTTGGTTAAGTGCCAAAATATACAACAACAAAAAACTTAGGAGCAAGAGAGAATAGTTTGTTTTATTTTTATTTTGGAGCTTTTTCAAACGATTTATTTGAGTATGCTTTGCAGTAATTAAGGGATTATTACTATTGCAATACATAGGTATTGATGTCTGAAGTCACTTTTAGGCACCGGACGTTTTGCGTTTTTTTTTGCCATGAAAAACTACGGGTTTTTCGCCGTGTGTAGGCACGATCGTCAGTTTTGTATGGATCACTATGGAAGCTTGTTTACAGACACGTTTTTTCTACGGCGCCGTTTATACGCCGTAGGTACCGTAATGAAACCGTGCCGTGTACGGCTTTACGTAGGAAAATCTAGTTTTCATAGTTCTTGTCATAACCTTACTAAATGGATGGTTTGGCTTATTACCAGAATTACACAATAAATTCAAGTTTCTTGGTGAATAAATCACCTTATCTGAATTTTACGTTACGTGTTCTGTTATGTTGATCACGCTGAAACTGATGCTTTAAGAGGAGCGCGTAGCCCGAGAAATGCTTTTTTTTACATTTTTTGCAATTTGCAGGTCAGTGTCAGGATATAACCTGACTGGCTTGGGACCACCCAAGCCAGTCAGTAAATTCGACTGGTCACCAAGAACTATGGCCCCTGATTGATCAATGTTTTATATTACACGGATGAAATGGCGAGGGGTCAAACTCAAACTCAAACTCAAAGCATTTATTTCAATTAAACCATTTACAGGCACTTTTGAATTGTCAAGAAGTCGGTCAGTCAGAAAATATGAAGCTAGTTGTCCATTCCAAAGCGTAGGTACCTATGGAGAAGAACGGGCAAGAAACTCCATGGACACTCATTTTTGATTTTAAAATTATATAATGTGAGAACGATGTAAAAAAATTAAGAAAAACGTAAGTGTTAAAAGCGTCCAGAGTGCAACAAATAGTACTTCACAAACTACAATCCAAAAATAAATAAATTAAAAATAAGCCGAGGCAGCTAATTGATGACCAGCCCCAACTGACGGCGCCCGTTCACGAACATGACGCATAAATCAGCACCATTTAGCTCAACCATTTTGAAGGGAGCTAAATGATCTAACACACACGCCACCGTCAGCGAGACATTTGAGTGAGCATGACATACTATCAGCTGCCAGGGCACATTCGAGTCAATGAAAGACATATTATTACCCGGTAAATGGTAGCTATAGGGTACATAGAACTCACATCTGTGCTATGCAGTTATACAATACAAAGGAAATTGATTTTATACATTGCAAAGATAGTCTTACAATCTTCAGCAGCTCCAACAGTATTTTCATGTGTTAATCAATTAGTTGTGGTTGTGGAGCAGGACCAGCATTGAGCCAGGCATTTTTGTCAGCGATATAATCCCCTAACTTATAATATGCCTGACTGCATAGTGTGCGTTTTATACAAGACTTGAATTTTGTCTCATTCAGTTGAAGAATGTGGGGAGGTATTTTATTATAACATTTTAAACAGTACCCCATAAAAGATGAATCTACTTTAGCCAGTCTGAAACCTGGTTGAACTAATAGGTCCCTATTTCTAGTACTATAATTATGTCTTTCACCTCTTTTACTAAAAAGATGTAAATTTTTCCTTACATACATGATGTTTTCATAGATACATATATTGACAAGGCACCGTCATGATGTTAATTTCCTTAAACCGTTCCCTTAGAGAATCGCGCCTGCGGAGATTATATATGGCTCTGATAGCTCTTTTCTGCAGAATAAAAATAGAATCGATGTCTGCAGCCCGTCCCCAAAGTATAATACCGTAAGACATGATGCTATGAAAGTAACTAAAATAGACTAGTCTCGCGGTATCTACATCAGTAAATTGACGGATTTTTCTGACAGCATAAGCTGCTGAACTTAGCCGTCCTGCAAGAGATGTTAAATGAGGACCCCATTGTAGCCTTGAGTCGAGCGTGATCCCTAGGAAAACAGTTTTATCGACGAATTCTAGTTTCTCTTGATTCAATATTATCTCACAATCACTACCCTTGACATTTGGTAAAGAAAATCTTATGCACTTAGTTTTTTTTCCATTTAATACTAAATTATTAGCAGTGAACCAATTTTGGACCTGCAGTAAGGCGTTATTTACGTCGTCAAAATTTGTAGCATGTCTATTTACCTTAAAAATTAAGGAAGTGTCATCAGCAAATAACACCATTTGTGGTTGATTTTTTAATAAATGGAGTAGATCATTAATATACACTAAAAAGAGGAAAGGACCCAATATCGAGCCTTGTGGCACACCAATTTTTACTACTAAACCAAGTGAATTGACACCATTTATTTGAACTTGTTGTTGTCTATCATTTAAATAAGAACTAACTAAACTGAGCGCCAGTTTTCCAAGTCCATAATGCTCAAGTTTCAAAAGCAAGGTTTCGTGATCTACGCAGTCAAATGCCTTGGAGAGGTCACAAAAGATTCCTATGGCGTCTTGGGCCTCTTCCCACGCGTTAAAAATGTGTTTTAATAAAGTTACACCGGCGTCGGTCATACAACGTCCTTTGGTGAAACCATACTGTTGATCGTGTAGGATTTTATTCATGTTAAAATGATTAAGCATTTGATTAAGCATTATCTTTTCAAACACTTTGCTGAAAACCGGCAAAACGGATACGGGTCTATAATTATTGGTGTCCTTACTGTCCCCGGATTTGTAAAGTGGTATTACCTTACTGTATTTCATTAAATCGGGGAAGACTCCTTGATCCACACACGAATTAAATACTAAGGCTAAGTAGGGCGCAATAGTCTCAATTATGGAGGTACAGACCTTAATGGACATTCCCCAAAGATCTTCGGTCAATTTGATCTTAATTAGCTTAAAAGCCTTAATTACTGTTATGGGGTTAATATGCCTAAAGTTAAATTCAATCGGGCAGGCTGAAACGTTCGCCGTTACTAAATCAAAAGCGAGCGCGGGCGAGGAATTTAAGGTTTCAGTTGTTTTGAGTGGGATACTAGTAAAGAAATTTACAAATTCTTGAGCCACTTCTTTGCTATCGCAAATGAGACCGCTTGACGTCTGCAGTGTGTACTCAGAATTATGCTTCTTATTCCTGTTCGTTTCATTATTTATAATTTTCCAAACGGTCTTTATTTTATTGTCTGCTGATTTTACCTTGTTGCTAATGTATAAGGCTTTAGCAGCCTTACAAGCGTTCTTAAAAGTTCTAGAGTAAGTAGCAACATACTTATTAAAAGTTTCCGTGTTAATATAAGGCTTAAGGCCATACAGCTCGAAAAGTCTTTCCCTACTTTTTCTGAGTCCTTTAGTTGCCCAGTCACAAAATAAAAACTTAGGGCTGATACTTTTAGTGTTCTTCTTAAAAGAATTATTGAACTCGGTTTGGACTAACGAAAAGAATTCATTATACAAAATATTAACATTGTTCACTGTAAGGTTCTGATTACTTAATTTACAAATTAAATTGCTATTAAATTTATTTAAATTAACTGATGTTATTGGTCTGGATTGAATCTGCACTTTTTGTATTGGCATGTTGGACTCAAAAGTTACAGTTTGACCACTGTGATCAGAAGGGAGATAATTAACAACGGCTTTATCTAAATAGTCGCAGCAACAAAAAACATTATCAATACATGTAGCAGTATTCGTAGTTGTTCGGGTTGGTTCTGCAAACACATTTGACAAATTGAACGATTTAAACAAATTTAATAATCTACTGGTATTTAAATTATTTTCTAAAATATTAATATTAAAGTCACCACAGATAATTATTGACCTATTACTTGTTGCTAGTTTTGCCAAAACATCTTCCATTACTGACTCAAATATAGAATAGTTTTGATAATTTGGGGGTCTGTAAACGCACACTATAACATGCTTATCTAGCTCAACACAAGAGAGTTCAATGCTATGTTCAACTGATAGTTCAACTATGTCTTTACGAGGTTTGAATTTAATAAAACTTTTAATTAGGATTAGTGAACCACCACGCAGCATTGAATTTCGATTAAAACAACTGGCCACACTATAATTGTCATAGTTAATTAACATTTCAGAATCTTTTAACCAATGCTCAGTTATACAAATAATGTCAAACTTTGTTTTTTCTAAAAACAACTCAATTTCCAATTGTTTGGAAGAAAAACCTTGAATATTTTGATGAAATAATTTCAAGGATTTCCTCTTAGCCCCTATTCTAGAGTTTACTATTTTATTGCTAGAAAACTGTGGGTGACTTGCACACTCAATAATGGGCCCCCGGAAACAGTCGCTAGCACGTAGTGAGTATAGTGACGTAGCGGCAAGGGGGCAACATGTCCTGAGGTGCTTATGAAGAGTGGAGAGGTATTCCACGGCTATCAGGAACATCCCGGAAGTACGGTCAAGACCCCTACAAGCATCTTACTGGAGTACTTTCTTCCTCCGAGCACGTTTGCTCTTGCGAATCTCCACTCAAACCGGCCAATAAAGGCAAGAATGTGGTGGGAGCTCTGATCCTCGTCATTGTTCACTCCAGCCGGCCAATAAAGGCAAGCCAGAAGTGAGGAACAAGAGTTCTCCCAGGATATAGGGTCCGTGGGGTCGCTACTGCCCAACAGCTCGCCACATGCTGCCCTCCGGATTTCTGTATCTCGCTTGGTCTGGCTCCTCATCCTAGACCTGTTCCGGGAAAGTAAACTCTTCCGGCATAGACTTAGAGTTCGGAGCGCGCAAGCCCCACCACGACGTCAACGTAGAGTTACGGCGGTGGGGTTATTATTATTATAATTTCGCGGGCTACGTTAGCGCATCCCCCTTAACAGGTTTCCGGTGCGGTGAACGAGACAATAGAAATTTTATTGTTATGACGGCTATAGCCGTATAATGGTGCCCTTGAAAGTGTTGTGGTGAAATGAAATTGGACAACCGCTTCGGCTTAGTAGTCGATTCACACGAATTTACTCGCCCGAAACGTGCGAATCGTTACTTTTAATATTATGCTACCTATAGGCGACTCGCACGAAGTTAACATATTTATGGGCGAGTCGACGACTCCAGAAGTACCTACTTATGTGTTGTGTACTTTGTCTGTCTTTTTTTCTTGTCTGTATCTTTGGGTCTGACACTGCTATATTATTTTACCGTCAACTTATGTCATATACTCACATGCTTTCTCTAACCGCATAAGTGCAATATTGTTCAATATTCCGTCGAAAGTTACATGAGACTGCGTTTTTTAACTAATGTCTATATTTAACGTCCGTCCGACGTTCTGCCTGACCGGATTGCTAAATAATTGCCGATACTTCGTTGTTGTTTATAGTTATTGGAGGGGCTCGTGGCTAACTAATAACAGCCGCACGGGTCTATGGAAGCTACGATTGCCGCAGTATGTCCGTTGATGGGTGACCATCTTTACATACCGAAACTCCTCCGTGCCACGGAAAGCACGTCAAACTTTTGGTCCCGGCTGTCATTTGTAGATCTTTAACAGTCGTCCCGGGTAGTCCGAAAACCCGAAAGTCTGACAAACAACTCTTGCCAAGAGGTATCGTGTTACCCAGTAACTGGGTTGTATAGGTCATTTAGGCTACAGTCGCTCCATGTGAAATAGGTATTGGTAATTTGGTATTCAACTGCATCCGGTTAGACTGGTAACGGTCCCCAACGTAATTAGGAAAAGGCTAGACAGATTGATTTGCTTCATTATTTTTTATGAGTAAGTATTGATTGGTACTTACGATTTCTAGATATGCGTCGGTATTGCGTATTGAAGTAGTTACACGTATGTTAACACATTATGAAAGAATTGTTTATTCGTTTCCGCACAAGCTGATTTATATTGATCGAAAAGCTTCTAGACCAGTGTTGAGATTGTGACAGATTGTCTTTTTTTTTTGGTCCCGTAGCCGACTGGCAAAACGGAACCCAAGGTCATAGCACGCGTATGAAACAGGAAAGGGATAGGCACCGTACCTATCAACTCGAGCCGTTCAGTATTCTTTGCATGAAACTCCCTACTGCAACGCATACTAATCGGAATCGTAACGTAATCGCCTCGCCTCGGGACAAGCTCACGAACCGCGGTGCGGCGCGTTAGGGCTCGTCGTCTCCGCGCTTACGGCTCGTCGTCCTCGCGCTTACATCTTTCGGTACCCGAGTTTACGTCTCTTCGTCCACCCTTGCCCCTCTCACCCCTCCGGCCTGCCTGCTGCACCATCGACCAGCGGTCGGCGAGCCGTAAGCGTGCGTCGCCTAGCCGTAGCCGAGTCGACGTATCGGAGCTTCTGATCCGCTTTGGTTACGTGCTCAAGTTAGGTTGACGCCTGTTTGACGGCGAGGCGAAAGGCCCCCTCCCTTCCCTTTCCGATTTGATACGTTGTTCTATGACCTTTATACTACTGAACAGACAGTTGTGCTACTGTGTGCTTTAGCTGAAAAGTTGTTGCGCCACTTCTTCCCAGCTAAAGCACTATGAAGTGGTGAAGGGGCGGGCGTTTTGGGAGTTTGTCTTATATAATTATAACGTTCAAAAACTGCTGATTCTCAGCCTAGTTTAAATAAATGACTTTTGATTTAGATTTATAACGTCGTCATGGCCGTCTGTCCGGATGCGACATAACCATTTTATTTGGAAACTATTGTCACTATGTCGATGAAGGTTGGAAAGTTTTTTTTAAGCAATGGTGAAGTTAAATTGGGAAAAAAATATTACGAACTACTTACGACTTTTCGCGAATTAGACGGTTAATTGTATCATTGCCACCAGTCTTACCAAGGGGTATCTTATTACCCAGTAACTGAGATGTGAAGGTCAGATAGGCAGTCGCTCCATGTAAAATACTGGTATTCAGCTATGGTTAGACTGGATGCCGACCCCAACATAGTGGGGAAAAGGCTAGCAAGAATGATTTATGGTTCGCTGAAACTTAAATGTAATCATGTAAACCGTTGAATTCAATAATAATTACGGCTAAACTAATTAATTCTATCCGAAGTTGTCAACGAATTTCCGATATCCATTAATTAATATCCGGCTGTCATAGAATTCAATTAGAATTATGAATATTTTATTTTTAGATAAACCAGATTATGGATTTTATGCCGGTTTCTTTGTTAATTAATTAAAACAACATGCAGCTCTGTTCAAATTGTAACAGATTCGCATTTTTGTAGAATGCTTTTGCTTTTTTCTATTCAACCTTTTGAACTTTTTACCGCAGTTTTGAAGCTATTTAAAAAGAGGCTTAGTAGTACTCTGTATTAAGCAAGTAAAAAGCTTAGCATAATCAGTTTATAATGTTCCCACTACTGGGACACAGGCCTCTTTGTGTGAGGGAGTGGGCCGAAATCCACCACGCGCGCCCAGTACGGGTTGGTAGATGTCGCAAAAAGCATGTAGTAAAAAGCGTATCCCCCTTACGGCAGCAATTATATCAATACAGAAATGACATTCTTACTCCAGATTCAGCATAAAAATAATATAACAAAACATCACGCCTGTAAACGCCGAAAGGTCAGGCAGAGTTGTAACTAAAGAAAAACACCCATATTTCGCCAGAAGTGTTTAAGTGCCATGTAAAAGGGAGCGAGCCTATTGCTATCAACCCGGCACAGATCCAGACTCCGGACCGCTACTGAGAAATTCTTGATTGAAAATCCAATAACTGCCCGACCTGGAAATTGAACCCAGGATCTCATGCTCAGTAGCGCTTACGACGACTAGACCAACGAGCATAGAATACTCTTTATTATGTACACCATATAAATTACAGACATAAATATAGAAACTTTACAAAGGGTGACACAATGGGCGGTCTTATCGCTAAGAGCAAAAAACGAGGTAACAAATAATATGCCAAAATCGAAAACGTTCCGAAATACGCTACTTATTACACGATGACTAGTAAATACAAACAACATTAGGTACTGAAGTGTATATTCCAAATGTATAAACTACGTTTCGATCTCATAAGAATTTGTCTAGTACCTAGCACGCAATATATCTCACGAAACTCCCACTAACGAGAAAAACATTTGAGCGCCCACAACAAAGATTAACGACCCATCTCGCGGGAAAGAATTGGACGACACGTATTTTTGCACTGAAGGCGCATTTTCTCACCACTATTGAATTACAGATTCACGTAGTTAATGTCAGCCATAAATTCCTCAAATGAAATGGAATTGTTTATTCTGTAAATGGGATATCGAAATAACTTTTACATGTCAGGTAAAAATAAATATAAGCTAGATGGAGTAGACATTTCATATCTGACTATCCTGGGAAGACATCCCGAAAGAAGCTTACTGGTCAAAGTCTCTTTTAAAGTCCAGACATATTTAGTCAGATCATGTGAGGATAGTAAATTAGTGTCTGAAGTGGTCTTTTGAGGAAAGAACCACAGATTTGAGTGGACCATTTCAGTCAGTGCAAGCATTTATCAGTAAACGTGTAGCTCAACTGAGAACTTAGGAGCTCAAACTCAGAACTTACGGAGCTCAAACTCAGAAGTTAAGGAGCTCAAACTCAGAAGTTAAGGAGCTCAAACTCAGAACTTAAGAAGCTCAAACTCAGAACTTTAGGAGCTCAAATTCAGAACTTAAGGAGCTCAAACTCAAAACTTAAAGAGCTCAAATAAATGGCTGTTGTGTACACAATAATATGAAAACAAAGACGCTCATGAATAGTTTTGGTTTTAGTATCCTCAACATTGACACGATCGATGATGCTCGATCAAATTCTAAAACCTTTTTTATGTCATCTATCACTGATTTTGTTTTCTTGGCTTCAAATATTGATCTTATGGTCACACTACATTCGTATTACTGTAGTTTAGAATCACAAGTTCTTATAACAAAACAAGAGACTTAAATATTCATTTTGCTTCGTCTGCGTTTATACATCAGCCGTTTTATTCCGTAAAAACCTTATCGCCGCTTCACTTTCTGTCTAATAAAACTAAACAGGCGACAAAATTGTCATGGTGGAAAATTCACAAATATGTCGGATTGTCGCGACAATCCTACCTAAAACTACCGTAGAATATTTGCAAATAATTATGTCAAAAGTCGACATAATTGTCACGACAATCCGACAGTTGTCACGATAAGCCGACAATTGTCACGTAAATCCGACAATTGTAACCGACAATTGACTGGTTTTTTTACATGTCGAGTTATATTACACGCGTTTTTAAATGACAAATATGTCAAGTATTTCACCTGTCGATTTTTGACATATTTGTTATTTTTATTAAACAGCCTAAGCGCGACAATTCTACAATTTTATAATTTTTTGACATATGTATATGTCGAATTGTCAGCTTGTTGCTATGTTGAATTGTCAGCGGCTCAAGACGCTAGGGATTGACACTATTGACAGCTTACTTCTTCTAAGTTTTCAAGGTGAGATTTTTACAGAATAGATGGGTTGGTTATACACGCACTCCGGGTGCGGGTTAATAGTATGACCGATCGATCGTAGCAGGTAAAGTTCTATAGTCTCTGCCTACCCCCATGGGACAAAGGCCTTGAGTTTATGTATGTGTAGACTTACGCTGGGTACTTGGAATAATAAAAAGTGATGTAGGGACTATCATTTGTAACTTTTGACCTCCAATATCTTATGATTCTCAGCCTTATTTCAGTACTAGCTTCCGCCCGCGGCTTCGCCCGCGTGGTATGTCGATAAAAACTATCCTATGTCCTTCCCTGGGATGCAATCTATCTCTGCCAAATTTTATCGAAATCCGTTCAGTGGTTTAGGCGTGAAAAGGTAACATGCAGACAGACAGATAGATAGACAGGCAGACAAAGTTACTTTCGAATGTATAATATTATTATGCATTATTGCTGTACTAGCAGCGCCCCGCGGTTTCACCCTCATAAGTGTAGATTCCGTGAGAATATCGGGATAAAAAGTATCCTGTGTTATTCTAATATATTATAAGCTATATGATTGTAAAGTTTCATCAAAATCCGTTCAGTAGTTTTTGCATGAAAGAGTAGAGTAACAAACATCCATCCTCACAAACTTTCGCGTTTATAATATTAGATAATATTATGTTGTATTAATAAAAGCCATAAAACCATATTACATTGGTTCACAATGGATGAAGAAAAATATGTACTTAAAAAAATTATTATAATTAACATTTCGTTTCTCCCGCTCACAGCTCAGCAAACGCAAAGAAGTGGGAAGTCGAGCTCGCGACCCTGAAGAGCAACAACCTGCGACTGACGGCTGCCCTCCAGGAGAGCACCGCCAACGTGGACGAGTGGAAGCGACAGCTGCACCAGTACCGTGAGGAGGTGGCCCGCGCCAGGCACTACGCTGGTAAAGGTAGGGTAGATGTAGACTTGCTCTACCAACAGATCTACCAAAAAATCCTGACAACATAATCAGCCTATAATGTTCGCACTGATAGGACACAGGCCTCCTCTCAGTGAGAAGGGGGGCCGTAATCCACTACGCGGGCCCAGTGCGGGTTGCTGGAAAATATCCTGATAACCGCAACGAAGCAAAGGTGTTACCTTGGAACGCGTACAGTCACCGCCATTGGTAACATAAGAACTCCAGAAAGCGTCCTAAGTCACCGCACAGTCATTGAACTCATGTCTGTCTTATGAACCGTGATAGCTAGACAGTTGAAATTTTCACGGATAATGTATTTCTGTTGCCGCTTTAACAACAAATACTAAAAACAGAATAAAATAAATATTCCTGGCTGGCCTGGCTCCCATTATACAAAAAACGTGTTTTTTTCGGCATTTTCGCCTTGTGGTACGGAACCCGCATTTGGCCAGTTTTTAGTTAGCGTTTGTGACTACAGATTCACAATCTTTCAAGCCATATCATGTTGAACACAATCCATCTATCGTTTCTCTGGTCTTCCTCTGCTTTCATAATGACTTCTGTTTCCCTTGACTATAATTTCTCAATGAACCATCACGTTTTCATCTCGTTTCAGGCGCCGAAGCCAACGAAGTAGAACAACTTCGTCAGCGCGTCGCCCAGCTAGAGGCAGAGCTTGCACAGAAGAATGAGGAACTGGCGCAGATCACCAAGTCTAAGAAGAGCGAGCAGGTGGGTCATAGTTATAACCTTTATTACACGGGTTCGGCCGTCTGACGTCACCGGGTAGACGTCACATGGGTTAGTGAACGAATGGAGTTTTATCCTCTAAAGGTTAATTCGGAATTTGACCAGTGTCGAGAAATTATTTATTTGAAAAAACTATTGAAAGAAAGAAAAAAGAAAGAAAGAAAATACGTTTATTACGTTTTTTTTATTGAGTTCGCTTTCTAATTGTGTGCGGTCACTTGAGTGAGGTTCAAAGTGAACTTTACAGTACATACAGGTATGTATGCATCTAACGATCAAAATTTAGCGAAGCGCTCTGTGGACTTCTGGTAAATTAATTTGTAGGAGGTTAATCTAGTTTGCTTAATACCCTCCATTTTTGCCCTTTATGCTCCATTCTTTCACTACTCCATGTTTCGTAGTATCTTAGTGTTTATAAAAGGGAAATAGATTTGTAGTTGTAGTTTGTGATTTTAGATGAAAAACACATTCATAAAAATCCAACCGCTGCTATTATTTATAACGTCCTATAAACATTTCACCTTCTATTTTATTTCCTTTCTTGAAAGTGTTTCAACTTATTATAATACACTTGCGTGTAAAAAAAATGGCCCACCCCCATGCTCCCATTTGAGAGACGATATCTCAAAAATCGTGGTGAATATAATTTATTATTTTATTTTGTGTGAACATACACAATATTTTGGTTAAAGCAATATTCTTGACAAGATCGACCGGATTCCACAGATGTCCTCATCACTCACTCAAAAAGTGAGTGTCTGTTTTTGACATTAAAATTGACAAACATTAAATTTTGTTTGTTGCCGTTTGTGTTATCAAAATTGAACTTGATTTTTTTAACGGACTACAAAAAAAAAAAGACCACCAACACCCATTTAACACCCTTTTTGTAAGTTCGCGATTTTCTCCAAAACTAATGAATCAGTTTTGATATATTATTTTACTAATGAAATCTACATACTTTCAGGAAGATTTTAATATACAATATATTGGTTTATTATTAGTAAAACTTGTAGAATTATACTGTTTCAAATCGAAGAGCATTGGGTGGGTCGATTGTTTTGCACCCAAGTGTAACTATACCATAACTATTTGTTTATTAATTCATTTATTTTAAGTAATGCATGTGTGTAAATAATAATGTAAATAATTTATAGTCGTTATGTATTTTTTATTATGTTAACTTTATACTAACAAATAAACTCGATTTATATTTCCTTTCTTTTATTTTTATTTCAATCCTTATTTCTGTTCTGTTTGTTCTCATTCTATCTTATTTAGAGGAAACACGGTCACGTGGTCGTTGGCGTTCATTCCGTACGTATTCCTCTGTTTTCTCCTTGGTTAATGTATAGGATTTTTTTTGCGATTTCTGATTTTTATAGTACTCAAACCTCAGTCGGTCCGATAGTTTTTTGATACTTATAACAGGATCGATAGGCATCAAGATAAGTTTTTTGTGATAATGGTACATTTTGCCGCACAGGTCGACTGATCAGGTTAAGCTACTCTTGCCGTGGTTGGTCTGTGGATGGGTGACCATCTTTAGATACCGTGACCCCTCCGAGCGGAAAGCACGTTAAGCCGTTGGGCCCGGCTGTCATTCGTGTATCTTTGACAGTCGTTACGGATAGTCAGAAGTCCGAAAGTCTGACAACCAGTCTTACCAAGGCGTATCGTATTACCCAGTAACTGGGTTGTGGAGGTCAGATAGGCAGTCTCTCCATGTAAAATACTGGTATTCAGCTGCTTCCGGTTAGACTGGAAGCCGACCCTAACATAGTTGGGAAAAGGCCAGGCAGATGATGGTACATTTTCTTGCTGACTGTACTTTTCTTTTCAAAATCTGTGACTGGGGATCGATATTTCTTAAAAAAATAGGGTCAGTCTCCTGAGACCGTTTTTCTGTAACTATAACGATAAAGGCCTTGTATATATTTTTTAAACAATACATAGGGACATGGCAGTGGTAGATATCCCGACATTATATCGTTAAAACATATTTGGGTAGTATCATTAGAACAGAGTAATACGTTAGTAAGGAATGAATGCCAACGACCACGTGACCGCGTTTCCTCTTAACTCTTGATTCTTAGCATAATTTCAGTCTTGTACTGTGCTTGGGTTTCGTTAAATCCTAATTACTATTCTCTTCCAACTTTTTGTATCCATTCGTTTCTGAAATTATTTCTCTAATTGATTTCTCTAACACTCATTATACTTTTGTACTCTGAAATTAAGAACTATGATTTCACAAGATTACTCTTATAAAAAAGTGTCTTCTTCATCTATATACATAATTAAAAATGTAAGACAAAGCTAGAATTTTGGGTAGAGCTAAAGGAAAAATATTATTCACGACAGTGCAAATTCGTGCCCGCGTTTGTGACTGTTATGCTCATTGATATAAGGTTCAAAATGACGTGTGCTCCTGAAATAAAATGAGTATTCCTAAGTTTCTGCTTGACTTCATTTGTTTTTGCTCTCTTTTCTTGTGACGTGGCCTTTTAATGTCAGTTCTGCTAACAAAACAACACGCTTCGTAACCGACACCAATTTATCGAACGATTTTAACCCTTAATCCGCAGGACGCAGAGGCTAAACTCGCTCAAAGCCAGCTGGAGTTGGCCCTGGCTGCTCAAGATGGTCAGCGACAGGTCATACAGGCGCTCAATGATCAACTGGCAAGGCAGCTTGATGAGCTGGTGAGCATACTATTTCATAAAGTTCTAGCAAATATTAAACAAGACTGGAGAAAATTATATTACTGCAGTCCGCGCGGAACTAGCTGGCCGCGCCTTAGGTGGGGTCGGGGGTGAGGGCGGCCTCCAAATTGGCGTTAATTGGCGCCTTAACATTATTTATTAACTGACTGACTGCTGATTCGACTTATATAATTACGTGCATCTACATCCAAGTTACTTTTTGTATTCGTTGCTGCCCACTGAGGCACCGTAACTTTTACGTTGTATGGGCGTACACACGTACGGTGCGGCATCGCCTCGTTGCTATGACGCCGCAGTGGGTGATATGTATGACGAGTACAATCTGGCCACTCGGCGCACACTCTGCCTCGTGTCTCCCACGTGAGGCTCCATGCTGTATCACTGCCCTTGCAAATGTTGCTCCGCAAAAAGTAACTTTGGTGTGGATACACCTATTGGCAAAATCTCATGCCCTAAGTATAAACCCACCTTTCTATATCCACAGAGCACGATCCACCGCGAGATCAACTCGGCCCTGCAGACATGAGACGCGGCCCCCGCGCCCGCGCAGTACGCGGGGTACGCGGCGCCGGCGCCGGCGCAGGCGCAGTACGCGGCGCAAGCGCAGTACGCGGCGCAGGCGCAGTACGCTGCGCAGGCGCGGCGCCTGCCGCTGCTGTTACGCGGCCCCGAGCCCGCCTACGTGACGGTGAAGGCCAAGAAATGAAGAGTGCTCTCGGTATTTCGCAAGGTGCACGAGTTTTTTTAAAGTAATGGGGGAAGTCGGTTGTGTTTTGTCTTGAGTTTGGGGTCAATGTGTGGTATACGTCCTTGATTGATGATGTGTACAGATCTCCCAGTAAAAGTATGCGCTTCGGCAATCATCGTATATTTTCGGAATAACGATCGTGTGATTATGACATCTAATATAAAGCTGTTATTACAAATGATAGGTGCACTAGACAAAGCCTGGTAGCACAAAACTTAGAAACTTTTCCTCTCTTCGCTGTTACTCTGTGACGCAACGTTCGTACTAATTCGGAAAACTGAAGCGTATATATTTCCTTGTTTACCTGTATTTGAAATTCTCGTTTATTCGAAATGTTTTGTTTGTTCTCGTTTATTCAATTGTCATGTTATTATTTTGTGTGATTTTATTAGTTCTTTGATAGTGTACGATGGTACTGCCATCTGCGTGTCTGCCATTTCATTGTATGATTCTAGTGTGAAAGTGATGATGATAAGGTATCCCTTTTGTACTGCCAAATAAAGTGTAAACGAGCATTGCAAATAATATGTGCGTACGTAAGTTAAATAATATACATAATCAAGTATCTATATTGTTTAAATTAATCTGTACGTATACGTAGTTACAAACACATACTTTGTTCTTCAAGAATCACATTTTATTTTGAATGAATTAAAGTCATTTTTGTATAAATTTTTGTAACAATTATTTGTTCGATCTGCGTGTACAGAAAGTTACAAACTACACATTGACACCATTACAAAATTATTTCTTAGGGTGGATTAGTCAGCTTATTCAGTTGGGTTTCAAATATTATGATAATTCCGTTTGTATAATGTAATCAATTTTCTCGTTAAATCAATGTGGAAATAGACGTAAAAGTAAAAATAACTGACATTATTCTGATATCTATTATTTCAAGTATTTTTGAATATTTCTTCCGTGACTTGTAAATGTTTGAAAGATTGCATGCATTTTATCACGAAGTAGTCGGTACTGAATAGTAGCCAATCAGCAAGGAGCTTTTTGACGCCATGACATCGATTGGCCAATGGCAGATGTTTCTTACTTCCATACTCCTCGAAACTTCCATACTCTATGAGAATTAACGTGTATACCTTTCATATTAACTACTTTGTGTAGGTAAAAAGATGATCTTAAACTTAAAATATCTTTGACTGTGAATGCAATATAATTGCAATCTTTACAAGCAATGGTGCGAACAACCGATACACCCTTTGATTTTAATAAATTCATCGATAACTTATTTTTAACTAAGGCACATCACTATTATATGTTTCACCGATATGTATCGATAACAAACGTCATTTATTATTACCATTGTCTTGTGATTTGTTAAAACAATGTCATCAACTCATCACAGAAATTATTAACTGAAATGAACAAGTTATTAGGCCACTACTTTCAATAGAAAGAGAACAATTAAGTTACAATGAGGTTACATTTCAACACGATTCAGAGGTTTCTTCAGCTACCTTCGTCACAGACTCATTTCGCTGAATCCAAATGTACTACAAGGACTACAAAAGAAAATCAGTTTTATACCTTTACACTAAGGTTTAAAATCGATCGGTCTATTAAAATAGGTGGAGTATCTGGTTTGTATTTTACTTTAGAATCAATAATTCACAAACTTACTCCTATCGAGTTTTATTCACTAACGCATACTTACATTTTTAAAGCGGTTTGTTGCTTAATACAAGCTAGAGTCAAACTCGAAACTACAACCATTTAAATCATTTACAGGCAGTGTTGAATTGTCAAAGAGTCGGTCAGTTAGTCCGAAAGTTGAAGCTAGTTAGAACGGGCAAGAAACTCCATGGGCACTCTTTTAAATTCTGTGTTATTGTTACAAAATATTAGTTACATCATTAGTGATCTAGCGGTTCTCTTTCTAAGCCATGTATTATTCGATCTCACTATAAACTTTAAAATTTACTGTTTCATATTTCGTGGACGATTTCATTACATTTTGTTTAAAGCGGCAATATTGCTCCGAAGTCCGATCTCATTCTATTATCGCTCATAGCGTTTGTAAATTTATCGATATCGATAGTGTCTTAAGTCTATTATATCGAAACGATTACATCGATATTAGAGCTATTTTCGTACTTTAATCCGAATTGACGTTTATGTCCAAACTGTTCACACTACGGGAATTTTAACCCCAATAAATCGTATTATGCATTATAAAAATCGATATCATAGGAATATCGATCATCAAGTCATCATAAACAGTCATATTCTCGAACTATTTCCCATGACAAAAGCAGATCATTTTCGTTTCAAACACAATATAAACTCCAATGCGAAGTTTGGGCGCTGAATAAAGCGGTCTGTTTCAAATGAGCGCTTGAAGGGAACAGCTAACGATGTATGAAATTGAATGACGTCTTCTCATAATATCTTTGCAGAAAGTTCACGGTTTGAAGAAGGTACCTCTAAAGTTAATATGTCGCGTATGATGGAGCGAGTTCAAGTGTTCTTTGTAAAGATAGAAGTTCTTTCAAAGCGAAAAATATTGCTGATTTTATTTCGTGTGCAGGATTCTGGATCCGATATGACCGACAGTGTATATTCAGAACGAAAACTGCCTCCGAGTTTTTTTTTTCTTTAATATATTTGCTGCGCTTTTTTTGAAATTATTTGATTTAAGAAACCAGTTTAGGTACAGCTTTTAAAATATTAAAATAAATCCGCTCCTAAATAAATACTTTATTCCGATTACACTGCCAAATACCTAAACAGACGCCAAATCGACAGCCACACATAAAACTAAGGAAATGAGAACATTCGGTGCGGTGCTTACAGAAATAACTATTTTAACAAACATTAATTTCCCAAAACGCATCCAGGGAGGTAATTACGCAGCACACTAACAATTGCAATGCCATTAATTTTTAACAATTCTACATTCACTGCGTTATTTACACTGTGGAGCGAAAGATTTGAGCATGAGGCAATGGATTAGGAATTTCCTTTAAAACCCTTCGGACTGTGAACGAAAGTGTGTTACGCAATTGGGGTGCAGGGGCCGTATGATGAAGTATTAATGCTATCACGATTCCAGTCCGAAAAAGGGATGGTGCTGTCGGTCATGTATAGCTCCGTCTCTCTCTCGCACTGGAAGCATGATGGAATTACAATACAACGTCATAATACGGCACCAGGCTGTTGAATTACCCAATGCAACGAATATACAAGGAGTGCAAACCACAATAGTTTTGTTTCCGATCGTCAAACGTTTCACCCTTACCGCGTTTCACAGTGAACGAAATATGCGTGTGACACTCCATCTGTTAAATACTCTGTGTTTTGTGTATACGTAATGATCATTCTTTCATCTCTTAGATTAATATATTTATGACATTTATCAACCGCGTTTATGTCCATCATAAATGTTTATTGATAGTTTTTGAGTCAATTCGAGTCAGTGATGTCGACCCACCCTTATCTAAATGTAAATACGTTCGAAAATCGTGTAACCCCACGATTCAATGCCAAAAATAACTAATTTTATTATTAAAATTAATGTATATTTTAAAAGTAGATTTTTAATATTATATTATTGTGTAAGAAAACTGGTTGCACGGTGAAATACCGAATTAAAAATATATAAAAATAATATGTAACTCTTTATTTCGATATTCGCCTGATATATTATGATGATATAGTCGACAGGCTGTGCCATGTCTTAGTGTATGTGTGTATATTGAAATATTCCCTAATTAATATATTAAAATATAAAACAATCGGCTAATAATACGCCTCGTCAGTCCCTTTCTCCTGTACACTTCAGGCCGATGCGCATAGGCATCCGGGAAGGGATTTTAAAACAATGAATATTAAAAGCTTCGATTTAAAAGTTTTTTGAACGCGTTAAATTTAAAAATATTGCGTAGTATGTAAGTGTATGTATTTTACCGTTGAGTGAAGTTTACCGACGATATTGTTCTGTTTTGATATGTAAGCGATTTTTTTTTAATGTACTGTGCATTTCTTTTCGTCTCGAACACATTCTCCAATATTGTAATATGTTAAGGTTGATATCTTGTGGATGTTCTGACTGAGGATCACACATGGAATAGTATTACTCTAGAAGATTTAATATAGGATTGCCTGAGCTTCCAAAACAACCAAAACGACTGAGGAAAACATAAACCTCTGTTTCATTTATAAACGTTGCTTTAAGTTATGTAATGATTAGGGACTGTTTATCCATACATTTTTGACGTTTATACGTCACTTAACAACGTTTATAAATAAATCCTTAACTTGTGACTGACGTAACCTGAGACTAGAGATGCCGATGCATACCACCAGTTTCTGTGACAAATCTTACTGTTCAAGCAGTACGTTTAAAATTATGGTAAAAAAGCACTTCCTCTCTCCTTAAACATCATCATTATACATATTTTCTTTGCTCCTGTTTCATGTTTATTAATATATGTACTTATATATTTATTTAGATAATTGTAATATACTTTATGTATGTATTTATTGTATTAGTATTATGTAAATGGTACACCACGGACTACCTACAGTATTTGTCTGTCCTTCCCCTCTTTAAATCCATCCAAAGGTTGTCTTTAAAAGATCGCTCTTTTTTCGATTTTGGCATATTATTTTTACCTCGTTCTTTGCTCTTAGCGATAAGACCGCCCATTGTGTCACCCTTTGTACAGTTTTTATATTTCTATTCTATTCTATATATGCCATGCCATCTTCAAACTAACCAAGATTTTATGACGGCTCAGAACATGAGGCGAGTCGCTGAGCAGTAATACATTTACGTGTCAGCGGGGGAGGGGGGAGGTACAGTGCAGTGGGTAGCGCACTTCAGAGCCGACATAAAGTTTGAATCGAACTGCACTTTTTACTTGTCACGTATGATTTCTGTTGGTATAAAGGGTGCCAATAATTTCTCAATAATTCGAATATCGTGTGATGTGATCTTCAGTGAGAACATAACTTCTACATAAATATTCCTATGGTACATTACATTAGACTTATGAACATTTCTTTAACTTTCCTACTGTGTAGGTGTATTCTATTAATATAATATTAAATGATAATTATTAAATTGTAACGTAAAATTCCAATCTCGATGATTTTTAATTAATATATTAAATATATTCATCCTTAGGTGTAAGATGTTTAGTGCGTCGCGCAAAATTATTTTGTTGTGTACTTATAATTTTTTTATTTAATAAATACCAGAAAATCAGGCAAATTATTATTTAAATAGAAAATGCCAATCTTAATAGTTCCTTGGAATCATAATTACCAAAAACATAAAAAATTACTAAATGTAAAAAAAAACAAAATAATTTTGCGCGAATAAATTATGTATGAAAAACATAATAGATAAAAATCGTCACCAATATCCGTCTAACTCCCAAACGTTAACGTAGAATTTAATTTCGACTTTATTTCCATTTGTTTAAGTTTGACATTTGTTTGAAAACCCTGTATTTCATAGATCCCTTAGCAAATTAGTGATTACACTTTGACAGATAATATCGTCGGCAATTTTTTGAGAAGATACATCGTTACTTTTAAATATATTTTTTTTATTGTTAAATATGTATTTTTTCTATGAGTCTTAGTCAAATTTAATTTGTGTTCATCGATTGTGTTTATTTCTTAGTTTAAAAAAGTTCTAGTTTTTCCAGTCATTGCAAACGATGATTATCTGTCAAAAACCTTCAAAAAAAAAATTGAAAACAAAATGATATCATTAAAAAGGCTGAGGACACAATTTTTAAGATATACAATGTCTTCTAAACAGGGTAACTTTCATTTACTGTTGCGTGGATTTTTAAATAGTGGTCGTTGTTATTCGATTTTTACTCTTTGTCATACAACATACACTTTCCGTAGCTCTTTACAATTTGTTCTCGAAAACGTGCGGCGAATATACACGTCACACGGTGTGACGTCACAATGTATCAGTAGTTTTATCTAACAATATTATATACACTCTAAACTTCAACAATTACCTTTCTTTCTGTATAAAACTACATGAACAATTTAATTTCTTAGTTAAATAAATACATACATACATAATAGGTATGAACGTAACCGAAGCAAAAGGAGTCTTAGCAGGTGGCGTTCTGTAGTTTCTACCTACCCCCGTGGGAAGGAGGTGTGAGTTTATGTATGTATGTATAAATACATAGCTATAGTAGTGAATAATGTTTTAATTATAGACACAGTATTTATTTGTACATGTAAAAAAATCTGTTTATCGAATAGATAAAAAATTAGTAGAAAACCGAAGGATCTGTTGGATTATAAGAAATGTAATATAAAATTAGATAATGTTTAAGTGTTATTCCCGTTTAATTTGTAAACCGAAGATGTTAAGTGTGACTACGTATAAATAACATTTATAGTATAGATAGTTATATATGTACTATATCATAGTCGTTACAATAGATGAGATTATAATTTTAAATGTATCTTGGCTGGGAGATGACATTTTTGTTTTTCAGTGGCTAATAATTTCGGCCCGATGTGTACTGCCCACCGATTACCACGTAGTGTGCTAATTGTTTTGCCAGAACGTGTAGAATGTCTATCTAATAACTTTGACTTTTGATCGCAGAGTAAAAACAAATGACTGCAGTCTGGCCGTCGAGAGAATGCGTTCCTGACACCTGTCAGTGCGACAGTCCTAGTAACTAATAAAGATCAAATTCGCAAAAGATGTATTCGTTTGTATGAAACTTCAAAAAAATTCTCTCGACGGCCGGACTTTCATTTAACACCATCTAGCGGTCAGAAGGTGAAAGTTTTGTGTTTGTCTCGGGATGTAAGTATTGGCCACTTGATATTGTTGTATTGTAATCGCATTATAGTTTTAATTGTAATTCATTCAATATAAATTGTTAAAGTCTGCGTTGCATTTGGTATAGTTACACACTTTGATAAAGGGAGATAGTATTTTGACGAAGTTACGAAGTGGGTAAGGAGAAATTGACAAAAAGTTTTATTTATTTTAATATTTTAAAGGAGTTTGAATGAGATTAAAACGGACATAAGTACGTTGTTTTATGAATTATTTATTTAAATGAGCTTGTTTGAAATTTATTTATGATCTTCCAAATATGTACCTATTTATTTAGAAAAAAAAAACAATATTTTAGATTTTGCGAATTAATTTTCTTTGGTGGCCCTCATACTAAGATGTATTTTGTCTTATTTACAAATAACTTAGTTTAGAGCAACCGAGGGCGTTATTAGCTTAGCTTGAGGCTGACGTCATAGCTACTTTTTATAAGTTGATCTCAAAAACTATGGGACTCATGACCCGCTGAATGTATGTATTAAAAGGGGCGTTGCAGTTTCTTTTAAGTTTATAATTATATTACTTGAGTCAATATGAAAATGAAAAATGAAAATTATTGTTAAGCAAATGTAAAATTTAAAGACATGTTTTACGATCGATTTCAGAATGACAATAGTTTTGGCAGATATAAAGGTAATAGCGATGAAAATTGAACTTTATGGAGGTTCTTTTTGGTTTATTTTCAAGTGCAGCGCAGACTAAGTATGTGTACTACGTTATATCTTCCATTAGAGCAGTAGTCGCTGTGAGCTGAGTATGCATATTAAACAATAAATAAATACAATATGGATTTCAATATAGAGTTTTATTGAAATAATCCTTCTTTTCAAGTCGATGGCAAAAATAAAAATATTTGATTATGGTATAAGTACTAGCTTCTACCCGCGACTTCGTTCATGTAGTTTCTTGTTTCCCAGACCCACCGTCGCATCGCAACACCTGCCCGCGCTCTTACTTTGTTTTCGCTTAGCGTTCTTTTTTACTATTTTTCTTTTTACTCGGCTCCTAACATGCAAAAAGATTTTATCAAATCTGACTTTCAGTTCCAGAGATCAGCGCGTTCAAACAAACTCTTTAGCTTTATTATTAGTATAGATAGGATATAATTATATAGATTAGTTGGGCCCAGTAGGTAGTCACGGCAATCACGGCATCAGTCGCGTTTTTTAGAGCCTCACAAGGGCAGGTGTCCGGACACTGCAACATATGGGACATGGTTTGGTCAGGAGCACTAGTGGGGCAACGTGTTTTAAAAAAGAGAAAGAGAGAACTGTAATCTCACCTTTAGCGGTTGGTCTGCGATGGCCTGAGTGCAACGAAGGAAGCTTTTCTGATACAATACATCCGGGCAAGTACCAATTTAACTTTAATTCAATTATGTACTTTCCGAGTTCATCTTGGACATTACTGACATCAGTGAAGGAAAAATTCGTGAGGAAACCTGGACTTATAGTGAATATAAGCCTGATATCGCCAACCCGTCTTGAGCAATTTCGGAGATCAAACGAATCAATGCTCGTGCCTTCTCTTCCCTGTTTGAGAAGAGGCTTTTGCACTGCAGTGGGACAATAATGAACTGGTATTTTATTTTTAGAAATCACGATAATCCTTTAAAGTGCAGAAAGAAGCATAAAACACCAAAGAAGATACATACATTAAAAGTGTCAAGGGTTTTTTTTTCGGTGTTGTAAATCATCAAATGACCCCTCCCGCTCTGGCTGGAGCGGAAGGGAGTGTTAGACTGTTACTGTCTAAAACCCACTCGTGTTCCTTCCTTAGCCCTTTATGTTCCGGGGTAGCGGTAACCCTTTCGGACAATCCCGCTGACCCGGCAGGCTTCGGTTGATGCTGACATCTCTTTGAGGCGCGCGTGGAACACGTACGCGCCGTCCGGCACGGGCCTGGTCCTGATCGGACGGTGAGCTACCCATTACTCTCCGCCCGCAGGCCCGCGCCTACGGTGGCCGGGAGTCGTCGCGCGGCTCCCGACGCCCGGAGCGTCTCCCGCGGCGGCTGGGACGGGAGGCTCTCTCCCTCAGCCGTCCCGCCGCCTCCTTCGCTAGCATGACTGCTTCGCAGAAGGAGGCGACTGCCCCCCACTCCCTCTCGCCCCGGACCATGGCTTGAACCAGGGCCGGACGCGAGAGGTCGCCGCCGCTGCCGATCGCCTCTACGAGGAAAGTGTCTAGGGATCAAGTACGTTTTAGAATAACGCCGCGATTGAGGACCAAACCGGATTCACCGGATTTTAAAATTTTTGGATCGTTGATTCGTTATTGATTCTTTTTAGTTAATTTCTCTATTTGAATAAAGAATTTCTTTATGATTAAAAATAGAAAATCAATTGTCAATCAGGATTCAAAAGCGTGATTAGCGTTTCGCGCGTTCTCTTCAGGCTTGCTGATAAGCGACCAGATCGTTTACGTGAAGTGGGTCTGCTTTCCCGAAGGCCGCTGAGAGTTCATCTATAGCGCCCCGCAATCGTGGGCACGTTTACAATGCGCTCACGAACACAGACATTGGGAGGAAGAAGACTGGCGTTGTGTTTGCTTTTCCGATGAATCTCTTTTCTGTATGAGGCCGGATACAAGACGTACTCGAGTTTGGAAGACCTCTGGACGTCAAAAACGAATGAAATTTTGTCAGGAAGTTCATTCATATGGAGGGGGAACAATAATGATCGGTGACAAATTTATGCGGAGAGGATTGTTGCGGAGACGTGATCATCCCTTTGCGAAGCCAGTTGGGTAATTCGTTTCGACTAATGCACGACAATGCACACTACACACGGCTAGAGTCGTAACACGCACTCGTGCCGATGCTCGCATCAACTTTCTGCCGTGGCCTGCCCAATCGCCAGACCTCAACCCAATTGAGCACGCATGGGATATGCTCCAAAGAAGTGCTCTGCCGATTATGGGTGCCGTGCATACGCCACCATAACTTTTTGACTAGTTAGAAAGAACGTGGGCGGCCATTCCTCAAAGTGTTTTGATGAACTGATTTTAAGCATGCCAAATCGCTGGGATTGTGTGATTCGTGTTAATGGTGGAAACACAGTTTCTTATTTTTTTTATCTTTACAATAAAAAATTTCATAATTCTCATTTTTGCCTTTTTTGCCATTTAATTGACGACATTAACTTGGTTAATTTTCCCACAGTTTGCAAAAATTGCAAGTTTTCTTATTTTTTACGAAATATAGGGATAATTTGTTAACTTAAACATAGGTATATAGGAATTTAAGTAAGAAGCCAAACTCAAACTCAAAACATTTATTTCAATTAAACCTTGTACAGGCACTTTTGAATTGTCAAAATTTAAATAGTCTGTCAGTTACTCAGAAAGTTGAAGCTAGTTGCCCATTCCAAAACGTAGATCTCTATGAAGAAGAATGGTAAGAAACTCCATGGACACTCTTTTAAATCAAGATATTACAAAATCCTGGGTACCTACATTATTATTGTTGCTTCTACTTATATGTGAGAACAATGTAAAAAAAAAGACACAAATGAAGAAACATTTCAAAATATAAGATTAAAAGTAAGCTTTGGCAGTTAAGAGATGACCAGTCTCAACCGACGGCGCCCGTTCACGAACATGACGCGTGGATCAGCACCATCTAGCTCAACCATTTTGTAGGGAACCGAATGATCCAACACACGCGCCACCATCGAATGACACGTTCTCAACTGCCATGCTCTTTCAAGTCAACATCAAGAAAATCATAATAAACGGAAACATGGTTCTTACATTTACAAAATTTTAAAAATGCTTCTTAAGTATACAAAACTATAGTTTGTAATTCATCTAAGAGATTAATAGCATTTTACTACCAAATAGGAAGAGATATTTAATAATGAAGTATTCAATTATTAAAACTTGATTGAATAAAACAAAAAAGAAATAAAAAAAAAGAAACGGGGAAGCACCTCTTCCAATTATTGAAATTTCAACTAGTGAGCCCAAGTGCCTGTGGAGCAGGACCAGCATTAAGCCAAGCATTTTTATCAACGATATAATCATCCAACTTATAATATGCTTGTCTACATAGTGTGCGTTTCATGCATGTTTTTTTCTTCTCAGTTGAAGAATATCGAGTGGTAATTATATTGACAAGGAACCGTCATGATGTTAATTTTTTTAAACAGTTCCCGTAGAGATTCACGTCTACTGAGCTTGTAGATGGCTCTGACAGCTCGCTTTTGCAGAATGAAGATAGAATTAATTGCAGCCCGTCCCCACAGCAAAATTCCGTAAGACATAATGCTATGGAAGTAACTAAAATAGACCAGTCTCGCGGTATCCACGTCTGTTAATTGGCGAATTTTCCAAATAGCGTAAGCGGCTGAACTTAGCCGCCCTGCATGTGATGTTAAGTGCGGACTGTAGCTTTGAGTCAAGCGTGATCCCCAGGAAAACCGTATTTTCGGCGAATTCAAGTATCTCCTTATTCAATACAACATGACATTCACTACTTCTAACATTCGGTAAAGCGAATCTAATGCATTTAGTTTTTTCTTATTTCATACCAAATTATTTACAGTAAACTAATTATGGACCACAAGCATAGCGTTATTTACATCGTCAAGCTCCTGTGCACGTCTGCTTACTTTAAAAATCAATGATGTATCATCAGCAAATAACACCATTTGTGGTCGGTTTTTCAGTAAATGAGGTAAATCATTTATATACATATACTAAAAATAGGAATGGCCCCAATATTGAGCCCTGCGGTACTCCCATTTTGACTTTTAAACCTGACATGTTTTTACACCCCTCGAGCACTTTGCAAATGTACGGATCAACATATTGCTTCCGACTGACAGCGCTACTACGCTCCCTCTCCATGTCCATCCATGTCAACGTTATCCGTCTGCGTTGCAGTGACCCAATGTCCCAGATATTTAAAAGCTTGTACCTACCCATTGTAACGCAGTCCCACCGAGTGTGACAGGCGGCACTTCACGATAGTTTTTTGTGCCTGCCGACATAAACACAGTCGTTTATTCAAATGACTACGTTTTTTAATTCCTTGATCTACGTAACACAATAAGAGAACCCATCGCAAAATCTGACATTTATTCCAGTTCAGAAAAGCACATTTGATTAACCATAATTTTGTTTACAAAAAAGCAACCACAAATTTAACTTCTTAATAACAAAAAATCTTCAGAGCTGCAACTGTAGGTACCTATCTTGCTAAATGTCAGAAAGTATTTCAGCAATCCGAATCAAAGTTACGTTCACTCAAATTCTGAATGGGAAAAGCACTCGCAACAAAACCATAAAAAATCCACATCAAAGTTTCAGCAAAGTGTGAAAAATTTCCACCGCACTAAACCGAATGGCTTGCACTTTTTATTATCGTTTTATTCCATCTGCCTCGATGAATAAATCCTAATCTCTTAAGCAAACAGAGGTAACGTAACAAAAAATTTGGAAAAACAGCTGAACACGCGAAAATTTTTGAAACGTCGTAAGGGACCACAGATAACGCAGGAATTTTGGGTATTCGGCATCGATTTCCCAGGGCGCATGACAGGATTCCCGCCATTTCGCCAGTACCGTGCCAGGGCTCACGCGACATGCACGTGAACCGCGATCGCGTCACCGAAAATAATATAATGAATAAAATCTAGTGAATCTAACAGAATTTTGACAGTGGTTTCACTTAATTTTGCGTGTAAACTCGAAATTGGTTGTTCTTCGAAGGTCGTGGGTCGAAAAAGGATCGTAACTAGATTGTTTTCGGTGAGTTTTTTCCACTTATTACAAATCGATATATTCGGGAATATAAATTGCCTTCAATGAACGTAGTATTATCTAGACTTTCCTTTAATATTTTGCAGTCTACCGATCCATTCATCTCATGGGATTTTTTGCTTTCATTGCGTTTTATTTCTTTATAGATTCTGATTTCGATTTATTTAGTAGTATTTTGCATAAAGACTGTGGAGGTGTTTTTGGTTCATAACTTTGTCTGATTGGCAAAAGTATTTTCATATTTTTCTCAATATTTTCGTACTATCTACATAATGATATATTTTAAACGTCCAATACATTCTTTGAGCTATGTTACTGACCCGGGCAATCACTCCGACCTTAATAATTATGATCGGAAACAAAAGATCTTTTCCAGAATCTTTCACTTTTATTCACAACAGTTGCGAAAGAGTTTCCGTATTTTTTCTGGCATATTTGGGTCACAATGGAAAAAATTACGCGAACACGTTCATACATAATGCCTTACTCCAGTGAGATGTTTTTAACTCATTTTTTTTTTGTGTAAATGTAACGCACCTCCCTGCTTGATGCGCTATCTACGGGGAGAATTTTGAATGACTGAATTCGAAATTTGACACTTGAATTTTGTTTTGTCAAGCACTATCATATGGTTTTTAGCTTCTAAAACCATTGAATTATACATAATATAATAATAATAAAATAAACCATAATATAAACCATATGATAGTGCTTGACAAAACGAAAATTCAAGTGTCAAATTTCGAATTCAATCATTCAGGTTTTCAGCTTCTAAAACCATTGATTTATTATGTATAAGTCAATGGTTTTAGAAGCTGAAAACCATATGATAGTGCTTGACAAAACAAAAATTCAAGTGTCAAATTTCGACCAACCCTAAAACTGTTTAACAATGTTTGTAAGAAGAAACTGTAATTTTACCGATTCAAAAAACCGAAGCTAATTACGACAAATCTGCTCGTTTTGTCATGCTAAAATGGCTCTATTTACGACCGCGCCAAAATCGGATGCTAGAGAAGACTTGAATGCAAATTATCGTATTAATGATCATCAGTTCTATCGTTTTGTAGCTTTATTATTGTTTAAATATATGATTTATATTTAAGTAAGTAATTTATGTGTGAGAGATGATAATTATGGCTAGAACGCGGGCGACTAACGAGATGTCGACTAATAGAGAAGTATGAAAGAAAAAATAATGTTGCTCTGACCCCAAATAAATTGGTATAAGGTCAGGAGAATGATGTTTATTTTTTTATTTTTGTTTAAATAAACCATAATGTTACTTACATGAGTTTTATTTTCACATTACACCAGCCAAACTGCGTTATCGGTTAGGCTCTCGTGGATTTTGCACGTATCTTTACTTGACTAAACATTAAAATTAACTCTAAGTACGTTAAAACAAAGACTAAGACCATGGCTCTGTAGGCAAAGACTCTGTACGTGAACAATGATGATTTACTTATTTAGCTTCCAAAACTAGATCCCAAAAAGGTGAAATTTCTTCGAAACGTCATCGTCGTCCAATTAAATAATTTCGTAAACAACAGGTTTGTAGTGGAACTTATTCACGAAAGGAAAACCGCTCATTATCTCGTTCGGTGTTTCCCAAAATGAGTATGCAACGAGACTGGAGACATCAAACAGTGTTGTTTGTCGTGACTTGTTAATCTGATTACAGAAAGAACTGATTAAAAGAACTGTAATAAACCTACCTGCACCTTATTACGCAGTACCTGCAGTAACTGGGTTATGGAGGTCAGATAGGCAGTCGCTCCATGTAAAATGCTGGTATTCAGCTACATCCGGTTAGACTGGAAGCCGACTCCAGCAAAATTGTGAAAAGGCGAGGCGAGATGATGATGATACCTACCTGTACAGCTATTCATGAACATTTGTCTCCTGACAAAATAATGTTTGTGAACAGCACGATTCGACAACCTTATCGAATCGTGAAATAATCAAATAACACATTTTCAATGATTAATCATTTATTTATTTTGACTCTGGCACTAAATAAGGTACAATGGCGGACTTAATATGGCAGAATTTTAACTTCTCGCACACAACAAGGGAGAATGGCGCACTTAATAAGGCAGATTTGTGAAAAGGTCTTTAGAGGACTATTTTGATAACATTGATTGATGTTCGATTCGGCACGGAGGAGCATCGAACAGTTGTGAAGAACTATGCTGACTTGCCACAAATTTTATAACGAAGAGATTCCTCTGCTTCTTGCAGAGGTATCTGGACTAGTATCCAAAGGAACCTGGAATAAAGGGTGTCTCCGTAAGGGAGCACTTTTTAAATTTAGAATAATATTTTTTTTCGTGCAAGTGGCAACTCTGAAATTTGACAGCTGTCACCTATGTTTATTCCGATTATTAAAAATGGAGCGCTTTTCGAAAGAACAACACGTTATAATTGTGAAAACTTATTAAGTACATAAATTGGGACAGTTACGCTGAAACCGCTCGCAAACTTCGCCAAATTTTCAGTCGTGAAAGTGCACCTAATGTGTCAACCAGATCATGCGGTTTAACGCCTTGCGATTTTTTTCTTTGGGGTTTTGTGATTACTCGGGTTTATGCGAAATAATCAGAAACAATTCCTGAGCTCAAATCAGAGATCCAACGCGTCATCGGTGAGATACAGCCACATCTCTGTGTAAAAGTCATTGAAAATTTCATGAAAAGAGTAATGGCCTGTCTTCAGAGCCATGGGGGCCATTTTCCGGCTATTTTATTCCATACTTAATCGGAACATGTCTTCTTTACAATCCAATAAAAATATCACAACTTTCTCATAAAAAACATGCTTTTATTTTAAAATGAAAAGTGCACTCTTATTGAGACACCCTTTAGTTTATTTGTGGTAAACATGACGCAAAGAAAGAACACAAACACAAAAAAGAACAAGTTTAGTGTAATCCTAATCAGTTAGTGTTTCTACTGCTACGACACAGCTCACGGGCCTCCTCTCTGTGAGAGGGAGTGGGTCGCAATTCACCAGGCGGGCCCAGTGCGGGTTGGTGGATGTACGTCTTTAATTTTTCAGTTCTATGACAAGCCGGTATGTTTACGATGTAACATCGTGCGGAAACCGGCTGATGGTTATGCTAAACAATGCCGACATAGAGTGGATAACTTCAACAAAAAAACCTTGATTATGATTCTACAAATTCTTGCAAGAGAACAGAATTGTCTGCAGAATAATCTCGTAGCTTTATTGCCTACCCTCTTTGTCAACCTTGCAATAGCTCCGACACGAAGATAAAATAACACATCGTTGCGTTTACAGTTTATTGCTTTCGCTGAAGATTTAGGAAGTACTTGCGACGCTCGCTGGACGATTTATGTAGGTATATCTAACCTATAAATTAATGTAATATATCAAAAACGGTTTTATTTGGTGTAATTGCATAGCCATCACGCTTGTAGGAATCCTGCGAAAAGGTTGGCAATATTGTGTAGTAAACCCACATTTCGACAGTTAGGTTTCACTTTTCCAGTACGTGTAGTTCGCGAAAATAGGTGGGAATTCGAAAAAGTGTATAAAATATAAATGGTAGAAAATTGTATTAGCTTTCTTTACGTAGAATATATTTTTTCTACGACGCACCGTTTTAAAGATAGCAAAAAACTCAAAAGTGGGAACATTTATAGTCCCCCCCCCCCTCCCCCACTCCGGTTTACCTCCTAGACGCGGGGACTTTCGTGCTTTTAGTATGTTTACTCCCTAAGCACCCTGAACAACTTCCTGATCGCTTAGGGCACAGCCAGCTCACCCACTCTGCAACTGCTTTGTTAAGTGAACTAGCTAGTGTTGCCCAAATGCAAGACCAAGACAAGACCTTAGCCAGTCTTGGTCTTGGTCTTGCGTCAATACACCTGGTCTTGGTCTTGGTCTTGGTATTGCGCTCTCAGTCTTGGTCTTGGTCTTGGTCTTGCAGCAAGAGTCTCGCAAGTCTTGCGAGACTCTACTACTTAGACTAGACTACATTCAAATACCTATTAGCTTATTGCTCAGAGTGGCAGGGACATCGACGCGCAACCGCTTACCATGGATTCAGTACATGATTCTGGACGCCCCTGCGTTGAAATTTTTCGTTGGCTTTTTCTTAATTTTTTACGTTTTTTTCTGCAATTTTTTTTACTGTAAACTGTATAAAATCATTATTTCTATCTGACCCAATGAGATTTTTAATTAAAAAATAGTAAATTCACTTGTTTCACTTAAAACAGCAATGTAAATAAAACTCGAAAAAGCTACCTGATCAGCTGTATTACTAAAGTACATTTGCGAGGTCAACACTGTCTTCGTACCTACGCTCTTCGCTTTCAAATGCCGAGACAAAGGGACCGCAGCGCCAAACGGTCTGCTCGTATTATTAACGCACTTGAAAATAAACTTTAAAATTATTACAATAAAGTGCATAAATGCTTGAACCTGACAAAAAATGCGGAAGATTGCGGGAATCCCCGCGCGGCGTCTAGTCGGCCATGAATCCCAATGAATCAAAAATAACGTTATTGTTGTCTATATATCATCAATACAATACCTTTTAGTGTTATGACGATACGGTTTTGATACTGGGGAACGTCTATCAAAATCGGGATTGAAACCAAATACCTACTATAACGCCCAAATCTCAGTTTGACTTAACTGCGAGACGCAAGTCTTGCAGGCTTAGTCTTGTTCTTGCTCAAGTCTTGCAGGGTTCAGTCTTGGTCTTGGTCTTGCTACAATAAGTCGGTCTTGGTCTTGGTCTTGGTCTTGCAAAAATGCAAGAACAAGACCAAGACTGCAAGACCAAGACCGATTTTGGGCAACACTAGAACTAGCAGATAGTCCACACAACAAAGATAAATATTTTAGTGAATATTACCGAATTAAATAAATAAAATCGTTCTTTTTCTACATGAAGTTTTACTGAGTCTTAAAATATTTTGTAAAAAATAAATTAATATAATTATTTTCGTTGGTAAGCGCATCACTTGAGAACGGCTGGACCAATGGGCTGGACTGATTTGGTTAATTTTCTTCAATGTTCGTAAAAGTCCGGATAAGGTTTCTTGGGAATGCAATATTTGAAAAGTTGCCCGGATTTCATCGGGCCAGCGTGTTTATCAATCATAAAACCCTAAGATAACACTGTCGGATCCGGGGAGCGAACCGTGGATGGCCGTTGCTAATGATAGTATTTTCGCGTCTTCATTACTAATGAAGACGCGAAAATACTAAACAAACAAGACAGTGTAAATAATCTTCATTAAAAATGTTCCTAGCACTGCTTTATATAACACTAGCAGCCCGCCCCGGCTTCGCACGAGTAGATATTGGTATTTAACAAAAATAAGATATAAGGATTTTTCGGCTTTTATTATTGCATATTTTAACATGGAAAAGTAGTTATTGTGACATAACTGTAATAGTAAGACATATGGTATCGCGGATTTTCTTGTAGATATTGACGTCTTCTATAAAACTGTAGTACATTAATTTGCTCTACTGTCAATAGTTTCCGCAGCGTAAGCGATATATATAAGGATTTTTGGTATTTTTTTCACGCCTTGGGTTACATTATCGAAGTTTTCATACGGATGTCTAACTTTTTTGAAAATATTCTATCGCCCATTTTCATCAGAGATAATGTAGGATTGTAATGATGAAAGAATTTTTCAAATCGGTGCAGTAGTTTCGGAGCCTATTCAATTCAAACAAACAAATCTTTCCTCTTTATAATATTAGTGTAGAAAATCTCGCAAAGACACGCAGCCTAACTTGAAGAGAGCTATCTCATAAAAATAAAAGTTAGCAAAGTAACGAAGATTTAAGGCGAACTACAGGAAATGTTTCCGGTCACTCTAATTAATGAGAATTTATGAGAAAAGTGAGGGAACGCCAGTTATTTGTTTTTTAAGGCCGTTAATCCTTCCAAGTTGTAACAAGTGCCTCTATAAAGACGAGGTGCAGAATTATGAGATTCTTGTAGCAATATTAAAAGAGTTCGCAAGCAATAAGGATCTATGCGATGATTTCCCGGGGGCTTGCAGATGGCATTCGTTTTTGTCAACTCGAAAATTGTGAAATTGTTTCACGTATTTTGCGTTGATGAAAAGCTTTCAAGAAGCGTATTTATAGTAGAAGTAAAGACTTTTTAGGGATCATCAAAATCTATAGCCGTTTCTTAGTAAAGCAGAAATGTCTGTCTTTTCTTTCAATGTTTACAGAAGACGGTCAAGGGTATATCATCATCAACATAATCATAATTCTCGTAGCCTCTTCGAAATTAAAATAATATGCACGTAAATAACAACGAATACATGACATAATTAATTATTAAAAATAACAAAATTAAATCCTTACTTTACTAAAACTGTTTACATATACATACGTAACACATACTAAAATTCAATCAATCAGTCTGCCAGTCTAACCGGATGCAGCTGAATACCAGTATTTTACATGGAGCGACTGCCTATCTGACCTCCACATCCCAGCTACTGGGTAACACGATACCTCTTGGTAAGACTGGTTGTCAGACTTTCGGGCTTCTGATGACCCGTAACGACTGTCAAAGATCCAAGAATTACATCCGGGATCAATCACGTGCTTTCTGAGACACGGAGGGGTCTCGGTATGTAAAGATGGTCACCTATACACGGACCGACAGTGGCAATTGTAGCTTAACCTAATGGATGGACCGGTGCGGCTGTGATTACTTAGCCACGAGCCCCTCCCTTGTAGTGCGTCAAAAAATTCATCCGCATCGCTGTCGACTGGCAATGCCCCCAAGGTTCTGGCGGCATTAAGTACCACATTGTATGGCAGTACTTATAGCCTCTGGCCAAGGCAAAAGCCAGCCCTTGGGTCACGGGAAGTGTCAACCAGCTGTTTCGAGATTTCTTTAACCATGAGCAGTTGCATGCCACGGTCCGAGGGTTTCAGCCCCAAACAGCTCAAAATTTTCCGCAGCCGCTGCAACAGCGCAAGCACAGCACGCCAGCCTTAGCCTCTTAGGTATCCTAATTTATTTGGTGTCAGCACATGTCTTTTTCTCCTATAGATCTCTTCTAAATTTTTCAGAAGACAGTCAAGCTGTGACGGTGAATACATTCTGGAGAATAAGCAGTATAGCTTTCCTGAATCGGTATCTAATGGAAACAAATGGTGACGTTATGGAATTTCCCTTCGGAACCATGGGTGAGAAATGTAATAAAATATGTCGGAGTCTGTATAGCTATTGAATTAAATGAAACGGCATAACTCGTCGTAATGTATTCACATAAAGTCTATTCAAACATTCAAAGTTATGTTTCAAATTAATATTATTTCATGTTAAACAACTATCAACTTTATTTTAATGGTAATTGAGTTTAGTGAATAGGACTATTTTAAAAGTTTTAAAAATGTTTGAAATTGTAGCGTAAACTGAGCTTTATTGTGTAGGGTTTAAAGTTGTATTTCCATAAACTCATATTTGTTTACATTTTTGGCAAATAAATCGCGAATGCAGATTACATAAACTCACGCCTTTTTCTCATGGGTAAGGCAGAACTCCTTGCTTCGCTTATGTTTATTTATTATTTATTTACCTATATATACTTTATTGTACATCAGAATAAATAACAAAAAAAAAATACGATTATGAATACAAAACATACAATGGGCAATGTTCATAATGAAATTAAATGAAATTGTTTATTCTGTAAATGGGATATCGGATTCACTTTTACACGTCATATTATTTAAAAAAAAAGCTAGATGAGGTCGGCGAATACTCTGAGAACAAAGGCCGAAACAAACTCGAGATGTCACATTCTCTTTTAAAGATTAGACATAATCTTGGTCAGATTATGTGAAGACCATGTACCTAGATTGGTGTCTGAAATGGTCTATCGAGAAAAGTACCGCACAGATTTGAGTGGACCAGTCCAGTCAGTGCAAGCATTTGTTTGTCAGTAATCGTGTAGCTCAACTCAGAACTTGAGGAGCTCAACATACATGTGGACGGAGTCGCGTTACGTCTGCTACGCATAACGTCCGTTTATGGTCCTATTGTATTTTTAAAGGTGATTTTTCTCGAATCAGTTGCGTTACAGCCGTTCTACTTAAAAGTACACGCAACGCTAGAAGAACTTGTTTTTAGAAAAAAATCACACAGATTAAATTAAATTTTGTGAAGCATGGTAGATACTAGGCACCCAGACTTATCAGGAGATACTTTTTGTCACCGTGGGGGTGACAAAAAGTATCTCCTACACGTACATTATAAACGGACGTTAAGAGCGTTTATGCCGTACGGCATTTCATTCAAACTTTCAAGCCCTTGTTTTTCGAAATGAATGAACCGATTTTAATGAAATTTCATACGCATAAGCAGGATACAAAGGTCTAAAAAGTTACTTAACAACTTAACTGTCCATAAAGTAGACACAATAGTTAAACAATCAACATGAAGCATATATGACTCATGGGACAGGGAAACTGTTAAGAGCACGGCGGCGATGCGATGCGACACGGTTGGTCAGGGGCCGAGGGTGTTTTATAAAAATGTGGCTGTTATTTCAGCAGGTAGGTGTATTGTGTATCTTACGACTTCCATGCGAACTAAGTCGCGGGCAGAAGCTAGTCGCCAATAAGGAAAGATTATCGTGACAGATACGTTCGTGCGAAGCTGTACCCTAATTGCATAACACACTTTAAATCAAAATCTGAATCATTTTGACCGATATTCCTAATCCATTGCTTCATACTTAGTCTGCTCAACAACGTAAATAATGCAATGAATCTTGTTGAACTGTCAAAATAAAAGCCATCGCTACTGATAGTGTGTTACGCATACATATACAATGCGTGCCACGTAAGAAGAGACTTGACCCCGCCTCCCGCGCCTCTTTCCGCCGCCCCTATGACGTCCGGTCCCGTCCCGCACTCAGACCTCATACCGCTAAAGATACCTAAAATCGTGTACTGCGCATGTCAAACCACGTGGTGTGTCAAGTCTCTTCTTACGTGGCACGCATTGTACCCCGTTGATTTTAATTTTTTTTCGCAATTTAGGTGGATACGTATTCTATTTCTTGAAAATTTTAAGTCTATATCAGTGACTTCATTTGCCAATCTTCCCATGACCCTGACTTGAGGAAGTAAATAAAATGCTAATGGTTTGGCAAGCTTCCAACACGCTATTACCATGAATCTTATGCAGTCTGTTTGAAACTACTTTAGTCGATCGTTTTAGATGTTTCCTTAAATGCATAAAGTAAGTACTTGCTTTTATACTTTAAGAAGTGCATGTCGGTGGCAATTAACACGAAAAAATATAAATAGATTTTTTAATTTGTCCGGCCCAGAGAACCGTTTGCTTACGCAGACGTTAAGCCATTTGCTTTTGAAAACCATGAATGAGTGAAATGTGTTCCATGAATAATAAATGGATACGTAGTAAACACATTATCTACGATTATAAAACGTTATATAGTGACCTGGGAAAAAGGCTTGAATTTTATTCATGGAATTCAAAACTATTTTAGGGCGTTCGCAGACGGCATACAATCGATGGCCGGTTTTTTATAGGAGTTAAGTGAAACAGTATACATAGTATAAACAGACACATCACATAGCCGTCAACTACGCATTATGTACATCAAACTATGTAACATTGCATAAAAATAATTCCTGGGAAACGACTTTTATTTTTGGTGTGAAAATTAGCTGTTTGCTGTAGTGCGCAATGTAACGCACGCAAAACATTGAGCTTATGGGCAACGATACAAGGGTCGTGGGGGTATTTAAAGTTGTGTTATAACTTAAAAACTTTTTTTCGTAAAAAAACGTCAGTAATAACGGGAATTTTGATCTTCAATATCTCCGCAAACAGAAGGATTTCAGGTATGGTCCAATATAAAAAAAAAAATATAACAATGACAAGTACTCTCGGCTTCGTTAAGTGTCTTTTTACACCCATTAGATCAGATGTGTCAACGCACACGTCATAAATAACGTAGGGCGAAAACATCTAACGTATGCCAATCGACGCACTTAGAGTTAATTATCATGCATAATTATACGAATGCGATATCCAAAAGATGTTTCTACTTACGCTCATCGATTCTTCATAAGTAGTTAGGATAATAGTTCAGACTTCAAAGCTATCTTATGCATGAGTAAGCATTGTAAGCGCTCATCAATCTCTACTGGCTTTATTTGAATTCGTTAGATAGTGGAAAAGTCAAAGAAAATCTGAAAGGATTATTGGATATCGTGGCTCTTCAATACCTTATGTTATTGACATATCTAAGCAATATAATATTATGTAAGTGACATAGGGTATTGACAAAATTAGTTATACCATAGACTTTCCTTTAACACTTTCAATATTTTGTTGAGGAGTAAGAATGGTTTGTGAATATGAGTTATAACATTCGCAAGAGCCGATGGTAATTCCAATTGCCTTTAGAGCAGATACGTCTGTACGGGAAGATTGGGAACAGCACAGATGTACATACCAACGGTGGACTGTTGACCTAAAAGAAGACTAAGATGTCACAGGCAAGAGGCAACTTGGGATAGAACTTAGTGTCGACCGCGAAAGACTCAGTTGACTGAATGATATCTAAGGTATAACACAGATGTAGCTAAGTTCTTTGCTATCGCAATTTTATTTTTACACAGTGACATCGATGGTTCAATTTTAGACTGACGAATTGCATTTACATGAGTTATTTAGGTATAGAATATCTTTGAAGCGCATGTCCGTATATCGTCGACACTTAATTAAAATTCTGGAATAGATTGACTGCAAAAAAAATATTGATATTGAGTGCCAAAGTATGCGCGTTGGCATGAGAATCTTCTATCAAAACTTTGTATAAAAACTTCAGTATGTATCATAAGGTTGTTTTTTCACCACACGAACATAGGAATCACTTTTTTACTACCGAATCAGATAAAAAGAAAAGTTTGGCTGAAAGACAGGCAAAATCCCTCGTATTTTTATTGGTAGAATAGTTTTGGGAGATAGAAAGTTAGCAACTATAGACACGAAAATCTTCATAGGATCACTGACAACAAGTTTGTATGGTGTGCAGGAAAAACATGTCTGTGATTGTACGATGGTCACGTTGCATGTCTCCGATATTTGCGTATACTAGCTCAACTGTCATTAATGAGACACAATTACTTTTTCTATTGTTACCGATGTCTAGGAGATTTTTTGACAGTTGAAGGGGACCCCCCCCCCTTCATCTATTATAGTCTGTTACATAAGTATGTGATGAAAATGTAAACAAAGGGTTCAGAAAACGTACCTGTGGATGCTAATTTGAAGTGTCACCTACAAATAGCGTTTTTCCATTTGACAATTTTATTGAGGTTAGTTTCATAACCCCAAATTTCGTCGATGATTTTTCAATGACTATACATTATAATATGTATTTGCATTATTCTCACATATAGAAGTAACAAGAATAATGCAGGTAATTGGTACCCAATATTTTGTAATAATTATCTTGATTTAAGAGTGTACTTGGAGTTTCTTGACCATTCTTCTCCATAGAGATCTACGTTTTGGAATGGGCAACTAGCTTAAACTTTCTGACTAACTGCCCGACTCTTTGACAATTCAACAGTGTCTGTAAGTGGTTAAATTGAAATAAATTGCTTTGAGTTTTTTTTTAATAATACAAACAATAATTGTTAGAAAAGGTGATGAGATATGAAGAGGAAACCTTCTAAATATAGATGAATGTGTTAGTTATTCCCTTTACTGAGTGATTGCGTGAGAATTTAACCTGAAAAGGCTTTGTTTACACTTTCAGAAGATACTTTTGAAACAGTCTAAACATCGTTTCACGCTATGCGTCGAATATGAAAGAGTCACGCTGCGGCAAAAACTACCGTCTCCGAAAGTCCGAACAAATATAACTGATTGATTGTATGACTCAGCAATTCAGCACTGTCAGCATTTTGTTTATTTTCTATTTCGCGAACGAAGCTATTTGCCTTCGGTATTTTCTATTTGCAAATTAAATTCCTTTTGGCGCGTGTTCCTTCATAGATTGGATCTGTCTATGATCTTGGTTGTCAATACTATTGTGCGGCTGGTTGGTAATTAAAAAAGAAATAGTAGCTATGATCTATTACTTTGGTTGATGCTATTTATTTTGCAAGATGATAGGTAAGTTTGTTCTCAAAACGGTGAAGGAAACTGGAAAACATCGTGAGGAAACCGGCATGTTCTAGAATCAAAAATCCCACCAAAAACAT
The DNA here is from genome assembly GCA_963855955.1 of Luperina nickerlii. Classification (NCBI taxonomy): domain Eukaryota; kingdom Metazoa; phylum Arthropoda; class Insecta; order Lepidoptera; family Noctuidae; genus Luperina; species Luperina nickerlii. The sequence continues at coordinate 1,127,071 of OY979686.1, read as the reverse complement.
TTTCATGTAAAATGTTGCCAAGACAAGACCATATGGCTCGCACTGCCAAAAACTTATCAGATCTCATGTAGAGCCAAGCTTCTGACTCTACACGCCCTAACTCTACAAGCCCTAACTTCACAAACTCTACACCTAAATATGAGGTTTGGCCGTTTTGTTACTACAAGAACCATTTATTGTATAACAGCAAAGTAATGAAGAGTGAGTAAATTTTTCACCTTACGCCCATGTGATGGTAAGTAAGCTAAGTCAGAGTAAGTATTTCATGCAACTGGTTGGCTGGTTGCTATCATTATGTACTTAGACCATTCACAATTACTTTGGCTCTGTTAACAATTCCACGTTCAACTGAGCATAAAAATAGCCATTTGTACTCCACTTTCGGAAAAATATTTCCTTTGTACAAAAAAGCCCTTTTTTCTCTAATTTGGTCCTAATTTATTCAGTTTCAACTTTCTGTCCCTTGTGCTTTGTGAAAGCCGAGGACCCTCAGTAATGAGGTAGGTACCTGCCTTCTGTTGCATGATTACCGTCTAATTGTAGCAATTTACCTACCCGAGCTGCACGAATTTCGTTTGTGGCCATGCGGCCATGTAGCTAAAAATATCTTAGTGACTACAAACGAAGGTTCTTCATGTATGAAGGTTTTGCTAAATGAACGCGTTCTTTGTGTTATTTTGGAGTAATTGCGACTGTGTTTTGTTTTTATTTTCGCTCGTTTCTTTGGAGATGTGGAGCTATGTTGTGAGCTGAATGGTGCTGATCCATACGTCACGTTCGTGAACGGGCGCCGTCAGTAGAGACTGGTCATCTCTTAGATGTTTTAATTTTTGAAATGGTATTTTTTTTACGGACGCGTTTAATGTGCATGCTTTTCTACATCGTTCTCACATATACATATAATAAGTTAGGTACAACATGAATGGTGTAATCAATATTTTGATTTAAAAGAGTGTCCGTCGAGTTTCATGCCGGTTCTTCTCCAAAGAAACCTACTATGCTTTGGAATGGGCAACTAGCTTCATCTTTCTGACTGACCAACCCCTTGAGCCGAACCCTTCAATAACATTCATTGCGTTATTTACGTTGTTGAGAAGACAAATTTTTCGAACATTTAAGAAGCAATATATTAATTAGCCTTTAATATGATTCAGACTGTAAATTGAGGAGACGGGATATGTCAGACATCACTTTACCATAATACAATTACATAATTATCTTTATTTCTATCTATCATTTATAATCTCACTAGCTGATCCGGCGAACTTCGACCCCCCCAGATTTTTTTTTGTTATTTTTTCCCATATTTTAATAACTAGGAACCCTCACGGACGACCCCAGAACACGCTACCAAAGTTTCATCACAATCTGACCAACGGTTTCGGAACGCATTAAGGACAAAAATACAAACATTGATTGTATTTATATATAGATAGATTATAAACATCACAAAGCTTACAAGGGGTTTATACCGGCTGACATTTTTTACCATCTAGACGAAAACAGGGTATAAAAGGTAAACGGAGTAGAAGCACAGAAGATTCCTTTTTTTCACAATTTTTTTTTAAAGCTTGGTTTTCTTTAAATAAGTAATAGTATTTATTGACAAGTTAATTACATTTCAGGTTTAATAAAAAGAGATTGCTATGTCATAGGCTTCTTTATATTTCTACCCTGTTTGTGTCCAGACTGTTCGGGTTGCACTAAGAAGCCTCCTCGAGTTGCGCAGTTTGTTCCGCCAGTTACTCAACTGAACGGCGAACGCTCGCGCTCGGCGCATCCTAGACAGTCACACCCAACACCTTATTTGACTGGCCAATTCTTCCCTTGCGGTGGTAGGGCTAACGCCCGCCTGGTTTGCGACCACCCTCCCACCGGAGTCCGGCGTCAAGCAGCCTGCTGTGTTTCGTCGATGCGTGGGAGTCCCACTGCCTTAGGCATCTTCTGGGCACGCTCGTTCCATCATAGACCTCATCCATCGCTTTCCATCAGGCGTGATCGAGATCAAGAGCGAGCCCATTCAGCAATAATAATAAAGACGATAAAAAAAGTCAGCCGGTATTGTTCAATAGAATAGAATACTCTTTATTATGTTCAATTATTTATTTGATGTTAGTGTAACGTCGGTTTTATCAGCATGGGGAGTAAAGGCTCGTACACACTGGCGCGACGCGACACGCGACACAAAGGCACCGCAAGTCGCGCGACGAGCGGTGCCTTTGTGTCGCGTGTCGCGTCGCGCCTGTGTGTACGAGCCTTAATACTTCATCTCCCGAATAAAGGCTCGTACACACAGGCGCGACGCGACACGCGACACAAAGGCACCGCAAGTCGCGCAACGAGCGGTGCCTCGCGATTCGCGTCGCTCGTCGCGCCTGTTTGCAGGAGCCTTAACACCGTCCCGCGGGCAATTTGCACACATTTACATGCAAAGGGAATGTTATTAAAATTATGGGCATTCTTTATCCCTTTGGGGCAGAAAGTTTATTTCGGGATCGCTTACTGAAATAACTTATTTTATCCAAGCCTTCATTTTATTAAAGGAGAAGACGTCCCGTGGGATTTCCCATTAAAAATATTACGAAATTCCACACAGACGTTCAATCCTTTATTTAACTCCTTTAGGAGATGAATTTTAAGAAATCCTTCATTAGAGCTCAACGTTGTTATACAGGGTCAAATTAAATTAGCTAGCGAAACTCCGCAGACGTGGTGGGTATCTAAACGTGATAAAACGAAAAAGAAATTAGTTTGGTGTTTTCTTTTGGGGTCATTAACCGCAGATATTGCGTATTAGTCACCACTTAAAATATCACACTAATATTATGAAGGCGAAAGTTTGTGAGTGTGTGTGTGTGTGTGTTTATATGTTTGTTACTACTTCACGCTCAAACGGCTGGACCAATTTTGATAAAATTTTGTATGAAGGTAGCTGACACACTGGATTAATATATAGGCTACTTTTTACCCCGATATTCCCACGGGATCAATATTTACGCGGGTGAAACCGCGAGGCGCAGCTAGTTAGTTTAATAATAATCAGTTTTTTTTTGTAAACTTCACAGCCGTGATGGATATCCGAGGCACAGGAGAGTCTCGATATGTAATAGATGGACACCCAGCCATGAATCGACCGAGGCCAGCGTTGCTTAACCTTTGATCAACTCGTACGTCTGTTATAATTTAGCCACGAGTTCATCTGGGGGAACATCCATCCTACATCGATCGACAACAACTCAATATCAATCGTTCTTCGATTTGCTTCTAAAAACGCTACGAAACAAATTTAACGAACTCTCTCTCAGATTTTTCCTATAAATCTACCCATGTAAGATTTACTGGGGCAATTGCGATAGTAGGTATATTCCGTTTGTTGATATAGCCCAGTAGAACAATATTGAATCTCTCTACCAACAATGTGTTACATAAATAGATACCTACATATACTTAACTTTGTATGAACATCGAACAACAACGTAAAAATAGGGTTACCTACAGTATCTGTTTTATTCCGTCCGGGTTCGGCGGTATTACCGTATTACGTGAGCGGACATACAATGTGCAAACTAGAGGAATCGCGGGGATAGTATTAGGTAATAGAAATAAAGTTATTTATCACTTAAGGGGCTTACAACACCTAAACGTAAAAAACGCAAGTTTTAGAAACAATAAAAATATATGATCGACTACAGTAAACAAAATCAGAAAAATATATGATATTCTTCAGGATATATGCTAGGTAGATAGTGTGTTGAAAACAATACAACTAATTTGATACGATAAAAAAAAAAATTGCGAAGATACCGCTAAAAACTTAATTTTTACAATAAAAACCATACTAATTTATATTTATTGTCAGATTATTCTACAAACAACATACTAAAACACTACTTTATTATTTTTTTAGTCGAAACAATAGATATTTTGTAATTAAATAATTGCTTCATATTTTGCAATAAATTACCAGCGTTGTGTCATCACGATTCTCTTTCTTTTGTATGTGACAGTGACCGCGCTTTAGGTCATGTAAGCCCCTTAAGAGCCAAACCTCGGAATTTAATCTCACCAGCTCTATCTGTTATTAATAACTGTCATGCCAGGGACACGAAGAAGAAGGTGGCTTTGAGAGCAGCCATTTAATAATAGAAAACACGCTACAAAGATAAGGATATGATAAGATTAACATAATGAGCCATACCTCTATAAGCCCATTGTTTATCTTCTCAAGGCAGTTTTAACTAATTAGTAAATAACGCACGTCTTGTTGGTATGAGGCACATCAGAATATAAAAGTGCATGCGTCATGCATGTCATGGACCTAACATACGTATTGTGGACACTTGAGAAAAGAAAATGAAGGCTTCACTTAAACAAGTAGGTAACATACAACAAGTCTGTGTTCCCCGAGGGGTAGGCAGATGTTTAAATCCTACATAGAGTGGGCCTACTACCCTTTTTTTTTTTCAGGATGGGAAATCATCAAATGACCCCTCCCGCTCTGGGTGGAGCGGAAGGGAGTGTCAGACTCTTACTGAGTAAAACCCACCCGTGTTCCTTCCTTAGCCCTTTATGTCCCGGGCCAGCGGTAACCCTTTCGGACAATCCCGCTGACCAGCCTACTACCCTTAGTCGGACTTTGATAAGTATCTACTACCATATAATATAGTCCTTAGTACTTGTAATTACTTACAAGAGGTCGTCATCGCGTTCAAGATGAAATCAGGACAATCCCTCAACCTTATTAAAATTAAAAAGAAAACAATTTTTAAGCTAGAAACCTGCAAATAATGGCGTTTTTGAATCATGTTTATATAGTATATTTTACATAAGGACAATGCAAATACTTATTTCAGAAATGTAAATGATGGTTTAAAGGCATAAATGGTGCCCTAATTAGTAAACTATAACTAACTAGAGGTAAATGTACTCGCATGTAACTCAAATAAAACAATTTAGCTAGCGAACCTATTCCACGAATATTATAATTAGGATCTACATACATACACCAGCACAGTCGCTCAACATTTCTAGTTATATCAATCAGCCAACCTAACAAGGCTTGTACTAGCTTCAAAGACTTGGCTTGTTAAATTGGCTTGTTACACCATTGTTCAATTTAATGTCAAAGTCAAAGCGTTTATTTCAAATAGGCACATAAAAGGCACTTTGGAACGTCAAAAATTACAACAAAATAGAATTGATTCTAGTCGCTAATGTACTTTCATAATGACGTATCTTTTACAGATGTACTAATGGGGACCTCTCTCGCATACAGATATCTTGGAACTCAAACTCAAAGAATTTATTTCAAACTAACCAAGTACAGGCATTTTTGAATTGTCAAGGGGTTGGTCAGTCAGAAAGATGAAGGCTAGTTGCTCATTCGAAAGCAAGTAGGTACAGTCAGCAACAAAAGTTGATTAACTTTTTAGTTTTTTTAATCTCAGTTATTGAGCAAAATATTAACACTTCAGTTTTTATAATCTGTTACTGAGCAAAGTATTTGTTCAAAATTGCATTGTACTTCTGCTGCAATTTTGAACAAATATTTTGCTCAATAATAGACTAAAAAAACTGAAGTGTTAATAGATTTGTGTTGCTGACCGTACCTATGGAGAAGAACAATAGAGAATCCATAGGTAGCCCATAGGTAGGGTAGAGAGTTCCCTACCCTACCTATATGGTACGTTTCTGTGGGAAAATTTCTGACCTCAACATGGTGAAGTCGCAGACAAAAGCTGGGTAATAATATATTCAGAAACTGACTTTGTTATGGAAGAATACCTTTCAAGGACTCCTGATTGTTCTCCTTATTTAAATAGACTTATGGCTGTCCCTGCATGTAGTTGAATTCAAATATTACCAGAAAAAAACTTTATAGAGCAATTCGAACCGCTATAAAATCTTGGAGAGCCCGTCGAGGAATCGTTCAATCGTAATCGAGTCCTCAGATATTGACGGAAAAGGTATCAATGAACTAATTCGTCGGGAAAGCGATAGAGGTTGAATTGTTTTTGTTACAATTCGGGATTTTTGACGTCAATTTGGGAGATGCGAATTTTTGTTACTAGTGGATTTGGGCGAAGCCCTCATGGTGGAAGGCTCACATGGTAGATTGAATCTTCTTTCTGGTTGCTGTTTGTATTGTTTGGAGTAAGCTACATAGTTCCACATAGACACATTGTCGTTTAGAAAATAGGAGTACACATTCACATACAGTATGTTAACTAACAGAGGGCGTTCCCGTTAACCCGCAATAGTATAGCATCCATACATGCTAAAAAAAAATATTACCATTCGAAAATAAAATGTTTTTATTTTTTTTATATTAAAATATTCACTAAAAATCGTAAATTGATACTCTATTTATTTAATTAATTCTAATTTATTTAATTAAATAAATTCCGACATTGCTGTCCTTCAAGTACGCGTGTACAGAGTGTTTCTTTAACGTATCAATTTACGATTTTTAGTGAATATTTTAATATAAAAAAAAATAAAAACATTTTATTTTCGAATGGTAATATTTTTTTTAGCATGTATGGATGCTATACTATTGCGGGTTAACGGGAACGCCCTCTGTTAGTTAACATACTGTATATGCATAAACTCACGCCGTCTTTCCGTGAGTGTAGAAACTATAGAACGCCATCTGATATGATCCTCACATACTCCTTTTGCGTCGTTCAAACATCTGAAGTTCAAGAATCCACGTAATTTAAAACGTTCAAAATCTAGTCGGTCTCATCTCGGTGACAAACAAATGTCAAAAACTTGTCAAAATGTAGGGAAATTCGACTGAGATCAAACTATGAACGTTTTTAAAATTACGAAAATTGTCCCTCTGGTCATACACGCACGCCGGTTGCGGGTACTACGCGCGTCTGACCTTTCTTAAGACCATCACCAATAAGGTCACTATAATTATGTCCTCCTAGGGCTTTCCCTCCCTGCGTTTCCACCCACATCTGCCTTATAAATACTTTTTGTTAGTCGCCCTTCATTCATCCTCTCAACATGACCAAACCATCTACGTTAACTCTTTTCAATCTTTGTCCCTACATCTTCTTTGCAACCGCACCGTTGCCTTATGACGTCATTCCTCAGCCTATCATTTACATTTACATATTTTTGAAGTGAAAACTTCTTTAGCGGCGCTGTGTACTTTTTTTGGAATGGGTAAAAACTTCTAAATTCGCGTCAGGTCACGTGACCCTGATCGAAAATTCGTAAGACGTAAAACGTCAGACGTAAAACGTAAGACGCGCGTTGTTGAGGACAGCGCCATCTATGCACATCGGGAAGAACTACGAGGGCCTCGCGTACTAACGTCAGACGTAAAACTTAAGACGCGCGTTGTTGAGGACAGCGCCATCTATGCACATCGGGAAGAACTACGAGGGCCTCGCGTACTAACTACGTAGGCCTCGCGTACTAACTACGTAGTTCATCCAACAACGACGAGATGGCGCTGAACCACGGATATATAACTGACGACGAGCAAATCTGAATAAATTCCTTTCACGAGAAGAATAAACCAGTCACTTTGGTCATCATACCAGAAGGCCAATTCTCGTAATTTAAAACGTTCAAAATCTAGTCGCAGTCTCATCTCAGCGACAAGCAAATGTCAAAAACTTGTCAAAATGTAGGGAAATTAGACGTATTTTTTGACAGATTGAGACTGAGATCTGACTGTGAACGTTGTTAAAATTAGTAGAATTGCCCCTCTGATTTGCAAAAAACCCTATAAAATAAGGAACACACCTTAACACGCGTGTTTTGTTTATAAGACGATTCACAAAATACACTCGTAATTGTTCAAGTTTTCACTTCTGTCGGCACTACCGGAGTGCCAGTGTTTTTTTTTTTTTTTTACATTTACTCTACGTTCATGCTTCTTTTGCCACACCCAACACTCACTTCCTTGCATAAGCGTAGGCAGTGTAGGCACCAGCACACCATTGTGAACAGCCAGTCGAGCCTTGTTTTTTAAATAGGAATATTTCTCAAGAAATACGCAGTACCCTTTATACTCAAAAAATGTAATATATCGTTTCCCTCTCCCTGTGTGCTAACCAACAGTGCAAATATCCGACCGTTTACCTGGATAATACCGTAGGTACATACGCGACTTGATTGATCGCGCAATTATCTATGTCGTATCATATAATACGAGTGCGACGATCGCTTGCGGATAGGATGCGGCCTATGTATGTATGTTAGTGTCAACATCTGCTCTTTTCCCAGCTATGTTGGGGTCGGATTCCAATCTCCCCGGATGCTGCTGAGTACCAGTATTTAACATGGAGTGACTGCCTATCTGACCTCCACAACCCAGTTACTGGGTATATCCCTTGGTAAGACTGGTTGTTGGACTTTCGGGCTTCTAACGACCCAGATCTAACGACTGTCAAAGATCCACGAATGACAGCCGGGAGCAACGGCTTAACGTGCTTTCCGAGGCATGGAGGCGTCTTGGTATGTTAAGTTGGTCACCTATCCACGGACCAACCGCGGCAAGTGCAGCTTAACCTGATCGATCGACCCGTGCGGCTTTTATTACTTAGCCACAAGCCCCGTGTTAGCGTGTGCATATAAATAATACAATAAATAAATAACGTATAATTTTCTTTGGAGCTCTATTTTATTTATTTAATGCAATTAATGACGCCATTGTCTTTAAGTACTGAAATCTTTCTGCATTCATACACGATTATAATAATCAAAAGTAGAAAATAGGTAACCTAATAAAAAAAGCAACAAACATAATAAAAAAATTCTGTAGATAACCATGTACAGGGCGCACATCAACCTACTACAATCTGTCAAATTTCTTTAAAAGATTTTCAACTTTATCGCTAAAGCATAAGGTTCAAAGTTGATTGGGAAAATTTTACAGTTTCGGGTAGCTTGATGTGCTGGCGTCTGTAGCTAAAGTTACCAACAGCATTTTTTTATTACGAAACGGAGGAATGAGGAAAAGGTCATGAGGAAAGTTTAGAGTATGAATGTCGATGGCTATAAGAGACCAAAGAAACGATGGATGGACTGTGTGAATGTTGATACAGTTAGAAAGGGGGTGAGTACCGAGATGCCGACTAATCCATACTAATATTATAAATGTGATAATATGTCTGTTTGTCTGTTACCTCTTCACGCTTAAACCGCTGAACCGATTTAGATGAAATTTGGTATAGACATAGTTTGAGTCCCGTGAAAGGAGATAGGATAGTCTTTATCCCGATATTCCCACCTGATCGACCCTTATGCGGGTGAAACCGCGGGGCGCTGCTAGTGAGAAATAAAATTGCTATCGCTACTACGTTATTACGGTTTCTATCTTTTATAAACGGTTTTATAGGAGGACAAGCCGTGTGCCCGATAGGATTTCCCATCGTCAAAAATGACGAACGTTCACACAAAATATCATCCCCTTTTTACCCGTTTAGGGGAGGAAGTTTCAGGAGGGGTTTGTGTCCGTGGATGGGTGACCATCCATTACATATCGGGACCCCTCCGGCATAGTATAAAGAGGGGAAGTAGGCTATCTCCGGCCCGATCCGCGATATAATTGCCTACTGTCTCAGGGTTGTTACTTTTAGCTAAATGTTAATTCAGTGCCTATAAATTGGCAAGGGTCGGGAAGTTGTATTTTTTACTTGTATTGTCTGAGTACAGGGTTTGTGAGGTCAGTTTTACCTAAACGATGATGAAACCTTTCACGATAAAAGAAAGAGTGACGGGCCAGCAAACGGGCGGCGCGGGGCGGTGATGAGCACGAGAAAACAACGATCAATGGCAAATCAATTGACAGATCAAAAGTACCTAATGCATTCTAGTGGGAAAGTAGGTCTACTGGGAAAGTAGGTCTACTTCCTCTGTCTGATATAAAATAATACTTACAACAAAAACTAAATAAGTAGGTATGAGTCATCAAGTAAAAATTATATGCGAGAACTTGCAAGCTGCAACTTGCTTACCTTTCCAGTTCAATAGGTAATCAGAACAGAGACAATTCTGGAATTACTTATTAAGACACCCAAAAACACAAATCAATACGTTCTCCTGCGATTATCACATATTTTTCATTCATTTAGCGGTGCCGAAAGCCGTGACGCGCGAAGCTCATGCGGTGTTAGCCCCGACTGGCGCACTGAGAAACGGGTCGAGATTTTGTTAAGTGTGCGTGCGGCGACGCATAGATACTATGACGCACACATACAAGCCGCGCGCGGTGCGTTTGTATGAAGATAACGTACTTCCCCTCTTTATACTATGCCTCCGGGCTTCGGAAGCATCTTTTAAACCGTTGGTACCGGCTGTCATTTTGGAATCTTTGACAGCCGTTACGTTGTCAATCAATCTGCGTAGCATTTTCGCTGGGAAAAGGTTATGTTGGGGTCGGCTTCCAGTATAACCGGTAGCAGTCGCTCTATGTGAAATGCCAGTATTTGACATAGAGCGACTGCCTGTATGTCCTCCACAGCTCAGTTACTGGGTAATACAATACCCCGTGGTAAGACTGATTGTCAGACTTTCGACTTTCTAACTACCCGTAACGACTGACAAAGATCTTCAAATGACAGCCGGGACCAACGGCGTAATTAACTTGCTTTCCGAGGCACGGCGGGGTCCACCATTACACACGTCCTGTGTGATAAAAACTATCCGTCTTACAATTTATCTCCTCTTTCCAATCTTCGAGCAAAAACCCAATTAGCCGAGTCAAAATTACGACCCCTCTCTCCTAATTACTTGTAATGAAGTTAGCCTCACTACAGGGTGCAATAATCGAATCGATTGAGCTAATTGAAATCGAATGTCATACCGATTATGTTTGTCAGAGTGGAGTCATTCGAGTAATTGCTGTGTCAATAAAAAGGGAGGTAATTGGAGGGGAGTATCAGCCCACATCGGGTGACAGCGGGGTGTCAATGTAACAATATTGTTTTTACTTCAATACATAGGTATCTATAGCTTGTACATTGCCACTGATCTATATGGCGTGTATAGTTTACGGTGGCAAATACGATAATGGGTATATTCCATTGGATGATAATTTCTACCTAACGCAGCGGCATTTTTATATTGGCTACATAATGTTTAGACGCCGTTTTATCGGCCGCCCTCCCTTTCACTTTTGCTATATAAAAATGCCACTGCGCTTTGTAGAATTAATTATCTTTAACGGAATCCCACTATCATAATTGCCCCAGTAAACCTTTTTTTCATTACATTCATTCGACGTTCCCACTATACAGCATGTATCAGAAAGGTGTAGTCAAAAAGAATGTTCTACGAGAAAATTATCAACTGTCCCATTCAATACAAAGCTTCAATACCTACTCAACCCAAAATGTATGGGACGGCTGATATTTTTTTCGTGATGATACATGTTTTATAGTAGGAACGTCGAATTATATCTTTATCTGTACAAGGATCTTGTGGGTCTTGAATAACATTAAAAGGAGGTCGTTGTTGGTAAACATTTGTGAAATTGTATTGAAATTGTGGAGATCCGCAGGAGAACCAAGGAAACCTACGTAGCCTGAAGAATTGCCAAACTTAAGTGGCAGCGGACAGGGCACACTGCCCACAGAATAGATAGCCCATGGGGGCCGAAAGGTTCTGGAGTTGCGACCGCGTAAAGGAAGACGTGTAGCGTCATCTACTAGCCGATCATTCAGTCTACAGAATTTTCAGTACGAAGAGTTGACTGACCCGGGTGGGCTGGGTGTATTCGATCATTACTAGGGGTATGACGAACGTATAAGACGAACTTTATTTTTACTTCTCTGCTTTTGTAATAAACAGCGTCATTAACAGTCTTTGGGTTTAAATCCTCCTATGTTCCTAATGGTAGCTCCTTAGAATATGAATCTACCAGATTGTTGATACCAAACGTTTTAAGACGAGCGCTAATCCTGCCGTTAAACTGACACGCACTTTGGCAGGTTTATGAAAATATGCAAGTGTTTGGTCCAAAATAAATGTTTTTTGCACGCTTGAAGTTGAGAATGAGTGCGTAATTGTTTATCAAATTGACACACTGCGTCAATTTGCCGTTTAATAGTAATTCTCATACAACTGTCAAAGAATGACAGTTTTTATTCCAATTTAAGGACACTTTCAGCGTCGCTGACACGCCTCGCGTGCTTTTGTAAATTCTTCCTCAGGTGCCGCTGACACGTCGCGCGTACTTTCAGTAATGTGTAGTATTAATGAATTTAATATTGGTAATTTTTTCAGCGGTCGTAAATTGGTAGTAAATTTGATAAACAATTAACCCTGACTTTACAATACTAATATCATCTTTTAACGCCTTACTCGCCCATTAAAAATTAGCCCATTATTTAAAACCAGCGCTAACAGTCTCAATATCACGGTCGAAAGAACAGATCCAGCGCTTCATAAGAAGCTTAAGTACTGCTTCTTATGTAACGACAAACTTGGAAGTAAGCCAGCAAGACCTAACGCGGTGACGCTCATAAGTTGATCGTTAAGGACAGTCTTATAGCCCGCAAAACAGAGCTGTAAAACTATTTAGTGGTCTGTAAAGCATTGTAAATAATCTCTACAGTACCTAAAATCTAGGGTCCGACCAAAATCAAAATATTTAATTCACATAGACCTACGTAGGCACATGAAACGTCAGAAGCTAGGTGCACGGTTCCAATTGGTCGTTTCCTATGGAGAAGAGCCGGCAAGAAACTCCACGATTTCTCTTTTAAAATACCTAAGGTTCGGTATCGGTTTCGGCCAGTTTCGGCCAAAAAATCAGATTTCACCTTTTTGTTCCTCATACCTCTATACTGGTGACCCCGAACATGAAAATTAGCGCAGCCTTTTTTTTTTCGTGCAACTACTTCCGCGTGACGTCATCATCATCACTCCAGCAAGCTTTAGAGCGGCGAGTCGCCTAGCCAGCTAGCATCCACGGCTTCAACGGGTATCCTGACCACCAGCATGCAGCGACCGCGCATACTTGGTCACATCACCCTCAGCAAAAAATCATCAAATTAATTTCTTTTTTGTTTTATAATGTTTAGATATCGATCGATACTTATCACGTCTGCAGAGTTTAGCTAGCTAATTTTATTTGACCCTGTATAGTTAGTGAACGGTCTATCAACGTTCATATCTACAAAGTGGTACACTCTAAAACAGGCTAACTAATTAACACGCTCAATTTTAAAGATTTATACACCGAACATTTGCTTCGAGTTGCTAACACAAAGTCATACTTTGTAAGAAAGACAATGGCTAAGATTACAGCGTGTTTTTAACACGGAGGACAGCGGGGTGGGTCAGTCACGTAGTCTGCCGTCAGCGGGATTGAAGAGACAATCTGCCGATGTAACGTGACTGATAGGAAGCTCCACTTTGTTACGTTATGACGATAACAAGTAACGGAGAGGAACTGTGCTGAATACTGATGTTTGTGGAAGGATCTTTCATTTGCTGGTTCGATGAATTATCTGAGGATCATGTATACCGCAGTAAGCTTTGCAAGTACCAAATTTTTTTGTTTTTTTTTTAAGGGGCAATGGTGAACCAGTCGCAAATGGCCGCGAGTTGCGAAGTGTGATTAAGGCATTAAAGCCTTCTTACCGATATCTATGCCTATCATAGAAACCGGTTACCGAGTGTGCAAAAAAACAAAAATGATTTTAACAAAAAAAAAGTAAAATATTATATTTTGCTGATTCTTCTTTTCTAATAAGATTCTGTTTTAATAAGATTCTTTTTCCATTCATAACAAAGTCTTCACAACTTTAATAGTCGGTTGTAGGTTCGAACTCAGGCAAGCGCTTTATTTTTTGTAAATTATTTCATCACCACTGGTCACTGCTCTCAAAAACGGTGAAGGAAAACATCGTGTGGAAACTGGCATGTCCTAGAACGAAAAATTCGAAGACTTGTGACATCTACCAACCCGCACTGGGCCCGCGTGGTGGATTATAGCCTACTCCCTCTCAGAGACAGGAGGCCTGTGTCCCAGCAGTGGGAACATTATACGCTGTTTATGCTATGCTATGGTAACGTTTTTGTGCGCAAATTCGGGATTGCTTAGGACGTGTTTGATACACATAATAATGCAGTGTACTCAGTACATTGTTGTAGAAACGGCAGCTCCATTCGAGTATTATTTATTCGACTGAAAACCGCAAAATAAACGTGTATTTGTGAATACGCAAAATAAACGTGTATTTTACTGGGCTTTGAAATAACTTTTACCAAACATTTACTAAAACATACTCAGAGAATATCTTCGATAGACTTGACATAACTTTACGCCTGTATTTTCAAAGGATATCTACACCGACACATATTTAGCTAAGAATAATCCCACTATAGTTGCGCCCCACGGTTTCACCCGAATAAGTCTCGATTCCGTAGGAATATCTGGATGAAAAGTATTCTATGTCCTAATCCAGGTGATGGTCTACCCATGTGCCAACTTTCATCTAAATGCTTTCAGTAATTTTAGTGTAAAAGCGTATCAAACATACAAAAAATAAAATATTCCTCTTTATACTTATTACTAGCTTTCGCCCGCGGCTTCACCCGCGAGGTATGTCGATAAAAACTATCCTATGTCCTTCCCCGGAATGCAATCTGTCTCTCTGCCAAATTTTATCGAAATACGTTCAGTGGCTTAGGCGTGAAACGGTAACATACAGACAGACAGACAGAGTTACTATCGAATTTATAATATTACTAGCTTCCGCCCGTGGCTTCGCCCGCAAGGTATGTCGATAAAAACTATTCTATGTCCTTTCCTGGGATGCAATCTATCTCTCTGCCAAATTTTATCGAAATCCATTCAGTGGTTTAGGCGTGAAAAGGTAACATACAGACAGAGTTACTTTCGAATTTATAATACTAAGTGTGAATTCGTTTAGATGGAACAGGGAGCGAGTTTTTTGCCATCAATAGGGCACAAATCCAGATTCCAGACTATTACTAAATAGTATATGAATGACAACTCGTGAACGGGTGGGGACAGTCTTAGGAGGGACCGATCATCTCTTAGCTGCTACAGCTTATTTTAATTTTGAATTGTTTTTATCAAATTTTGTTTTTATCTTTACGGACGTCTTTAGCATGCGCGTCTTTCTATATCGTTCTCACATGTATAATTAGAACATGATTTATGTAACCAATTTGTACCGAACAATATTTTGATCTCCGTGCACTTCATTGCGAGTTCTTCTCCATAGATCCTACTGCGCTTTGGAATGGCCAACTGGCTTCATCTTGCTGACAGACCGACCCCTTGACAATTAAATGCCTGTAATTGGTTTATTTGAAATAAATGCTTTGACCTTGAGTTTGAGTTTGAGGTAGTGCTTATGCAATCTACGATTTTGCAAAGAATTTTAAATCTACAATAATAAACACCAAGAGCATGATATTCAAAAAGTATCATTACCGTATCACCTGCGAATAAAACCTCATCGTTCAAATCTTTTCAACCCTGCTAACTACACGGAGATAAGTTTATCGGAAGCGATACGTGTCTGCCTTCCATTGGCGCGTCTCTCGAGAAGTGGGTCATCGCGGAGCCTAGTGTTGCCCAAATGCAAGACCAAGACAAGACCTTAGCCAGTCTTGGTCTTGGTCTTGCGTCAATACACCTGGTCTTGGTCTTGGTCTTGGTATTGCGCTCTCAGTCTTGGTCTTGGTCTTGGTCTTGCAGCAAGAGTCTCGCAAGTCTTACGAGACTACTACTTAGACTAGACTACATTCAAATACCTATTAGCCTATTGCTCAGGGTGGCAGGGACATCGACGCGCAACCGCTTACCATGGATTCAGTAGGTACATGATTCTGGACCCACCTGTGTTGAAATTTTTCGTCGGCTTTTTCTTAATTTAAACTGTATAAAATCATTATTTCTATCTGACCCAATGAGATTTTTAATAAAAAAATAGTAAATTCACTTGTTTCACTTAAAACAGCAATGTAAATAAAACTCGAAGGGGCTACCTGATCAGCTGTATTGCTAAAGTTCATTTACGAGGTCAACACTGTCTTCGTACCTACGCTATTCGCTTTCAAATGCCGCGACAAAGGGACCGCAGCATCAAGCGGTCTCCTCGTATTATTAACGCACTTGAAAATAAACTTTAAAATTATTACAATAAAGTGCATAAATGCTTGAACCTGACAAAAAATGCGGAAGATTGCGGGAATCCCCGCGCTGCGGCGGCGTCTTTTGTCGGTAAATTATCAAATAAGTAGGTACGTAATACACTGACCGACCAACAGTTTATTCGCGGAACGTCATATTTTACGAATCAACCATGGACCTTAATGCTTTAGCGATAAAGTTGAAAAACTGTTAAAGAAATATGGCAGACTGTAGTAGCTTGATGTGCTGGCGTCTGTACCATAACATCGGCTGGCTTAAAAACTGCTACTAGTACTAGACCTACTCGACTTGCTGTTAGTTTTAAATTTTGCTGAATAGAAGAATAATAATTATAAACTTTGAAACATAAATACCTACATAATTTTTACCAACCTACTAACGTTAGATCTGTACATTAGACTTATACAAATATAATATAATACTCTAAGTAGATATACCTACAAGGTATGAAATGAACTTTTCTAGAAAGTTACGCTAGGTACATTTTTATCACATATGGGAACAAATTTGTAAGTAACACGCTACCTACCTACTTAATAAATAGTCGAAACATATAATAATCAATGCAATACCTTTTAGTGTTATGACGATACGGTTTTGATACTGGGGAACGTCTATCAAAATCGGGATTGAAACCAAATACCCACTATAACGCCCAAATCTTAGTTTGCCTTAACTGCGAGACGCAAGAGTCTTGCAGGCTTAGTCTTGTTCTTGCTCAAGTCTTGCAGGGGTCAGTCTTGGTCTTGGTCTTGCTATAATAAGTCGGTCTTGGTCTTGGTCTTGGTCTTGCAAAAATGCAAGAACAAGACCAAGACTGCAAGACCAAGACCGATTTTGGGCAACACTAGCGGAGCCGCTGGGCGCTGGCGACCTTTCAGTCTATGTGCAGGCTTCTTTAGACGCGATATTTTACTGAAATGTTCAGAGCTTGAGATGTTTTTTTTTGTTTAGTCGTTTCGTAATAGGCTTGGATATCATCCAGTATATTTTGTAAAAATCTCACTATGAAAACTTAGATGAGACATGTAACTTAGTAACTTAGGTAGACGAAGTTGTCTTCAAGTCATATCATTTATTTGAAATAATAGACCATTAAAAAACGTTTGACATTCAGGAGAGAGGAGTATCAGCGTAAAACTCTTGATCCAACTGCTATAAAAAGTCTTAATTTTCGCTTGCTGCTCGCTTTTATAAAAATTCTTTACTCATTAGAAAGGCGTAGGTAGGTACCCGCATAATGAATATAAAGGAAAAAAGAGGCTGTGCAGTGCTTGTGACTACACGATAGAAGTGGAAACTTACGACTGAAGCCGAGCATACGCGTTTCAGCGCCGAGTATACGCGATTCAGCGTCACCAGCCGACTGGAGCCGAGTATACCCGATTCTGCATCACCGACACGAGCGTGACGGTTCAGTTTCGTTCTCTAATGCGATTTGCGCCTAAAGAAGTTTTCACTTCAGACAGACCAACAAAGAAGGATGGAATATTATAATTTTGTTTTAACCTAAGGGTAATTCCAGTTTAGCTCGCTACCTCGATGTCACCTCCATGTAAAACAAATACGGCATGCTAATAGACACGCACACACATGCCACGCATCGAGGTAAACCCCAAAGCAGCCCGCGATGTATCGCAGTGAGGTACCTTCGGCATGTAATTACCCTAAGATAGATACGTCGAACTTCCATAAATACGTACCTTAAATTCTGTTAAGTTAATGGGTTGGGTTTGGAGCAGTGTTTTAAATAATTCTGCCAATAGAAAATAGGCATGATAAATGATTTTATTTCTGTAAGTAGGTTTGTTTACATACTTTTACACGTCAATCATATTTCGCTCCCCCCACCGAATAATATGGTAATCGATAAATCAAAATTTTACAGGAAAAATAAAAAACTGTTTTATGCGTATATCTCGGCACGGGTAGATCGTAAGGTAGACATTTAAACGTCAAAACAAAGCTAATTTTTTTATAATCTAATTTATATTATGATTTTTTTGTAATACTTTAATAAAATTAAGTTATTCACAAAAATAATGTTACTGAAATTAAATGGCAAAAGTATAGTATGCAACGCATCATTACCATATTATTCGCGTGTAAACGCAACAATATCGTAGTCAATATTAATGCATTATAGTATTATTCGTTGTAATACAGTGTCAAAAAACCTAACGGCAATATGATATTACGATATTATTCGTGTGAAATCCAAGCAATAGTGTATAATGTAATATTACATTACAGTAATATTCGTCGATGTGTGGTGTCAAAAGATTAACAGTAATATAATGTTGCAAATACATGTTTTATTAAATAATCCAGTACTTATTATTTGATTTGGCAGAAAAATAACAATAATAGAGGAAGTTGATATTAATACTGGATAATTTATAATAGCGTTTTATTAAAATTTATGAAATAAAACAAAGGTATATTATTTATCATAATCAGTCCTTTTATTTATTAACTAGCTGTGCCCGCGACTTCGTCAGTGTGGAATAGTGACTTTTCGGGCAGCATATTTTGAATTACATATACCGTCGTTTGGGTAGCTAAAAATTTACTTTACAGTAATGCTTCTCTGTATACGATATTTGACTCATGGCCATCGGGGATGAAAGCATACAGGCTCCTAGGATTGCTAACCCGTGACAGAGCCACATACCTACAACTGACCGTGCGAGAAACAGCTGATACTTAGATCTACACCTACAACTTTCAGCGTCTGACCTTGGGCTTTATTAATTGTCATCGCAAAACATAGGCTGACTGGAAACTGGACTCGTTTAAAACTAAATGGAAAATTGTTTGGAATGAGAGGAATCCGAGGAATGAAAACACTTTTACCTTTTCCACACCTTGTTAAAATCTCTGCTTCTATCAGATTTCTTTGTAAATTGGTCACTTTTAACCTGGTGCCATTGCTAAGTTTTGGGGGGCTTAAATTTCTAAGAAGCAATATCGGTACGCCTACTTTTAATTTTATTTTATGTGCTGGTAGTAGTAGAATTTTTAGAATCCCTCAATGCTCCTGATTGAGGGATTCTAAAAATTCTACTGGGTAGCTTGTAGATTTTCCTTCTTCCATGACTCTGTTAATGGAGATATACTCAACATAATCCCCCAGAACATAGCTCGAAATTTCAGCGTTTATTGTTGCTGCTTGGTCGTTTCGTGGTGTCAAAATAGCTCTTTCGCAAAGCCAGAAATTTTCGCAAGTTGGTATTTGCGTTGCGTTTCCATACACAGATGATATGAAGTCTCGCATTGATGAAACTATGTTGCATAGGTTTTCATTAAGAAAAACTATTCCTTGTTCCTGCGGTAACACACCGTTACCAATCTCAAGTAGCAAATCTGAAAATTCTTGACATTTTCGTTGCCTCTAATGTCAAATGCAAAAGTATATAATAATGTAATGCCACAGTCGAGAACTCTTTAGGCAGGCTCTAACTTCAACAGCCCTTGTTCCACGTGGTATTACAGGGAGAGTCTGACGAAAATCACCACAAAAAAGCATAGTAGGTAATGCCATCCATGGGTTGATCACTTTGCTTGACATCACGCAACGTTCTGTCTACTGCTTTTCGATTGGCCATTGTGGACTCATCCCATATAATAAGGCTACAATCACGAAGAACCTTAGCTTTATCGCTGTTTCTTGAAATATTACAAACAGGGCTTCCTGTGCGGTCTAAATCGATCGGAATTTTGAACATTATATGAGCAGTTTTCCCACTTTGGCAACAATGTGGCTGCTATGCCTGATGAAGCGACAGCAAGCGCGATTTTACCTTGGCTTCGTACCTTCGCCAAAATAACTTTCGTAAGAAATGTTTTAACCGTTCCACCGGGTGCATCTACAAATAGCATTTCTTCCAAAGTACTATCAACGCTCACCAGATCAAATATCAAACGCTGTTCATCAGTTAGCCTCGCGTCCATGTACGTACTCTGATAGTATACCTTAAAAATGTCCGCCGTGATTCTTTAAATTGATATAACTTTTTTATTTATGAACCGATTGACATGAAACAAACACTAAATGTTAAGTGAAGCTTACTACAATATATTAGTGAAAACCGCATCTAAATCGAATAAGCCGTTTCTATTATATTGTAAACAAAAATAATACACAAATATAATTGTTTTATACTTTACGTGGAAAAAGGCATGCATTTCTTACGCGAATATAATGGTAATCGTCGCTTACCGAAAAAGTTAACGATTGCATGATCTGTAATAACATGTTATGGTATTATTCGTGCAAAAAGTGTGTTTAGATTTTAAGGGAATAATGTTGTTATGTTCATTACGGTACCATTGAAATTATTGTACTTTTATAAATATACATAGAAAAAATACAAAAAAAATTACAAGAAGATAATTAATGCTTTAGACACCGAATATGCAATAAAACGAAAACTGTCGTAGTACCACATTACCATGTTATTCGGTGGGGGGAGCGATTTTTTTAAACTAGATGCGGTTGGCGTTTCTTATTTGACTACTCTGAGAAGAAAGGCCGAAAAAACTCAGAGGTCACAGTCTCTTTTAAAGTCCAGACATAATCTTGGTCTGATCATGTGAAGGAAAGATTGGTGTCTGAAAATGTATTTTGAGGAAAGAACCACACAGATTGAGTGGACCTGTCCAGTCAGTGCACGCATTTGTCAGAAATCGTGCAGCTCAGGTCAGAACTTAAGGAGCTCAACGATTCGACGAACAATACCATAGAAAGGACATTTGGTCAGGCCGCGTAAATTACTCAAACTGCCAGAACATGATTAAAAGTAACTAAGAAGGAAAAAGAGGAAAACAGAAAAAGAAATGACCCACATTGTCCTCACATTCACAATAACAAAAAAAAAAACCATCTTTAAAATGTACAAAACTTACAGACCAAGTTTAAATCTCTTTTGTGCAGTTTCACTGCCACCCTTACCCTTTTGGAAAACTGGAACACAGCAAAGGCTACTTAAGCCGATGAAAATAGGATATTCTAGTCCCTAGACGACACCAGTGGATCTATGCTGTGAAAATCTTACAGTGAAACGTCACGTCATGTTCGTGAACGGGCGCTGTCAGTAGGGACTGGTCATCTCTTTGCTGCCATGGCTTATTTTAATTATTGTTTTTTTTCGTCTCTTCATTACGGACGCTTTTAACGTGCTGCATCGTTTTCAAATGCATAATTTTTAACATGAATGATGTAACCAAGACTTTGTAACCATATTATTTTGATTTAAAAGAGTGTCCATGGAGTTTCTTGCCCGTTCTTCTCCATAGGTACCTACGCTTTGGAATGGGCAACTAGCTCCATCTTTCTGCCTGACCGACCGGCAGCGACGCGACCCCCTGATAATTCAAAAGTATCTGTAATTGGTTTAATTGAAATAAATGCTTTGAAGTGAGCTGTCAAAAGTGTCAATCCCAAAGTCATTAAATTATTTATTTGGTCAATCCCTCGTATCAGTGAGAAATAAAGTGAAGGGAAGTTATTCCGTTTATCCATCCCAAAAAATCCACTCTGAGGTGGATACGCGGAAACGCATGTCCGAGAATTCACCCTAGGCGTAGTTGGATTAGTGTTGCCCAAATGCAAGACCAAGACAAGACCTTAGCCAGTCTTGGTCTTGGTCTTGCGTCAATACACCTGGTCTTGGTCTTGGTCTTGGTATTGCGCTCTCAGTCTTGGTCTTGGTCTTGGTCTTGCAGCAAGAGTCTCGCAAGTCTTGCGAGACTCTACTACTTAGACTAGACTACATTCAAATACCTATTAGTCTATTGCTCAGGGTGGCAGGGACATCGACGCGCAACCGATTACCATGGATTCAGTACATGATTCTGGAGCCGACGCAAAATTTCAACGCAGGAGGCGTTGAAATTATTCGTCGGCTTTTTCTTAATTTTTTACGTCTTTTTCTGCAATTTTTTTTACTGTAAACTGTATAAAATCATTATTTCTATCTGACCCAATGAGATTTTTAATTAAAAAATAGTAAATTCACTTATTTCACTTAAAACAGCAATGTAAATAAAACTCGAAAGGGCTACCTGATCAGCTGTATTGCTAAAGTTCATTTGCGAGGTCAACACTGTCTTCGCGCTCACGCTATTCTCTTTCTAATGCCGCGACAAAGGGACCGCAGCGCCAAGCGGTCTCCTCGTATTATTAACGCACTTGAAAATGAACTTTAAAATTATTACAATAAAGTGCATAAATGCTTGAACCTGACAAAAAATGCGGAAGATTGCGGGAATCCCCGCGCGGCGTCTAGTCGGCCATGAATCCCAATGAATCTAACAGACGCGTCACATGAGGCATTTTAATCATCTACATAATTGAATGACCCATTTACTACTTTTATTTTAGATTCGTTATGAGGGGATAATTATTTTTCTAAAGCTTCATCGATTTAAGGGGGAAGCGCTAAGGTAAATCAACCATGAACCTTAATGCTTTAGCGATAAAGTTGAAAATCTGTTAAAGAAATATGGCAGATTGTAGTAGCTTGATGTGCTGGCGTCTGTACCATAACATCGGCTGGCTTAAAAACTGCTACTAGTACTAGACCTACTCGACTCGCTGTTAGTTTTAAATTTTGCTGAATAGAAGAATAATATAAACTTTGAAACATAAATACCTAGGTACATAATTTTTACCAACCTACTAACGTTAGATCTGCACATTAGACTTATACAAGTATAATATAATACTCTAAGTAGATATACCTATAAGGTATGAAATGAACTTTGCTAGAAAGTTATGCTAGGTACATTTTTATCACATATGGGAACAAATTTGTAAGTACCACGCTACCTACCTACTTAATAAATAGTCGAAACATAATAATCAATACAATACCTGTTAGTGTTATGACGATACGGTTTTGATACTGGGGAACGTGTATCAAAATCGAGATTGAAACCAAATACCTACTATAATGCCCAAATCTCAGTTTGACTTAACTGCGAGACGCAAGAGTCTTGCAGGCTTAGTCTTGTTCTTGCTCAAGTCTTGCAGGGGTCAGTCTTGGTCTTGGTCTTGGTACATTAAGTCGGTCTTGGTCTTGGTCTTGGTCTTGCAAAAATGCAAGAACAAGACCAAGACTGCAAGACCAAGACCGATTTTGGGCAACACTAAGTTGGATAAACAGAATTTATATGCTTAGCGTGGATTTTTGGACATGCGTTTCCGCGTCTCCACTTTAGGGTGGATTTTTTGTGGTGGATAAACGAAATAACCGAAGGCGAGAAGTTGAAATTCACTTCACCTAAGACTCGGTGAGATTTTTAAAGAATACTGGCAAAAATTCCACTGATACGAAAATACCTGACAGAATAACAAAATTGCCACAAATCTTATTACAAGTAATAACATCACTGAACAATTCACCAACAATTCTCTAAAGCTCCGCTCCGTACGTCTTCCATCGGTTCTCACAACAAGTCATAACACGGTACTCGAGCGCGTCCGTATTTCGGCCACGTATTTCTGTCTCAGTTTACAAACTCGCTGTGTTTGGGCGTACGCCACGTGCCTCTGTTGCGTTACGTTGGCATGTTTTGTTGACTAAGACTGCTACTTTGGTGTGTGGTGCAAGGAATTAAGATATATAGGGTGTTTGGAAGCTGTATACAAAGTAGAGCATTTTGAGTCATACGACGAGATACTTAGACGATGTATGTTTTTTTTTATTTTTTTCCCAGTTAAAGTTCGTACGTTATTTTTGACAAAATTTTTGTAGTTAAAAATAAAAAAAAACACTTCGTCTAAGACATGTATGGCTCAAAATGCTGTAAATGGTGTCAATCATCACTCCCATAAAGCTCTGCACTCAGCTTCCAAACACCCTGCAGAACCCCAATCTTTTTTATACTCCAACTCCCTCATGTTCAAATTTTTGTGCGACTGCCTTGTAAAATAAGATAATAATTTAGAGTCTAGCAGCTAGACTCATTAAAATAATCCGGCTAGGCTCTAGCTAGATTATTTTATACAAAGAAAACTTAAAACAATATAGAATCTTACTAAGTTTAATTTACTTAAATGCTAAAGAATATTATTTACCTACTGTTGTAGGTACAATTAATGAGACGGATGAGCTTGCTTTCCTAACGTACCATAAATTCTTAAATCGGGGCTGAAGTTTAGAAATAGCTACCCTAATTTCTTTTTCTAAATTGATTTATGATCTGTATTTCGATGTAATTACTGCAAGTGCAGAAAAGCCAGCTTCGCATAAGTACGACGTTGCAAATAGAATCTTCAAAGCTATATACTGACTCTGGTTACGTTGCGTGTCGGTGACGTAAGTATATTGGTCTGCGACGCCCCTGAGACGTCTCGGGGCTTCGCGTCGCACTGTTAGGGAACTCCTATGCTAAGGTTTATTGTGGAGTCACTTAGTCTTGTTTGTTGAGTAAATGGACATTTACCGTGTCATCAAAAACCAAAGTCAAAAGTAATTTATTCAAATGAGGTTGAGATCCAGCACTTTTCGAACGTTAAAATTACATAAGACAGTCCCTCAAAATGCCCGCCCGTCACCACGTCATAGTGCTTTTGCTGGAAAGAAGACTTTCATACGACTCTTGAGGAATTTGACAGTTGTGATTTGAATGCGCAAATATTTGAGTTGACTGTAGATTTGCTGCTAAACCATCCGTTTCCTCCTCTATACTCCCGACTGTAGGCGATTTTTAGCAATTTGTAGTTTGAGCCATACCTTGGGCTCATGAAAATTATATTCGTTTGAAGTGCAGTGTTTTCTTTTAAAACGCTTGTTACTCGAAATTTCGTATATTGAGTTATGGCAGTGACTACCAAGATGACGACTAATAGAGAAGTATGGGAGAAAATGACATGTTGCGCCGACCCCCAAATAAATTGAGATCAGGGCCGGAGAATGATGATGATTGAGTCACGGCAGTGTACTATGGAGCTTTGATATTTTGACATTGTTATGGGGGTGTCTACAGGGTTAAAACTGTCTATTTTATGCTATTATAACACTAGCAGCGACCCGTGGTTTGACCCGCAAGTGTCGATCCCGTGGGAATACCGGGATAAAAACTATCCTATTCCTTTGCCGGGACTCAAACTATCTCTATACCAAATTTCATCTAAATCGGTTCAACGGTTTAAGCGTGAAGAGGTAGGTAACAGACAGACAGCGACACTTTCGCATTTATAATATTAGTATGGATGTAAGGGATTTGCGGATGTATCAAAAATGCCAATTAGCTTTATACACGTTGATATTTTTCAAAAACCGTGACATTGCACGGCCGTTCATTTGGCACATCAACTTTCAAGGCAACCAATTTGAATATTTCCAATTAAAACCTAACAAAACTCTTTCTTTGTTTCAGCGTCCCTCATACAACGAATCAACAGTAAGAAAAAGTCCATAAACTAGTGTAAAGTGAATTAAGATAATGTGCGAACCAGCAGTACTATCCTCGGTCTCTGAAGCGCGCTCGGTAACTTCCGGCTGTTTCCGTGACAGCTGTCAATGAGATACCAAGATGGCGGAGAAGGTCAGCTGATCGGAAGGTCGCCCGCGCCAGCCTCGCAGCAAGAGGCGAATTAAGCGCATCATGGTGAGATAGTAAATAAAAGTAATTGTAGTTAATAATTTCGTATAGCGCCGATATTCAGTGACGTCATCTATTGACGAAGATTATAAAACCTATCACCTATAATATATACAAGGTGTCTAAAACCTAGGTGGAAATTCAAGGGATTAGAGAGAAAATATTTAAGTATTTTTTAAATTTCCCAGAATTCGTCACTAAATATCACTTTTCTCTAAACTTACAAATTTAATGGCCTTCATTGCTATTCAACTTTTGCCTGGGCTTTATGGGGTGCTTAATAGTTGCAAATGAGTCAAACAATCATGTCTTGGAAGGAATTTATAAGGGTGGTTCTTCAAAATTTGGTTAACTTTTGGGCTAATTTTGACAAAGGTGTTTTTAGATGATTATCAGCAAAGTTCTAATCCTATGCTGTGGGTAAAATATATACTTTGTTGCATCTAAAAGGGCCAGTCACTTTACTAAGTATTTTAGGAGAAATTCAAGTTTTTTTGAAATCAGTTTTCTAGGGACTGACGAGACTTGATAGGGACTGACGCCAAACACGGTTAGTGTGTTTAATCACATTTTTATTGCAAAATTAACTTTTACAAAATCAAATAACTGACAAATTATTACTAATTATCATAACGAACAGTTAAAATATTAGTTATTTTTTATGGTTGGTAGTATTTTCTTTCTACAATCTTAAATTTAGTATCATAGTCTAGTTTCAGTCTCAAAAATATTCAGTATACTGGAGGTAGACAATGAGTTCTTTGATAAATAGTTACCTTAACAAGCTTTTTTTAATATCAGTCAAACTTATTACCTATCTATCTCTCCAGTAAACAAAATGTATGAACTATGAGTAAACTTAAAAGTTACAATCACAGGCTTTCTTTCATTAACTATATATTTTTTTAGAAATTAAACTGTACTTTGAGTTCAGTACTTACAAACCAATCATCTACAACAATAATTAACAATATTTTAAAAAATTAGCTTTCTAAGTAACAAAATTATAATTTGAACGTAATATTCAGTCTTTCTCTAATTAATCACAAAGACTATCACATCACTATTTGTTTTACTTTTCATAAACGTCAATAGGTTTCTTAAATTTGTAAAATACTTTTCCACTCTTGACTATTAGGTTAGGAACTGGCAGTTTTCCTAAAACATCTTCGTAAGGAACGTCAGCGATATCATTCTCATTTAATTGAAATTCTGTGCCATTATCGTTGCAAACTTTAAGGAATGTAACTGTCAGCTCTCCATCTTCATTATCATATTTTGAGCAAATCGCAGCGTATCGATATTCTTTTCTCTTCATTATTAACTCGATTAGAACATAATCCCCACTGCCATAGCTCGTTTTAGACTTTTCCTGCGCATCCTGGCTTATGCTTGCTAATGGCACATCATCTTCGGAATCTGTGTAAATATCTGGAACTTGAAGCTTTGTTTCGCTTTGGTACGTTATAGTCCCTAAGTTATATATAATGATTACATCCAACGTCATCACAGAAGCAACTTAGTGACTTCAAGACAAGTTTATTCGGGTTATAAATATTACCCGAGACTTGGTGCACTAACAGAGTACCTTTAAACGGTTTCTGCTTTTTCTCATGCTCCTTTATCATTTTGTTGACTGTTTCTATTTCAGCATCTTCGATAACAGAAATCTGTATATTTGGATACCTTTCTCGGAGTACAGCCACAAGGTCGTATAAGTTTGTGATGTCACCTTTCTGAGCTATGAGTTGGTCCGCACTACGCTTGCAAGTTGCTCCTATTCCATCTGGTGCTCCTTTTCCATGTCCGGCCTCATGGAAACTCCACGTGTAATTCAAAGCGAGTGGATAGAAGTCCTGGATTCTGCACGCCAAAATATAAAACATTGTTTTGTTTCGATATTGGGTCACAGGACCGTCACTCAAGAAATTAAGGTTGTCTACTGAGGGAGGCTCTGCTTTTTGATTAGGGTCGTTAGCCATGACTTCAACTTTACTTTTTGGTGTAAGTGCTTTCTTATTTTTCACAATCCCACGTTTCAGTCTTCTGTTTCCTTGTTGTTCGCTGGCAAGCTTTTTCTTCAAAATTATCAATGATTAAGTCCTTCCTTTTCAGTTAACTATTTCTTTTTTCCGTTGGATAATTCTCCTTTTTCTAGCTTCAACTCTTCTTTCATTGTTTAGAACAGGAACTTCAGGAATCGCCTCGAAAGCCTCGTCCGATGACGGCGGCGTATTTTAGTCCATGTATTTATTAGCATTTCCACTAATCTTTTGTTTTTTTCTATAATCTGATGAGTAGGCTACCCAATTTTTTCGAGCTGTTCTGTGCTCACGCGGAGTCATGTCCTTGACATATTTCCTTTGTCCTTTTTCTTTTTTTTAAAGATATTTTTGCCGTTCTTTTTCTTTGTACTCTGCCAGTAAAACAGGGTCGTTTTTAATTTTTTCCAAGCGTCTTTTTGCCTGTTCAGACTTTTTTGGGCAAGTTTCTCTTTGGACAGTAATTTTTTATTTCTAGGCGCCATATTCTACAACAAATACATTGATTTTATGATTAAAACCATGGATCACGCAGTATGGCAGTCAGTCCCTAGGTGTGGCGTCAGGCCCTAGTCACTTTTACGACGAGGGCCTGATTGTCTAGGGACTGACGAATCAAAACAAAATCAAACATAACCTATTATTTAAAATAAATATCAAAACCAATAGGTGATCAAAATAACAAGGCAGACAAAGCTCAAATTTACAACAAGTAATGAGATCAATTATTAATTAACTATCTTTGAAACGACTTACCTAGGGCCTGAGAGTTTGACTGGCACACTACGTGTTTCCGTAACAAAGTTGGCGACCGCACTAAAAACGAAATGGCTGCCGCGGCATTGGTCGCGTTTATAACTAACTTCACATCGATACTTTCGCTTGAGTAAGTTTTGAGAAACGCCATATGCTTAGATGCCGCGTATTTTTGAATTTCGAAAATAGCTGGGGACTGATATTTTTTAAAGCTTACACTTTTTGACTTGAAATAATCTGATAAAAAAATTTGTTTTTAAAAATTAAATTGCAATGAAAAGGTTAATAATATAATAGTAAACGTGTAAAGTCCAGGTAAATTAAAGTATTGTAAATAGAAATAAGAATAACAGTGAAATACTTGCTAAATTTTGGAGATCTTACATGGCTAGGGACTGATATTAGGAGTAGAAAGAAGCGATTTTCGGAAATAAAAAATATAGTGATATAAATAAAAATGAGTGACCAAATTACATGAACTTTATAATATCGCTTAGTAGTTGCAAATATTGGATAAAATAGATATAAATATGTGAAAATTGCTGCTAACACCAAGTTAACCAAATTTTGAAGAACCACCCATAAGCCACCCTGCATACTATGGTATTAGCAAGACGGCAGTCCGACCATCAATTAAATGAAGGCAAAATATATAATTATATTACAGCTACGTCTATGATGGGATGGGTTTAAGATACCTTGACCCAATTTTTCTCCGGAAAATGGTTCAAGTGGCCAGCCCAAGATGTCGGCTGAATGTTGTTCAAGTTATATAAGTAGCTAATAGATGGATTATCTAATACGTGTGTTTCTTTGTAAAAGATAAAGAAGTAATCTGGTATAAGCCGAGTTACTAATATTAGTTTTACGTAGGTCCAAACTTCAGAGCGCTTTTAGTCGAAAAATTTGAGAAATGAAATTGTTTATTTTGTAAATAGGATATCGAAATCACTTCTACAAGTTATTAAAAAAAAATGCTATTTGGAGTCGACATAAGCAATGGCGAAACAAACTCAAGAGTCAAAGTCTCTTCAAGGCTCCTGCAAACAGGCGCGACGCGCGACTCAAAGGCACCGCTCGTTGCGATGCTTTTGTGTCGCGCGCGATTTTATCGCGTGTCGCGCCTGTTTGGAGAAGCCTTTAAAGTCCAGACAAAATCTTGATCAGATTATGTGAAGACCATGTAGGTAGAGTAGTGTCTGAAATGGTCTTACCACACAGATTTGAGTGAACCTGTCCAATCAGTGCAAGCATTTGTCAGTAATCGTGTGTAATTTTTAAATCGTCCCGAATGATGTCTCTAAGAATATTGTATCGAGATGAACTTTTAATAGTAAAATTTATCTTTAGTAGCGAAGCTGGAGTGTATTTTCACTAGAGCAACCATACAAGGAACATTATTTCCCCGAGGATTTCTTCTATCTGAGCCGCCGAATGATATTGTAGCTGGCTTGTTTTTATTTATAATAGAATATGAACGAACTCTTGTTCGGATCAGCTATTTCAAAAATCTAAATTGGAGTATCTACAAACGGGGTGAATAGGGATGCACGGGTAAATCGGGAATGGCACCGCAAGTCGTGTAACTGTCAGCGGGATTGTCCGAAAGGGTTACCGCTGGCCCGGAACATAAAGGGCTAAGGAAGGAACACGGGTGGGTTTTAGTCAGTAAGAGTCTGACACTCCCTTCCGCTCCACCCAGAGCGGGGGTCATTTGATGATTTCCCATTCTGAAAAAAAAAGTCGTGCAACTGCGCGAAAAAGGCCCAGTTCAGCAAAAATGCCAGATAACTAGTGCTTGACGCTGGTTTTTACCTAGACCTGATGTGTGAGGTGACGGATGTATATCAGTTTTATACTGCAACGTGACGTGTGTATGTTTTGGGCTTTTGACTACCCGTAACGACTATCAAAGATCTACGCAAAGAAGCGCTGAGGCGTCTCGATATGTAATGGATGGTCACTCATCGACTAACTGACTGCGGCAATCAACCCGTGCGGCTGTTAGTATTTAGCCACGAGCCCCTCGAGAGCAGCATGCAACTTCACAATAACTACTATTAGGCCTTATTTTTAGTTAAAATAAGCATTATTTTTAGACCTAGGTTTAAACAATCAAGCCATTTTTGAATTTCGCACTTTAAAAAACTAAAGTATCAATTACAAAAACTGACGTTAAACCTGAGTCGAAGTTGGCAATTTTGTATTAAGAACTTTACGATTGTCGGAATAATGTTCAAAATACAATTAGGTACTGGTTCGAAGCTTGGTCTAAAATTAGAACTCGCGTTTTGCAATGAGACCGATTAGGTTTAGTCCTGCCTGACTATCCTCCTTGGTCTCCTTATTTCATCTTTTATAAAAGATAGTATCTAAGTTATAAAGTTGCCTTTAGTAAAGTAAACAGCAACTTACTACTTTAAAGTCAAACTACAATGACGCTGTCTTCGCAGCCATTCCTTCCAGACTTCACTTTATCTTACATTCCTGTGACTGGAACTCCGAAGTCAAAGCGAAATGAGATTGAAGATTCGTCGGAGTAAATTGAATTAGATTCTTGATTTCTCAGCATAAATGCATAAAAAGGCATACTCACATTCACGCCTTTTCTCCATTTGAGTAGATGTAGAAAACTATTATAGACAAGTGCTTTACTTTGTGTAAATTATCTCATCACCACTACTCTCAAAAACGGAGAACTTTTAAATTATAAAATTTGAAATTACCAGCCATTTAATAATAATTTACCATTGACATGCATGTAAAAATAAATTATAATTGACAAATTATTTATTAATAAAAATTTAATTGACATTACTTACAATATGATGAACTATGACATTACTAACTTTTTAATATAATTTAGATACTATTGGCATGCATTTAAAAATAAATAAGAATTTATTAATTATACATTTAATTAACATTATTTGCTCGAACGTGACTTTGTATTGTATAAATTCAGACTTATTATTACAAAAAAAAACTAATATATTTCTACATCAATTTCATTGGTAGGACATGGAGTTCGACTAAAACCTTTATAGACCGGGAGATGATGACACATTTTGGTAAGTCATTTCTTACAGTATGGCGCTTTCAGGGGGGTTCATATACGTAATAAGTGAGAGGAAAATGATGTTCTTACCGGTGGTGCGCGGGACGCAATTGCAGAATAATTAATTGAAATTGCTCGAAAATCCGGAGGTGTCAAACAATTTCTTTCACAAAATTTCTTCAATTTATCGGTATTTCAACAAAAAAAACCCGGCGGTCGCTATGTGCCATACTTCTCCGGTGGGTGTTTAGACCCGCCATACTTTTTTGAAAATGTTTTTTTTTAATTTTTTTTTATTTATTTCTTACAGGCTGATATTTTTTTTAACAATTGTTTTTTATTAATCTTGTACGAAAATCACCATGCCATACCATTCCGACGGTCCAAAATACCCGCCATACCCCCTCAAACATGTCATTTTTTTAAATTCGAGAAACCATTTCTTTCAGTATGGCACTTAATTCGTGGTCAGTTTATGGTACAGTGAGACAAAATTATATTCGCCATACTTCTAGTGCAGTATGAAAGTGGTGCCATACTTGAAAAATTGTATTTTTTAACCATTTTTAAAACACGCCTATAGAAGCCGTGAAATTATTTTTTACAGTATGGCATAAATGAAATCAGATTGTTCCCATACTATTATGAGTTGAAAAAAATATGCCATACTGTGACCATGGTACGAAAGACCGTCATACGCACGCTGCGGTGTAAAAAAAATTAAAAAAATGAAAGGATTTCTTACAGTATGGCATTTTAATTTTTGGAAAGTTTATAAAAAGTATGATTCAGGAAAATTATCCCATACTCATCATGAAGTCCAAAAGTGATGCCATACCCGGAAAACCGATTTTCAGCGACGTATTTCAGCTACAGTACGTCCAAGTTATATATATATATATATTTTGAAAGCCATGCTTTTTTAGTAAATCGCTCATACTGTGGCATCTTGAATTGATTTGTTTAAAAAAATCGTTTTTAATATCGCTAAGGGGGAACGCCACTGTGACGGGCAAAGAAATCGATTTTTTTTTCAATTTCCGTAAAGCCACCTGTATATCTGAAATACGGTAGAATTACCTTGTTTATTTAGTTAGCATGTTAAGGCGAAAGCGCCAGGGTAGCCCGCGAAATTAATTTTTTTTTAGGTTTTTTGCAATTTGCTGGTCGATATTAAGTTGTACGTTGATTAATATATGATTCGCGGCCGTAACAAATATGTATTTACAGAATTATAATAATTAAATTCATCAACACGACTCTCTAAGACCACGTAACCCCAAAGAATAACTGTTTCATGAAATCGTCATTCTTTGGGGTTACGTGGTCTTAGAGAGTTGTGTTCATGACTTTAATGATTAGTGACGCCTGACCAGCACAGCTGCTGTATACCAGCATTAGAATTTGTATTGAGGAAGATAGTTCGAAGACGTTCGAGCGTAGAATATTATACGACATAACACATTATTTAATTAAACAAGATTGTCCCTACATACAACTTTAAAATTTCGTATTTACGTTCCTCACATAACCAATTTTCAAAAAAAAAATGGTGCCATACTGTAAGAAATTGTTCAAATGTTGCATAAAATTTTACAATTATTTAATAACATTATACGTATATCACCCACTCTACAGGTATGGCATTATAACAATTACGTTTCTAATCATAAAAACAACTACTAGACCAAATTTTAAGGTGAAAGAAATGGTTTCTCGAATTAAAAAAAATGACATGTTTGAGGGGGTATGGCGGGTATTTTGGACCGTCGGAATGGTATGGCATGGTGATTTTCGTACAAGATTAATAAAAAGCAATTGTTAAAAAAAAATCAGCCTGTAAGAAATAAATAAAAAAAAATAAAAAAAAAAACATTTTCAAAAAAGTATGGCGGGTCTAAACACCCACCGGAGAAGTATGGCACATAGCGACCGCCGGGTTTTTTTTGTTGAAATACCGATAAATTGAAGAAATTTTGTGAAAGAAATTGTTTGACACCTCCGGATTTTCGAGCAATTTCAATTAATTATTCTGCAATTGCGTCCCGCGCACCACCGGTAAGAACATCATTTTCCTCTCACTTATTACGTATATGAACCCCCCTGAAAGCGCCATACTGTAAGAAATGACTTACCAAAATGTGTCATCATCTCCCGGTCTATTATTGTAATACCTGTGTTCACGAATAAAGATTGATTGATTGAAAAAACGTGAGGAAACCGTCGCATGTCCTAGAACCAAAAATTCTAAAGACATATAGTGCCATCTACCAACACGCACTGGACCCGCGTGGTTGTTAACGGCCCACTCCCTCCCACCGAGAGGAGGCTTGTGTCCCAACAGTGGGAACATTATAAGCTGATTATACATGATGGCACGATCCTTATTACACCTTTTACTTTGTACACGTCCATACATTTAGCTATACATGTGCATCAGTTGTGAGAATAAAAGTTTTTGGAATAATATCCATCCTAATAAATGCGAAAGTAACTCTTTCTGTCTTCTATATTTTCACGCCTGAACGGCTGAACAGATTTCAATGTGGCACCCAGATAGACCACGTCCTGGGTTAGGACATAGGATACTTTTTATCCCGACAAAAGCTACTCACCCATAATTATAAGCCAAATTATCTACGTTTATGTTCTGAAAAATCTTCTAATCCTCATATTTCTTCCACAGCAGGTGTTTGGCGAATGGGCACAGGTAGAGGTGGTGGAGCTGGTGAACGATGGCTCGGGCCTTGCGTTCGGCATCGTGGGGGGACGCTCCTCCGGAGTGGTGGTCAAGAGCGTGTTGCCAGGCGGCGTGGCGGACAGGGTGAGTTCTAGACTATAATACCATCTAGAGTGCTGCAAGGCTCTTTTGGCGCCTCAATGACATTGACAGGGGGGCGTTGTTGGTAAACATTTATAAAATTGTCACAGAAATTGTATTGACAAAACAAGACGATGTCATTAGTTCCGACTTTAGACACGTGCCAAAAGAACCTTGCATCGTTGCATTGTCACCGTTGTTCTCCAGTAAGACATTTTTTAGGTAT
The DNA here is from genome assembly GCA_963855955.1 of Luperina nickerlii. Classification (NCBI taxonomy): domain Eukaryota; kingdom Metazoa; phylum Arthropoda; class Insecta; order Lepidoptera; family Noctuidae; genus Luperina; species Luperina nickerlii. The sequence continues at coordinate 1,092,394 of OY979686.1, read as the reverse complement.
AAAAGTTTGGCGGAATCCGCCCTAAATAAAAATAGAATAGAACTTTAGCATAACAAGAAATGCCGCTTCTTTTATTTATCTATTTTCGAATTAATTGTTTATAGCGACACCGATGTACATAGCTTTAGCCTACATTTATCCCACTTGCTGGCTACGCTCCGCCATGACACTAATGTAATTTTTATGATCAGTGTGAAAAATATAATAATCAGTATCTTCAACTATAGCTTCACATTTCACGACCACTCACAACGTATAGAAGATTGGCAATTCCGTCCAAGTTCATCTCCTTAATCTCTAGCATAGGTAAATTGGAACTGTAGGAGAATAGATCCTTTTTTTACTAGCCATAGATCTCCCACTGCTGGGCAAAAGCCTTCCAACTCTCCTTCTACCTCTCTCTCTCTCTCTCTCTCCAGAGCTGCCAAGGACCAATATTTTCAGTCAGTCCAGCTCGTACCGCCATCTCCGTCCGGGCCTGCCGCGATGTTGCTCGAGGTTTGCTAAAGAGCTATGGAACGGAGTATACGTGTGGACCGGGTTAAGAATACAACAATCTGTTCCATCATTAAAAGTAACTGGGAGCAATTCTCGTAATTTTAAGAACATTCACAGTCTGATCTGTCTCAGTCTGTCAAAAATACCTCTAATATCTCTAAATTTTTATTTACTTCTAAGTTTTTATTTACAAGAATAGGCCTTCTGATGTCACTCAGAACAGATCATGTCGTAGTAAAAAAAATTGCCAGTCATCAAGATGGTGGCAGGGCTGACTCCCTGAAAATAACATACATTGCACAGGCACACTGAAATATGAATAAATCCCAAGGAAAATGTCATAAGACAGTTATTTCATTTGACGAGAGTCGGGAGACTTTATTTGGCCAGAATACGATTAGAAACCATGGTTGATTCTATCCCGTAACTTTTTCTATATAATAAATGAGGTTTTACATTTCAACTGTAAGTCTGGATCACGGATGTTACCATATCCCGTACAGTACATCTTATGTAGATGTGATATATGTATGTACAATATAATAGATTTAAAAGCTGCACCGGTTGACGTCAACGCCGTCTGTTGCTGAAAACCAGCGCTGGGGCTGTCTTGCATAGGGTCGCAGCATTATGTTGAGCGTTTTGCCTGTATGTGACGCATATTTTTCTCTAATTTTTTTGTGTTCTTTCTTTGCGTCATGTTTACAGTAAATAAAAGTATTTTCTATGTTTGTGTTCTTCTTAATAAAAAACCAGACGTTATTGCTTTATACAGGATAGATTTTTGTGTTAGGGCTATACCGTTTAGCTATCTTTACCGTTGTAACTACAGGAAATCGGTCCTAAGAGACTTTCCTTAACTTTTTGAGACATTTTGATTTAACTACTATCATGATCATAAAAAAGTAAGTTGTAGTAATTTGTTGTTGTTATAGTAAGTAAGTTGTTGTATAAAGCACGTTAAGCCGTTGGTTCCGGTTGTCATTCGCGGATCTTTGACAGTCGTTACGGGTAGTCAGAAGCCCGAAAATCTAACAACCAGTCTTATGAAGGGGCATCGTATTATTCAGTGACTCGGTTGTGGAGGCAGCCGCCCCATGTAAAATACTGGTATTCACTTGCATCCGCTTAGACTGGAAGCTGACCCCAACATAGTTGGGAAAGGCTAGGCAGATGATGGTGATGAAAAAAACCGGCCAAATGCGAGTCGGACTCGCACACTAAGAATTCCGTACCACAAGGTATAAAACGCCGAAAAAATCGTTTCTTTTATACTTACCCCTTTAAATTTTAACTTTTTTTATTATTTGTTGTTATAGCGGCAACAGAAATACATCATCTATGAAAATTTCAACTCTCTAGCTATCACGGTTCATAAGATACAGCCTGGTGACAGACAGACAGACGGACAGTGGAGTCTTAGTAATATGGTTTTTACTCTTTGGGTATGGAACCCTAAAAAGTAAGTTGTAGTCTCATTTCATTACATTGTCATTGTCCTCCAATTCTTAACCTGTATTCCAATTTATTTTGCATCTTCTTTTTCTGCACCTTTCTTACCGGATCCATTTTACAAGATACATTATTTTCTAACCGAATCCATTTTACAAGATACATTAATTTCTAACTGAATCCATTTTACAAGATACATTTTTTTCTAACCGAATCCATTTTACAAGATACATTATTTTCTCACCGAATCCACATTTTACAAGATACATTATTTTCTAACCGAATCCATTTTACAAGATACATTATTTTCTAACCGAATCCATTTTACAAGATACATTATTTTCTCACCGAATCCACATTTTACAAGATACATTATTTTCTAACCGAATCCATTTTACAAGATAAATTATTTTCTAACCGAATCCATTTTACAAGATAAATTATTTTTTAACCGAATCCATTTTACAAGATACATTATTTATCCTGGCTTTGTTCTTAAGTTCAAAACTTAAGAACAAAGCCAGGATACGATATACGATAAATAATATGAAAGGCCAATCCCCGTTGGTAAAAACGTTCAAAATCTAGTCGAAATCTCATCTCAGCGACAATAAATGTCGAAAACTTTAAAAAAATGTAGGGAAATTAGAGGTATTTTGACAGATTGAGACAGATCAGACTGTGAACGTTCTTAAAATTACGAGAATTGCCTCTCTGTTTCAAACACAAATATTATTTTACGACTTAATCCGAACAGACGATTTCACGCCGTTGAAGAGTAAAAAAAAATCTTTTCATTTTTTTTCGTGAGATTCCAAGCAGCTGATTCCATGCCAGTGCTTTCAACATTTTCTGGTTCACGTGAAACGTAAGGCTTGCAGAAAATTTCACGCTCGGTGGAGTATTCCAGATTAATATGGTAATCCCGTCAACGTCCCGGCCTGGCATGCTTCTGAATGAGCAACGTTGCATTTTTATCAGTCTCCGAAAATTTGCGACTTTTGCGACTGGAAAATCTACAAGTAGTAATCTGTCCACAATTAGGTTTAGGGCCGGTTTTTTGATCCGTGGTTAACTCGACCAATTGTTAAAAATAGTAGATAACTAATGGTCAACTGGGTCAACTAATAGTTAATTTTTTGACAATTCAAAGACAAAGAATTTGTAAAAAAACACATTTTGCCAACATTTAACCATTAGTTAGGTACTATTTTTTAACAATTGGTTGAGTTAACTACGGATCAAAAAACCGGCCCTTAACTTGGCAAAAGTATTATCTTAAAGCGGGATTTACATTATGAAATTAGTGTAGGGAAACAGTAACTGTAATAGTGTAGTATGTAAGGAACGGTTATTAACATAATTTTGACCGTTCGCACGAAAGAAAGAACGAAAGTCAAACGAACTTACCTGTAAGTGAAGTTCGACGGTAATTATACGAAGTTGTTGTCTCGTCCGAAGATGATGAGTCCCCCCCCCCCCCCCGACCCAGATATTCCATGCTATGGTTTCATGAGCATGGACCCTATGTTGTAAAACCAATAAAGTTGCTATAAACTTAATGAAGATAGTTCCAGAGTGGTGGCAGCACATGTATGGATACGTTTCGTTTTTCTTATTTCTTCAAAATTATGTGACGGCAGTAACTGACAAAACCGTTACTACGCGACAACCTTGCCAAATCGCTTGCCTACGCGCACGTATGTGCATCCCGTTCCTTAATGAAATGCTCTAAATTTAATTTGTAACACGTTAAATTGGATATTTTAATTTGGCGCACCTATTTAGTTTAATTCTGTATATAATTCTTTTGTATATCTGTATGTCACTGAACTCCTCCTAAACGGCTGGACCGATTTTAATGAAATTTTTGTTTTTGTTTGAGTGGATCCCTGGATGGTTTAGATTCACAACTGGACAACGTGTATGAGAGATTACATAGATAGATAGAAGATAGAATTATCTTTATTGTGTACATTATAGAAATTACAGATATAAATGTAGACATTTTACAAGGCGTGACGCAATGGGCGATCTTATCGTTAGAAGCAATCTTTTAAAGGTAACCTTTAGATGGATTAAGCGAGAAGGAGAGACAATACTGACGGTACAATTATGTAGGTATGTGGTGTTTTATTCTATTTAAATCAGTAAATACATACATTTCTAAATAATAGAATATCTATTTATAGTTTAAAAAAAACAAAAACCGACTTCAAAAACCTAATAAACACTAAAAACTTAAAAATAATATTAAATTGAAACTATAATTAAGAATAATTTAACCTAAATAACCTTACCTAACTTTAATCTACACTATATTTTACAATTTAACAGTTTTTGGAGTCGGTGCCAAGCCAAGTGTATCTATCTAATTGGGCCATAAAATATTCTCCCTTAATTTTTATTACAATAGTTTACGAGAGTAAATTAATAGGTATCATATTATTAGGTAAGTACTGATATATTTTTTACAAAGCTGTTAAAAGTTTTAGTTAGCGCTCGATAGATGGCGTTGTACCGTATTCTGAATCGTGACATGATTTCGTTACCGAGAAACCTATGAAGATCAAATTGTATTACTTACGAGTTCCACATTTCGTCCGCAAGAGCGCGCCACTATCCGAACAAAAACAACTCCGTCTTCTGTTGATATTCTGTCTTGTGTTGTAATTTTTTTTTCAGTTTGTTTTGTTGATTGTTAATATTTTTTGCTGATATAGTACCTTTTTTTTTGGTTAATATTTTGTGAGTGCGGGCTTGGCACCGACTCCAAAAACTGTTAAATTGTAAAATATAGTGTAGATTAAAGTTAGGTAAGGTTATTTAGGTTAAATTATTCTTAATTATAGTTTCAATTTAATATTATTTTTAAGTTTTTAGTGTTTATTAGGTTTTTGAAGTCGGTTTTTGTTTTTTTTTTAAATAATTTTATTTTCTAGTTTTTAGTTTAAGTTTGTACATAATTCATAGTTTGAAGTTTCTTTTTTCAATTTTTAATAGAAAGAAAATTAATTTTGTATAATATGGGTAGGCCTACTAAACGCGCTGCTCAAATGAGACAGCGCCGTTTGGAAGAAAGTAACGACGAAAAGGAAGAACGTTTAAAGAAAAGTAGGGAAAGAAATACTAGAAACATTTTAAATGAGAGTGATGAGCAGCGAGCGTATAGACTTTCTCAGAAGAGAGCAAACACGAGATTATCAAGGCTTAATGAGAGCCCAGAAAGTCATGCTCAGCGGCTCAATTTGATTCGTGAACGATTATCAAACGAGACTCAAGAGCAACGTTCTCATCGTCTTGATATCATTCATGAACGTTTGTCTCACGAGACCGAGGAGCAACGTTCTCATCGTCTCGGTTTGATTCAGGAGCGCTTATCAAACGAAACCGAGAATCAAAGTTCCCGTCGTCTACACGTGCTTTACGAGCGTCTATCCAATGAATCTGCCGAATCCAGAGCGACTCGATTAGATATTATGCGACAAGCTAGTCGTAATCGCCCTTAAAAGCAAACTGGCGTAATGTTATGTTATGGTATGGCTTAAACTATGCATACACAAACAATCGCAGCAATCGCGAGACATGTGCTGTCGATTTTTAAAGATTTCTATCGTCTATGGTTAGTCCATCACCTCCTGACCTGATGATCACGAGACCAAAATGGCAAACGCCCTTCTAAACATAAAAAAAAATAATTTACTTAATCAGTCGATGCCTACTCCTCACTGTTAAGGAGTCGTACCTTCCATCATCAGCTCAGCTACATGAGATAATGATCACCATACGCAAGTACTTACATTACTTCATAAGATTTGCGAAAAACGATGTTTGGGCCCATAAAATTTGAGGGTTGCCCTCGATTTCTCCATGATCCAATCATCAGATCCTGACCTGGTGACTATGGGACCACTTCAGAAGTATCTCCTTTCGAACAAAAAAAGAATTTTGAAAATCGGTCCACATTTGGCGGAGTAATCGCGTAACAAACACACAAAAAAAAAACATACCGTCGAATTGAGAACCTCCTCCTTTTTTGAAGTCGGTTAAAAAGAAAACGGTGTTTAAGGAGAGAGATACTCCGCCGCGGGAGACGCTCCGGCCGTCGGGAGCCGCGTGACGACTCCCGGCCAACGTAGGCGTGGGCCTGCGGACGGAGAGTAATGGGTAGCTCACCGTCCGATCAGGACCAGGCCCATGCCGGACGGCGCGTACGTGTTCCACGCGCACCTCACAGACATGTCAGCATCAATCGAAGGGGCCCGTCAGGACCGAAGCCTGCCGGGTCAGGGGGATTGTCCGAAAGGGTTACCGCTGCTCCGGAACATAAAGGGCTAAGGATGGAACACGGGTGGATTTTAGTCAGCGAGTCTCACACTCCCTTCCGCTCCAACCAGAGCGGGAGGGGTCATTTCATGATTTCTCATCCTCAAAAAAAAAAGGAGAGAGAGACTGATTTTTAACATAATTTAAAATATGGAAAATATTGCGTACGCCCCATCAACATTCGATTACATTGCTTTCGAGTACCTAATTACTAAGCATTTTATCATTACCACGACAATGTCCCCCCATTTCCCGTTCCCAACATAGCGTTTGTAGAACAAGAACAAAAGTTTCACGCTCCGTAGTATTTCAGATTAAAATGGTAATGGTGCCAACGTCAAAGCGTCCCTTGCATGCCTGTCCTGAAAAATCTCAATTTTGAATCCAAATACTACATGAAACTGGTGTTTGAGTTTCATATTAGATTATTTCGTTGCATTTTTATTAGGTATGGACCGAATTTGGTTTGAACCGAATACAAACTTCGACCGAATATTCGGTGAAACTAAAATGTTCGTCCGAACTTCGATTATTTTCGCTAGTAAATGTAGTACATACGAATAGAATCGTAACAGACTCCTGCCAGATGACGCAGAATCCTTGGTGTTTTTGAAATATTACCTGCCCGTGGAAAATTTTAAATAAGTACCCGAAAGGTTAACTCTTTATAAAAATTAAAAATAGGGATTTCTGGCGATTATTATTTCAATGTTTAGAATACGTTTAATTGTTAAATAAGTAACAACTAACAGACAATAGATAAATGCTTATGATTTTAATTTACGGGTTCAGGTTTATTAAATTGTAGTCAAAACGAATGTTCGGCATTTGAACCGAATTTCGGCCGAATGTTGAAGTTCGGTTAAACCGAATGTGAAACAAATTTCGCTCCATCCCTAGTTTTTATTTAAGTTGGAATTCTATTTTGTTATGTCAATACCTAATGGCAACTTTATATTTGCTTTTCCAATTATCTTGTTTTTTACAGTGGGAGGTTATGCGTTTTGTTATTTTTCATCATTCTAGTGTTTTGCTGGCTTGTTGCCAAACTCTAGGTTAAGGAAACTTAATCCGTCTATCAAATAGTTTCTTGTATTTTTGGAGGCTTGGAGTAAGTTCATGAAAGTATGGCTCATTTAAGTAAAAGTGTTCAGAAAATGGGACAAGGAATCGTAGAATTCGGATATTTGGTATTGTTAGTACGTGCTGCGGGGTAATTGCGTAACACCTTATTGGTAGCAATGGGTTTCATATTGACAGTTCAACAACATCCATTGAATTATTTACGTTGTTGAGCAAACAAATTTTTCTAACATATGAAGCGATGGATTAGTAATATCCTTCAAAATTATACAGATTGTGATTGAAAGTATGTAACGCAATTAGGGTTCTGGTGTCCGCAAGCTCACGTCAAAGCGCGTATTTTGCGTACGGGTGGGAAATTCGATAAGATATGGGCGCTGCGCCGGCGCGGCGCCGCCGCGCGCCCGCGGCACGCCGCCGCCGCCGCCGACATTCACCGCGCGGCGTGAGTGGCGTAAAGACGTGTATTTGTTTTCGTGATTGACTCATCCAAAATGACTGAATTATCAAAAACTACAGTGAATAATCTTTTCCATAGACGTTTTTTTGTCATTCCTTTCCTCGTACATCAGGGAAATTATAAATATTAATAACGAGCCAGAAGCTTTAGCCGAAAACGCAGGCAGTACAAGCACCAGATGTAATTGACACATCATTATTGCACAAACTGTCAAGGAAACAGTATGAGTTCATGCCAAGGCATTCAAGGTGATCCAATAGAGCAAGAATGTTGGCGTTACATTGCTGGTGATGTTCCTACAGAGCCAAAAGATGGTGATTTATTATTCTATTGGAATAATATTAGGTCCTTACATATGAAATTAGCGTTTTGTCGTACTGACCACTTTGATCTGAAATATCTCCTCTTTGGTTAAGAATTCCCAAATTTATACATTCATTTAGCTGGTACATTTGAGTTTTGAAAACAGTCATTCATTTGTTTTTTCCTCAATATTTTTTTCTTTGGCGTCGCTTATTACCGCACAATGGAAAACATGAAATATTGGTATATTTACGAGTACGAGTTCTACCGTGGCACCAGTGCTGCAGAAACAGCTCGAAGGATTAATGATGTGTACGGCGCTGGTGTCGCAAAAGAAAGTACGGTACGTTTTTGGTTTAACGTTTTCGTAATCGGAAGCGCTCGTCGCAATGGCTGAACCCTGGAGAACCAGCCAAATCCTGCCCTAAACGAAAATTGACTCAGAAAAAGTTACTTGTGAGTGTTTGGTGGACTAGCGCCGGTGTCGTTCACTACAGCTTTCTAAAATCTGGCCAAACGATTACGGCAGATATCTATTCTCTGCAACTGCAAACCATGAAAGAAGAACTAGCTGCTAAACAACCGAGATTGGTCAATCGCTTATAGTATTTATGCTTACTTACACTTTACTTTCATCACGCATAATACTATTTATCATTACTTACACTATAATACTATTTATCATCCTTTTTATTTGTTTATATGTTTACATTATACTTTTACTCAATTTTCATGTTGTGACACGTCAATTGTCAAACTGTCAATTACTTTTTAAATGTCTTTCTGGCTTAGTCTATGTTAATTACTCTTTGGTCTAAATAACTTAAATTATTTTTATCAATATGTTTAGCTTTTGTATTATTAAGATTATTACGATTGTTTAGTCTAAATAACTTAATTTTAAATTAGATTTATAATATTCTTTACGCACTCGTGGATATGTCTTGGCCGGATACACATGTCAGATGAGATGATGGCCACATAGAAGAAAACTGATATTTGAAAAAGGAAGACTACTTAGAAACGAGCTCGGAACAGCTGGAGGCTGCTAGCATTCGAGTCTTGGGACTGAGACATTAAGCATCAGAAAACTGCTTGGTTTTGCTGTGTCAACTTGAACTGCTTGGTTCTGCTGCGACATCTTTGACTAACCCAGGGGATCCAGCTAAAGATTCCACCTGGGACCTTCTACTTCTAATCTTCGCGAGCTAACCTCGTATAACTTGCTACCCTGAAGCCTGATACCCGTTCCTACAGTGCTGAGCTGATTCCATAACGTGAACTATAAAACTCCAGTGAGTGCGCGCGTGTGTGAACTATAAACTTCCGAGAGTGCGTGCTATTTAGTATTTTTATAACTAGCTGTTTTTATAACTTTCTGTATTTTATCTTCCCTAATAAAAATTATTGGACGGTCTGCTTACCCTCTATTTTAAATAAGGTACAGATCGTTACAGTTTGGCGCCACAACGTTAAAATAACTCGAACTCACCCCCTTTTTCTAAATTCTAAAAAAAACTAGCACTAGGTATCTATTTTTGAACTCCTTATTTGGCTTAGTCTTTTGAATACTAACTAACTTATTTTTCTTCTTCAGCTCTCTTCTTGAAGACTCCTATATTCGATTCAACACTTCTTCATACTGAACATCATCTTATACTTCATTCTCATACATCCCACTACCGAAAGGTAGTTGGCATCCATTCTTCGCTTGTCAGTGTTTTTAAAACCATTCGTGGTCACTTACAAGTTGGGGTTTGGCTTACTCTACGACGTACTATTGGACAATATCCCGTAGTCGTTTCCTCCTACACTTAACTCTTTACCAATACATCACTACACTGCACCCCACATACTTGCACATTACAGCGTTTACCCATTGGTAATCGTACTCAGTCTTCGCTTGGCGTGTTTTTAAAACCACCTCGTGGTCACTACCAAGTTAGGGGATTGAGACACTTCACGACTGAAACAGGAGAATATCCTGTGGATGTTTTTACAAACCTATACATCTACACAACTCCTATAACAAATACTCCACTATCCTCCTAAACACTTATATAATAATATATTTATACTTATATCTGGGAATCATACCGAAATAAGTTTATCGTGGGCTCTCAAAATATTTTTCTAATTGTTATTGTTTGACATTGGTTGCTAGGTAACTAGCCATAGTGCATTTGCATTGAGTATTAGTCTTTTTGCTCGGTGGCAAAAGTAGGTACTAAACTTTATGCATTAGTTCCGAATTTCACCACTAACACAAATAAGTTTTCATTGGTTTTCGATTTTTATTTTCTGTAGACTGTGTCTTACTCTTAAATTTATATACACTTTTGGACCGTGTCCAACACTCAAGACTCTCTTGACGTTTTACTCGGAGCTTACCGACTACTGTATTGCGGGAGCTGCCCTGACGTTTACTCGGAGCTAACTTACTGCTGCCCTTGACGTTTTACTCGGAGCTTTCCGTCTTCTGTATTACGGGAGCTGCCCTGGCGTTTTCTGACTGCGGTGTTGCGGTTCAGACCTAACCCCTTTATCCTTCCTTGCCTCTTAACTTAACACTCTTGAGACGACACTTGAGTCCTTTCTAACATTCGAGTTTTCTCTAACTCTGACCCCTCTTTTAACTCATGACACTCTTGAGATGACACTTGAGTCCTCGAGTTTTCTTTGACTCAGATCCCTCTATCCCTCCTTCCCTCTTAACTCGTAACACTCTTGAGACCTTTCTAACATTCGAGTTTTCTTTAACTCAGATCCTATATAGACTCGCATATTTTTACTCTTTTACACTCGTTTGCTATCCCTATATTTGTACTTTTTTTTTCGTATTATACTATATTCATAACTCATCCCTTTCTTCTTTCCTTCCTCTATAATAGAGTTCCTTTTGATTTATTAAAACTCTATTTATTTTTTAATTCATTCATCGGTTCTTAAACCATTAAAAGATTAATTTTAATCTTTCCTATATATCTATTCTTTTATACAAGTTAGTACGATAACTTGTCTATTTCTATCAACTCTAAAAGTTGATTGGAGCGGATGACAACTCCATATAAATAAGCCCTTGTTAAATATCAACTCTAAAAGTTGATTGGAGCGGATGACAACTCCATAAAAATATGCCTTTGTTGACTATCGACTCTAAAAGTTGATTTTCTGACTATCGACTCTAAAAGTTGATTTTCTGTCTATCGACTCTAAAAGTTGATTAGGAGCGGATGACAACTCCTTTAAAAATAAGCCTTTGTTAAATCTTTATATTTTCATCTCATTAGTGGTTTTAGACGCGAGCGGATTACAACTCCTTAAATAAGCCTTAAAGTTATGACTTATCAGGTTGAGTAGTGATCATTGAATGTGAATCCTACCTGACCTAACTTCGTAAGATGTCGGTGTGTTTGAATGAGTTATGTAAGTTTTGTGAATGCTGTAATATTTTAACCTTAGCAAAATTTTTGTTCTAGGCCAAAAATTTTCTCGGGGTCGTTGGGGAAATATAGTATTTATGCTTACTTACACTTTACTTTCATCACGCATAATACTATTTATCATTACTTACACTATAATACTATTTATCATCCTTTTTATTTGTTTATATGTTTACATTATACTTTTACTCAATTTTCATGTTGTGACACGTCAATTGTCAAACTGTCAATTACTTTTTAAATGTCTTTCTGGCTTAGTCTATGTTAATTACTCTTTGGTCTAAATAACTTAAATTATTTTTATCAATATGTTTAGCTTTTGTATTATTAAGATTATTACGATTGTTTAGTCTAAATAACTTAATTTTAAATTAGATTTATAATATTCTTTACGCACTCGTGGATATGTCTTGGCCGGATACACATGTCAGATGAGATGATGGCCACATAGAAGAAAACTGATATTTGAAAAAGGAAGACTACTTAGAAACGAGCTCGGAACAGCTGGAGGCTGCTAGCATTCGAGTCTTGGGACTGAGACATTAAGCATCAGAAAACTGCTTGGTTTTGCTGTGTCAACTTGAACTGCTTGGTTCTGCTGCGACATCTTTGACTAACCCAGGGGATCCAGCTAAAGATTCCACCTGGGACCTTCTACTTCTAATCTTCGCGAGCTAACCTCGTATAACTTGCTACCCTGAAGCCTGATACCCGTTCCTACAGTGCTGAGCTGATTCCATAACGTGAACTATAAAACTCCAGTGAGTGCGCGCGTGTGTGAACTATAAACTTCCGAGAGTGCGTGCTATTTAGTATTTTTATAACTAGCTGTTTTTATAACTTTCTGTATTTTATCTTCCCTAATAAAAATTATTGGACGGTCTGCTTACCCTCTATTTTAAATAAGGTACAGATCGTTACACGCTCTAGGCCACTGCTGCTTCACGACAACGCAAGACCACACTGCACAACAAACAACCACTAAGTTAGATGAGCTACAATTGGAACGTCTGCGACATCCACCGTACTCCCCGGACCTTGCTCCAACAGATTACCATTTTTCCGGAATTTGGACAACTTCTTACAAGGAAAAAAATTCAACTCCGATGCGGCAGTCCAAACCGCCTTCAAAGTGTTCATTGATTCTCGCCCCCATGGTTTTCTTAGTAAAGGGATCAATGAACTACCTATGAGAAGGCAAAAGTGCATAGATAACAACGGTGCATACTTTGATTAATTAAATATATTTTACAAAAAAAATTGACTTTATATTCCTCCCGTACAAAACGCCAATTTCATATTGTTACGAGCTTGGGGTTCGTGACAATAAAAACTGCCGATTTAATCACCAAAAATTGACACTTTAATCACAACACTAATTACAATTCAAACACACTAATAAGAAACACAATTGCACTTACTGATCACTCTTAAGTCGCACTCGAATATCGCCTTCGATGTTATCGCTCTTATCGCTTAATCGAAACTATCTGTGTCTCGCGGCCCACCCGGCCTTATATAGTGCCGCAGAGCTAGTACATAAACATCTAGAACGTTCGAGTACATACCGGTCCCGACTGACTCGACGTCGATAGTTCTCGGAATTACTAGTACTTAGAAAAAGGTCAAGTAGGGTCAAGGTCCTAGTACCGAGGTACTAGTTCTGCTACCCGATACTAGATGGCGCTAGTGGTAACTAATGTCGCCATGTATCAAACATTATTTGCGGCGCGCAACACTGCCCCCTCCTTAGACATGCTCGTCCCGAGCATTATTGGCCCCATAATAACGCGCCAGTCGATCCACATGGACGATCTTAGGAGTACCTCTTGCACCTTTCTGTATCCGGTAGGTTACATCATTGATCTTTGTCACAATCCGGTACGGTCCGTCCCATTTAGCTTGAAGCTTAGGAGATTTCCCTTTGCTGCGGACTGGATTGTGCAACCACACCAGTGAACCTTCGTCGAATCCTTTATTGTTCATTTTGCGGTCATAACGGGTTTTCATCTTTTCAGACATTTGCTGGCCCGATTGTCTGACGTGCTCATAAATGTCATTCATTTTGTTCCGCAAATCATTCGCATAATCAGTTACACTGCGTGGGGCATCAGGTGGTATTCCGGTGATCAGGTCTGCAGGTAGCCGTAGTTCTCTTCCGAAGTTTGCGAAAGCTGGTGTCACCGCTGTACTTTCGTGGACAGCACTTCGATATGACAACAAAAACGGTTGTATGTGCTTGTCCCAATCTCGTTGCCGATTTTCCACAACTTTCGCTAGGTACCTCTCCAGTGTCTGATTAAATCGTTCCACCATTCCATCGGATTGTGGGTGGTAAGAAGTCGTCCTTGTTTTATGAGTACCCATAACTCGACAAGTTTCCTGGAATATTTGTGACTCAAAATTCCTTCCTTGATCACTGTGAATCTCCAAAGGTACTCCAAAACGACAGAAGACTTCATGAACTAATTTGTCCGCAACTGTCGCAGCTTCTTGATTTGGAATGGCGAAGACTTCCGGCCACTTAGTGAAGTAATCCATCACAACCATGAAATACTTGTTGCCGCTTTCACTTTCCGGAAACGGCCCCGCAACGTCAAGGGCTATCCTCTCCCATGGTGCACCAACATTATACAATTTTAATGCACCCCTACTACGAGTCTGAGGTCCCTTTACAGCTGCACAACTTGTACATTTGCGACACCAATCCTCGACATCGTCCCGACAGTGGACCCAGTAAAACCGTTCTCGTATCTTCAGTAGAGTCCGTTTTACTCCCAGATGACCTCCTGAACAACCATTATGGTACAGCTGTAGAACATCCGGTACTTGAGCTTTAGGGACAACCATTTGCAAATGACAGCTGTCTCCCCGAGCATTTTCCCATTTACGGCACAGGACTCCATCCTGAACCACAAAGCTGTCCCATTGAGCCCAATAGCTTTTTGTGACCGAGCTCATCGCTGAGACGTCGCTCCACCTGGGCTTAGGAGCTCTGGCCTTCATCCACTCCAGAATCGGCTTGATGTCCGAATCTTCCTGCTGTGCACGTTTTAGGCTTTCCTTCCATTCGTTGTTGAGGTCTGTCTTGAGCATCCTCACAGGTACCACTTCCTTACTCTCTTGCTTAGTACAATGCTTGCAGTCTTCAGGACAAGGTCTTCTTGACAATGCATCTGCGTTGCCATGAGATTTTCCGCTGCGATGTTCGACCACGAAGTCGTATTCCTGCAGTAGTTCAATCCATCTCGCAACTTGTCCTTCTGGGTTTTTGAACTGCAATAGCCATTTCAGTGCAGCATGGTCAGTTCGTAAGTGGAATTTCCGACCCAGAAGATATTTGCTAAAATACTGCAATGACTTTACCACAGCAAGCAGTTCCCGTCTCGTAACACGATAGTTCCTTTCCGGCTTTGACAACGACTTGCTGAAGTACGCTATCACAACCTCTTGATCACCATTCCGTTGGGACAACACACCGCCAAGTCCTATATCACTTGCGTCTGTGTCAACTATAAATTCCTTGTCCGCATCAGGGTATCCCAAAATAGGTGTATTGCACAGACGGTCCTTTAGCTCCTGGAATGCGATGTTGCAACTATTATCCCAGCAGAAATGTCGCTTCTCCTCGGTTAGCTTATGCAGGGGTTTGGCTATATCTGCAAAGTTCTTGACAAATCGCCGATAATAGGAGCACAAACCCAGAAACGCTCTGACCTGCGTCTTGTCCTTTGGAACTGGCCAGTCCTTGACAGCAGCAATTTTCTCTGGATCCGTGCGGATACCTTCTTCAGACACGACATATCCCAAAAAGCTAACTTGTCGTTTGAATAGTGAACACTTCTTCGGACTTAACTTGAGGTTGGCACTCTGGATCTTCATGAGCACGCGTTCCAGGTTTTGAAGATGTTCTTCAAACGTACGGCCTACGATGATGATGTCATCCAAGTAGACCAGACAGGCATCGCCAATTAGCCCAGTAAGTACAAGTTCCATCAACCTTTCAAACGTTGCCGGAGCATTGCACAATCCAAACGGCATAACTTTAAATTGCCACAGACCCTTTCCTGTCGAGAATGCAGTTTTTTCCTTGTCCTTGGGGTCAATTTCAACTTGCCAGTAGCCACTTTTCAGGTCCAGCGTGCTAAACCACTTTACGCCAGTAAGCATGTCCAGCGTGTCGTCGATTCTCGGCAAAGGATAGCTGTCCTTCTTCGTAACGTCGTTCAGACGACGATAGTCAACACAAAACCGCATGCTGCCGTCCTTCTTTCTTACCAGCACTACAGGTGAACACCATGGACTAGATGAAGGTTCAATAACACCATCCTTCACCATTCCCTCAATCATGGTTTCCACTTCCTTTTCACGTGCTACCGGCAATCTCCTTGGCCGCTGACGGATAGGCAATTCTTCTCCTGTGTTGATTTTGTGTTGAACTAAGCCAGTCCTCCCGATGTCAGCATCGTTTGACGAGAAAACATTGGCGTACCTGAGTAACATCTTCTTCGCTTTGACCACTTCATTTTGGGACAGAGCGCTACGGCAGTCTTCTAAAAGGTTGGTCACTCTCGTTTGTGCATCCTTGCTGAGGGTCCCAGTCGATAGATATTGGCATCGACGCAACCAATCCACTTCCTCACAAGTACCAAGTAGTGTGCCTTTTTCTATAATCTGTTCCTGATCACAAAGGTTCAGCACACGTACCCCTGAAATGTCGGTGGTTCTGACCAAAGTTCGTGCCACTTTCCATGGTAGGTCATTGTCTACCCTTTCCACGAGTACACAACGAGGAGTTCGCCCAGGATTCCGAGGAAGACTAACCGGCACAATCGTTTCCGATCTCGGCGGAAGAACAATCTTCCTAAGGCTGTACACATTTCCTGGTAACGCCCCTTCCACGAAAACTTCCTCTTGTCCACATTTAAAAACACCTTGCTTGACGTCAATCTCGCAACAATTCTTCCTCATAAAGTCAAGGCCCAGGATGCAATCGTCCATTATATCAGCCACAATGACATTATGCAGGTAGATTCTGTTGCCTAGCTTCAACTCCATCTTCTTCTCTCCACGGACGGGTATGCGCTGACCGGTGGCTGTTACCAAATTAATGTGTTCTCGGTTGTGTGCGGAGTCCCCAAGGAACCGACTTATAAGTTGGGAACTGACGACCGTACGAGAGGCTCCAGTATCTATGGTCAGCTTACACGGCGTTCCGTTGACCTCGCCCTTGATGATTAGGCTATTCCCATCATGGGTTTGCGTGATCGAAATCCTTGGGGCTCCTTGAACATCAGCCAGCACCCGCCCCGCAGTCCTGGCTATTACTCGTTTCCCTGCTGCTGGTGTTGGGCGGTGCTGTTAACCGCACTGCCCTCTGGAGATCGGCCGTCTTCTCTTTCTGCAGTTCGCTTAGGGCAACTGGATCGAAGGTGGCCCCTTTCCCCACAGCCATAGCACCTAGGGCTGTATCCTTTACTGCGCTCGCGAACTGTAGCCGCTGCAACTTCCCTGACGCGATGGGAACGATGATCCTGCCGCACAGCTTCCACCTCCAGTGCATGGGCCAAGGCGTCCTTCAGCGTCCCGTGGTGACCGAGCCTCACAGCAGCTCTAACTTCAAGGTCGCGGATGCCGTCAATGAATGCCTGCACCAGGTTCCCGTCAATAAGCGCAGGTACGGACTGGTAAGCTTTACGAACCAGCTTCTCCACTTCAAGGGCCCACTGCTGCAAGTTTTCGTTGCTGCGTTGCACGCGATCCTTGAGCTGCGCACGGAACACATGTTCCAGATGAGCGTCGCCATACCGAGCCTCCAATGCCTCAAGGAGCTGCTCGTAAGTCACTTCCTTACCGAGAGCTTCCAGAACAGTTAAGGCCTGGTCGCGCAGGCCCAGGGTGAGGGCAGTCATGGCCTGACTTTTATTCCACCCGTTCGCCTTCATGACAGCCTCAAATTGGATTTTGTAGGCCGACCAGGAAGAAGTTCCGTCAAACGGTGGCACTTTGAATCCACGTAGCGAAGGTGTTGTAGCTACGGGAGCTGCGATTCCATCACCAAGTTTAAGGTAATCCAGCGTTTTCTTTACGTCAGCCATCACGGTTTGCTTCACGTCAGCCATCACGTTGTCAACCTGGTTTTTCACTTGGTCGATTCGGATTTCAGCTTCCGACAGGCGGTTGTCATGTTGAGCAACCTTATCCTTCACCTCCTTCATGTCTTTCCCGAAGGTAGCGTGAAGGTCCTTTATAAGGAGCATCTGCTCTTCCTGGCGGCGCGCCTGCTCCTCCTGTTGGCGGGCCTGTTCCTCCTTGTCCCGCTGGAGCTGTTCCTCCAACCGACGAGCCTGTTCTTCCTGTCGGCGAGCCTGTTCCTCCTGTCGGCGGGCCTGTTCCTCCTGTCGGCGGGCCTGTTCCTCCTTGTCCCGCAGGAGCTGTTCTTCCAGTCGACGAGCCTGTTCCTCCTGTCGGCGGGCCTGCTCCTCCTTGTCCCGCTGGAGCTGTTCTTCCAACCGACGAGCCTGTTCCTCCTGTCGGCGGGTCTGCTCCTGCAGCATCATCATCAGAGCAGCAAAATCTGGTGCTGATGATGCTGGAGCAGCTGTGGATGGGCCAGCCTCCGTGGTCGGTATCTGGCCTTCCGACCTCTGTGGCGTTGCTCCACCGAATCGCCTCTGGTCCGTCTCTTGCTGGCGTTGACTCCGGGTACGGATACCCTCCATGTCGTCTTTCGGTAAAATCGGCATGATTTTTAAATCTCGCTTCTGACACCAATTGTTACGAGCTTGGGGTTCGTGACAATAAAAACTGCCGATTTAATCACCAAAAATTGACACTTTAATCACAACACTAATTACAATTCAAACACACTAATAAGAAACACAATTGCACTTACTGATCACTCTTAAGTCGCACTCGAATATCGCCTTCGATGTTATCGCTCTTATCGCTTAATCGAAACTATCTGTGTCTCGCGGCCCACCCGGCCTTATATAGTGCCGCAGAGCTAGTACATAAACATCTAGAACGTTCGAGTACATACCGGTCCCGACTGACTCGACGTCGATAGTTCTCGGAATTACTAGTACTTAGAAAAAGGTCAAGTAGGGTCAAGGTCCTAGTACCGAGGTACTAGTTCTGCTACCCGATACTAGATGGCGCTAGTGGTAACTAATGTCGCCATGTATCAAACATTATTTGCGGCGCGCAACAATATGTAAGGACCTAATAAAAAAGAACCTTTTCTTGCTGCTCTTGCTAGAGCTTTACTCTGTATACATGCCACTAACACTCCGAGTGAGAGGGTATTCTCGGTAGCTGGGCTAACAGTTATGGCCAAAAGATCTCGCTTGAGCTCGATTCGGGTTAATAAAATCGTATTTATTCATGATAATTATAAAATATGTAAGATTGATAATAATGACAAACTTTAATTAGTATTTATGCTTTGATATCTGTGTCTATGTTGAAAAAATTTTTACGAGGCTATTAAAGTGTCCCTTTGGAAAAAAGTTTTATTTTGTACCTGATGACCTGATCTGGAATTCTGGACAAGGTATTTACTGTACTGTACCTATAGGACTGACATTTTCCTGTCGTCCGCCTGAAACGATATTAAGGAGCCGGCCGGCTTAAAGAAGATAGGGAGTAGATTGCGAGTTTTAGTTGTAGGTAGTAGAAAACCACGCCGCCGGCGCCACGCCGCCGCCGATTGAAATTGGTCAGCGCGCCGCCGCCGAGAATTTTTAAGGCGGCGCCCATGTCTTTATTTCGATTATTAGATCCACCCCAGCTCCTCAACGAAGACCAGCATCGCCTTGGTGAAACTGACAATCTCACAGGTACCTGGGTAACGAAGTACTTTGCGACAACCGGGCAGTTTCGAAGCGCATGAGCCGCGCGCTGTCACGTCTGCCTTAATGCAGGCTCTGCACAGTGGATTGTCTGAGACTCCTATGACAAAGAGCTGTTTATTCAAATGACCCGTGGTCAATTGTGGCTGCTGAAACTATACGCTACTGTAGACTTTAGATATACAAGAAGCTTACATCTGGTACACCTTGTGTTGTCATCTGTCATTATGCTGAACTAAGGCCCTTTTGGCATTAAATATAATCATTGGTTTATAATATAATCATTGGGCAGGCGGATGATTGTTTTTTGTTTTGTATAGTTTTATGGTGTATTTTTTTTGCTGTAATACAATAAACGCATTTTTCTTTCTTTCTTTTGTTCATGATTTGGTAGAAATCCAACCCGATTTGGTTGAGACCTCGCCAGGTTTATTTACAAAGCACGAAGGAAGTATTTCGTAAATGTTAACAACGCTGAATTTTACTCTGACGTCTGATCCAGTCGCTCAAATAGTTGACAGCTACTAAAAAAAGCGGCCAAGTGTGAGTTAGACTAACACGACCGTTAAGAAACACGGAGGGTTCCATATCACCGTACAAGTACTAAAATATTTTTTTAAAATAGATACTTATGTTTTAAAAAAACACGTTTCTTATAATATGGGGACCCTTTAATTTTTAACTTTATTTAATTTTTTTTCTTGCTCTAACGGCCATACTCTATAAAAATTGCAACTACCTATTACGGTGCCTGTGTCTACCTATTACGGTGCAAAAGATACAGCCCTATGACAGACAGACGGCAGAGGGACGGACAGTGGAGTCTTAGTAATACGGTCCCGTTGGCACCTTGGGTACGAAACCCTAAAAAAACTTACACACGAGCGATACAAAAATGGAGTTACTGAACTTTCAAGTAATCAGGTTTCCATGTTGAATGTGCTGTC
This sequence comes from Luperina nickerlii, assembly GCA_963855955.1. Lineage (NCBI taxonomy): Eukaryota > Metazoa > Arthropoda > Insecta > Lepidoptera > Noctuidae > Luperina > Luperina nickerlii. The sequence continues at coordinate 1,072,029 of OY979686.1, read as the reverse complement.
AATTTTAACGGTTTGAGTTCGAGCGTTGCGTGACGTCATTCGCTCAGAATTTACGAGTTCTCATATTCGGTTTTTTTTATTCGTTCGTGAAAATATGAATTCCATTCAATATATTTTTTATCACAGCTGCTCAGCTTTCGCCTATGAAACAGAATGGCTCTTGTCCGTGCAATAAGGCTTTTTGTCTCTGGCCGGCATTACACTGCTTTGTCCATCCTTACTTTTCGTTTCAGAGAGTGGAACTCTCTGCCAGCCTTCAAAGTAAGAGTGAACAGGCATCTTCTGGGCACGCTCGTTCCATCATAGACCGCTTAGGTAATTGGTTGGCTCGGGTGGCTTAGCTCGCAACCTCGAAGTCACCTCCTTGTAAAACAAATGCATGCTAATAGACACGCTGGCACATGGCAGGCATCGAGATAGACCCCCATGCATCCCGCGACGTATCGCAGTGAGGTATCGCTCGGCATGTGCGTGCGAGTATACCTATTAGCATGAATTTGTTTTAAATGGAGGTGACATCGATAAACTGCGATCCTGAGGTATCGCAGTGAAGCATTTTTAGGGTTCCGTAGCCAAATGGCAAAAAACGGAACCCTTATGGATTTGTCATGTTTGTCTGTCTGTCCGTGCGTATGTCACAGCCACTTTTTTCCGAAACTATAAGAACTATACTGTTGAAACTTGGTAAGTAGATGTATTCTGTGAACCGCATTAAGATTTTCACACAAAAATAGAAAAAAAGAACAATAATTTTTGGGGGTTCCCCATACTTAGAACTGAAACTCAAAAATTTTTTTTCATCAAACCCATACGTGTGGGGTATCCATGATTCCATGGATAGGTTTTCAAAAATGATGTTGAGGTTTCCAAAAACCTTTCTTTTTCTAAACTGAATAGTTTGCGCGAGAGACACTTCCAAAGTGGTAAAATGTGTGACCCCCCTGTAACTTCTAAAATAAGAGAATGATAAAACTAAAAAAAATATATGATGTACATTACCATGCAAACTTCTACCGAAAATTGGTTGGTCTAGTAAGTAGTTAGCTGCTACGGAAGTCTTCATGGGCGAGTCCGACTAGCACTTGGCCGCTTTTTGGCATCTAATTACCCACAGCGTTGGCTTCGCTTAGTCTTCCACCTTGCTTGCTTCCTTTCTAACTTATAAAAAAAAATTCGCCATGTTATTTAAATAGCACCAGTTTCGTATCCAAAATTTATTTAATAATAATATTTCAGAAGGCTTATTCCCGTTGTTAAAAACGTTCAAAATCTAGTCACAATCTCATCTCAAGGACAATGAACGTCAAAAACTTGCCAAAATGGAGAGAAGTTAGAGGTATTTTTTACAAATTGATACTGAGATTTCTTAAAATTACGAGATAGCCCCTCAGATCTTAGAGCCAATTCGATAGTTATTATGTCCTTTGTAAATACCTACAATAATCAAATTTAATCTCAAATACCTACAATAATCAAATTTAATCTCGACGATAACACAACACAGTGATACACTTCACTTCTATAACTCCAAACCCCAGCATCCATTCAAGTTTCATCTTCAAATCTTGGACAACAATCTGATAATTGGCCACAAACTAGTTTGTGATGTTTCCGAGCAGCGACAAGACGTTTGAATACTGTTGTTAATAGCACAAACTGGGGGCTGAGATTACCATGAAAAGGGTAGTTCGTACTTAGATGTTGGGGATGTACACAAAATGTCCCCGAATTAATGCACACAACCAAACACCCAAATTAGAATATTATATTGTAATCATAATACATACATTGAATTTTTACCATCCATACTAATATTATAAATTCGAAAGTAACTCTGTCTGTCTATCTGTCTGTCTGTATGTTACCTTTTCACGCCTAAACTACTGAACGGATCCCGATAAAAATTGGCAGAGAGATAGATTGCTTCCTGGGGAAGGACATAGGATAGTTTTTATCGACATGCCTCGCGGAGATGCTAATTATGTATAAAACGTTGCTTATTTATTAAATTATACTGATTGTGGGAGGAAATTGTGATCACATTACAAATTGTAGCGCGCGCACAGTCCAACACGTATAAGGGTCGAGTGTGGTATTACTTCGTCCATTTTGGTTCGTTTTGGCTGTAAAGCGGTGGTGGCGGAAGTGTGACTGTAATTTACGCAGTTTGAATTATTTTGAGACAAAAATTACCTATATTAAAACTAGCTTCTGCCCGCGACTTCGTCCGTGTGAAATTTCACCCTCTCTCGTCATTCAACCTCTTAGGGGTGAAATTTCGAAAAACCCTTTCTTAGTGGACCACAAAGAACACACTCACAAAGAACACACCCTCTAAATTTCATGTCTCTAGGACCAGCGGTTTAGGCTGTGCGTTGCTATATCAGTCAGTCAGGACTTTGAATTCTATGTACTATATACATAAAATTCAGTCTATAATCAAGTCAAGTCAAAGTCAGTCAGTCAGTCAAGTCTTCAATCTATAATTACAAAAATCGATTCATACGATTCTGAACCAACTACTTTCATACATACTCAGCCTATAATGTTCCCAGTGTTGGCCACAGGCCACTCTTTTTGAGAAGGAGTGGGCCGTAATCTACCACGCGAGCCCATTGCAGATTGGTAGATGTCACATGTCTTCGGACTTTTGGTTCTAAGGCATACCGGTTTCCTCACGATGTTTTCCTTCACCGTTTTAAGAGAAGTAGTAAAGAATTAAATTACACAGAGTAATGCACCTGTCTGGGGTTAAATACTTTCATAATTTGCATCAATTCAGTTATAGATGTGTAGAACTGTAGAACCACTCCATGAAGCGTTGTTTAAGATGTTATTGTAGAAATTCGAACTTGTCTGAAGATGAGAAGTTTGAACATTTGGGGCGAATTGATTAATTTCAGCACTGGGCCATGATAGGTTGAATTTAATACCATCATTGAGTTTCAAACTTTCAAGTGCGTAATTTAGAAGCGTAGTAAAAGCAGATACGAATATATAAAAAACTAAAATAGCTTAAGGGTTCTTCATAAGAGCAGTGGTGGCCTGAGAGCAGTGGTGACCTGAGAGCAGTGGTGGCCAGAGAGCAGTGATGGCCTGAGAGCAGTGGTGGCATAAGAGCAGTGGTGGCCAGAGAGCAGTGATGGCCTGAGAGCAGTGGTGGCCTGAGAGCAGTGGTGGCCTGAGAGCAGTGGTGGCCTGAGAGCAGTGGTGGCTTAAGAGCAGTAGTGGCCTGAGTGCAATGGCGGCCTGAGAGCAGTGGTGGCCTGAGAGCAGTAGTGGCCTGAGAGCAGTGGTGACTCGAGAGCAGTGGTGGTCCAGTGGTAATTGCCGCGACGTACGAGTTGTTCGAACCCAGACAGGCTCTTTACAGCAGCTGTAAATTATTTCATCTGCACTGCTCTTAAAATGGTGAACGAAAACGTCGCGGGGAAACCGGCATGTATTAGCACCAAAAATTCGAAGACAGTGACTTCTACCAGCCCGCACTGGGCCCGCGCGTTGGATTACGTCCCACTTTCTCTCACCAAGAAGAGGATTGTGGCCCAGCAGTGGGAACATTATAAGCTGATTACAAGTTATAAAATAAGGGGTCCAGATGGAAAATCTGCTATTTTCCTTCTCGGATAACATAAAAAAAAACATTTTATCACCGTCTGTAAAAGCCAAAGCGTTAAGAGCACTTAATGGTTTGTTTAATGGTCTTTATAAACATTGCTTTATCTCTTTCTCTCATATAAACTTTTACGAAGTCATCTGTATCTGTCTCTATTTCAAAGAACTGTTTGAAATCGTTTTAATGTAAGTGTAAATCCGATTGATGGGTTTTCAAACGGGCCGGCAGAGGGAATACATTTCGTCTTTCTTAATGTGTGGAAATGTCGTTAGGAATGGGATCTGGGTCAAAGACTCTCTGAGGGAATTGCAACTGTGAATTTATACTGATCTATTTGTGATAAGGACTAAGGAGAAATTTGGATTATCTCGGTTTTACCGTTTTGAGAGTAGTGGTGATGGAATTAAATAGAAAAAGTAAAGTGCCTGGCCTGGGTTTGACCTCACAACCTACAAGTCGTAAGTCGGAGCCGATACCACTGCTCCCAATATACAACAGTAAACTAATTTTGAAAATTAGCGCACTTATTTGTGCAAAAGAAACAAATGAAAGTAGAATTAACAACAGCGCAAGGTTCCCTATGTGCTCACGTTTGCTTTGTGGCCGTGCTAATGAAAACCGGGAAGGTTTCACTTGATTAGATTTCTAGAGTGAGTTGTGATGTACGGACCAATTGTGTATGGTGAATGAGATATCGTATGTTCGTTTGAAGTGCTGGGCTTTTTGCAATTATTTTATTTATCTGTTAAAGAAAAGATGAATGGTTTGTGTGAGGAATAATATGAAAGAGAAGGGAGTGAATGATAGCGTGACAGTTGACAGGGAGAATGGAAGAAGAAAACGTGTTGCGCCGACCTCAAGTAACATGGGAAAAGGGCGGGGAGATGATGAGTGAATCTGTTAACTTCGGAGTCCTCTGCTGAACATGGTTAGAGAATCAATCTGGTGGAGATAGGAATAATTTTGCTCAATACTCAATAATTATACTTACTGCATTCCACAATGAAAATAGGGAGAGATTCGGCTTTGATTTGATTGATAAATTAGTTGTTGTACTACATATCTAGGAATTAGATATTTAAGTACCTTAATATGTTAAATATGTTGCCATCGCAATTACAATGTCCAGACAAGTAGGTGTGGTCCTGTGTTCGATTCCCAACTCAGACAAAGTGTTATTGGGTTCTTCTATCAGGAATTTCTCAGTAGCAGCCCGCAGCCAGGATTCGTGCCCGGTTGATGGCTATAGGCTCGCCCCTATTACTTAAAAATAATTAGCAAAATGTGGGTGTTATTTACACACACGAGTACACCCCTGCCTAACCCTTAGAGGATTATAGGCGTGATGCTCTGTTGTAATGTCGTAAGAATATATCACACAGTTCCCTTGCAAAACGTAACATTCTCTTATGGTAGAAGGTGGCGCAAAATTAATCATCCAATTTTGTGTTTGAATAACTTTTTCACTAAATAAAAAAAAATGATTTTGTGTGATCTTTGTGCCCGTGTGCATTTTCCATGACTTTCCGCAAGATTTCCGGTGATTACTGTTCGCATTCCTGACGAATATTCTCCTTAAGAACTGCGATTATCTGAGGCTTGTTGGCTTAAACCGCGACTTCAAGTAGCCCCAAAGAAAGAAGTCTGGGATGGTTAAATCGGGCGATTTTGCTGACTATGCCAAATCGCCAAAATGGGAGATTACGCGACCTACATTGCGATTCTGTAACCATCTCACCGTGAAAACTTAGGTGAAGTGAGCGTGAAGTGAGCTGTTAATAGTGTCAATTCCTAGCAAAAACAAACTCACATCACCTAAGTTTTCACGGTGAGATTTTTACAGAATAGACCGGCAGGAAACGCTTCCTTCACAATATCCAAATACCTTGCGGAGTATAGCGCTCCGTTGCTTGTCTGTTTCTATACTGCAGCTGTCTAGTTCACAAATGTCAAATATGATTGACGTACGACGCCATTTGCAAAAATTATAACATCTGCCGATAGGGTGATTCATTTTGCGCCACCTTGTATATAACTTAGCACCCTAATATCCTCCCGACCGTATTCGGTCACGGTGGCCAACCTCAACGGAGATTAGCCAGGTACACAGGAGATGTTATAGCACACAAGTGTGTGCGCAGACACAAGTGCACTCTCTGTTCCTTCACTCTCATAGTCCGATGGGACGGCAATCCAACACGACCGGGGAGAGACCAGGCGCAGGACCAACGGTTTTACGTTAGCACCCTAGAGACTCACACAACACGGTAGCCGCTGTGAGTGAACGTGTAAGTGGAACGATTATGTTAAACATGTGGCGTAAGTTTACTTCAAAGCTTGGGTTTGGGGTAATTGTGTGGAGTATGTGGTTTTGAAAGTTTAAGCATGGTGGAGTGATTTTTAATAGGTGGCGAAATTGGCTGAAACACTTGACCTAACTCAAACTAAGAGCTACATTATTCTCTTGCACCAACTGATGGAACATGTCCTTTTCTTCCATACTTAAGCCGTAGGTACAGACGCCAGCACATCAAGCTACTGCAATCTGTCAAATTTCTTTAATAGATTTTTAACTTTATTGCTAAAGTATAAGGTTCAAAGTTGATTGGGAAAATTTGACAGTTTTGGGTAGCTTGATGTGCTGGCGTCTGTACATACCTAAGTCGTCATCTCGGTAGTCACCTCCTTTCTAGCCATACCATCTTTCACTCAGTCCATCCATAGTTTCTTTGGTCTTCCTCTCAAATACAAAGTTTTTCTTTTACAGGCACTTTTGAATTGTCAAGAACTAGGTAAAGATGAAGCTAGTTGCCCATTGCATAGCGTAGTAGCTACCTATGGAGAAGAATAGGCAAGGAACTCTACGGGCACTCTTTTAAATCAACCTTTAACCTGACCTAACCTATGTAGATCGTATTCTTCCTGCTAGGACGAAAAATTATGATTTTTTAGGTTAGCGGCGCAATAAATATTGTTGAACTGTCAAACTGAAACCCATTGCTGCTGACAGTGTGTTACGCAATCAACCCGCTGATTATCGTGACGTCAAAACCTCGTAGGTTCCACCATTGACTTATATATTACTAGCGTAAGGACCGGGCTAACCGCGCGACTAAATGGCACCAGCGCGCTGGCCCTAAATGACGGTTTTAGGGCCAACGCGACTCAGTTGACAGTGGTCCGCGCGAGAGAGAGAATGTATATTTGCCTGTCATAAAAATGCCTAGTTGCGTGGTAAAAGGCTGCAAAAATTACGATACAAAGATTAAAAAGAAACATGGGATATCGTATCATCGGAATGTAACCTTACATTATTTTTGTTGCAATTAAATTATTAAATAAACACATTTTTATATAAAGCGATAATTATTTTACAATGGCGGGCATTGTGTGACCAATGGCTCCTCGAAGTGAACAAAGTAACCTTGTACAGACGTCATTTTTTTATTTCTGTTTTATTTTTGTCTTAAGATGATAAGAGAATGTAAATAATTTTGAATTTTGGTACCAAATTAGGAGAAGACATATAAACGATGTTTAAGTATACATTATGCGATATCGCATTACGATACAAATAATTTTTAAATTACAGATTTCCAAATGATTCAACGTGTATAGATTTGGAGTCGCATTATTAGGGAACAACGAAAGAGCCTTATTTCAAACCTCATAAAAATACAAGAGTATGCTCAACTCATTTTTGCGACGTTGATATCGACATTGTTTTTACATTATTTATTTAGAAGCTTTATTATATTCATTAGCTAAAAGAATTGACAAATATGGGAGGATACGATGTTCGTTTTTCTAAAACAGTTTGGAAATTTTCGCGGTGGCCAGACCTGTGTTGTAAAATTCCAGCAGCCACTACACAGCTACAAGCCCCAGGTGTTTGATGTTGAAATGATGAAAGTGAAATGAAACCTGCGTGCAGTAACTCTAGTTTGCCTTTCTGATTTATCATATCACTTTGATTGTTTAATAATGAAATAAATGTACAAAACTAAGGAGAAGGCTTTTCAACGTCATGACAATTTCAATGAAACAAAATAGGTAAATGTATAAGAAAACCGAACAGTATTTTATTACAAAATGTGCAATATGCAATCTATCTGCTGCAAAAACTAGCTAGGTTTTTCTTATAATATTATTTTATTTTTATTTCGACTGCCTGAAATCTGATATATTGAGAATCTGATATTTTAACAAGATGGGATTTTGAGAGTCTGGTATTCGGAGTTGAAAGGATATCGGCATGCAACTGACTTACTTATACCGACTCACAATAAAATGTGATAAAAAACATGTAGGTGAGTAGGTACGCACGTACAAGGTTACGTCGTCGACCTATGCAACGCTGCACTCACCTAGTTCGTCTGAGTTATAACAGATGGCGTTACTTTTGCTTGTATGAAGAACGTCTATGTAAAATGTTCAGATGGGCGTATCCTTACTTTTGAAATCATTGGGTTCCACTGAGAATATGACTTATGCAGGTAGGTATCATTGTATCGCCTGTCACAAACGTTGAAAAGTCTTATATCACTTTGACCCGGGCCAATATCCTTGAAAACAGAACACAAACAAATTAAAAAGTCTTGACTTTTTGTGACAAGCAATTTATTAAAGTATTTGGACTAGTGTGTAGTGTAATCTGTACAAACCACAGGGGATTGTAAGTATCTAATTGTCGTGTTATTGTTGATAACGTAAACCACCTCGCACGCTATGCGACATGCGACTGCGGCAGCTTGACGATAACACGCTGCCCTGTTGTATGCGATTGTCTTGTGGTGTGCGCCGTCCGTCTAAACGCTGCGACAAGTACCGAGAGCGCGACTCCTCTAGTTGCAACTCTGCGACTCGACGCCAAGTGTGCAGAGGTATACACTATATACAAAAAAATTTCATATACACAATTTTCATATATACAAAAAATATATGAAAATTGTCGGCCGCAGCCTGTCGTTTGGCCTAGTCGCAGAGCTATGACAGTGTCATTTCGCATAGTATGTCAATCTACCTAGCCTCTTACCAACTATTTCGGGGCTGGCTTCCAGTCTAACCGGATGTAACAGAATACCAGTATTTTAGATGGATTGACTGCCTATCTGACTTCCACAAGCCAGTTACTGTGTAATACAATACCTCTTGGTAAGACCGGTTGTCAGATTTTCGGGCTTCTGACGACCCGTAACTACTGTCAAAGATCCAAAATGATAGCCGGAACCAACAGTTTAATGTGCTTTCCGAGGCACGGAGGCGTCTCGGTATGTAAAGATGGTCACCCATCCACGGACCGACCGCGGCAAGCGTAGCTTAACCTGATCGATTGACCCGTGCGGCTGTTATTACTTAGCCACGCCTTCGTCGTCGGATAACGTGTACCGTGTCTAATACAGTATGTATGTCATCATGTACCTCACAACGAGGGCGAGCTTTACATACAGCTAATTACATAGACAATGTACAACCTATTATTAACATAAAGTATTTAACGTAGAACGGTAATGTACGTGCAATGTAGTTAATTAGACGTGAGTGGTGTTTTAACTGAGTTCTTTACACTTATTACAGCAGCGGTATGTTTGTGGGGACTCATGTTGTTTTGTACATCGACATCGACGGATGAACTGTAAACCATGAATTCACCACATAAAAAGTCACGTGGTGAATTCATGGTTTAAAGTTCACCCGTCGAAAAGGGGGCTAGCTAAAGAGCTAGCCTTTTTTGGTGCCCGGTTGAAATCCTCGTCGACTTCCTCGATCGTGGGGGTGAAAGAGGGGCACGCCGGACTCTTACCAGCTAAAACCAACGCGGTGTTCCACCTCTGCCTATGGCCGGGGGTGCGGGATTCGCATAAGCATTCACCGCTTCCACGACAGGACTCGACCCGCTGTTCCTCAGCGGGTCCCACCTCCCCGAGCGGCCATTCCCATAATGGCCGCACCCACTATCGAGTGGCGCGCGTGGAGCACTGTGGCGCCAACTCGGGCCTATCTGGTCGGACAAACAGACGCCCCTAGTCTGCCCCCCGCAGGCCACCTCTCATGGTGGTCGCAGATTGTTTTGCGCCCTTCTCGGGCGCCCGGTGCGTCTCCTGCGGGAGGGGAGTGAGGCTGCTTCTCTCTCCCGCTCGGCCGCCTCCTTGCAGACATGACATCCTCGCAAAAGGAGCGTTAACGTTTTAAAATCTAGTCGCAATATCATCTCATACGCACAACGGACCGAATGGGAGTCTAAGTGCGGAAAAGGGAGTCCCATCATCAATATCATCTCAGCGACAATCAATCTCAAAAATTTGTCAAAAATGTAGGGATTTTAGAGGTATTTTTGACTGATTGCTCAGGAGATTAGATTACGAATGTTATTAAAAATACGGGAATTGTCCCTCTGACCGTAGGTACTGACATGACTTATACTGTCAAATAATGACATAATATGTTGACACAGGCTCTCCCCATCTAAATTCAAATATAGAACATTTTCTTTTACTTTTACTTAATGGCCAGGCTTAGTCCAAGGTAACATGAAGTATGTATGTTACCTCACGTGTGATACGCAAACAGGTTGCAATTAAGATTTGTGATTTATTTAATTTATTTGCCCGCCCTTGTGTAGCGAGGTTAGTGTAAAATTGTAGGATTTCCTTTGACACAGCTTTTGTTGGCAGATTCTATAACGTTTGTTTTATTCTCCAAAGTATTTATTTCAATTGATTAATTTACATGCACTGTTGTATTGTCAAAGGAGTCGGTCAGTCAGAAAAATGAAGCTAGTTGTCCATTCCAAAGCATAGTAGGTTTCAATGATAAGAACGGGCAAGAAACCATGGACACTTTTAAATTATATTGTTACCAAAAATTATCAGTTACATAATTAGTTTTATATTTATAATTGTATGTGACAATTACGTAAAAAGACATATACGTTAAAAGCGTTCAGAGTACAGCAAAAAGAAAAGAAAAAATAACATAAAAAACAACGAACTTCAGTAAAAAAAAACACTACAAACGCAAAAATAACTTTAATTTTGGTAGTCGGTGTCGTTGGGTCCGCACTTTCTTTTTTGCCACCGACTACACAACTGAGTTGAAAAAAAACGCATTATTGAAGTTAACTCAAAAACTACCCAAGCAAAGTTAATATAATTTTTATGAGACCGCCCCTGAGACATACTATAACCATTAGAATTTTTGAAATCGATCCACAATAATTGCCGGAGATGTCGCGTAAAATACACAATAAAAAAATCTGGTGGAATTGAGAAGCGCCTCCTTTTAGAAGTCGGTTAGTTAAAATAAGCCGTGGCAGCTAATAGATGGCCAGTCCTAACTGATGGCGCCCGTTTACGAATAGTTTCCATAGGTTGCTGTTAACAATGACCAACTTGCTGATAAAATGAAGGCGTTCGTTCGTTGGGTGACAGTTGGTGGGGACTGCTGTGAATAGAACTCTTAAAGTCAGCTGTGACCCGGATAAGTTTGTATTGAAGAGCAATCTGTGCACTGTTTTTAATCGTCGCCAAACAATAGAGTCGTTTTATCAAACAGCACGGGTCAGACCATGTTTTCTAATTTTGACATCAGGTTTATTGTGTCCTTAATTTTCCTAAATACGTATTTTGATAGGCCCAGTGGTAAAGGCCCTGACTTACGAGCTGTAGGTCGTGGGTATGAACCCAGGCTCGCTTTATTTTATGTAATTTATTTTATCACCACGGCTCTAACACACGGTGAAGGAAAACATCGCGAGGAAACCAAAAAATCGAAAATATGCAACATCTACCAACCCGCACTGGGCCCACGTGGATTGTAGCCCACTTGTGGTAGATTATAGGCCTGTGCCTCAGCAGTGGGAATATATTAGGCTGATTATGCTACGTATTTTGGGAGACTTTATTTTGCCACAATATCTTTTCAAATAAAACACATTGTACAGTGGTGAATGGCAGCGTTTCTTCTTAAATCGAAATATTTCTCAACATCCCCATGTTACATAAATACACTAAAGGCTCTTGCAAACAGCCGCGACGCGCGACGCGAATCGTGCGCGATTCAAAGGCACCGCTCGTTGCGCGACTTGCGGTGCATTTGTGTCGAGCGCGATTTTAATGCGTATCGTGCCTGTTTGAAGGAGCCTTAACATGATACACAATACACATAGACTAAAACTGGGGTATACAATGGTTTATATCGGCCTCTTATCCACTAAAACTGTTCCTCCGACACCTGGGATTTCCGTGCGAAGTTTGAATATGGCACTTTATTCTATCGGGCTACGTACATAACCTGGATATAAACGCGTCTCCCTTCTCCTTTGGCCTAATTTCACCAAAACTACAAAGAAATTATTAAACCCAAGGCCTATTATTGCTTGACCATTTATCCACCTTTCTATTTGTCACAGGATGGCCGCCTCCGCAGTGGTGACATGCTCCTCCGAATTGGCGCAGTATCTGTGGTGGGAATGTGCGCACGGCAGGCGGCGGCAGTACTACGGCAGTGCGGGGCTTGCGTGCGACTGCTGGTAGCCAGACCAGCGGCCTCCAGCGGGATGCCCATACCAGACACGCGGCAGTCCATGCAGGTAATGTAACATATGTGTTAGTACTATGGCAGTACATGGCAGTGCAGGGCACGCGTTCGACTGCTGGTGGCCAGGCCTGCCATACCGGACACGCTGTAGTTCATGCAGGTAATGTTGTAACATAATAGTCTCATGTTAACACTTCATCCATCGTAGAAATGTAATTCAATCACTCCAGTGATGTGACCTAACGGGCGATACATAGGAGAGTTCTAGAGCTAGTCTCATAAGAGGATCCGAAGCTATCCTGCATGTGTTGATGAAGACCATCAGGGTTGTTTTAGTGTAATGCTGAGTGTCTCTAAGGTTTTCCCCGAAAAATAAAAACAGAGATGTCATAGAGCTTGGGACTATGGGAGCAATTATAGAGCTATGAGTCCCCGCCTTTACCGTACGCCTGGTAACTTTTAACGTCATTAGGCTATGACTGCACCTGCCTAAGCTTCATTATAGATACTTGACCGCTATTACCAACACCAACATAATTAACCCGTCAATAAGTAACGCAACTTGCTCACAAAACTGCGCACATTCCTCCACATAACTCGCAGTTCGCATGCGCGGGCGCCTCGCCCTTTGCGCTAATTGGCGACCCGGGCACAAAAGCTAAGAAACTGCCGCCTCCAATTAAAGTAACTGGGTCGAAGTTAAGTGACGTTTAAAATAGACCAGGTGTGAGCTAGAGAGGTCTCGTTTTAATGCAAAGAGAAGTAGTTTTTAGTTTAGAAGTACTAGTGTGATTACAGCTGGTTTTTCGAAAGCGTTTTCGATTTACGTCTCATGTAACATGTATACGTATACAGGTGGCAGGGACTTGACGCGCAAACTGAAAACATGAATTCAGTACCTTTATGATTCTAGACCCCCTTATTTTTTTATTTTTTTTTCAGGATGTGAAATCATCAAATGACCCCTCCCGCTCTGGGTGGAGCGGAAGGGAGTGTCAGACTCTTACTGACTAAAACCCACCCGTGTTCCTTCCTTAGCTATTTATGTTCCGGGCCAGCGGTAACCCTTTCGGTCAATCCCGCTGACCTTCTAGACCCAATGACGTAGAAATTTTTCGTCGGTTATAACAAAAAATCTGCTAACATCACGTCATTCATATAAAAATGTTTGAAAAGTGAGCGTGTTTCCTATCAAGAATATAATTACAAAGTCCCAAGCGAGATGAAAACGGAAAGATGTATATTATTCTTTTATCTTTCAACTCCGAATTGAAACGTTGTGGGCGTCGCCAGCCATTCCTCGTAAAAGATTTAATAACATTTCGAAATTATTAAATCATGATAGATGTGTTTTTCAATATTATTTAAATAAACAGAATTTGTGTATGGAGAGGGGAAACAGCTGGCTGGTGCGTCAATACAACGTTATTACTGTAGCGATATATTTTACTGGGACAGAAATTATAAATGTGAATAAAATTATATGTAGTTTGGGAAATTATAGTAGTCTGGTTTCCATAATCAGCCTATAATGTTCCCACTGCTGGGACACAGGCCTCCTCTCTGTGAGAGGGAGTGGGCCGTAATCCACCACGCGGGCCCAGTGCGGGTTAAAAAAATTAAAAACATGATGGTACGGAACCGTCGGTGCGGAAGTCCGACTCGCTCTTGACCGGTTTTTAATAAAAGGTAACGTTCCCTTGATTCGATTGAATATATGTATGAAATATATTTTTGAAAGGAAGGCGCCACCTTTGTTGTTCCATAGCTCGAGATAGGAGGGCAAAATAAAACGTACCGTTTTCATAGCCACTCCGGAGGAGTGGATCATATTTCATAGGCAGCAATTTCCCGCTCTCGAGATGATTTTATTTCCGAACTGATTTCGGGGAAAGATGTTTTTATGTGTTTTATTGGTGACTATGTTTTTGTGTATACTTCAATTTCGTGAAACACGAATGGTATAGGATTAGTAAATGGTTATGTAGTTTCTACCTTTCCCGATGGGATGATTGCGTGAGTTTATGTATAATTTGGAAGGTAAATGGCAATGGTGTATGCTAATTTTATTGGACTTGCTAGTCCCATCTCTTCCCATTCCCATCTCTTCTCCTATGCGTTTATACTACAAAAAGCAATTTTTTGTAGTGTAAATGCATAGGGGAAGAGGTGGGACTAAACCTGCCATTCATTTGGGTCGAGTAGGTGTTTAAGTTGTGTATAGGACAGCTAATAAATTTTTTTGCGAATACGATGTTGGTTAGACTAGAAGCCAACCCCAAAAATAGCTGGGAAAAGGCTACGTAGATGATGACGATGTTTGGAATGGTCTGTATCACACCATTAAATATGGCCATCCATTTCTGATGCACATTATAAAGCGGCGATCTGTCACAAAAATGGGATCTAGAAAATGTGTCTCCGCGAGTGGATAAATCAAATTATCTTGAAACCCAAAATAAACCAAATTGAAAACTAAGAAGTAGGAAATAACGAAAGTTCCTAACAAACTAAAAGTAAACAAGCTCGCACTACGCAAGGAAGCATAAATGCAAAGTTTATTTTAAGTCAAAACCATCCAAAGTTAAGGCACATCCAGCCAAGCCTCACAACTTGCATGAACTAAAATGTACGGAGCATTTCCATAAGCATGCATCCTTGCGTCCACTTGGACTCGACACGGTCTGGCATAATTTTATTTTATATCCCGTGTGACTTTTGTGTGCAACTTAAAAAAATTTGGTGCAATCCTTAAAAACAAGAGCGGTGAAACAAATTTTGTAATAGTATTTTACAGTACTGTGTTGTTGGTCTAGTGGTCTCAAGTGTTACTGCTGAGCATGAGGTTCTGGGTTCGGTTTCCCGGGTCAGGCAAAATGTTATTGGGTTTTTCCATCTGGAATTTCTGGATTTGTGCCCGGTTGATGGCAATAGGCTCGCCCCTACGTGAGACTAAAACATAACTGGTGAAATATTGGTGTACTATAGGTACACATCTGCCGAAAACCACGTTCACTGGGACGTAAAAATGCGCACTGGATTTTGTTGAACCGAGCATTGAGAATCCAACAGAGTGCATCCCAGCGTGTCGAAAAAACACAATGTTGGAACCGCTAATATAATAATAATAATAAAACATTTATTTCAGACGTAGTCCATATACTGTTAGTAACACAAAAACCTTATAGAACTATGTTAGTACGTACAAAAACAAAGCCACAGAAGGAAATAAAAATCACAAAGTGGCACCGCACAGGAGTGCCCGCACCCGCAGTGTGTAGTCGCATCCAGTGCCGCAACATCGGCGAGTCCCATCGACCCACGAACACGCTCAGAAGGCTGTTCGAGCTGGCCCGCATGCGCTTCATAAGGGACGCAGAACGCTTCCGCATGATGGCATGAAAACCATCCACGCTTTTCACTGCAAACATTGCTGAAGCGCTGCAATGGCGCGGCAGCCCGAACAGCACCCTAAACGCGTTATTATATTGTACTCGCAGAGCACTGTATGTACGCTGCGTGTACTTAGTCCACAGGCTGCAGGTGTAGAAAGATTGACAGTAGGCAGCTAAGCAGCGTGTTGAAGATCCAGTGTGTGAGAAAATTCCGCCACGATATTTTTACTTCCGACTACAACGTAGACTACTCCTTCAGAGTTACAGGCGTGATGTTATGTTATTTTACAGTATGCGGGCGATAATATCAAATAGATATTTTTAAGGCGTTCTGTCATCACGACCCCACCTTCTCAGTTATTAAGTTTTCGTGCTGAACACCTGCTGACAAACCTTCTGGGCTCCCATTATATTAGTCATCCACTCAATTACTTCAATGACAGTTAAAATAAAAAAAAATCGATCAGCCCCATTTATATTTCCCCCTTTTTTTCTTCTTCTGTTAGTTTTAATTTTGGTCTGGTAGTTTGTTTTAATATTGATCTGGTAATTTGAGTACATTTTGCGGCCTACCCAAATGTCCTTTCTTTGGTTTTGTTCGTCGAGTCGTCGAGCTCCTCAGTTTTGAGTTGAGCTGCACGATTACTGACAAATGCGTGCACTGACTGGACAGGTCCACTCACATCTCTGTGGTAGTTTCCTTAAAAGACCATTTCAGACACCAAACTACATCATGATCTCACCAAGATTCTGTCTGGACTTTAAAAGTGACTGTGACCTCTGAGTTTATTACGGCATTTCTTCTCAGGGTATTCAGATAGGAAATGCCAACCTCATCTATTTTTTTTTAATACTGAAATGTGTAGAAGTGTTTCCGATATCATAATTACAGAATAAACCATTTAATTTCACAATGTAATTTAGGGCTCATTTTTCAATTTAATCATTTGCTAACTTTATTAGAGGAATAATTTTGAAATTTTGACAGTTGTTTCATACAAAAACTGTCAAACGTCGATTTTATTCCTCGAATAAAAGTTATCTGGCGATGAAACCATCAGCCCTTATTTTAATATTATTGTAAATTAAATTTAATTAAACAAGTAGACACGTCGACCAAAACTTAGCGCCAAAAAACGTAATAGATAAGCCATCTCATTATAAATATTTTCAGCCTATAATGAATATTGGCATCTTAAGAACAGCCTTTTAGGTTCATAATTGAGAAGATGTAGCTATTAGCACGGTATCCGTCTCAGACCGGAGCGACGCCACTTCCGGTCGGAAGTGACGTAATTGCAACAGACAAGTTTCATAGGCCTTCAGTTGGATGTTCTGCTTTTGAATTATGACGAGATGAAAGGAGGGGATGGTGGTTTAAGAGTTTTTTTTATGCCATTACTCGTTGCGAAGTTTTTTTTTCTGGTTTTGACAGTTATTTAAGTGGGAAAGTTATTCATTTTATACCATAAGTCAAAGCGCCCCATGGTTTTACCCGCATAAGTCTTGATTCCGTGGGCATAATCTCTTGGCAAGCCCTTTCGTAAGTGTCAATTTGTCAGGCTGCCACTATAATGACAGTCCGCCACAAAGGTCTGTTAGAACGGAGGAGTTCGTACACCGATATAGCTCTTGTGTTTCCTTGGCTGGCACTATTTTTAACCGAGCTTTTTATATTATCACATTTAATTAATTTTTATAGTCTAACGGACACACTCTTCCCTATATGTTTGTTATTCAAGCCTAAGGCACCGAGTGCAACTGAAAATCAGTGTCAGGTGGTACACCTTGTGTTGTCATCTGTCATTATGCTGAGCTGAGGCCCTTTTGCCATTATAATCTTTGCTTTCTGTTTTTTTTATAGTTTTAAGGTGTTTTTCTTTCTTTTAACTAATTTTGTTTTCTTCTACAGCCTTTAGGAGCAACTCCAGCACCCGTGGTCCCGTCCCGGCTCCTCACAGACCCGATCGAGCTGGAGCGTCGTCTGTCAGAGGCAGGACATGACGGCTTCGGGGCGTTATGTGAAGACACGTCTCCGACTTCCCCGCCGCCCACCATCATTGAAGAGAGGCTGCATCATAGGGTAAGTGGGGTTAAACATTGAAGAATGGGGCCTAGGTGCAAGTTTTCCTTATAAAACTCAACGCCATCAGCACATCTAAACTGCGTTTAAGAACTGTCAGTGTCAATATTCCACAACAATGATGATATTGACAGCTTTGAACGCGGTTTAGTTTATGTGCTGCGTTCGCATTCGCGTTCAGTTTCATTGGTGCAATCCGCCCTAACGCACGGTTTCTGGAGCAAAATTATCGACGCGTCATAATTAAACGTAGGTCAAGTGATGCGATTGGCTGTTGATAATTCATTCAAGCAATTACAGCTGGTTACGCGCGCTTGACAATTTGATAGCACATTTTTGTGTGGATTTGCGTTCCAGATAGAAGCCGGCGAAAGTCTACTAATTTACAAACGTTGCAATAAGACCATTGCAACGTTTGTAAATTAGTAGACTTTGCCCCATGTTGGCTTGATAAGGATTTTGTGAAGGCGGTTTTGA
Source organism: Luperina nickerlii (assembly GCA_963855955.1). NCBI lineage: Eukaryota > Metazoa > Arthropoda > Insecta > Lepidoptera > Noctuidae > Luperina > Luperina nickerlii. The sequence goes on along the minus strand of OY979686.1, from coordinate 1,053,920 downwards.
TAATGCATAAAAAATATGTTTCGTATAGTTTTGAAGTATTTTTTTTATACTAATCTGATTATACAGGATATCTTCTTTTCAAATTGATAGTCCAAAATTCGTCTAGTTAACCAGATTATTTTGACCCAGAAGGTAGCCATGCTGGTCGCGGCATCAAATCTCAATTACTTTGCAAGATATATAAAACAGGCAGTTATGTGTTGCTAAGATAAAGTTCGCTTCCTTGTTAGCAAGGAAAAAACTTGTGCTGTTTTTTTCAGAGATGGTTTAGACCATCTCTGAAAAAAAACAGCACAAGTTTCCTCTGAAGTCCTTCGACCAATTATTTAATTATTTTTCGCCTTGCATAGTTTCTTGCCAAAAACACGTCCTGTTCTTGATCTATGAATATATCTAGGCTGGAACAAGGACTTCTTACCGATTGTAAAGTCTCCCATTTACAATTCCGGATCAACGTAGAAGTCATACAAATGTCTCTCTACTCTGCAAAACTTTTATAATTGCATTCAAGAGGCAATCAAATTGCTCGTCGCTCTTGACGAAGAGTGGCAACTCTAAGTCCATCAAAATAAAAAAGTTTTGCTCCACAGCCGAAGAATTTAAAAATTCCAACTTCCAATGGGTTCCTTTGTATAATTTACACTTTGGGATGTCATTTTGCGGCGAAGTTTACATAATAAGATGGCATATTTGATGCGGTTCTTCAAAAAGTTGACGCAGTTTGGAGAATTTCGAACTTTAAATTGCACTTAGTTAGGTACAGTTTCCTTTGTGCTTTTATAAACACGGTAAAGAAGTATCGAGTAGGTTCACCGTTCGTATAAATGTGAGATTCTTTTGTTTTAGGTATAATATTTGGAACTGTGACCAGTTTTACAGTCATTTCACAGTTATGTAATTTTGCATCACTGTACAAATCAGAGTGACCTTTATTCTCATAAGGTTGTTGTTATGTTGCTGCTGTCAGATGTAAAGTAACTGTCAACGGACTGTACTTTCCTTTTTGTGTACATAATCACCCAACACAGTGTTTTTATCATATTTCTTTTGAGTCCATCATACATTCGCTATATCCCTAAACTCCTGTCATCCATTATATAGTGTGATATACACAATATTATGATTTTAAGGATAAGGTGTCAGACATACTCCCACGGCTTTCTCAGGGAAAGGTCCTTTAGTAAACATTTCATTATTGATGAGACATGAGACGCCAGTACGGGCTCAGATTTCGACAATCTATATGCAGCAAAGGTGTATATTAGGTTTAAAAGCATTGAAATTCGCTATTATAAATTAATATCCTCTACAGTAACATGAAATGCAAAGATGTCAATATCGGAATCCAAAGTTGAATCGTCATTATGTATAGGTAGATACCTAAGGACGTATCAGTGATTAATAATTATAAGTACTATAATAATTTGTATATTTATTTCTTTGATTCTTTTGTTTTTGAATTTTGTACTGGCTTCATTATATAAGATCTTAACTCTAACCATTGTTGTGTAAATAAAATGTCCTATCTAAGAGCGCCGGGTGATCAGTAACTCAGGACACACACACACTTTCTCTATGCAAGATTGTGCATATTACTCATAAGTGCCTATAATATTATAATGTTAAGATAAATAAAGATTTATGATTATGATTATTGGGTTAAAGTTTCATCACCATTGTTTTGTTCGTAGCCGGTGGCATCGATAGTAGCGGTAGTCCCACGGGGAGCTCTGGCGCCGTCTCCTCGACCACCAGCCTTTGTGCAGCCACCACCACAGCCGCAGCCTCCACCTGTTAGGTAAGCTTTGGAGAGAGATGCTTTTTGTTTTATTTGGGGTACGAGCTGCTCTCGACATTTGAAATGAAATGGCCAAACCATTTCATTCAAAATGTATGAAAAAAATTATCGAAACTTTTTGATTGCCATACAGCACTAAACAAGTAAACTATACAGCGTGGCGCTTTAATGGCGACATTAAATTAACACTTGTATACGGTTTCGCGTTTTCGTCTTATGAACATATTATTATTATTTATTTTAAATTTTCCAAGATAGCATCTTGGAGCCATCTGTACTTAAAGAATTGTAACGCAGGGGGTCATACGCCAGGGTCACGGATCATAACATCGCATCAATGAAATTAAAATGAATAACGTGCAAAGAGTAGGCGAATTGAAGGAAAGAGAGAGAGCCCTATGTCGGCGAGCGGCGATGGCGGGAGTTTTCAAAATACGAATTATATTATGTTGTTATAATTTTTATATTTACTCGCCACTAGCTCTACCCGTGTGTTTAAATTAATGTCGCCATTGTAGCGGCACGTTGTATAAAAAGAGAAGTCAAATGTGAATGTGATATTTTAGTGTATTAAGTACGTGATTACGTCTCTTCACCAACGTTACAAATCAAAATAATTAATTAGCCAGAAAACAGATACAAAGGATGTTCCTACATTACGAATCGATATCTCGTTGATAATTATACATTTTCTTTGAGACATAAGTCTTTATAAGCATGAGTATAAAATCCAGAGGCTTTTAACGTTGGCAGTTACAGCTTTACCTCCATCTTGGCAAGGCTCCGAACTACATACAAACACAATTCAGTTCCAAACGCAACTTGAACCAATCTATTCTCCCTTGCTTCTGTAATAGACTGTCTTATTTGTTACAATACAAAGTTCAGACTTTGTTTTGACTTTCCGGACTAGATTTCTAAATAAAAATACTTTGAACAGTCGCATTTTGGGCTTTCCTAAAAGTCAAACTCAACTCAAACTCAAACCATTAATTTAAAATAAAACAATTACAGGCACTTTTGAACTGTCAAGGGGTCGGTCAGTCAGAAAGATGAAGTTAGTTGCCCATTCGAAAGCGTAGTAGGTACCTTAGGAGGAGAAGAACGGGCAAGAAACTCCACGGACACTCTTTTAAATCATAAAATTGTTACAACATATTGGTTACATCATTCATGTTGAAATTATATATGTATGTACTCAAATTACCTACTAGGCTCCTAACATACATGTTAGGTTCAGAAAGTTCCTATAGTCTGTTCCAAAAGTATCTGATAAAAGTGTAAACAAAAAATCACTCACTAAAGGGAATTAGTAACCCATTCATCTGTATTTACAAGGTTTCAACTTTGTACCTCAACAGTTTTTCCAATTATTAAAATGTAATTGAAAAATAATCGCCGAATATTTAGGTTATACAACTAACCTCAATTTGTTAAACGAAAAACTTCTTTCAAATATTTCAAATAAGATTCTAGGGTTTCATTAATCAAATCAAAGCACCCAATTTGTAAGTGTGTATATATTATACACACGAGCAATACGCATCGACAACAGAGGCAACTGCAGTCGTCGACAAAATGCCGGTCGTCGGCTGCAGTTACCTCTGTCATCAAAGCGTGTTTCTCGTGTGTATGAGCAGTAAGTGGCATTACAAATTGGCATCCACAGGTACGTTTTCAATTCATTTGTTAACATTTTCATCAGATATTTTGAAACAGACTAGTCTATCTCCATTCCGTAAAACTAAATGGTATCCTCTCCATCCACCAGGTTGCCACTTGACATGGCAGTGCGCGGCACGGGCGAGCCCGAGACCCTCAGTTACGACGTGGAGCTCAGCAAGGACTCCGCGCTGGGGCTCGGCATCACCGTGGCAGGATACGTCTGTGAACAAGGTACGTTTTGATATTAAGTGCTTAATTATAGGACCATACAAGGGGACATCAATCAGAACCATTATACACAATCAGACTGCTTAGTTTTACTTCTAGTAATCGTACCGGCTTATTTTTTCGTTTAAATTCAATGGTACTTTTCAAATTACATAAGACCTGTTTTTTGATCCGTAGTTAACTCAACCAATTATTATAAATAGTAAGTAATGGTTAAATTTTGACAAAATGTGTTTTTTGATCAATAAATTGTTTGTCTTTGAATTGTCAAATAATGAACTATTAGTTGGCCCAGTTGACCATTAGTTACTATTTGTATTGTTTCAGCCATCGTATACTCTAATATCGTTATGATCAACATAAGTATCGATCTTAACGGTCTGAAGATCGATACATAAATATTGAACAGCTGCTACGGTAGCAGCTGTTGTTCAGATCAGACGGATCTTAAGAAAGAACTGACCGTGTATTCTTTAGGTTAGTTGCGAGAAAGGTTGTGTACCTTTCTTCAATCTTACTATAGATGGACGGAGGGCTCTGGAAATATAACATTATGGACTAGACAACTCGTTAGTGGAAAAACCTAACAATGGACATTGTAAAGTCAAAAGTGTCATCGTTGTGCCCGGGCGTTGCTTGGGGTCTTAAGTTTTTATTAAAGTTAGGTTATTGTTAAGAATCCGTCTGAGAATATACATATTTTTATAACTTATACCAATTTCTTTGAAAGAGTACGTCCTTGTATTAACCTCAATAACTCATTTATTTTTGAGTTTTCACAATGTTTAGTCAGACCTTGAAGCTAAACCTTTATTTACACTGTAAAAAAATCTGTTTATCATCTTTTCTACTTAATAAAAATCTTAAATTCATTCATTTCCTTCCCTTGTTCCTTACCCTTCCACGTATAGCCCGTGAGACTCCAAAGCAAGAGTAATTAGGTATCTTCTGGGCTCGCTCGTTCCATCTTAGACTTCATCCATCGCTTTCCACCAGGCGAGATCGAGGTCAAGGGCTGGCCCATTTCGAAAAAAAGATTAAAAAGAGGTTCTCAATTCGATTTTTTTAATGTGTGTTACCTCAGTAAGTACGCCGTCATTTATAAACCGATTTGGATTTTTTTTTTCTTATTTAATAGGATATACTTCCAGATTGGTCCCATTTTTATCAAAATCCAGTTTTGAAGATGGGATCCATGAGGAATTGAGGGAACTTCTCAATAATATAGGCACACCTATAGCGATTGTTAAAGGCGATGGGCAAGTTGACATTAGGCTATTGTAACTTAGATACATTATAAACAGACCCACTAAAAAGCGAGAAATAAAAGTTTTTGACAAAAAAAAAACCGACTTCCAAAAAAAACAACACGAAGTGAAAAATAACTTTAATTTCAGAAGTCGGTGGCAAAAACTAAAATACAGATCCAAAGACACCGACTTCCGAAATTAAAGTTATTTTTCACTTTGTATAAGTGTTTTTTTCGGAAGTCGGTTTTTTTTTTGTTAAAAAGTTTTTTAAATTGAAATTCCTCGTTCCTTTACACAATTTTACGACTTTGGAAGCACCAAAGTTATTAACTAGAACCAATTGTAGGTATAACATAAATGTGCGCTGCATAGCAGATGTGCGCTCTTAAATAACCATAAACAAAAAAGTTGTGACGATATTTCGGGTGATTAAAAAGAACCAATATTATCTCAATTAACTACTGTGACATTTAAGACGGGTGTTATGGGTGAAAATTGGCATAATATTATGACACTTTCTATCCCTAAGAAAATTATGTTGGTCCTTCTACCAAACACCCTGTATAAGGGATTGAAAGTTTCCACTGAGGTACGTTGTTATAGCCAATGAGAATGCTATCGAAGACACGACTTGTCACAAAATATTCCTCTGTACTTCATGACTTTCATAAAATGCCGCATGACCTCTACGGGTTCACGGCTACCACATCCATGGCGCAGATCAATCAGTCATCGACGACAAACATTGTCGCGGTCACGCGTCGCTGCTGTTTGCACATCAACGTCTCTCCGGCTCGTTAAGTTGCTGAATTGGTCCGGATGTCATGGTATATCGATCATCTATGGTAACCACCATAGATGATTTGGGGACATGTGGGATAATAATGCTGAAAATCGAATACGGAAAGAAAGAAAACTAATTTTTTTAGCACAGACTAATAGACACACGTGGGGATCGAGGAGGGGGGAGTGGAGGGGGTGTTCCGGGGATCAGACCGGAATAAATCATAATTTATCAGATACATACATCAGATAACAATAAATGAAAAACAGCTAAAAAGAGAAAAGTCCGATGTAATAAATTAGCCGGAAAGCGTGTCTCGCGGCTGCGCCAAAAAGGCTCAGTTTAGCAAAAACGTCATACAACTAGTGGACCTGAGTGACATATAACAAAGAGGGGCATGTAACAATATGGCAGCACATTTGTTACATGTCCCTCATTCCAAGTCCGCGTACAAACAGAATTCGTTTCTATGCCGTGCCAGCAAAAGTTTTCATAAATTGTCTAGTAACCATGATTTGGATGTTATGTTCAATAACAGTGTATCTCGGTGTAAGGTTTGTTAAGAGCTTCTCGGTAAAGTAATTGTTTGTTGGGTTATATTAATCGATCGCGTACTACCTAATTATTTTTTAATTTAAATACATACATAATCAGCCTATAACGTTCCCAATGCTGGGACACAGGCCTCCTATGCCCTTCTCCAGGATACCATCATCTCCTTGCCAAATGTTATCGAAATCTGTTCAGTGGTTTAGTGAGAGGGAGTGGGCTATAAATCCACCACGTGGGTCCAGGGCGGGTTGGTAGATGTCACATGTCTTCTAATTTTTGGTTCTAAGACATGCCACTTTCCTCACGATGTTTTCCTTCACCGTTTTAAGAACAGTGGTGATGATATAAATTACACAAAGTAAAGTGCCTGCTGTTTTATAATTTATGTTATGTGTTTTGCATCGACCTTTTTTCGTTTCTATTTTAGTGTTTTCAGCGGGAATCTGTAAAATGGCCTTGAATATCATATTTTTTAAGAACACTGCAATAATAAAACGATAGCAGTAAGTTTCCCAAACAGAATAATATAAAATAAAAATATTACGTACTGCTACGAGTGGCTACGTGATGCGGTGACAAATGTGAGAGTGCTAACTTGAGATAGTGATGTTTTTAGGAGTAGAATCTACAAATTCATGTAACAAATGCACACATAATATCACACTTGTAATCCCGAAGTGTACCTGTGCCTAACCCTTCGCCACCCTTATATCATTACGGTACTCTGATCGAAAAAGTTTCGTCGTTCCGGAAGCACTCAGTCCGTCTGGCAGGCCTCCGGGCGATCTATCATTAAACACAACTGACGAAGTGTATACTTCGTCATTAAGTCCCATGTAACAGGAGCGAGCTGATTGCCATCACCTGGGCACAAACCCAGACTCCGGGAAGATACTGAGAACTCGCTGATGGAAAACCCAATGACACAGGTCCTTTTAAATCGCAATGTGACACATTTCGTCTTTAGGTTTGTAAAGATGGTCACCCATCCACAGACCAACCGCGGCAAGCGTAGCTTAACTTTCGATCGACCCGTGTGGCTGTTATTACTTAGCCACAAGCCCCTTCAGCTACCTTTAATAGTAATAATAGTTTTATTAATCTTTCTTACACACTTAAGTACTTATCTTTCCAATAATATTATACTATTTTAGTAACATATTATTATATAATTATATAAATAAATAAAATTTAAACGCGGCACGGCGGCGATACGACCAGGGGGCCTAAAAAGGCCACTTTGGCAGAATCATAAAAAGGATAATATTATGAATCATAATGGATAGTTTTACTGTTAATCGTATCAAATCCCATTGGTGAAGGATTTTTCAGTTATTTTGTTTTGGCCTGTGCTAAATTACCAATCAATCCAATCCCAATCTCTTTGATTATACCTACGTAGTGCAGCGAAAAATAAGAAGAACACGGACTGTCTTCGCCATATTATGATTACTAGCTTCTGCCCGCGACTTCGTCCGCGTGAAATTTCTTGTTACTCCGACCCACCCCGTTGCATCGCATCGCCTGCCCGCGCTATTACTTCGTTTTTGCTTAGCGTTCTTTCTGCCTTTTTTTTTTGCTCGGCTCCTAAAGGTCATAGCATGATGTTAATAACTTATAGCCTTCCTCAAGAATTGGGCTATCAAATGCAAAAAGAATTTTTCAAATCCGACTGATAGTTCTAGAGATTAACGCGTTCAACCAACCAAACAAACAAAAAACCATGAAATTCTCCTGCTCTCTAATGGATACCACTCTGATTCGTACACATTTAATTCACAAACTTATCGACCCATTTGAAAGCGCCCTTTTCTCCTTAAATGCGTGTCCCCTGAGCCCTATTTGTTACAAACAAACATACACCATAACCTGCTATCTGTACACCACAAATTGCCTCCATAGAAAACCAGAACCATTTTTTCCAACACAAACAACTTTTTACCTTCAAACGAAATGTTTTCTTCAAAAAATATTTCAGCAATATTGCCTGTCTCCGTATTTAGGGCAGTCGAAATACCAGCCTCTGCCATTCACAGGCTGTCTGGTTCTATAAATAGATAGATAGTTATGTTTAATGTCTGTCTGTATTCTGTTTATTAAATTTCAGGGTCGTGCAAAGGCAGAAGATTTGTGACAACGATCTTATAGTTGACAGGAGCAATTATTTGTAGGTTAAATGAGTTTAGAACTAAGAGACGAAATATGAACTAATCTGTATTCGCGATTTATTTGCCGAAAAGTTTATGGAAAAATAACTTTCATTCCTACACGATAAAGTTCCTTTTTACACTACAACTTCAAACATTGTATAACTTTTTCATTAGTATTAGTCACTTTGAAATCAACTTAAGAAATATTAAAATAAAGTTGACATTTGTTTAACTTGATATAACATCAATTTGAAACAAGTTTGAATACAATTTAGTTAATGTGTCTTTGTGTTGTCAGACTTCATGTCTACATAACATCATGCCTGTAATCCCCGATGGATTAGGCAGAAGTGTACCTATAGTTCATCCACGATTTACTAGATATCGCCTCAAGTTTAGCTATATGCAGGGTGGCACAACGTCGCACAACCCGTTGTTACTACGGGTTAGTTTAACAGGGTTAGTTTTTAAAGACCAGCCTTAGGATATGGTACAGACCATCAAACTGAAAAATTTTGTCATGGGACCAACACGTAATCACACTAATATTATAAAGGCGAAAGTTTGTGAGTGTGTTTGTTACTTCTGCACGCACAAACTACTAAACAGATTTTGATGAAATTTGGCACATAGATAGTTTATAACCAGGATTAACACTGGAATGGATGGGACTTTTTATCCCGATATTCCTACGAGATCGAAATTTATGCGGGTGATACCGTGGGGCGCTGCTAGTCGCGAATAAAAATTCAGCCGTCCCATACGTATAGGTCGAGTAGGTATTGAAGCTTTCTATGGGACAATTGATCAATTTCTCGCGAATACGATATTGGTCCCATGGAGAAAGTTGTTCAGTTAGATGGTCTGTACGGCATCCTTAAATTTGGCTGGTCTTTGAAAATAAACCCTGTATGTTTCTGGATCGTCCCTGCGTTGAAATTTCTCGATGGTTATTAAAAAAAAATCTACTGTTTCCTACAAAATGGCAATAACTACGCGGTCTGAATGTATGGAGCAGCAAAATATTCATCGGTTATTAAAAAAAAAAGACAGCCGTTTCCTAAAAAAGGGCTGTTTGATTTGATTTGAGACAGTTTTGAAATTCTGAACACTACACAAAGTATAGAGATGTCCAGTGATTTGTATAATTTTATAATTTAAAGGGAACACACGGACACCAGCCCGTATTACCTATTACCTAAAATAAAGGGAACCTCTTCGCAAAATTTCTGCATTCTAAGTCCAAAGGTATGAGATGGACTTTTGAATAGTCAAGTTCTTTTATGGCCGATTTCAAAAGTCTACCGTTAATATGCTCGTCTTCTTAGCGTGACGATGGCAATCTATATACAGTCAGCCCAGAATTTGGCTTAGCACCTTCAGTAGCGTCAATCAGTTCCTGTAGCGTGCAGACAGCAGGAGAAGCTGGACACGATAGTAAGTGCCCCACTGTTTGCGGGACAGCACCACATTTACACTGCAGGGCGGAGTCATCTGTGAATGTCCAATCCACCTGGGCAGGTTTTCTTTGCTTCGACCTATCTGAGTCCGAAGTCTATTTAATGACTTCGAGGTAAGTCAGGGCAACTCATGTCCAGCACCCTAATTGCGTAACACACTAGCAATCGGAATCTGAATCATTGTGAAGCAAATTGCTAATCCAATGCTTCATAAGTTCGAAAAATTTATCTGCTCAACACGTAAATAACGCAATGAATGTTGTTAAACTGTCAAAATGAAATCGATTCCGATTGATAACGTGTTACGCAATTGCCCCGCAGGTGCGAGCCGAGATTTTCAGTTATATTATTAAGAGCGTTTACGCCGTACGGCATTTCATACAAACTTTCAAGGCCTTAATTTTCGAAATGAATGAACCGATTTTAATGAAACTTTATACGCATAAGTAGAATACAAAGGTCTAAAAAGGTAGTTGAGAACATTTTCGAAATGTCTTATTTAAAAAAAAGATAACTGGAAATCTCTGTTTCTATGGAAAATTTAAAATCGGTCTAATTTGGCTGTAACACTATTTTTCGAAAATGTTCTCAACTACCTTTTTAGACCTTTGTATCCTGCTTATGCGTACTAAGTTTCATTAAAATCGATTCATTCATTTCGAAAAATAATGGTTTGAAAGTTTGTATGAAATGCCGTACGGCGTAAACGCTCTTAAGATTATTTAGAGCATTACTTTTAAGAAACTTGCATTCTAACCTTTAGAATAATTTTTCCTCAAACAATGTTTTACTGAATGGTCGTAACGACTGCATTTATCATGGAAATTGCCCAAAAGTTTCGCTTCAAGTGGCTATTGCTCATAAACTTCAGGTTAAAGTAGAAATGCAAAATGACTGAAAAGGTGTTAAATAGTATTAGTACGATTATAAGGCATGTATTTAACATTTTCAAACCTCTAATAATTCTCATTTTGCGCTCCTAATAATATTATTGAACACTCTAATGATTTGAAATAATTGCGCCTCTTTTTGTGAACCTGAAATAACTCCTATTTTGGTCCTAAAAATATTAAATAGCCAAGTAACTGCGACCAACTAGTATGCAGCGCTCGCCAGCCGCTGCCGCGGCACTGCTCGCTGCGCTCGCTCGGCTCGCGCGGTTGATCACAGTTCCAACCCCGTTTGGTCAGGGTACCCTAGCTTAGTGTGACCAATGATAAGAAATGGGCAAACGTTAAAAATAAGCTCAATTCTTTAAAAAATGTGCATCATTTGAAGTGCAAAAAGTTTTTAGAGTATCAGTTTTTCCCGTATTTTAAATGCAAACTCCTCGTGTTAGTCGTATTCTGTACTCTCCTGGTATATCTCATTTGGAATGGGGCTGAAGCATAATCAAGTCTTTTAATGATTAAAAATGATGGAGGTTTTGTGTTCCAAATAGCACTGAAAACATTTTCAAATGACAAAAGTCCACCTTAAATTAAAAATGGAAGACATCTTCGTGATTGTTCATTTGGCGCAGCTCTGTGATTGGAAAATCAATTCCATTCGAATTTCACTGAATGAGATTTTTCTTTGAACTTGCTTGATTACAGTTAAAGGTCAATCTTAGTTACGTCTTCAGTGAAAGTCATCAATTTCATACTTTTATTGGATAAGTCTGGATTTTTACATCGTTAAAATTTTTCATAACTTTTCAGTTTCATATCTTTTATGATAGGCTGATTTGATGGCCTAGAATATTAAAGCCAACTTTTTAATTAAATTGCTCAGGGGGCCTAAAAAGGCCACTTTGGCAGTATCATAAAAGGATAACATTATGAACCATAATGGACATGATTATCAAAGTCAAAGCATTTATTTCAAATAGGCACATTAAAGGCACTTTTGAACGTCAGAAATTACAACAAATAGAATTGATTCTAGTCGCCTATCGCCTATCGCCTATCCTTTTATGATTCTGCCAAAGTGGCCTTTAAGGGGGGGGGGGAGCTGGGGGCATCCAGGGTAGTCCGCCAAATTAAATATTCCTTAGGTATTTTTCCAATTTGTAGGTCAGTGTCAGGTCTTATTGAATGATTTTATGAACTAAGAGGGTTGTATTGATGATTTGAATGATTATAGTTTTGTAAATATATATACTTGTCACAGTCGCGAATCATATTTTGTTCAACATACTATCTTCTAAAAACCTGCAAATAGCAAAAAAACGAAAGAAAATTTGAATTTCGCGAGCTACCCTGAAGCTCCGACAATTCATTAAACCCAATACAACGTAGAAACTCGTTACGTAATAGTTAACAATAGCCCACGAGAAAGTAATAACAGTACTTGTGTTGCCGGGTGTACGCAAGTGCTGATAAACAATAAGAGCGCGAGTACACCCCCGGGCACAGGTCACGCGTCGCCGAAGTTTCCTAATATAGGAGCGGCCGGGCGAAATTAACCCTTATCGCGCTGATGTATTGAAGGGCTTGAGATAAGACGAGGGTGTAAGGTAGTAGCAAATAAGGGTTGGACGAAAACCAATGTGACCTCAGTACAAGCGGGGCTTAGGTCGAAAGGGTTTGCCGCAAGTTTTGATTGGGTTCAGGCAATTCAGCGTGTTCCCAGAACATGAATAAGGTACTCTATTCTATGGCAAGGTCGAATCTTTATCAAGACGTTCACGACTGTTTATGTATTTTTAACAGAGGCTAAATAATAAAACCCACACGAATCGATTGAAGGTTAAGCTATGTTTGCCGCGGTCAGTACGTGGATGGGTGACTATCCATTACCTATTGAGGCCTTTCCATACTCTTCGGAAAGCACCTTGAGCTCGGCTTTCAATCGTAGGTACATCTTTGACAGTCATTACGTTACATGTAGTCAGAACCCCAAGAGTCAGCCTGTAGCGGTATCTACAATGCCACATGTGAACTACGCTTCATACAGACGTCACGCAAAATCCTGCATCTCGCAAGCAGAGTTTACCGCGCAACTAGCATATATACAACTGCCCAAAATGAATCATCGGGCAGTTGCTCGCCAGCCACAACAAGTGGTCGCAAGATGCGAAAATACCCACTAATTTTGTTACTTTTGTTATAATGTAAGTAATCTACTACCTACTAATAATTATTATGTGCTATTACAATTGGAACCAAAAATGTATAAGATGAGCGCTAATCCCGCTGACAAACTGTTACGCAGTTTGGCGGGTGCATAAAATGTAAAAAATGTTTGGTCCTAAATAAATGATTTATTATTTATTTATTTAACACCCGTCTGGTCGGAGGATCCTCCCTTTTCTATAGAGTATGAGGGAACTTTACACCCTGTTCCTCATACCCCATAAGACAATCAGTCTTACCAAGGGGTACTTATCGTTTTACCCAGTAACTGGGTTGTGGAGGACATATAGTCAGTTGCTCTAAGTAAAATACTGGTATTCAGCTGCATCCGGTTAAATTGGAAGCCCATCCCAACATAGTTGGAAAAAGGCAGGCAGATTGTTTTTTAATGTATTTTTTGTTTGATATAATGACGATGTGATTGATGTGGCCGCGCATGGTGGAGGCTCATGTCCATGTCGTCAGTTTTGTCTTTCGGTTGAAATTATAGTAAAAAGAAAATTTTTGCTGTTCCATACATTTTGACCGCGTAGTATTGCAGTTTTCTATGAAATGGCAATGTATTTTTGATAACTGACGAAATATTTCTACGCTATGGGGTCTAGAATCATGTAAGTACTAAATTCGTGGCTACAGTTTGCGTGTCGATGCTCTGCCACCCTGTGTATCTAGTTCAACTTAAAATAAACCTATTTCAATTAAGAAACGTTTCACCTGTTCGGAAACGTGGGTAGTGTAAAGGGCACGTTATTAAAAGCTTTCAAATTAATATCGTGCGGGAAGCCCAACATTGTCGGGTTATTAAAGTCCAATCAACAAATTTCTTAACAGGCTTAGTTTGGTAATTAGGCCCACGAGAAAGCGATAGTATCTATTAATATGTGGTTTGATTCATAGGGGACGTTTATATGTCGATTAAATGAAAATTATTTTGATATTGATAAAACCTAACAAATGCGACCGAAAACACAGACACAGATGGTGAAGCAGTCAGAAAGAAAGAAAACTTTTTAGGATTTTACTCGATTTTCAAGGGATTCTTTCATCAGATTCCAACTTGGTGACAATGGGCCCACCTCGAGAGATCATTATCGATCATTATTGATCCACCATTGACGGAGAAATCAGTGAACATACATAAAAAAATAAAGTTAATAACATAAAAACATAAAGTTTCATATAACCTCCTCCTTTTTGGAAGTCGGTTAAAAAACAGGTGTATTTCTCACATCAACACGTGCACATAAAAATATAAGTAAGTTCATAATTTGCGTAGCCTTTTCCCAACTATGTTGGGGTCAGCTTCCAGTCTAACCGAATGCTGCTGAATGCTAGTATTTTACATAGAGCGACTGCCTATTTGACCTCTACAACCCAATTACTAGGTAAAACTATATACCCCTTGGTAAGAATGGTTTCCAGACTTTCGGGCTGCTGACTCGACTGTCAAAGATCTACGAATGACAGCCAGGACTAACGGCTCAACGTGCTTTCCGAAGCATGGAGTGGTCTCGATATGTAATGGATGGTCTACGAACCGACGTCTGCAAGCGTAGCTTAACTTTTGATCGACCCGTGTGGCTGTTATATTTTAGCCACGGGCCACAAAACCAAAAACAAATTTGACAGAAAAGTCACTATTGGTCAAAGATGGTGGTACAATGGAGTAGATACATTCAAGTCCAGTTGGGACGACTTTTATCTGAATTATGATGATGGTAATGACGATGATGACTTGAGAATGTGATGACCTTTGCAAGCCATTGTGCCATATATGTATATGTATTAGGTATGTTGAAACTGTGTGTACTCTCCGTCAATTTTGCCTGTTCATTAGAAAACCAGCGTCAGACAGCATAATATGTCTGGCATTAATGCTGAAATGTACCTTTTTGGCGCAGCCGTGAGGCACACACTATTGTTGTTGAAACTTTATTTTTATTTTGTTAATTTTGTATTTTGTGTTTCACGAACCGTGCCCAAATAAACTTTTTTCTTTCTTTCTTTTTCTTTCCATATGGCTCATAATATGCCATCTCAACAGTCTTTACTATGTGACTGGTAAGTTGCCCAAACAAATACATACAGTAAGTTGTTATAGTGTCGTGAAATTTATCCTAGCGGGACATACGGCAGCCTAATTACGTAACACACAATTACTCACAATCTGAATAATTTTAAAGGATATTTGCTAATCCATTGCTTCATATGCTCGTAAAATGTGTCTGCTCAACAAAGTAAATAACGCAATGAATGGTGTTGAACTGTCAAAATTAAAGTCATTCCTACTGCTGGCGTGTTACGCAATTACCCGGCGCGAGCAATGTTTAACCATTTTCGTGCCAAAACACTATCTGACAAGTCAAGACCTCAAAAGCTACATAGATTCCTTGAATAAGATCTGTAACAGTAGGTTCGCCCTCTATTATGAGACCTAAAGAAACTGGGGATATGTGGATTATTTATAATGTGCTCGTCAGGACCTTTCATTTGATACCAAACATGTTATGATTATCTCAATGTAATTATTTTCGAGGTCAGAAATGTACGTGTAAAATCCACCATATTATTAAATGTACTGTATGTATTATTTAATGGACTATATATAGCCTATCTCACCCGGACCTTAATTACAAATCTATTGATAACTCAGTCATCAAAATTGGTTCAGTAGTTTAGGCGCTACGGTAGAACACACGTAATTACAAACATACTCGTACATACATACGTAGACTGCTAAAATCATAACCCTTACATTTGGCTTTGCCGTAGTCGGGTAAAAATAAGCTTTATGTCATTCTAGACTGTTCGCATGGGGTGCTAAAAACACCATGGTAATTCAAATCTCAACGGTATGTTTAGCGATGAGGATCAATTAAAGTCAAACCAACCAAATACGATAACCACATCAACCACCTAATCTAAATCCGATAATACGTTCCCCAAAACACATTAACACAACATATTTATCCTTTCAACATTAACTAGGTCGGTATCTAGTCGTCGGTAGATTGCCAGCGATGGCCGCCGTCCCTCTATCTAAATAGTCTAACTTAGCTTTCAGTGACGTCACTAAGCTTTCTCCGATAGTGCTAGTAAATCTTAATGTTTGGCTGAACTTTGATCGTATTTTTGCTTGAAGTTAGGTCGATTCTAGATGTCTGTCTGTGTATATTTCAACGACTGAAGAGATAATCCTCTGTTTGCATGTTTAAAAACAAATCAACTTTCGCCTCTGAGGGATGGAATCCGGAACGAGGTGATACGGCAGATACCCAAAGTTATCGACATAGCTCACAGAATAAGCAAGCTGAAGTGGCAATGGGCTGGCCATTATTAGTCGTAGAACCGATGCCCGTTGGGGTAGACGTGTTCTTGGGTGAAGACCGTGAATCGGCAAACATAAGGTAGTACGCCCTCACACTTGGTGGAGCAATAATCTTCGCACGGTGGCTGATAGCAGCTAGATGAGAGTTGCCGAGAATCGAGCTGAATGGGGTAAAATTGGAGAGGCCATGTCCAGCAGTGGACTGCTCAGTGGAGTGCATTGGTTTTCAGAATAGGTAGGCACTAGGCCGGGTCTAGTTTAGGCAGACGTGGTCACTAATAAAAAAAAAAGCGTGTGTGGTCGGAGGACCCCCTGCAGGAACGAATTTCAAAATGATAATCCAAGATAGCGGCTGTAAAACTTTTAAAATGACAAAAGTTTTAAATTTTCGCACCCGCCATTTTGGTTTTTAATTTTTATCTCACTATCGTCTTTAGCATCCTCGAAAACCATGAAAACGACATCCATAAAAGAAATATACAAAAAAAGCAGCCGCCATCTTGGATTTTCATTTAGACTTCACTATTGACTTCAGCTCCCTTGAAAACCATAAAAACTACACGCATGACGAAACATTTAAAAAATAATTACAGCCGCCATATTGGATTTTCATTTTGACTTTATTATCGGCGACGTCATTAACCATCCCTTTCTTACTTCGTACGGCCAAATTACGACGTATTATTTTAACATTCATACTCGGTTGGTTATATGAGTAGGCATACCTACTTTAGGGTGATAAATTGCGAAGGTCGAACGTCACGGTATTACGCGTGAGACGTACGTATTTTTAATTTCGTCGTATTAACTTGAACGAGTAAAGAAATACCAGTGACAATGTGCGAATATTACGAGAGCCGTCTGGCGACTGCCTACTGCCGCGCGTGTTTGTATGAAGATTTTATTTTTTGTTAGGTATATATATAATTTAGTGAGTTTCTTATTTGTGTGGTGGGGCACACACACTAATATATGAATTGACAGGCTTATGGTGATTTATCGAGGTAGGCACTTCTTATATGCCTATATGCAATGCACGCCACTGGGACTGCTGTAGGACGATGATGCATAGTTAAAGCTTAGATTCGTAAGGTCATAAAGATAAAGAAATATATTTTTATATTTTGCATTTATGACGTGTGCCAAATAAATATATTTTCTTAGATTCTTTGATAAAACAGTTTTGACAGCAAAAATTCCATATAAATTTTAAAATTTTGAAATTTTTTATGGAATTGTCTGCTGTAAAAGCATTTTGTATGCTGTTGAAAAATCAAAATTTGATTTTTTATAAAAATAGAAATTCATTTGTGTCTAATTAGCCACAGTTGAGCTACTACAGGAATCGACTGCAGAAAAAATAATTAAATAGAATAATCAATTTGATTATAAAAGTAATTCCAGTTTTCAGAACTCTCAACAACTGCAGCTATGTTTTTTTTTTTTTAATAACTTGTTCAAATCAATTTACTACAGAACTTAACATGACAATCGTTTTCCACGAAGATGGTAAAGGCTCCTACAAACAGGAGCGACACGCGATATAATCGCGCGCGACACAAAGGCACCGCTCATTGCGCGACTTGCAGCACTGCAAGTCGCGCAATACTTTGTGTCGCGTGTCGTGTCGCGCCTGTTTGAAAGAGCCTTAAGGTGTATCTAGAGTAGGTACACCCACATTTCGCAAGTTATGTTTTAGTCTCATGTAATAAGCCTATTATATTAATTGTGTTTATTTGTCAACAGAGGAGCTGAGCGGCATATTCGTGAAGAGTATCAGTGAAGGCAGCTCAGCTGACCTGTGCGGGAAGATACAAGTTAACGACAGGATTGTTGAGGTAAGATTATTGTTTATAACACAGAATACATAGTAGGCATGCTAACATCCAGAAACTAACATCGCAAATGAAAATCTTTCAGAGTTTGAAAGAATTTATAAATCGATTTTATTTCAAAATAGGCACCCAACGATACTACGCTACATCTGCACAGTATTAAAAAAAAAATGTTTTATAAAAATAATTTTCTTGTTGGCGCCCAACAAACAAATGGCGCCCAGCATGGGATACTACAAATGAAAAGTGTCCTCATTGTTAAAGAAAAACATTAAAGCAGAAATTTGCATTCCTGCGCACATTTATAACAGCCAACAAAGGAAAATTGGATACTCTCATGTTCCTTAATAAGGACGGAGCATCTTTCAGGAACTATGCACGTAAACAATAAATGTGTAGATGGAATGGTAGATTGACAAAGAAAGTTAAAGTTTATCAGAACCAGTATCATATATTTTCAAAGAATGTAGGTGAATAATAAAATGTTATTATGTTGTGTTGTCCTTAAAGCTACAAACAGCTGTTTCAGTCCCATAATAATCACACTTGATAGACGAATCGGCGATCTATTAATTTTTTTTTGAAAAATTCCCAGTGACTATACTTTACAGTACTTTTGACCCCTTTTAGACATAAAAGGTCAAAGGAAGCAAGAGAAAGCCACTCACCGACGGAGAGAGTTAGAGCGGCCTTCTCTTCACCAGGATCAACAACCGTCCGGAATACATTATCCCTCCAAGTTAATAAAGTGAACTAAGTGAAACAGATCCGTCTTTTGTTTCAATATAACTTAGTTACATGTTTACAAGCTCCTCCGTTTCAATCCATATTCAAGTGACAAACATAACGAGGGTAGTTGGTAGAACCAACTACCCTCGTTATGTAGTTATCAACAAAACTATGTTTATGACGCCGGAGAGAAGGCAATAAAATAATGTACGCTGTAGTTAAATTAGATACAGCTCTATTAAACAGTGAGCAATTTTTACGTCTTTTTCGCAACTGTTCTGCTATGACCTGAATTTTCTTTACCGATGTTGGTATATTGCATCATCACTATTGCCTTATCCAAACGAAATGGGACGCTTTCAATAATAATGATAGTTATTCGTATTTTTAATCGATAAAAAAGGAGTCCGATTGATGTCAATAGGCTCACCCCTATTACATGGGACATAAACATATCTGGCAAAATGTGGATCTACTATACGAGTAGGTATGTACACCTTTGCCTAACCCTTTGGGGATTATAGGCGTGATGTAGTGTTGTTGAAAAAAGGAGGTTTTAAAAACGACGCTTATATGTTTTTGAAGTGAAAAAATATTTAGGCACGTTGGGCATTTTTTGAGATGGGAAAAAACCATAAAACTCGCGACACTGTAACCGTAACCGACACTTCTGTTTTAAGTTTTGGCCATTATAAAGACATCAACGCGCGCTACATTTTCTTTGGGAAGAATAACCTTCAAACATATTTATAAAATTACTATGCTTTTTCAAGTTTTCACTTCTGTCGGCACTCCTGGAGTGCCACTGTTTTTGAAGTGAAAACTTCTTTAGCGGCGCTGTGTACTTTTTTTGGAATGGGTAAAAACTTCTAAACTCGCGTCAGGTCACGTGACCCTGATCGAAAATTCGTAAGACGTAAAACGTAAGACGCGCGTTGTTGAGGACAGCGCCATCTATGCACATCGGGAAGAACTACGAGGGCCTCGCGTACTAACTACGTAGTTCATCCAACAACGACGAGATGGCGCTGAACCACGGATATATAACTGACGACGAGCTCCATGCGAGCGGCTTGCTTCTCTTACCACTGCCGCGACCAATACCACGAACTGAAGTCTATCCTGTGTGCTTATTTGTAAATCTGAATAAATTCCTTTCACGAGAAGAATAAACCAGTCACTTTGGTCATCATACCTGATTTGCAAAAAACCCTATAAAATAAGGAACACACCTTAACACGCGTGTTTTGTTTATAAGACGATTCACAAAATACACTCGTAATTGTTCAAGTTTTCACTTCTGTCGGCACTACCGGAGTGCCAGTGTTTTTTTTTAATGAATGACGCATGAGGTGTACACTGGTTCACTCCGATGTTTCGGTCTTTTTTACTTAATGATGCTGATCATAAATCGTCACGGTGATAAAATGTTTAGTTAATCAGTATCCGAGCTTACAACCTATAAGCTTTTTCCAGCGGCTTTGTCTGCACAACTGGTTAATAAATAAGTAATGTGCTAACCCATCAGATCATAGTCTACCTGCTTGTCAAATTTGATGGCAATTCGTTCATATAAGGCGTGAAAAGGTGAAAGTCAGACAGACTTTCGCATTTAGGTAATAATATTAGTATTGAAGTATCAATTAATTGAGTCGCAATAGAAAATCAATTGTGTCTCATTAGCGGTGATCAAGCGATTAAATCAATTCTATTTACATAATACCCACCTACAAATTGCAAGTAATTCCTCATACAAAACTTCATTCTCAGGGATAAACGAATGAAAGTGCAACGGCGACTCGGCTAACCGTTCCCTACTCGGAAACTATTAGCTCGGTTGATTTGTCACGCGGCACGACAGACTGTTGATGTTTTCATTCCATTTGCCGCGGCCATGTTGTTGGCAAACACGCGTGCTTGTGTGGACGGAGACTGAATTAAAAATGTATTTTGTAGACTGACCTGATGATTTATTAATTACCGCATAAGTTATAATTCCTTCATACCAAAATAAAAAGATTTATAACATTGTTAGTGTAGCTCTGCACTGCAAAAAATGCGTCCTGCGTACTTCTGTGTCATTTCTTTACTGGATAATCTAGTCACTCAGAAATGAAGGAGCGCATTTTGAAGAACACGTAAATGTTACAAGAGTCACAGCAGCACAATTTTTGTCTGAAGCGTACTTCTTCGGTAATACCGACCTCATCTATGTAGCTAAAAAACTATGTGTAAAACTGTTATTTATAGCCTATTTATTAAAAAATAAATAAAAATAAAATTGTTTATTGTGTCTCAAACGGTTACATTTGCAAATGTGAATGAAACAGCCCCAGTAAGTAATTAATAATACTTGTGTTGGGGTTGTCTCGCTCCTTCCCTTAATTGATAGTTAACAATATTGAGGCTTTATACAAATTAAAATTAAGAAATAATTTTTAAAAACAAAAAGAAAACAATGATCTATAAAGTAATTAGCAGCTCTGTGTAGGCTATACTTATTAAATACATATATTTTATGATTTAATACCAAATAATTATATCGTAATTTTCTCTAACAATAAGCTGCATAGATCCAACCTTTCAACCTTCAACCTTTTAGATTCAACCTTTTTATCAAACCGACTTTCCCAACCTTTCTGCAACGGATCGTCCACAATCACCCGCCGAGGGAACATCGGGCAACCATTAGTGTAACTAATATGTCACGCGGTGCGACATGCACTGTTGAAGTTTTACGTCGATACTCTTGATTTACGGCCCACGACACGAGTTCACGACGTGTTGTGTTGTGGCGCGAGTTGGTGGCCGTGCAGCAGTGGTTGTTTGATTTACTTGATTAATATTGAGAGTAGATATTTTCACGTTGAGAGTCTCTACTCCCAAAGTGAAAAAAATTGCTAGCTTTGTCAGTTTTTCGCTTTTGTTGGATACCTAAAAAAATGGTATCTTGTGCTAGCTCGAAAATTATTTCCATATATGGAATTTCAGATTGAATCACACCTCAGAAAGAATCGTTCAGACAAGGATTCCATAATAAGGATGTTTTCGTTTTTCTACATTAAAAACCATTATTAGCTGATTAAAAAAAATAAAAAAATACATACCTATTATGCTTACAGTACATGGCCACTAAATCGCTTATATGTTAAACTAGCTTCTACCCGCGACTTCGGCCGCGTGAAATTTTACCTGCCCTCCATTCACCCTCTTAGGGATGGAATTTCGAACCGACTCTTTAAAAAGAACACACCCTCCAAATTTCATGTCTCAAGGATCAGCGGTTTAGGATGTGCGTTTGTATATCAGTCAGTCTGGATTTTGAATTATATATATATATAGACTAAAGTGAAAGAAATAGTCATAATTAATTGTTTAAAAACATAGTTTTTAACTTAAATAGTTTATGATGGCAGTTAAAATGAAACTTTGCTAGAAAATTCAAGAAGTCACGGACTTTACAAATGTACCGTTGACAACTCAAAGTTGCGCAGTGAACGTTCAACAGCTAGGCTTCTCTAATTGGCTCCGTACAGCGACGTAACTTTTCACAAACGTCAGGGCTTCCTGTATCAACACTTCAAGAGTTGTGAAACTTACAAAATCTCATTCGGTTTATTAAATAATTTCCTGAAATTGCTCAATGTTTGAAAGTTTGTATGAATTCCGAAAGTTTGGTTACCCTAATTACTAGCTGTGCCCCGCGACTTCACCCGCATAAGTGTAGATCCCGTGGGAATATCGGGAGAAAAACTATCCTATGGCCTTCCCCAGAATGCAATCTATCTCTCTGCCAAATTTTATCGAAACGTCAGTGTCAGTCGTTCAGTGGTTTAGGCGTGAAAAAATAACATACAGACAGACAGACAGACAGAGTTACTTTCGAATTTGTAATATTAGTAGGTATGGATTACATTTTTTTAGCTTTTTCGCTAAATAAATATTGGAATTCCTGTGGGATTACTATACTTCGTTCGCTACAATGTCAAATTTCGTTTAATTGACATGAAACCTGTTTTTTTTTCTTTCTACATAATATGACATCACGCCTGTAATCCCCGAAGGGCAAGGCAGAGGTGAACTTACCTTTAGTGAACCCACTTTTTGCCAGTTATGTTTAAGTCCTATGTGATAGGGGGCGACCCTATTACCATCAACCAGGCTCATATCCAGACTCAGGGCTGCTACTACGGACATCTATCGCTGCTACTGATAAATTCAAGATGAAAAAACCCAAAAACACTTCGCCCGACCAGGGAATCTAATCCAGGACCTCATGCTCATGCTCAGCAATAGCGATTACGATCACTAGACCAACAAGGCAGTCTGACATAAAAACTTGTTTTTAGGGTTCCGTATCTCAAAAGGAAAAATGGAGCCCTTATAAGATCTCGTCTGTCCGTCAGTCAAGACCCTTTTCCTCAGGAACGCGTGGAGTTATCAAGTTGAAATTAATATCAAAAACTCAGGGCTGTAATCCCTTGAAGCAGGTCAGCGGGATTGTCCGAAAGGGTTACCGCTGGCTCGGAACATTAAAGGGCTAAAGAAGGAACACGGGTGGGTTTTAGTCAGTAAGAGTCTGACACTCCCTTCCGCTCCACCCAGAGCGGAAGAGGTCATTTGATTGATTTCCCATCCTCCAAAAAAAAAAATCCCATGAAGCAGTGAAAAAATCAAACTTCTAAGTCAACGCAACCAATAGATACAGGTGTTTGTGTTCCGGAATCATACCTATAGGGTACTTCCCGTTGTCATGAAATTTGGCAAGAAGCAATGTCATATAGCACAAGTAAAGGAAAAAGTCCGAAAACCGTAAATTTGTAGTAGTTATTTACATACCTACAAATATATACGGAGCCCTCAGTGCGCGATTCCGACTCGCACTTGTCCGGTTTTGTTTTTCTTATGATACGATCAGCCTGTTAAGTAACCTTGAAGCAAGCTCACTTCATTATGTTTCGACTCGTCCCCATAACACTTCCAAGCACTTCTGAATATATTTGAAACTAGCTTCGTCCGCGTGAAATTTCTTGTTACTCCGACCCATCCCGTCGCATCGCATCGCCTGCCCGCGCTATTACTTCGTTTTTGCTTAGCGTTCTTTCTGACTTTTTTTCTTTTGCTCGGCTCCTAAAGGTCATAGCGTGATGTTAAACAACCTATAGCCTTCCTCAAGAGTTGGGCTATCAAATGAAAAAGAATTTTTCCAATCCGACTGGTAGTTCCAGATTAGCGCGTTCAACCAAACAAACAAACAAACAAACTCTTCAGCTTTATAATATTAAGTATAGAAGTATAGATATCCAGGCTATTCCTAAAGGATGTCCCTCAAACAACTTTATAACACACAACCATCCGTTTTATTCATCAAAGCTCCTAATTGAATATCGCTTCAGTTTTGCTTAAGACACATGTGTCCTGTCCGGACACGTGCGTGACATCACATTCCTTCCTGTGCAGACTGCGGTAGGAAATTATTAGGGACAGAATTAACACGTTCACGTGAAGTCTATCCTTCGGAGAAGGGGCTCGTCGCTAATTTATTATTTGCCATATGTTGCTGACATATGGCAAATAATAAATTAGCGACAGCAGCAGTATACCAACAAAAACATTGAAAATTATACCAAACAGAAAATAATTATTATCATTTCAGCTGGAAAGACGTCCATTGCTAGACATAGATCTCCCTCAAGCACTACCACTTCGATTGGTTCCGTGCTTCCTGCATCCAGCGGATTCTTGTGGCCTTCACAAGGTCATAGATCCACCTTGTGGTCCGATTCTACGTCTTCCGGTACGCAGTCGCCACTCCAGAACCTTTCGGCTCTATCGGCCATCCGTTCCAAGTAGAAATACCTATAAAAAACTAATAAATAATACTACAAACTGGTGTACGGTTGACCGCTGATCCTCTTAGCTCTCGTACTCACGGGCGATTTTTATCATCTGGATTTCCAACGCACTGCTCAGCGCTGAGAGTTGAAAATCCAACTGTGTATTTTTCTGAGGCGCTGGGATGCACTCTGTCGAATTCTCAAAGCTCGGCTCAACCGGAGTTGAAAATCTAGTGCACGACGAAACATCGTCGCGGGAAAAAATCGCCTTTGAGTGGCTACCAAGGCTTACTGTGAAATTGTGATGGATGGAAGATAGGCTTGTGGGGAAGATTGATGGAGTTAGGAAAGTAGTGCGTCTGCAAAAACCAAATACCTTCAGTAGTCCTTGAAAGGGTCATGTAAGAGGGTCAAAATTGGTAATTAACAGTTTTCCTAAATCGAAGGAGGTTTCTTAAATTAGCGAGGATGTTTTTTAGATGTTCAATATATTTGATGTTGTCGAGTTTGATGTAACTACTAAAATTACTAGACTTGCAATTTTTGAAAGGCAAGGTACATTCAATAACAGATAATTTCAGAAACAAGGGGCTATATAATGTAGAAGAATTATGTTGTATTGATTTGATTGATTTCATAATGATTTTATTTGTCCTATAGTTTTCGTCACACTACCCTTGTTAATGACGTAACATACCATCACGCCTAAAGTCCCTGAAAGGTTAGGTATAATTGCATCTATAGCACACCCACATTTTGCCAGTTAGAATAAGTTCCATGTAATAGGGAGCGAGCCTATTAACCGAGCACACATCCAGACTCAAGGTTGTTACTGAGAAATTCCAGATAGAATAACGCAATAGTTTATATACTCTACCCGACCCGGGATTCGCATCCAGGGCCTCAAGGTCATAGTAGCGCTTGCGACCACTAGATCAAAGAGACAGGCCTTGTTAATATTATTGTAGCACCAAAAATAAAGCTCCTAACAATAATCTTTTTTAAACAAACACGAACCGAAAACGGCCCAGCACTTACCGATAATACCGATCGATATAAATCGTATCGTTCCTCCGAAACTATCGCACTCACTATAACTCGATCAGTGGCTCTCCGACCTCCAGTCGGCTAGATATCAAATCGGATTACTGCTCAGCTTTATATTTGCAATAATAAAGAAGATAGGTATAGCGGCCCACGCACGTCGCACATACACATATGTATTGTGTGTTCCAAAAGTATCTGATGAAAGTCAAAACAAGCCCTGTTCAGGTAAAATTCTTACGCAATCACGCACTAAAAAGTATTAGTAAGACGTCAATCAGCGCTCTAATTGCGTAATACAGTTTCAATCCGAGTGTTTTGAAGTATATTTTTAATCCATTGCTTCATAGGTTTAATAATTTCGTCTGCTCAACAACGCAATGAACGTGACTGTACTGATATTTCATGTGTGTTACCCAATTACCCCGTTGTATTTAGGACGTTTGGACTTAATATCTCACCACTCTTTTTTTGACAATTATTGATTGAATAACATTATTAATTTGTTCTTTGAAAATCATCATTATAAAATTAACCTCAATTATCAAACGGAAAACATTTTTACGGTGATTTAAAATTATAATGAAATCAAAGCACTCAATTTGTAACGAGCACTAGGTACAAATTGGCACCCATAGGTACGTTTTCAGATCCATTTGTTTTTATTAGAACGAAGTTCCACTGGTACCTAGCTCTCTCTCTCTCTTTGTATTATTTACGAGTGTTTGTGACTATCGTTCCAGATGGGGGTCCGACGACTGCACACGTCTTTAATCACATACTTTTGGAACAGAGAAGCGTTCGTACGATGACCCTTTAACGAATGCCAGGCGCGAGTACGCTCGCACTCGCTGTACGTGAAGCATGTCTCTATGTATGCGTACGTGTTCGCTCGTTGTATGAAGCTACACACACACACACGTACCTCAACCACAAACCCTGCAATATTAGTAGACGCCCCAATAACAAAACAGAATGTTGTATGTTAATACAACACTCAACAACAAAAGATGAGAACAACAGTTGAATATATTCGAGAGCAGGCTTTTGTTGGATCATCCCAACATTTTAATATTTAGTAGCGAGCCGACACCGCCTCGCAATGGCGCTGATGAAACAAAGATTAAACCTTGCGGAATATATGTTGTTGGCGATGAAAGCGAGAATAAAATACACCTAAGTAATGTTTTATGTTAAGAGAGTATTATTCTGTGTATTTTGGCTAATAGAATATGGAATGGAACACGTAAATTTTATACACAAATACAGTACAGTAACATCAAAAAGAAATCCTTCAGACCGAATTTCGGCCATAGCGACCAATCTCAGCGAAGACTAGCCATCGCGCGGGAGATATTATAGTGTAGGCGTGTGTGTGCAGATACAGATGTACTCTCTCTTGCTTCACTCTCATTTTCCGATGGGACAGCAATCCGACACGACCGGAAAGAGATTAGCCAACGGCTTAACGTGCTTTCCGAGGCACGGGATCGCTAACATCCAAACTCCGGGATGTTACTAAGAAATTCCCAATGGAAACCCAATAACAGCAGCAAGGACAAGGAATGAACTTAGATGTTTTTTAATTTATCACCATAAAATTATAAAGGCGAAAGTTTGTGTGTGTGTGTGTTTATATGTTTGTTACTTCTTTACGCTCAAACGGCTGGACCAATTTTAATAAAATTTAGTATGGAGGTCACTGGCACCCTGGATTAATATATAAGGTACTTTTTATCCCGATATTCTCACGGGATCGTAACTTACGCGGGTGAAACCGCGGGGTGCAGCTAGTTTATCATAATTATATACAAAGGAATACAGGATTATTCATATTAAATAGCAACCAAAGACCACTAAGGTTTAAACTTGTGCTATCATGAGTCTATCTCGATATCGAACTATACAATGAAGCATTTTATATGTATGCGTTACTCGATACAATTAATAACATCTTTAGGTCTTTAAATAGTTACAATCATTCCTACCTACATAATACTTAAGTAATATTGCTTACCGAACATGCATAATAAATACCAAGGGTTGGTGATCTCTGACAAAAACATGGCTTATAAGAAGGCTAAAAGTCACCCAAAGGGCATTGGAGAGGGCTATGCTTGGAGTTTCCCCGCGTGATCGAATCGGGAATGAGGAAAACCAAGGAAAACCAGGAAAACCAAGGTAACCGACATAGCCCGAAGAATTGCCAAACTTAAGTGGCAGTGGACAGGGCACATTGCTCGTAGAACAGCCGATGGGGCCAAAAGGTTCTGGAGTGGTGACAGCGTACCGGAAGACGTAGCTTTTGAAGGCCTCCCACAAGGTGGTCCGACAACCTTGTGAAGGCCGCAGGAACCCGTTGGATGCGAGAAGCACAGAACCGGTCGAAGTGGAGGTGCTTGGGGGAGGCCTATGTCCAGCAGTGGACGTCTTTCGGCTGAAATGATGATAATGATGAAAACATGGCTATTTGCAGAAGCATTAAAACAATGTAAATATACCTACAAGATATGCAAGATATTTGATGACCATACTTGGACATCCAATACAAGATCCACTAAGTTTAAACAATCCAGAACCTAGCAAAAACTCCTAATACACAAAACAAACGAAGGCTAATTTTAACGTCAAGATTGATGTTATATTCTGGATTGTACAGACGCCAGCACATCAAGCAACCCGAAACTGTAAAATTTACATAATCAACTTTGAACCTTATGCTTTAGCGATAAAGTTGAAAATCTATTAAATAATTTGACAGATTGTAGTAGCTTGATGTGCTGGCATCTGTACATCCATGAATTCGTAACGAAGCTCCTCGGCAATGTAGGAGAGATTGATACAGCTGAGTTTCTACTTGCGCTCTGATTGCTTTCGAGTATCTCGGGTTGATGCTGTGTTTTATAGGATTTTATATTATTATTTTTTAATAGAGAAAGTTTGTAATAATGAAGAGTTTTCTTAAAGAATCTTCTGCCAATGTAAGCTGTCTATGAGTAAACATATTGAAAGCAATAGCTATATATAGCATAAAAAATATACTGTATTAGTCCGGTTAATAAGTTCAAAATCATCGAACGAATTCTTCGCCTTTCATTAAATCAGTACGTATGTGTTTGTTCGCTGAAAAAAATTCGCAGTCACATTTAAGAATTAACTTTTGAGAATCAGGAGTCACGTTTGTATTTTAATATTGTGTAAATTCTGCTCCAATACCCCTTACAAGGCCGCCCCAATATCAATATAATTTAAATTCTGGCCCAGATAATACAGAAACAAAATTGCAAGGTATAACGGATATAATTTTCATCCCCTTTTTACGTCCTTTCCCAGGAGGAATATCATAAGGGAGAGCGTCGTCAAACGAGTCTTTATTACGATTCTCTAATATTGTGTCCTTGACCTATTTGAATGACGTCACGTACCGGTCTTGCTTCGTGAATATTAACATGAGGGTAATTGTTGGATGTACTTGTCTCCTCTCAGATCCTTGTTTTGGTCCCTTGGGTCTGATTAGAATGACAATGGGATCTATGGGAGAAGATCTCATAATTGGAAGGGTTAGAGGTACCGGCATTGAAACTGCTAAAATGAATAACAACATTTTTCGATATTGCATTACTCATTACAAGCTTTTGCAGCTTTAATCCTCTTGGCGTGGATCAAGTTGAAAGGTATGGAAGATTTTTACATAGAGCCTCGCATACCTAACTGTCCGCCATTTTGATTTTATATCCTGGGTTCGATTCCCGGATCGGGCAAAGCGTTTGGAATTTCTTAGCAACAGCCCAGAGTTTGGAAGTCAGCGATGTGATACCCTCGTGGCTCGGAAAGCACGCTAAGCCGTTGATCTTTCGCCTGATCTCTTTCCGGTTGTGTTGGATTGCCGTCCCATCGGACAAGACAGTGACGGAAGAGGAAGTGCACCTGTGTCTGCGCACGCACTTATGCACTATAATATCTCCGGCGCTGATGGCTAGTCTCCGCTGAAATTAGTAGCCATGGCGGAAATTCGCTCTGGAGGATTTGTACTCCGTTGCGACGATTTGTCGTCAATAAATGTCATAAAAAGTTACACAAACGTGAAAAGTTGATTAGCTTTTCGAATGTTTTAAGCTAGCCGGTCGCCATATGCTATACTGTTGTCCATTCAACCAAGTTTATGGATTGCAGTAGTGTTTTTTAAACCGGTGGGATTCTTAAGAATTGAAGTCATCCCACAGGATCTCGCACTGCGGGGTAATCCCTTGTCGTATAGCGCAAATACATCGAGTAACTTACAATATACCAAGCGATAGAGCAAAAAGTTCTGAGCCGATCGTGATATAACATGACTCCTCGCCCCGAAGGGTTAAGTAGAGCTTATAGTTTACCCACATTTCTCTAGTTATCTATAAGTTCCAAGTAATAAGGGCGAGCTTATTGCCGTCAATCGGGCACAAATCCAGGCTCAGGATGAACGAACATGATATTTACCTCGTTTTTGACAAAATGTCGCTTATGTTATTTCATATTTTGGCTATCAGTATGGCTCAACTTTTCTCCGTCTGATACTTCAGTTTTATGATGATTATTTGGTTCAAATCAATAAATAATAAAGCTGAAGAATTTATTTGTATGTTTGAACGCGTCTTTGGAACTACCCGTTGGAACTGTAAAATTCTTTTTTTTTGCATTTGATAGCCTAATTATTGAGGAAGGCTATAGGCTATTTAACATCACGCTAGGACCAATAGGAGCCGACTAAAACGAAATGAATCCAGAAAGACCGCTAAGCGAAAACGAAGTAATAACCACGAGGAGTTTTATAAAAATGCGGCTGTTATTTTAGTATAGGCATTGTGTATCTTACGACTACCACGCGAACGAAGTCGCGGGCAGAAGCTAGTAAAAGCATAAAAAAACAACAAACAGACATCCGAAATGAGATAATCCATTAGAATTTCCCAGTTTTGGCTGGAATTTTAAAGAAATTGAATTTCCGTAATTCGGGATGTGCCAAAATTGGCGTCGTGCCCAGTACATGTCGATATGCTTGCTCTTATTACGGTGACACTATACTGTCTGCCGTTTCCCAAACGTGCGGGATTTCACTATATCCGACGATGTTTTCTTGGCTAACGGTGCATATTTATTTCATTCTTGTTTGTTTTGAAAGTGACAGTGTGAGCTTTAATTTCTCTTGCTTATTCAAATTTATTTCTGGTGCATCACCATTCCATATCTTGTTAAGTCCTGCTCAACCTTGAATTTGAATTCAACATACAGCATTATTCTAAATCCCATGTCGTTGAAATTATCTTCCAAGCTTATCACCATTGGCAGTCTTGTTCC
Source organism: Luperina nickerlii (assembly GCA_963855955.1). Taxonomy (NCBI): domain Eukaryota; kingdom Metazoa; phylum Arthropoda; class Insecta; order Lepidoptera; family Noctuidae; genus Luperina; species Luperina nickerlii. The sequence continues at coordinate 1,022,810 of OY979686.1, read as the reverse complement.
ATTCACTGCTGATTATAAGCCTCCTTTCTTATGCGCACTGCTTTCCAGACTCACTTTTTCTATATTCAATAGCTTTTAGCGTACAAGTTTCACTGAAATTACAGCATATTTTTTTTATTCTAGCAATACTTTCCCTTTACAGAGTCAAATTAAATTAGCTAGCGAAACTCCGCAAACGTGTCGGGTTTCGCTATGCATGATAAATCGAAGAAAAAAAAATTGATTGATGTGACGATTTTTTTGGGGTCAGCGTCAGGTAGTTTAGTTACTTCAATAGTAAGAGTTTCAAAAATCGTTTTTTTTTTCTCTATCGTATTTAGATATCGATACCGATCAAGTCTGTGGAGTTCCGCTAGCTAATTTAATATGACCCTGTATAATCCTAATCCCTATATCATCTTATTCATCTTCATTTCATGGTATAACAATTAAACATGTCCTTAACCCACTTCCACTTACACCGTCATCACACACTAACTACGAGTTCTCCCATGGGGCTGGCGACTACGGGCTTAATCGAGACATTTTATACGCTTGTTCCGTTTTAATGTCCTTACATTTATAGTGGTGTTTTAGGAATAATATTGTTCCATTATAGTTTATTTTCCATTAAATATATGACTTTACATTTGTATTTCCCGAAATGGTAGGAGGGGAAGGGGTAGGAGATTGCTACTCCCTTTTTGTCAGTTATGTTTAAGCGTCCTGTCTTCTTCATTTCGTTTCGGCGGTACATCTATATTCTACTGTTTGAGCCCAGTATGTGGCCATGATCCTTTCAAAGAGTCCTAGGAGGCCTGCGTCTCAGCAGTGGGAACATTATTGCCCGGTCATGCTATAAATATGGCCATGTTTATTGTATCATTAGACGTATTGTTCAGATTCAAGAGAGCAGGTGAACGGACATAACGGGGCACTCCAGCAGATGATTGTTAGTAATTTAATTTTCCTTAGTAAAAGACGTTACCAAAGGAGTTACAAGGCTTGCTTTTGAAAAATACTTGATGGTGCATTTACGAGGTGTGCACCACTTTTAGTGTTACCAAAGCACAAAAAGTAACGATGTTTATGATGAAAAAATCCAAATTTTTTACGCAGCAATTTGCTATCAAAACGTCAATTTCGACCTTTGGTGGAGTTACGAGGTTTGCGTATCACGAAGGTGATGAAGAAGCATCGCATTTGCTCTGGGTGTAGGATGAATCGATGATGCATGAATGGAGCCTTCCCATGGGGCGTTAATAATCGTACTGCTATTCCAAAAGCCTGGCGCATTTGGAGAGCTACCACTCGGTATCGCATAGTCTAGCTGATCAATACTTTCAACACGATGGTGTACATCCAATAGTACCATGTAATATGGAGCCAAGACACTGGGCTGGTGCTGAGATACAAACCAGGGTTTGAATCCAGGAATTTTCTGTTGCTTCTCGATAATTTCTTTGATTTTCTTCGTTGCCTTTAATATGTTTGTGCCCGGTTGATGGCAATTAGCTCGTCCCCTATTATATGGGACTGAAACCTAATTGCCGAAATGTGGGTGAACTATAAGTACACCTCTGGTTAACCCTTCAGAGAAACAGGTGTGTTGTATTGTGTCAATCGATTTACCACTAAAGCTTTTTTCTTTTGCTACATATTGATCATTATCATCATCTAATTCAGCAGGAACAAACCCGCATTGGGGCCGGGCGGTAGATTACAGCCCACCCCCTCTCACCAAGAGGAGGCCTGTGTCCCAGCAGTGGGAACATTATAGGCTGACTATGTAATTCAGCAAGACGCGTAATTTTTACCATTCTTTATAAAATTTTCTCTCTTGCACCATCTTCAGCTTTATTCAACCCATTATAAAAGCCAGTACATTTGAATATTATTTTCTGCAATAAAATATTCTTGGTTCCTCCGCAGCGTCGTCACGTCTCACTTATGATTTACTCTAGAGAACTGTGCCATTATTTAATGTCTCCTTTCTGTCCAAGTGCAGGGGCACTCCGAGAAATGAGACCGTTGAGAAGATGGTAAAATTCATAAGTTTTTCTGGAGAAATGGAGACGACTATATTACGTAGTAAGCCAAAAAAAGTCATTTTTTCACTGGGTCTTTGTCTTGTATAATAATTATGGTCGTAGCATTATGCTGAGCGATGGCCATTTTGCCTGGATATGACGCATATTTTCCGCCAATTTTTTTTTCGTGTATAGTGATATGAGGCCATTGTATATTATGTGCTAGTTGCGCGGTAAACTCAGCTTGCAAGATGCAGGATTTTGCGTGACGTCAGTAAGACGCGTTGTTCGTATGTGGCGACACCGCTACACGTGTTTTTTGTTCTTTCGCTGAAATAAACGTATTTTCTTTCTTCTTTTTCTTCTTCTTTGTCTTAAATTTTTGTCACTACATCACCGCAATGTTGTCTTACCACATCGTTCCTCAATCTAATCGATCTTCGAATGATAATTCATTGTTAATAGCACCATTTATTAGTTTTTTTATTCCATTCAGTTTTTTGGTCAGATAGGCAGTCGCTCCAAGTAAAATACTGGTATTCAGCTACACGCGGTTACACTGGAAGCCAACTCCAACATAGTTGGTAAAAGGCTAGGTAGATGATGATTAGCACTATTCATTTTCTTTCCCGCAGTTTCGTCTTGCGACATCTTAATTAATCTTTCCTTCTTGTCTTGTAGACAGACATCACAATTTTATTCATTAATTCACTTTTCCCACACTCTTATCATTTCACATCACAAACCAACACGTTCTATTCTCTTTTAAACACCATTGCATATGCATAATCAGTAGTATGATTACCACTGCTGGAATTCAGGCTTACGCCAGGAGTGAGTGGGGTGTAATCTACCCTGCGGATCCAGTGCGGGTTGGTAGAGAATTTGAGGTTTTATTACATGCCAGTTTCCTCACGATGTTTTCCTTCACCGTTTTGAGAGCAGTCGTGATAAAATTATTTACACAAAGTAAAGCGCGTACCTGGGTTTGAACTCACGACCTACAACTCGTAAGTCGGGGCCAGCAGATACCATTACCTTCGTCTTACTCACATTTAACAATAACTATCCGTCAAAGAAATACGAGACGCTGCAAATTAAATGGACTTTATGTAAATGAGTAAAAGCAATTCTCCTCTTTACTTAACACATTTGCGTGCTCATTGTAGCGGTGTCGATATACCATATTCTTAATAGATGTCTGATATCAAACTAAATCAAACATTAATTGATCACCCGTGTTTGATATATTGTATTTCGTATCGAAGCCGACGACGCCGTGGAAATTGCGAAGTTTTGGACCAACAAAATTTAATACACTGTCATGTCTCACTTAATAGACAGCTGTTTCAGGAGAGTTTGTTGCGCCACTTCTTGTTCCCAGTTCAAGCATTAGGGAGTGGTGAAGGGTGAGTGGGCGTTTTGGGGGACTGTCCTATGTAATTTTGACGTTTGAAAAGGGGTGTTCTCAGTCAAGATTGAATAAATGACTTAGGTTTTTATTTTTTATTATATGTTATATGTTATAAATTGGCACGAAGAAGAAGAAGCGATTCATTTGATATAATATTATCATCTCTAGATGGACATGCCTTTCTGCCACCTAGAACTGTTTCCTTTCGTTTCGCAAGTTTCAAAACTATGAGAGTTGATAAAAATCTTACCTACCTACATAATATAATAGGCGCATGTGCCATTTCAATAACATCCTACTTTAAGGTTCGCAATGCATCAGCAATTCTTGTGGTAGAGGATTAAATGTGCAAATAAAAGATAACGGCACCCTTTGTCTTTTCATAGGTGTCGAAAATTATAGTCCAAATTGCCTTAGACCTGTGCAATACCTTCCTAATCAATTGCTCCAATAATCCGCAGAGGTTGAAAATAGCGTCTCTTAATTAGCGACGTCAATTGATGCGGAGTAATTAGAGAAGGCTTTATGTTCACTAATCAATTTAATGAGGTCACTTAGTTGAGGCGTAGCACCAGTATGAGAGATCCTGTTCGATACGGATTGTTCGAGTGACTGGTAATTGGAAGCTATGCAACTAAGTATGTGGATTGCAAGAAGGTGCAGTAAATTAAGTTGAAAGAGTATTATAATACGGGGTATCAAAACGAAATTTGATTCGGCGTTTTCGTCTCAGGGATCATCAGTCAGGTAGGAAATGCCAGCGCCATCTTGTTTTAAATTATTGACGTGTAAAAGTGTCTTAGAAGGTATACTTACAGAAATAAACATTTCATTTCAAAACCTACACCCTTATTGCATCCAACAAAATCCATTGATTTCTTTGATTTAAATTCATCTGCTCGAGATGCCGAACTGTAATTAACGCAATATATATTGTTAAATGGTAGGTATTGTCATTCTGAGTGTAACACAATGAGGGTGCTGCGTAATTACCCCTAAATGACGCACATTCTATCGATGTAGGTCAAGCGCTCCGTAGACTATGGAATTTACCTAATCTGTATTCGCGATTTATTTGCCAAAAATGTAAACAATATGAGTTTATGGAAAAATAACTTTAAATTCTACACCATAAAGTTCCGTTTACGCTACAACTTCAAACATTTTTATTACTTTTTCAGTAGTGCTAGTCACTTGGCCACTCTGAAATCAACTTAATTACCATTAAAATAAAGTTGATATTTGTTTTACTTTGAATAATATTAATCTGAAACATAACTTTGAATAGACTCTATGTTATACACACATGCATTACCTTACGCCTTCTTCCCATAGGGGTAGGCAGGAACTACAGAACGCCACCTGCTACGATGCTTACAAACGCCTTTGGCTTCGTTTACGGTCATACAATCTGGTCATACACGCACGCTGGTTGCGAGTACTACGCACCTGAAGGTCACTATATTATGTCTTTCTAGGGCGTCTCCTCCCAGGTGGTGTTTTCCCTAACATCTGCCTTACTTGTATGCAATTTATTTATTTATTTATATATACTTTATTAATAATACTTACTTTACTTTTTTAATTTCTGCCGGTAAATAATGTAATTTTTTTTGGTTCACAGGTTGATGGCGTTTCTCTGCACGGAGTGACGAATCATCGCGCGGTAGCATTGCTAAGGGATGCGAAGGGGCCTGTAGTACGACTGAAAGCATTGAGGTAAGATGTGACACCCCTGGAAATATATATGCTGGAGCCAAAAGTAACTCATATTGAAGAGTTGACTGACTTTGATGGGATAATGTTTCTAGGATTATTATGAAATATTTGTGTTCTTAAATCCTTTCTAATTTCAGTAATAAAACTTCTAGGTATCTTCGTGGGGCGGGGTTTGAGAAGCTTCAGAAAGCGTTGGCTGCTCAGGATGGACGAAGATCACCGATTGCTCCACCGAGCCCATCTGTCACCTCGCTTGCCAAGTATAGCTTTAGTGTGGTGAGTAAAAGATTATAACTGGCCCCACCGCTGGACAAGAGCCTCTTTAGAGGAAGCACCAGCATGGGGTCTGAACGAGTCTACGATGAATTTAGCTGTTTCAAAGTTGACTGATGATAATGATCAAGCAAATCGTTGTTGCGATTATTGCAAGTATATATCCAGTGGCAAACGCATATTAATATTAACATATTATGATGATCAAGAAATTATGTGACGTGTTATTTGACACCAGATTAAATTAAGTACTCTTTAGGAAACCTGGAGCCTAGGTTTCCTCACGACGTATACACAATTTCTATTATTATTAATGCCATCATAATATCTTTCTTCCAAAGTACGACGAATCAACAGTAATAGAAGTGGAACCCGAATCAGAGATCCTGCCTCACTTGCCGTCGCCGATGTCTCCGTCTGAGGAGGCAGAGATCGTGATAGGAAGAGACGACGAGGTGTCGGAGCGAGAGGCAAGACGGATCCAGGACAAGTGGCGGGACATACTGCAGCACGAGAACGACTGGCCGGGGCATCAGTACCAGTATGATATTGTGGTAAGTATCGTGATAGAAAGAGATGACGAGGTATTGGAGTGAGAGGCAAGGCTCATCCAGGACAAGTGGTGGGACATACTGCAGTACAAGAACGACTGGCCATCAATACCAGTATGATACAGTGGAAAATGACTTGGTATTCGAAGTCTTCCTCTAGATTTTAACCCTTGTTTGAAGGGGCGATAGACTAGATAATACGGGTCAGATCAGTCAGTCTTCTCATACCAGTGTGGCCCACATTTGCCAAATGTCGTAATTTTATGCGCTGTAACTCTGGTCACTATTGTAATAAGAAGTGTTTACGAAAAGTTCTTTACACATATTTGATTCACGTGATTTTCCTCATGAAGATTCTAATAAAGTGAGGGAAGGGATGATCTTTTGAACTTTCGATGAATTGCCTTTTTCTATACTTATCCTCTTCCTCTTCTTCCTCGTTTTTTTATGAATCATGTGGTTTACAATAAAGATTTTTATTTATTTGTTTATCTATTTCTTCCTTAGGTCAGCACAATAATAAAAGAGAAGGACAGCGGTCTCGGCATCTCGCTCGAGGGCACGGTACGAGTGGTGGGAGGCAAGGAGGTACAAGCAAGGCACTACATCAGGGCGATAGCTCCCAATGGACCCGTAGCGAGGCTAGGAATGTATAGGGTCGGGGATGAACTGCTTGAGGTATGTAAAGTTGATGTTTTATTACTTGATCTGGTATGAAGTAATGATGATTATTAATTGGAAGAAAACTATAGCCAAATGATGTCGTGTTATTCTTAGTAATGCTTATAATTTGTGAGCCTAATTTTTTATAGTGAAAGCCCAGTGTAATCATTCTTATCATCATGATCCTATGCTTTGCAAGCTACCAGCCGAGACTACAGGAACAAGAAAACTAAATATTTTAATATGATAATGACGACGATGACAAAATAACAAAATGAATTGTTTAATTATAGAGAGTTTTCCATTACACTCAACTTTTCTATTATGAGATTACTGAATATAGTAAAAAATAATAATATATTTTTGTTTATTCCAGGTGAACGGCTGGCGAGTACTAGGCGCTCATCATGTGGAGGTGGTAACCAGACTACGAGCGGTGACGTCACCAGTCCTACTGGTAGTAGTCAGGAAGAGAGAACACTATGCCAACACTGACCGACTGCCTGATGGTGGCTTTGCTAGGGTAAGTAGAAGAGAAACTTTCATGAAGACCTTATCCTTAAGATTCTTTAAAAGTAAGCTAATCTCTGACAATCTTTAAAAAGCGGGAAAGGCGTGGCTGCGGTGATTTAACTGAAACTATATAAGACCTGAATCCAAAAACTACTCAATTTCATGTAGATTGTAGAATATTCTATTTGTATACCGCAACGCCATCTCTGTTTATTAACTTACACTAGTACATAAATAACGCCATCTAGATTTGATAGTTTAGAAGTTTATTATGTCACACTACAGATGGCGTTTTGAGCTATAACCTTTTAGTCTCTCACACGATCTTCAAGATGTATTTTGTTTATAAAATCCAACCAAATACCAATGCCTGTTTCTTTACAGAGTAACATCCTAGGCGGGAGTTTACAAGACCTGTTGCTTCCACCACAGCGACTGATCAAGGCAAAGTCCGAGAGTTCAGTCGCGTCACTCTGCAGTGCTACCACCGTCATGTCGGCTCCACATGATCATGACGGTGAGAATACATACAATGACTTAAAATCACAATTGGGACATGAAATCTAATAAGTGATAGCTTTAGCAGCCAAAACAATGACGGCCACCAGAAAGAAAGTGATAACTGTCGCTTTACTTACAATACTAATAGTGTTTACTACATCCTTGAGGGTTCAAATGTCTCACGTATCAGGTATCCGTGATTTCACTGGTATTTGCAGCACGGTTTAAAGAAAGCCAGTTGCATAAAATGTATAATAAACTGTAAGTAAGGAGCCTATTTTCTAGATTTCTAAAATGTTATGGATTAATGCTATTCTTTGTCATATTATGCCAAACGTTTCCTGTTTAATGTTGTGCCGTATCTATTCATATTCACTATTATCTTTTACAGAATTCTGCACTGAAGATTTAGAACGCGTTCGATCGCGGTCGCTAGAGCCACTTAGTGGTCTTGCGATGTGGAGTGATCATGTGGAATATATCCAGCTGGTGAAGGAGGATAGGGGACTTGGGTTCTCTATCCTTGATTACTTGGTGAGTTTATTTTTAGACTGGACTCGTGGTTATTTAGGGTGTTCCACAAGGTAGTGTTCTCAGGCCTTGCCTATTCTGTGTTGTTGTTGAAATAATGAAACTGGAGATTTTTGTTTGGGCATGTATTTATGAATTATTTTGCCTTTTGAAAACTTCATTAGAAATGGTTTCTAAGGTTGTCTCATAGTTTTTTAGGTTGTTTACTATATTTAAATGTTGTTATTTACTTCGATTATCCCAACTTAATTGATTCAATTTTATTAAATTCAACCATTAATTTGACAAACGCATGATCTTCGTGAATCGGACTTGTCTAGTTATATTTTTGAAGTTTCCTGAAATTATAATTATTGGGAATTTCTCTGATGTGCAAACCAATAACAAGTTTATTTTCTTCGAGTAATAAGTTAATATTTTGAAATGAGAGCAGTCCGTCGTCCTCCCGCAGGACCCGTCGGAGCCCGGCAGCTCCGTGATCGTGGTGCGCTCCGTGGTGGCCGGCGGCGCCGCGGCGCGCGACAGGCGCCTGGCGCCCGGGGACCGCCTGCTCAGCGTCAACGGGCGGGACGTGGCGCGCGCCGCGCTCGCCGTCGCCGTCGCCGCCATCAAGAGCGCGCCCAAAGGTACACCTGCATGACACCTGGGACCGCCTGCTCAGCGTCAACGGGCGGGACGTGGCGCGCGCCGCGCTCGCCGTCGCCGTCGCCGCCATCAAGAGCGCGCCCAAAGGTACACCTGCATGACACCTGGGACCGCCTGCTCAGCGTCAACGGGCGGGACGTGGCGCGCGCCGCGCTCGCCGTCGCCGTCGCCGCCATCAAGAGCGCGCCCAAAGGTACACCTGCATGACACCTGGGACCGCCTGCTCAGCGTCAACGGGCGGGACGTGGCGCGCGCCGCGCTCGCCGTCGCCGTCGCCGCCATCAAGAGCGCGCCCAAAGGTACACCTGCATGACACCTGGGACCGCCTGCTCAGCGTCAACGGGCGGGACGTGGCGCGCGCCGCGCTCGCCGTCGCCGTCGCCGCCATCAAGAGCGCGCCCAAAGGTACACCTGCATGACACCTGGGACCGCCTGCTCAGCGTCAACGGGCGGGACGTGGCGCGCGCCGCGCTCGCCGTCGCCGTCGCCGCCATCAAGAGCGCGCCCAAAGGTACACCTGCATGACACCTGGGACCGCCTGCTCAGCGTCAACGGGCGGGACGTGGCGCGCGCCGCGCTCGCCGTCGCCGTCGCCGCCATCAAGAGCGCGCCCAAAGGTACACCTGCATGACACCTGGGACCGCCTGCTCAGCGTCAACGGGCGGGACGTGGCGCGCGCCGCGCTCGCCGTCGCCGTCGCCGCCATCAAGAGCGCGCCCAAAGGTACACCTGCATGACACCTGGGACCGCCTGCTCAGCGTCAACGGGCGGGACGTGGCGCGCGCCGCGCTCGCCGTCGCCGTCGCCGCCATCAAGAGCGCGCCCAAAGGTACACCTGCATGACACCTGGGACCGCCTGCTCAGCGTCAACGGGCGGGACGTGGCGCGCGCCGCGCTCGCCGTCGCCGTCGCCGCCATCAAGAGCGCGCCCAAAGGTACACCTGCATGACACCTGGGACCGCCTGCTCAGCGTCAACGGGCGGGACGTGGCGCGCGCCGCGCTCGCCGTCGCCGTCGCCGCCATCAAGAGCGCGCCCAAAGGTACACCTGCATGACACCTGGGACCGCCTGCTCAGCGTCAACGGGCGGGACGTGGCGCGCGCCGCGCTCGCCGTCGCCGTCGCCGCCATCAAGAGCGCGCCCAAAGGTACACCTGCATGACACCTGGGACCGCCTGCTCAGCGTCAACGGGCGGGACGTGGCGCGCGCCGCGCTCGCCGTCGCCGTCGCCGCCATCAAGAGCGCGCCCAAAGGTACACCTGCATGACACCTGGGACCGCCTGCTCAGCGTCAACGGGCGGGACGTGGCGCGCGCCGCGCTCGCCGTCGCCGTCGCCGCCATCAAGAGCGCGCCCAAAGGTACACCTGCATGACACCTGGGACCGCCTGCTCAGCGTCAACGGGCGGGACGTGGCGCGCGCCGCGCTCGCCGTCGCCGTCGCCGCCATCAAGAGCGCGCCCAAAGGTACACCTGCATGACACCTGGATACTAGCATTTTATTTGGAGCAACTGTCTATCTGACCTCTACAGCCCTGATACTTGGCAGTACGAATCCCTCGGTAAGATTGGTTGTCAGACTTTCTGGGCTTCTGACTACCCATAAAGAGTATCATAGATGTACGAGTGACAGCCAGGGATCGACGGCGTTGTTCTTTCCGAGGTACGGAGGGATGTCGATGGGTAATGGATAGTCACCCATCCACGGAGCGACCTCGGCAAGTGTTGCTTAAACCTTGACGATCAACCCGTGCGTCATTAATTCACTAACCCCTTGTAATCCATTCAATAGTCACGGGTATAGTAACACTCTTTCTTCTTGATAAAATTAAACTAATAATCCTTGCATCATTATCTAGTGAATGTTAGTACACACGCCACCACATCAAGCTACCCGAAACTCAAATTTTCCCAATCAACTTTGAACCTTATGCTTTAGCGATAAAGTTGCAAATCTATTAAAGAAATTTGACAGATTTTAGTAGGTTGATGTGCTAGCGTCTGTACATTGACACAGCAAATGAATGAACAGACATAGTATTGGCGAGGCAGACAAATACCACGATGTTATCACATTGTGTGTTATGTAGCAAGTTCAATGACATCCAGTGTTAATTGTTTAAACAAATACTTGCTATGTGATAATTACAAGAAGCTATAGATATAAAAAGAATACAAAAAGACACATCATCATTTGCCTGCCTTTTCCCAACTATGTTGAGATTTCCAGTCTAACCGGACGCAGCTGAATACCAGTATGTTACATGGAGCGACTGCCTATCTGACCTCCACAGCCCCGTTACTGGGTAATACGATACCCCTTGGTAAGACTGGTTGTCAGACGTTCGGGCTTCTGACTACCCGTAACGATTGTGAAAGATTCACGAATGACAACCGGAACCAACGGCTTAACGTACTTTCCGAGGCACGGAGGGGTCTCGGTATGTAAAGACGGTCACCCATCCACAGCCCAACCGCGGCAAGCGTAGCTTAACCTGATCGATCGACCTGTGCGGCTGTTATTATTTAGCCACGGGCCCCTCAGAATACAAAAAGACACAACACATTAATTAAACATACAGCCATAGTGTCGAACTCTCTGCCAGCGTCTGTAGGGGGCTGATGGGTTATCCAAACAGCCTTCAAACCAAGAGTGAACAGGCATCTTCTGAGCACGCTCATTCCATCATAGACCCGCTTTTCACCAAGCGAGATCGAAACCAAAAACAGACGCATTTCGCAATAAATCAATTGTTTTTGTGCATAGTTTCCGTTCTTTTTGTCTAGGGTCCTTTCTAAAGAAAGCAATGATGATTTTGGTTCGTGACAATATTGCATCGCATGGAGATTGAACCCACGTCCTCTTCCTGCACAGCCCGTTCCTTGGACTATGTTCTTGGAAAACCTACCCGAAACTGTTATTACTTAAAGGCTTAATAACAGAATAAAAAAGTTCAACAAAATACGCTGTGTAGGAAATAAAACGAAACCTAGCCTGGACTTAATATTATCTGTGTAGGAAGGTAGCATTTATTTTTACCAAGAATAAGGAATTCTACACACACAAACATACATAAACTCATGCCATCTTCCCATGGGGGTAGGCAGTATGTATAGACGCCAGCACATCAAGCTACCCCAAACTGTCAAATTTTCCCAATCCACTTTGAACCTTACGCTTTAGGGATAAGGTTGAAAATCTATTAAAGAAATTTGACAGATTGTAGTAGCTTGATGTGCTGGCGTCTGTACATATCGCCACCCGCTATGATCCTTACGTACATATACTCCTTTTGCCTCGTTTAGGTTCATACATCTGGTCATACCCGCACACCAGTTTCGAGTACTACGCACCTGACATTTCTGAAGAACATACCAATACGGTCACTATAATATTATTTCTAAAAGTGGTCTATAGTTAATAGATATGTGTAAGGAATTCTATTCCTTCGTAACTCCTTTACCTTCTTCACAAGTAGACGATGTCGTTATCTATCAGTAAATACTACGTTGATAATGCAACGTTGTGTGTAAGCAAACATACAGATGGATCTATTGTTTATCACATCTAGAGTTTCTTTTAGTGAAGGCAGTGGTATTTTAAGTAAAATTTCTCGAAACTATTAGTTTTTTAGTGTTGGTGAAGTGCTTACACTATATTATATAAATTATTAACACTAGGTTTTAATTAAATTACTGACTAAATACAAATAAATATAAAAATAAAAGGTGCAGTTACTATTCTGATGATTAGTAATCCTATAATTAAGTAATTAAATACTTATAAATTATTTTTTTAAATATTTGAAATATAAAAACATTTTAAATATAAAAAATAGTAGAGAGGAACCTCCTAACAATGCGGGCCGTGTCTAGAAGTACCGCTTTCTGAATCAAGCCCTTGATCCAGCTACCCAACGAGAGCCTCCTCAGGTGTTGGTCGAGGCTCTTGGCTATTAATCTATTGACTGTCACGACTATCAGCACAATGATCGCTGATTCCGCATCCCAATGTCGACAACCTCGTGAGCCAAGACAACATTCTGGATTTGTTTATCTTTCTTGGGTTTCACGAGGTTCTTATTCTGATGATGTTTATTAACTTACATTAGTACACAAATACTCATTTTAGGTAGCGAAAAGTAAGTGATAGATCCTGGCGTAGGTTTTTATAAAATAGTAGTTAATTATAATGTTACAGTTTTTCTACCTTTCCAGGATTTTTTAAGAAAGACCAATATCCGATTAGTCTCTTGAGGTATTTTAATGTATTTTATTATTACATCAGTATTACATCAATTTTAATGTATTTAATTGCAGTAAAATGTTGGGAAAGGTCTAAAACGTTGTTCAGTTACTTCTTTATCTTTAAATTCTTTGGCAAAACTATTTGCTGCGAATTGACAAAACATCATCTTTTTCATATCACGTTTACCAATATAATTTTCATTGTTACAGGGATAGTAACAATTGGAATAGCGAAGCCGCTACCCTGTAGCACTGTCATCGGCGGCGAGAAGGCAAACGGACACAGCATACAGAGCAGTCAGGTTAGACAGTTCTTAATTATATTATAATAAAAATAGACATAACATTAATATTATTTCTTGTACACAACAGACTATGCTGCGGGGCCATTGCGTAACACACTAACAGTCGGAATAGCTTTATTTTTGACAGTTCAACAACATTCATTGCATTATTTAAGTTGTTGAGCATACAAGTTTTTCGAACATATGAAGCAATGGATTAGCAATATCCTTCAAAGTGATTCAGATTGTGATTGATAGTGTGTGACGCAATTAGGCTGCAGGTCATTTATGAACGTATCGTGACTTTTTAAGACCTATTTGTATATCATAATAAAATCTTATATTACGGTAAAAATCTAGATAAAAATAGATGATTGGAAGACGGATAATTACTAAAGTTCCTCCAAACTAAGTTGTCTTCTTTAGACTGAGGACAAATTGTAGTTAATATCTGTTGTGTACAGGAATCTTGAAGTTAGCAAATGTTTGTTTTTAAATAGTAAAAAAATGTATTTAAATCTTGTGACATTCTTATTTTTTATAATGGTATTTTTTTACACAATAAAATTGTACAAGAAGTCACGAGGTTTGAATAAAGATTGATGTAACGGTTTCAAAGTAAATATTTTTAAGAAAAATAAATATTTTATTTTTATTTAAACGCGAAGTGTCGTGATATTGTACACTGAGGGGAAAATAAAAGTAAGTTCCGGTTTCTCTTACTAAAGCTTGTCTTTGCTTAGAGCAGTATTAATAACCTATAACGTAGCATGCATTTTTATTACGATACTATTCTTACTTCCAAATTCTTCTTGTACAATAAAGGGAATGACATTACCGCTCTAAGGATTGTTCTAGCAATTAAGAAAAATAGTTTCTATTGAAATGTGTGTTTGTATGAATATTTCCCTTTAGTGTACAATATTGTTTGCATGCTTTATTGCTAATAAGTACACGAATAATATAATTTTATCTAATATTTGTAATGGTTTTTTTAAACACCAAATACTCGTGTGTGTTTTCTCGTTCATTTCATTGTACTAAAATATATTTATTTCATATTTTCTGATGATTGCATTTATCGCAAAAATAGTAAAACTAATTCTGATACTACTGTTACACCTCAAGTAAAAATCAAACCTTCCTTTACAGAAACTGGAGTACTTCACAAAAATCCTGCGTCTAATAATGTCCCTGCACCAAGATATAATGGAGCTCCAGCTGCAATGTTCCCACGACATTCTGGACCCGCAGCCTTTCCGAGTGCCTCCCAAGATTAAAGCCGAGATCACCATGAAATGACAAAGAGACCGGCTGAAGTATTCAGTCAGTGTCGAAGTTCCAGATGGGAACTCTCAGGGCGAGGGCGAATTAGATTGTGATGAACTGGATATTTAATTGTTCATCGTAAGGCTGTATTAGGCAAACGGTTTGCGGTTAGGTTTAGATTGAGTAAGTTATCGATGCTTTTTGCAGTTCAAATTAGAGATGCAACTAAAGTCGAATACCGTATATTATTTTGGCCACGCTCTCGGCCGAAGCGCTGAATATTCCATGGCTGAATGTTCAGCAAAATATGAGAGGTTATTTCATGATTTGGCATTCGGTGTTCGCCCGAATAGTACGCAACATTCGGCTAAATATTAAAAAAAAAAAACTAGCCGAATAGGCCGAATACGGTATAGTTGCCTAATAATTCTGGCATCTCAGTTAAAATAATATGGTTCGTTGATTGCTTGCCATTTACTCTTTGTCTAATGTGGCCACGCCCAAACGAACTTTCGTGATGGATAATAGGTTATTTGATATTTGCTGTTGTGAAAAATAGGGGTACAAACCCACACAAAAATATTAAAAAATACTGTGTTAAATGTAAATTGTTTATTTCCTATTGTTGTATACTGAACTATTGACAATTTTTTCCGCATTTAACCCTAAAAGTAGGTAATTTAAGCAGAAGCTTGAAATGTGTATTGATTCCTTTACAATTTCAAACCAATGTGCTGGTTAAGAACTGATTGATAGTAATAAGCTCGACTTGTTGGAATTTTGATAGAAATGTAACTTGATAGAAGGAAATGGTTGTAAGTTCGGGGTTAGGAATAAAAATATGAAAAAAGAGTGGTTATAATGGATAAGGTAGAAAGTTTTAATACTAAAAACTAAAAATATAGATTAAAATTAAAGCATTAAGTTAATTGAGCAGCGAAACAAGCTGATGCAATGAAAACTAAAAAGTTTCGAGGAGCAATATGAAATTGTTTGTTCAAATGAAACTAAAGAAACGTCCACTTTTTTAACACTTATGAGCTTGAAAATTGGTCAATGTTGCTTTTAAAACTTCTTAAATCTAATTATATACTCAATTGTCCCAATTTATTAGTAGTATGCACCTGAAAATCTTTGTCCCTATTGGGTTTTTAAAATCTTAATGTTAAAAATCTTTACCTATTTCTCTTCAAACGTCGCTTGGTATAACTAGCTATAATGTTATAGAATATGGGCAATGCTGCGAAAGAATTAGTCATAGATAAAAAACAAATCAGATCTGTGGTCAAATAATCATATTCATAAATGTGTGTAGAAATATTATCTCTGCATCAGCATAATAATTCAATCTATAATGTTCCCACTGTTGGGACACAGGCCTCCTCTATTCGAGAGGAAGTGGTGGATCTATGCATTAAAAAAAGGTTTAAATATCTTGATTAATAGATAGATGAATAGCAGCAAAAATAGTATTGTTTGTGAAATATTTAGTCAATTTAATAGGATCTGCGAAAAAAATAAACAAGAAAAAAACTTACGTGCTCAATTCCAAAAAGAAGATGATTCCAATTCTAGTACCTAAATGTTATAATAAAATAATTGTGATCTTAGATATTGATGTCTATTTATATCATGGTTGTGTAGTTGCGAAAATAGTATTTATATAAATGTAGATAAATGTGTTAGCCGTCAATTTCGGATATGTGATAGTTTTTCTAGTCAAACTCTCATTATATTGTGAAACAGTTCCATAGGGTTGCTTATCACAAAGCTACCAAACTAAGATGCACTCCAAAATATACTTTTCTGGTATACAATCAAGGGATCTTTTCCTCTAGACATTGGTTCATAACCGCTTGATCCACGAAGAGAAGCGTGATAAGCAACATGAGCCTCTATGTGTTTTAGAAATCATCATTTTATTCCAAAGAATCTTCAATCAAAATGATTACAAGAAAAGTCCATTAAGTATAAAACAAGTAGACGAACAAGCAAAAATAATAATGAAAATACTTAAATAATACTAAGTGCATGTGGAACGGTATTCGCTTCGCTTAAATAGAAAACATAGGAGAGCATAAACTATTTTGCAAATCTTTGTAACTATTAGTAATTGCGTAAAATTTTTCAAACATATGAAGCAATGGATTAGGCATTTTTCTTGAAAATCCTTCAGATTGTGAAAGTGTGTGACGCAATTGTGATGCGGATTAAAATTTGTTATGTACCTCGTGAAGGAAGTGAAGATAGCTTTAAATAAAACAAAATGGCACTTACGCTTGTGTACTAATACATTATAAAAACTGCAGTCAATTTGAAAGGAATTAAAACAAAGCTTTGATTGAAATGAAAAAAAATGTCTACAGGTAATTCATAACATATCATAGGATAAGCATCGCGTATTGTTTTTGTAAATATACTGATATTTAAATGAAAAGAACATAATTTATAAAAATATATTTATATTTATTGTTTTATATAATTATTTGAAAATATAAAGACTGTTAAAAACTTGTGTTAATTACATTAAAAATTCGGACATTCCATTTGCGGATATTAGTCGTTTTGTTAAATGTCTGATTTGGTGTTATTGTCTACTACGTATAATTATATTTTGTTACTTGTGACCCACCTAAATTTATGATTTGGATTTTTATGTATAGCATCACCAATTTTGGAATATGTCTGTAAAGAAGAGTTATTGCATAAACAATAATAAAATTCAAGACTGAATTGACTTTGATCCATAATTCCATATTGCAGATGGCCTATTTTTCTGACAAAAATACAAGGTGGCTTCGGCAATGACAGTAAACTATTATTAATCTGTGGTAACTTACTTGTTTTAATTATCTCATTATAATAACAGGCATCATAATTATGGCATCATATTCAGTCTTCAGATAAAAGTCTTACCATTTTTGGCTACCTACGTACAAATCTGAGCGGAAACCCGCGACGAAAATTTTGCATCGCATAAATGCTCTGAATTTTTTTCCGTTCCATTTTATGGTTAGCGGGTCATTCAATAGGGTCTTTTTAAGCAGTTTGATTCATGGTGGTAAAGTCAGAAAAATTAAATGCTGACCAAATTAACTACCAAGTTAAATTGTCTGTATATTCAAAGCATAACTGTCATTCTTTGACAGTTGTATCCAATGGCTACATTGACCTCTATTAAACAATTACGCTGGATTGAGTACACTATATGAAATGACAGTTGTTTTTTGTGCTAATTCAAAGCGCCCCGCTCGACCGTCTCAGGAGCTAAAACTGACACATTGTTGCAAATGATCTTCGTGTTGTTTTGGTACGTCTCTGATGATTTAGGTCTAAATCGTGGAATATGACTTTTTTCCATTTTGTGTTTACTACGAGATATTTAGAACATTCTTATCATGAGAGTATGCGCATTTTGTAAAACTCGCTATCAAAAGTATTACTTCCACGGACGCTCACGTTGCTATCAGCGCCAAAATGGTGAAAATCAAATGCCTTTGTTTTGTCATCGACAGTTTGATGTCCAGCGTACTTGTATAATATAGATCAGTAGTTATAACAGGGCAAGTTGACATTTGGTGTCAGTTTGCAATTAATTTCTCTGACTGTTACTAGTTGGAGTATCAAACCGGCTTTCAACAGATTAACCCAGAAATTCAACACATTTGAATTACTTTTTAAAATGTCTGCCTTACGAGTATAATAACTCTTCAGTAGATTTTCACAGTACAGTCAACCTCGAAATTGCCTTACCACCCTAAGATTGAAAGTCACTTGCATGTCATAAAACGATAAGGTGTATTTGTCTATGTGACAGTTCGATATTATCAACCTTACTGAAGCCAAAATTTTCTTGGAATTGTCAAGGGCTGCCTTGTTGGTGTAAAGGTCGCAAACGCTACTGCTGAGCATGAGATCCGGAACTTAATTATCGGGTCTGGCAGTCATGGTGATGGCATTAGGCTAACTGCCCTATCATGTGGGAAACTGGCGAAATGCACCTCTGCCTAACCCTTTGGTGAATATAGGCGTGATGTTATGTAGACAAAAGTGGTACAGCAATTACAAGGCCGACTGCACATCCACTGTCATGGTCTAAGTTATAAAATGTTCGTAATAGTATACTAATCGTATGTCCGTCGTCGCTTACGTCCGTGTTAAATGTTCTACGCTTTGTTGTGTGTCGCTAAATATACGTTGCACATGAATACAGTGTTTCATTTCTATTTATAATGTGAAATACACCCTAAAATAATAATAAAAACAAGTGCGTTTGGGGGACCCCGGTAAATAATAAAAAGGTACCTACAGAGAAAGAGAAAATTTGTTTTAATACGCGTTTTTAATACAGAGCCATCTAGTATAAGTATTTAGAAGCTCCCACAAAGTTGTCATCATCATGGATTTTCTATTTTGACCACGCTATGGTCTTTGGCACCACCAAAAACCGTTAAAAAACGATACCCACGACGAAAAATGTTAAAGTTTCCGCAGCCGCCATGTTGGATTTCTATGTTGGCCTCACTATCGGCTTTAGCACCCTCGAAAATCGTGAAAACTATCCCTCTCTATCTCTCTCTCTTTCTCTCAGACATAGAGAAAGTCGCATAGAGTGATTTAAATACCACTTTAATCCTGCTATAAGTCGCGTCAAACAAGTTTGTTTCAAAAAATATGGCAAACCAAAAAAACAATGAAGTGACAAGTCTTTAAAGCTTTAATTTGACTATTAGAGATTCATAAATTACTCTTTCCTGGAGTGGTGCTTTTCCACAAGCGATGGAACACTTTATATCGTATCCTTCATGTCCTGTCATCTGCAAGTTACAGGAACTGATGGCCCCACGGTTCTTTTGTTCAAAAATCAATTTCTGATAATAATTCATTATTAAAATTCCTTTGCAAAGATTGTAAAGATCGTAGCCCTTTTCTAAAAAGAACAGATATTACGGTTTCTGAATAATCAGTTTCAACTACGCGGTTTCAACCGATCTACAAAGTTACCTAAATCCGCAAAAAAGACCATCCAGTGTATTAAACAAGTTAATACTCTACGTTTACTATTATTTATTTTAACATTGACTTTAACACTGATTGTTTGATGTACATACATCGGAAAGTAAAGAAAAAAATAAACAACAATAACGACTTCACCATATGTTCGTCACGTCCCAGATTAAACCGAACGCTGGCTCACTCAAAACACTCATAAATCCTTAAGTAGTTTACACTTCGCCGTTTTATTACCAACTGTCGAATAACACCTACATGTTTCACAGGAATGCATTAACTCACTGGCATCTGATGACCACACCGGCATGGACTCCTTTCACGAATGTCTGCAAGAATACGGCGAAGGCCTAGAGGTAGTACAAATATGCCTTGAGCCTGAAGAAGCTTCTATTAAAGATGATGAACTATCGGCACTAGGAGATCTTAGCCTTGAAGAGTGTAAGAAAATCAAAAAAGATATAATTAAAAATGTTAAAACTGACATCAAAATCAATGGAGTGACTGAGTTAAAGTTTTCTAAATCTGACGAGTCTTTAGATGAGCATGATGATGATATGACAATAACTGAAGATGATATCCTCGTCGCTCCTAGAGAACTTCAAGATCCCAGAAGTAAATCTGCAGATAGAAAGGAAGATGGTGAACGGTGTTTGTCTAAACAGCAAAGTAAAGACATTTCTACTTCAGACGAAATGGTTTTTGCAGTCACACCGACGGGTCTAGAAAGAATAAGTTTCGATAAGTATTGGAAAGAAAGTGACGTGAAAATAATAGATAAGGAATTAGTTAAAGTGAAAAGCGTTGAAAGTTGGAAAGAGTGCCTGAATTCCCCAAACGAAGACACAGGCAGTTTCTACGATGCAACCACAAGAATTTCCGTCCAGGAAGAGAATAGTTCCCTACTGTATATAGACCACGAGATTGACGGTTACGAAACATGTCTGGACGAAGATTCGTCATCACAGAAGTGTACAGTAAAAAACGCTCGTAAAATGAACGGGGATACTGACATCAAAGAGTTTAGTAAACACGATGAAAAAATAGCATTTAAAAACAAAGACAACGATGTAAGTGCCAAAGTAGTGAAGGAACAGAACACTGCCAATGCGACGGGTGGTGACTATGCCTCGTACAGACACCCATACGTCCACGAACATATAATAAAGCAGATGAAATCATTGAGGATAGAACCTCTTAACGTAACCGTACATAAAAAGAAGAAGAAAGAAAAAAGTCCAACAAAGCCGTCCAAAAAAGAGAGGATACAATGCGTCGAATACTACAACGATCAAGCTGAATGCTTGAAAGAAATACGACAGCAGAAACTGGAAGAAGAAGAGAAAAAGCACAAAACAGAACACAAGCACAAAGAAAAGAAACACAATGAAGAACACCAGCACAAAAGAGAAAACAAGCACACAGAACACAAAAGACATACTGAAACAAGTCTTGTGGTAATGGATAGGAAGATACAAATAGCACAGGAACCTAGTGAAGAATCTACGGACCCCGAAACGAACTATGTACCAGGTTGTCATAAATGCTTTTTGGAAAACTATGCGTATGCTATAACTCAAGCATACATGGCCGAAGCAAACGAGTGTAAATATTGTGATGTGATTCGGGAGATGTTGGAAGTGCCCAAGAGTACGAGTAGACGGGGTTCGGCCCCGGCGTTGGTGAACTTGGAGAGCAGTTCGGAGACTGATGAGGAAGATCTTCTGATGGTGCCTATGGTGAAGGACAGAAGGAAATCTGCGGGTATCCTGAAGTATCCCCTGTCTTCGAGGAGGCCTAGGTGAGTGATGTTTGATTTATATGTAGTTTTGTTGTAACTGTTTTACGATTTTCCCATGAAATATTATTATGAAGGAAGTTTGATCTAGCGTTAGAGTACTACGGTAGTTGTTATCGACAAAATTTCGGTTTTGATTATGCAGGTTTTGCTGTTATGGACGATAAACATTTTTGTCAATGAGTATCTTATGTTTTCTGTGCAAACCAATTTTTTTATATTCCCATGTTTAACGTCAAATGATTTTACCGAGTCAAATAAATTAGCTAGCGAAACTCCGCAGACGTGATTTAAAATCTAATTAGAAAATCAAAATCTAACTCAGAAAAACAGTATTACTTGCGCCCGGAGCGTGGATAGGATCTTATCTATCCTATTCTCACTATCACTTTTACACTTATTCTAACTTATCACACTCACTTCACTGGTATAATAACTTATTCATGTTCACTATTCACATGAGCACGTTCGGCGTTCGTTATAAAAACATTAGTTTATAAAGAAGTTGTATCTATTTACTTACCACTTGTATAAAACTATAATATTAGTTAAGTTAACGGACAGTAATCATTTCTTACTAAAAAAGAACAATATTGTCATAAACAAACTTGCAGTTCGAATTCATTTCTAAAACCACTTGATTTACCTTTTTTTCGTAGTGTAGGCAACGATCCTACCGCATGCAGCCAAAGTCATGGTTAATTTACTGATTTTAATAATTTTCTTACGCCCAAATGAATTTAATACTATACAATTAATCAATTAAACAACTATTTATATCATATTTATTTATTAACCTTGTTATTTAAAGGATAAAGCTTGTTATTAAATTTTAAAGCCCTATTACCGGTTTCTCATAATAAGTTGAACCACACTATTATAGCCCGTAACATAGCTAACTTCACGTGCAACAAAATAATCGCGGAGCAATGTAAATTTCATTTGTTTTCAAGAGTACCGAATCATGTGACTGTAAAATTAATATTGGAATCGTATTGGCATTTCATTGGAATTAAAATTAGTTTGGAGAGTACCTAAGCCCCAAGGTTTGTATGAAAGAAGATTTCGGAAATTCGAAAAAAAAAATTGCACCCGTGCGAAGCTGGGGCGGGCCGCTAGTAATAAATATAAATAAATCATATCTGCGGAATTTCGCTAGCTAATTTATTTTAATCTTGTGTACATGAAGAACCAAATAATTGATAATCTTGAATGCTATCATTCCCACAATTAAACAATAATGATGAAACACAAACATACGGTGCATCGCAAAAGATTTCCTGCCCACTCGTGCCTAATGCGATGAAGCCCCACGGAAAGGACGGGCTTAAGTCTATCTGTTTACACCTTTATTACTGACTACCATTCAAAAATCAACTTTACTTCATCAACTACATAGTCTTATTCCGCTCAACAGCCATCGGCCTCTGTCCTAAGTACATTGGGCAGATGAAATTGAACTCTACCCGTGGTGGGTTTAGGTGGATTTTCGACTGTGTTTGGTTAGGAAGGTTGTTCTTATAAACATGCTTACTCTAATATCGCCGTCAAGTTCAAGTTGTCAAAGTCATTGTTGAATGAGGGTTTTCGTGAAAATTTACGACACCAGTTGGCACCACTGTGACAAGAGGTCTTCCAATATAAAATATATGATGACGTTCATCATTCGATTCATTCATTCGTTCATCATTCAGTCATGACTAAAGAAAATATAGGCTCTTTGACAGATGTCTGGACCTGACGTGTCAGTGCTGCCACCTGGCGAACTTCATTTCAGAAAACCCTCATTCACGTCGTCTAGAACATGGACGTTGTAGTCATATGAAATTGATACAATATCCATAAACAGGGTAAATAAATGGGTTATAACGACACGTTGTATGTAATTGTAGTGTTTTTTCTAGACAGTTAAGTAAAGTAAATGATAAATGATTTTATTTTTGTAAGTAGGTTTGTGGAAACACTTTTACACGTCAATCATGTTTTTTTAAAACTAGATGAGTTCGGCGTTTCCTCTCTGACTACTCTGAGAAGAAAGGCCGTAACAAACTCAGAGATCACAGTCTCTTTTAAAGTCCAGACATAATCTTGGTCAGGTTCGAAGACAATGTAGATCTTTTGATGGTCTTTTGAAGAAAGAACCACACAGAGGACCTGTCCAGTCAGTGCACGCATTTGTCAGAAATCATGCAGCTCAACTGAAGACTTAAGGAGCTCAACCATTCGACGAACAATACCAAAGAAAGGACATTTGGGTAGGCCACATAAATAACTCAAACTGCCAGACCATGAAAAAAAATACTAACAGAACAGAGAATAATGATAAAAATATAAAATGACCCACACCGTCTTCACATTCACAATAAATAAAATAATTTTACAAAGTAAGCAAATGTCATCATCACTACATAGTATAAAACAAAGTCGCTTTCTCTGTCCCTATGTCCCTATGTCCCTTTGTATGCTTAAATCTTTGAAACTACGCAACGGATTTTGATGCGGTTTTTTTTAATAGATAGAGTGATTCAAGAGGAAGGTTTATATGTATAATTATAATAATAATGTTTCCGTGCGAAGCCGGGGCGGGTCGCTAGTTGTTTATAAAAAAAATCAGTAATGTCAATGTGTATTATATATAAACAAAAATATTCAAAATGCAGAAATTGGAAGCAACTCAATCCCAAGCCTTTTTGTCCTCAATATAATCTTTAACGGTATAAAAGGCTTTCGGGCACAACTTACGTTTGACAACTTAATTTTGACAATTCAAAAGTGCCTGTAAATGGTTTAATTGAAATAAATGCTTTGAGTTTGAGTTAAAAAAACCACGGTTACTCCATCACAAAAGACCTTGCCATTTCTTGAAATAGTATATTTCATTACAAGTGCGGAAAGGTTGTCATTGCAAAGAGTTCCGACAAATGTCTACCCGAGCCGAGGTGCAGCCGAAGGCGAGGGTTGACAGTCGGAACAAGTTGCAATGACGGATTCGCACGTGTACTGAACGACTATTTTTAATACAGTTGCGAAAAAATGAAGCAATTTAATAAAATAATAAAAACACAATAAACTCAACTAACCAACGGCGCCAACCGTAGAATATAAGCAGAGATTTTTTTTTCTTCACCCATTCTGGTAGGCAAAGGGAACTATGCCCATACAGCCAAGTCTTCAGTAGAATTTTTTTATTGATATGAAATGAAAATGAAATTTAATGAGATGAAATGAAATGAAACCTAACCTAACACATTCAATCAAATCATTAAATCTGATATTGAAACAAATTAGTAGCTTCTTTTTAGAAATATACACGGTATTTGCATGAATCATAAAAATTTCTATGAATTTTTTTAGTAAAAACTTCATGGTTGGTTTTTCTTTTTAATAGACATTATTTTGACAGTTGGGAAAGAGAACGCACGAGTTCGGGAAAGGTAAAAAAAAGCACGAGTATGTAATAGCCCACATCCCGAACGCTATACGTCCCTGCAATACACCACTTTTTGAGCAACTGTATTAAAAAAGTCTTTACAATTAAAAGAAAAATCAGCGGTTGAAAAACAAAACGTTAAGTTGTTGAATGAATGTAGTGACTCCATAATCACCATTTCTCCATTACAATGGATAAATAAATAGGTACCTACAATGGACAACGTACGAGAATTGTAAAACATCAAGGTTCAAAGTATTTATTTCAAATAAACCAATTACAGGTACTTTTGAAGAAAGATGAAGCGTAGTAGGTACCTATGGAGAAGAACGGGCAAGAAACTCCACGGGCACTCTTTTAAATCATAAAATTGTTACCAAATATTGGTAACATCATTCGTATTGAAATTATACATGTGAGAACCAAGTAGAAAGATGTACACGTTAAAAGCGTTCATAATAATAAAGATAAAAATAACAGAAAACAAAAACAATTCAGAAATAAAAAAAGCTGTGGCAGCTAAGAGATGACCAGTCCCTATACTGACAGCGCCCGTTCACGAACATGACGCATAGAAAAAAACATGATCCAATAATCAAACTAACCTTTTCACTCTTAACACGTCTAGTCTTTTCACCTCACACAATCAATCTGCCTAGCCTCGTTTGAACTATGTTGGGGTCTTCATGTCTAACCTTATGCATCTGAGTACCAGTATTGAAATAAAGCGACGGCATATCTTATCTCCACAACCCAGTTACTGGGTAACACGATACCCCTTGGTAAGACCGGTTATCAGACTTTCGGGCTTCTGATGATCAGCAACAATGGTCAAAGATCCACGAATGACAGCCGGGACCGACGGCTTAACGTGCATTCCGAGGCATGGAGGGGTCTTGGTATGTAAAGACGGACCTATCCACGGACCGACCGCGACCGGGCTGTTATTACTTTGCCACGAGCCCTGTTGGGATCTTTATCCACGTGAATACTAAAAACGTCAAGATTTAAAAAGAAGATCCGCCACATCAAAACAAACATTATAATGAAATAATCTAACTGACCTTTTCACTCCACTTTCAAAAGTAGGTACCGTATGTACGAACCTGAATAATTCACATATTCCTACTATTTTACTAATTTTGCTAAGTGGGTCCCACTCTTGGGATGAGCTGGTATTAATGTAATGAACTACTGATCTCAGGGGAGCGATGTATTCAATAATATATCGTTCAATTTAGAGCTGTTTCCTCGGTATGCGAGCGGTGACATGGAAGGAAGGGCTGGTTTAACAGAAAGGCTTGTTTTATCAAGAGTATTTTTGTTAGGAAGTTGTGCTGATAATGTTATGAAAATATAATATCCTAACGTAACTAAAACTATAAACAAACTAAAAATTTGGCGTCGAAATATTTCTCCGCATTACTGTCGACTGGTAATGTACCTGAGAGACTGGAGACATTGCCACATTGTATGGCAATACTTAACCTCTGGCCAAGGTAAAAGCCAGCCCTTGGGTCACGGGGGGAAGTGTTAACTAGCCGTATTTTGATAAATGACTCTTCTGATGGGCTCGTCGCTAAATAATAACAAACGCACGGGTCGCTCGCAGATTACGCTTGCCGAGGTGGGATGGGTAACCATCTATTACATATAGAGACACCTCCGTACTTTGGAAGAGCACGTTTATCCGTTGGTCCTGGCTGTCATTTGTAGATCTTTGACAGTCGTTAGTCAGAAGCCCGAAATTCTAAGAATCAGTCTTACCAAGGGATATCGTATTATCCAGTAACAGCAGTCGCCTATCTGACCTCCACAATCCACAGCACACAGCACACAGCTGAATACCAGTATTTGGTTAGACTGGAAGCAGACCACAACATAGTTGGGAAAAGGCTAGACAGATGATGATGGCTTTTCCGTGAATCGTTCTTTTGAAACTCTATATACATACTTTAAACTGGCAGTTTGTTCTTGTGAGAATAAGCCCTGAAAAAAGACTCCCGTGGCTTCTTAAAATGTCAAGAAGTCGATTTTTTTAAGAGCAAGAACAATTTGCTGTTCTCCGGTAAAATTTATTGAATGGATTGATTTTTAAAAATTTTAACCCAAGAGAATTTAGACACACGTGCCTACTGAATTTATGGTAACTGGTTGCGCAACGATATACTTGATTTAGTTCTATAATTGCCTCGCTGGTCTAGTGGTCGTGTAGAGGTGTGAGGAACAGGGTATAAAGTTCACTCATACTCTATAGAAAAGGGAGGCCCTCCGACCAGACGGGTGTTGTGTCTGGCGGTCAACGGCCCGCTGATTAATGTCGGGCCGTTGTAGGTAATGCTAGTTCCGCGGTAAACTCTGCTTGCGCGATGCAGGATTTTGCGTGACGTCAGTATGACGCGTTGTTCGCATGTGGCGTTGTAGATACCGCTGCAGTCGCAAACGCTACTGCTGAGCATGAGATCGAGGTCGAGGGTTCGGTTCCCAGGTTGGGAAAAATTTTATTCAGTTTTTCCATCTCGAATTTCTCTTTACCAGCGCGGAGTCTGGATCTGTGCGCTGTTGATGGGAATAGGCTCGCCCCTTGTAACATGGGACTTGAACACAACTGGCGAAATGTGGGTGTACTATAGGAACACATCTGCCATACCCTTCGGGGAATACAGGCGTGATATTTGTGTTATGAAACAATCTATTCTATCACATGAAACAGTCAAATTCAAGACTTTAATTTTGTAAAGAGTTTGATAACATTTTCTACTTACCTAAACGAAATCGCGTGACCTGACTATCCTTGGAGACAATAAATAATAAAATGGCAATGTTCTAGCTTATAAATAAACTGTTGTGTAGAAAATTAATGAAAAATAAAATCCAGGCCCACGGCAGCTTATGTAGGATTAAAGAAAACACTAGTGATGCGACACGGGGCTAGTTTGTGTGTCAATATCGATAGTTTTGAAGGCTGAAGAGAACATTAACGCGTAATTATTTCAAATTTTTAAACTTCTATCAGCTATTATAAATCTTTGGAGATATATTTAGGTACCTCTGTTCTTTGGTTATTACAGGCGCGATGTGCTATGTATTTTTGTAATTATGTGTTTGCTGTGTAATAAATAATTCACGCACACATTGTTACTAGTCTGATTTAAAAATAGTAAGACTTAACTTTTACTTTGTTACGTTATAAAACATTCACATTATTAATTACCACTAAGAAAAAACTCAATATATTCTCATTCACACTAATAAAAAACTAGATAAATGAAAAACTTCGAAATAAAAAGAAACATTCATTCCTGAATTTCTTTGAGAAAATTGACCGTGATTCAACCTATCGTTAGTCAATTATACAAATGGCTTAAAATTCCGGTAAACAGATAAATACACGCCAACAAATTTGTTGTTTCATAATCTGACATTACCATAACATCTTGACATGTCTTGGGGCGGCACCACTTTCTTAGCCAAACGTCATTGGTATGTCAAATTCAATATGGCAAAATTTAGTTCGTTATTTCGCCGTCGGTCAAGTTTAATTGGTCGGTTTGCTCTGTTTAATTTAACTACGTTTACACACCAACGTATAAAACTTAAAGATTTACACGGTAAATTATTAAAATGAATTATTTGTAACGGTTTTATGTTTTCTTCAACAGAGCTTTGAACTCTTGAAGTAACTGTGAAACGCCAATAATGTCGAAAGGAGTCAGACAATTTATCAACAATATTATTACACAAAGTTTTCATTATGTCTGTCTGTCTGAACAAATATTGCGATCATCAATCAGTCAGTTGATTATGTCGATATTCCTTGTTCTTTGTAGCGTACCGTCATTTATTATATGGAATTGGGCGTTTAATTAATTTAGCTTTATATCAGTAAGATAATAAAATGAAAACACTAACAGTTGAGAATAATCCAGGTTGTGGGTCAGTGGGCTAATAAGGTTGCTAGAATTATATATAAGTACTAGCTGTTACCCGCGATTCGTCCGCGTGGAATTTAACAAAAAAGTTATTGTTCAGTTCGCAGAGTTTACGATAACTTATTAATTCTGTATTCCGCGTAAAGAAATCCCTATGCTAATTTTAATGAAATTCTTCTATTTTATGAATCGATATTTTGTTTTTGTACACATTTCTCCATTTAGTTCCGTTTTTTTATTTTTGCATTTTTTGTTTTATTATAAACAAAAAATGCAAATGGGCTAAAACAACAACACTACTGGCGTTGCTCGCACGTGAACATGCCACGTATAGTTGCCCATGTTTCTTTGCAACGACACTACTCGCAAAGTTTCCATTGCAAAGTTTCGGTGGGTTTAAATTACAGAGTAGTATGATGGGCATGCCAATGTTAAGTTCTAGTTTACAATTATACTGTTTCAAAATACTGTTGGGTTTAACCACTTCATCCGGATTGCAAACTGTATTGATGGAAAGGTATGTTTGTGATTCACCAGATAGCTTATCTAAAATGCGCTGATTAAGCGCAGGAACCTTTCAGTTCATAGGTGCTAAAATTGATCGTTCTCACAACCACGAATCTTCTTTGATATTGAGATTGTGAATATCATCATAAATACTATGTATTAAAATTTCAGTGTCCGCCACAACCTAACATAGACCGGTAGGTAGTTCTATATCATGAGTACTATTCACTTCTGGACACTTTCCCTCACCAACATCAAGAAGTATTTTGCTAAATTCTGAATCGGCTGAATGTGCTCTCATTACAAACAGACATTCCAATTTTATTTATTTGTATACATATAGAAGAAACCTATTTTTTTTTTCTAAAATAAAAGTAGCCTAAGTTACTCCTTATTACATCAGCTCGGTTCTGCCGTTTCAGAAATTAGCCAGAATAAACAGACAGACAGACAAAAATTGTAAAAAATGTTATTTTGGTATATGTATCGTGTATACATCCGTATTCATTTAGTAAAAAGCGGTTTTTTTAATATTACAAACAGACACTCTTATTTTATTTATTTGTCTAGGTGTATAGATTTGTATAGATTGTAGTTTTTCAAGAATATTTTTGTTAACATAATTTTCTTAATTTTTTTTTAAATAATAGTAATAATTATGGAATTTGGGAGCAAACACCCCCACGTTTGCCATAATCACCACGCTTGGCAGGCAGGTTGGCGAACGCAGTGTGGTTTTAAAAATGCAAAGAGAACACTGCTGCCCATTATCTAGGAAGCCCATTAGTAGCTTTTTACGAAACCCACGGGAAATAGGGTGGTGCTCTATGTCCAGCGGTGGGCGTCTTTTGGCTGAAATGTACTAATTTAGTATAATAAAACGTTCATTTCGACGGACAAAGGATCATAGTACTTAAGAACAAAATTAAAAACATACATTTAAACATATACGTCATATTACAAATTTCGATTGCACAGTACGTCAACCATATAATAATAATAATAAAACTTTATTGATCATTTTCAAGTACATACATCGAACATATTTACATGCATGGTACATACGTGTTTGTATGTACATGGGTATATAATTTATATATGGTAAAATTACAGATTTGCTACAATTGTAGTGGTTCTGATCTCCTAACTAGGTTACTGTATAACCTGTATGAAGGAGTGACAGTTCCGATCCCCCTTGGATTCCAAGTATTTGTTGTACAAGTTGTTGTTTACGCTTACGCATTTGACTGCTTTAAAAATACGGTATTACTAAATGTAAAAAAATTAAATAGTTTCATTTCATGTGTGTGTGGTGGATGAGTATGTGTGTGTGAGCGAGCGTGTGAGGGTGTGTGTGTGAGCGAGCATGAGAGGGGGTGTGTGTGTGTATGTGTGTGAGTGTGTGTATGTGTGATTGTGAGTGAGTGTGTGAGGCTGTGTTTACTTGTGTGTACAAGTGTATGTATGTGTGTTTTTTGTGTTACACATTATGTTGAGTGTGCTATGCTCCATTTTAACTTACCCCTAAATAAGTATTTTTTTATAGCAATGGTAATAGTGGCAGTCGTAACTCCTCAAACGTATCATCGTAATCTTCATCGACAAATCACTCCTCGACAAGTCGCATCACTATTAGAAAATTGTTAATACCCGTAATTGAGTTATGGCCAAGCGACCTCAATGTTCCATTGTGGATTGTCAAGCCGCTACTGGCAAACGTTACATATTATCGTCATTAGCCGACGTATTCGGCGAAAGGCCATCATTTCGCCGAAAGTGTAGGGTTTCGCCGACAGTTTCGGCCAAGCCGGAATCGGGAACATCGGATGGTATGACGTGTACTGTTGGCTGACGGAGGATAGTGGCTACTGTATCGGTGAGTCGATTGTGAATTTACTGTTAGATAATTTAATAACGAAAATAGAGTTAAGTTTAACTAAAAACCAATTGCCGTAATTAAAAACGTTCAAAATCTAGTCGAAATCTTATCTCAGGGACAATCAATGTCAAAAACTTGTCTTAAATGTGGGGATTTTAGAGATATTTTTGACAGATTGAGTCTGATACATTGCACCTGACTGAGATCAGACTGTGAAAATCAAATTGTGTCCTCTGGTTTCAGCAGGATTTTAATAAATGACCTTGAAACAAAGATTTGGATCGGCTCTTAAATAATTCAAATTAAACAATTTAGTATATTGGGTTTGGAATTTCTCAGTAGCCTGGAGTCTGGATATGTGCCCGGTTTATGACAATAGGGTCGCCCCTATTACATGGGATTTAAATATAACTGGCGAAATATGAGTGTCTCTATCTCTGCCTAACCCCACAGAAAATGCAGGCGTGCTGTTAAACAATTTCCGTGAAATAGGTAACAGTTGGATTTATAATGAACTATGGATCGAGATTCGATCCGACGATATCATCATTTTACTAATGCGGTCGGAGAGACTTTTGAAAAAACCTAAGTAAAAAGTCATAATTCGAGGTTTGCCTCTCGGCTATTTCCTCCTCCAATATTGGACCAATTTATAAGATATTTAATAAAATTAATAAGAAGGACATATACTGTCCCTATGTTTTTCTTTTTTCATGAGTTTAGTCTTTGGACACTAGGCCTATGTTGACAGCGGTTTATATCGGCATTTTTTAGGGTTCTGGTGCTTATAAAAATAATGTATCATCAAAAAGGTAAACATAGGGACATACAAGTATTTAATATTCATAATTCTGTACAAAATCATTCCTTTATCGTCGCCTTAGAGTGAAAACCTCGGGAATGCAATACCTCGTAAGTAGCATTTTATACATTTCGGACAATCTTATAGT
Organism: Luperina nickerlii; assembly: GCA_963855955.1. Classification (NCBI taxonomy): domain Eukaryota; kingdom Metazoa; phylum Arthropoda; class Insecta; order Lepidoptera; family Noctuidae; genus Luperina; species Luperina nickerlii. The sequence continues at coordinate 990,686 of OY979686.1, read as the reverse complement.
ATCGAACAGCTCTGGGTATAAAAGCGGATTAAATAAAATTAATAAGAATACAGAACCTCATTTTTTTGAAGTCGGTAAAAAAAAACATAAAAGGTGGTTCTGTAACGTATTCTTATTAATTAATATGGAAATTTAACCCGCTTTTTTATCCAGAACTGTTCGATACTATAAGATTGTCCGGAATGCCTAAAATGCTACTTACGAGGAATTGTATTCCCGAGGTTTTCACTCTAAGGCGACGTTATGGTCATTAACCAGAAAGACTATTTTTGCCTGCCGCCACCATCATTATTTCACCCGAAAGTCATCCACTGCCGGACATAACTACTTACTATTATTATGTAGGTTTTAAACATAACTGACCAAATGTGGGTGTACTATACGTACAGATCTGCTTAACCCTCCGGGGAATTCAGGCTTGATGTTAAGATGATGATGATATTTTGCTCTACTCACCGTTTCTCTGCCTACCCCATAATTACATGAAATGGCCTGAAGGTATGGTAACTATTTTGTTGCGTATTTCTACATCCTCTTTACAATTTGTCTTCGCCCACTGGCCGCTTAAATAAATAGCAGAGCATTCTTCACTAAGTTAGAACTCATTAGAACATATTTTCCTTATTCTTGAAGGTTCTTTCAAAATGTATGTTAGTCTAATGAGCTTCTAAACGGAATGGACAATGATGCTATTGAATTTGTGAAGTAAGAAATCAAATAGACCGGGAGATGATGACACATTTTGGTAAGTCATTTCTTACAGGATGGCGCTTTCAGGGGGGTTCATATACGTAATAAGTGAGAGGAAAATGATGTTCTTACCGGTGGTGCGCGGGACGCAATTGCAGAATAATTAATTGAAATTGCTCGAAAATCCGGAGGTGTCAAACAATTTCTTTCACAAAATTTCTTCAATTTATCGGTATTTCAACAAAAAAAACCCGGCGGTCGCTATGTGCCATACTTCTCCGGTGGGTGTTTAGACCCGCCATACTTTTTTTAAAATGTTTTTTTATTATTTTTTTTTTATTTATTTCTTACAGGCTGATTTTTTTTTTAACAATTGCTTTTTATTAATCTTGTACGAAAATCACCATGCCATACCATTCCGACGGTCCAAAATACCCGCCATACCCCCTCAAACATGTCATTTTTTTAAATTCGTGAAACCATTTCTTTCACCTTAATATTTGGTCTAGTAGTTGTTTTTATGATTAGAAACGTAATTGTTATAATGCCATATCTGTAGGGTGGGTGATATACGTACAATGTTATTAAATAGTTGTAAAATTGTATGCAACATTTGAACAATTTCTTACAGTATGGCATCATTTTTTTTTTAAGTTGGATATGTGAGGAACCTAAATACGAAATTTCAAAGTTGTATGTAGGGACAATCTTGTTTAATTAAATAATGTGTTATGTCGTATAATATTCTACGCTCGAACGTCTTCGAACTATCTTCCTCAATACAAATTCTAACGCAGGTATACAGCAGCTGCTGGTCAGGCGTACTGTAGCTGAAATACGTCGCTGAAAATCGGTTTTCCGGGTATGGCATCACTTTTGGACTTCATGATGAGTATGGGATAATTTTCCTGAATCATACTTTTTATAAACTTTCCAAAAATTAAAATGCCATACTGTAAGAAATCCTTTCATTTTTTTATTTTTTTTACACCGCAGCGTGCGTATGACGGTCTTTCGTACCATGGTCACAGTATGGCATATTTTTTTCAACTCATAATAGTATGGGAACAATCTGATTTCATTTATGCCATACTGTAAAAAATAATTTCACGGCTTCTATAGGCGTGTTTTAAAAATGGTTAAAAAATACAATTTTTCAAGTATGGCACCACTTTCATACTGCACTAGAAGTATGGCGAATATAATTTTGTCTCACTGTACCATAAACTGACCACGACTTAAGTGCCATACTGAAAGAAATGGTTTCTCGAATTTAAAAAAATTACATGTTTGAGGGGGTATGGCGGGTATTTTGGACCGTCGGAATGGTATGGCATGGTGATTTTCGTACAAGATTAATAAAAAACAATTGTTAAAAAAAAATCAGCCTGTAAGAAATAAATAAAAAAAAATAAAAAAAAAACATTTTCAAAAAGTATGGCGGGTCTAAACGCCCACCGGAGAAGTATGGCACATAGCGACCGCCGGGTTTTTTTGTTGAAATACCGATAAATTGAAGAAATTTTGTGAAAGAAATTGTTTGACACCTCCGGATTTTCGAGCAATTTCAATTAATTATTCTGCAATTGCGTCCCGCGCACCACCGGTAAGAACATCATTTTCCTCTCACTTATTACGTATATGAACCCCCCTGAAAGCGCCATACTGTAAGAAATGACTTACCAAAATGTGTCATCATCTCCCGGTCTAAAATTATTTAGCATATTCAGCCTACAAGAGTGGATCTCTACCTGCGTTTGTTCCCGAGCGCAAACAACCCGAATCTCTTCAAAGTAAGAGTGAACAGGGGGCCTAAAAAGGTCACTTTGGCAGAATCATAAAAGGATAACATTATGAATCATAATATTGCGAAGACAGTCCGTTTGATAAGATTTACTTAATAGTTAACTGTCCATTATGATTCATAATGTTATCCTTTTATGATTCTGCCAAAGTGGCCTTTTTAGGCCCCCAGGCTTTTCTGGGTAAGCTCACTCCATCGTCGAGTTTGTCTCTATCACATCTGGCTTAGACTAGAGTCAAGAGCAAACCCATTTCAAATAAAAAAAAAAATAATGATCCCACTGCTGGGACACAGGCCTCCTTTCTTCAAAAGTGAACCTTTGTGTAGACCTTTGTATCCTACTTATGCGTATGAAGTTTAATTAAAATCGTTTCATTAATTTCGAAAAATAAGGGCTTGAAAGTTTGTATGAAATGCTGTACGGCGTAAAAGCTCTTAACTTAATCATCGTTTGTAAATAAACCCCACCGTGTAAGGGGCAATAGAAAACTTCAATTTGGGTAAAAGAAAAAACAATTGCCGATCTGTCCATGTGTACGTCGAAGTAACAATTTTTTTTTATACTCCTATTTGAATTCAATTTGGCAATACTACCATAACTTCAAAGCTTGATTAAAGTAATATACGTGATACTTATCCCCGTATTAGTCTAAAACTGCATCGTCCGCTGCATTCCGCTAACACAATTTTGTGCTACGTTGAGCGGAAGAACTCCTGAACAGGTGTGCATTAGCGATGCCTCATCAAAGTGGATGAAATTCTATTTAATTAGACAGCACACTGTGATTAAGGTAGTGGATAAAATAATGTCATCGGAATATTAAGGCAAAAGAAAGAAAGTTAAATTGTTTTTTTCTCCACAAACTAAACGCACAAAAATACATAAAATACACACATACAAAGTAGCCAAAATCCTTGTATTCAACCAATTAAACTTTAACAAAATTATTTTTTTTTTGTCCGCGAAACTAAGGAACAGGTGGTCAAATCCTGTCTGCGGAAATAAATACCATGATCAAATCTTAAATTTAGGAAGTTTTCAAGTATTCATGAATGTGGATGGCTATAAAAGTAGGGGAAGACCAAAGAAACGATGCCTGGACTGTGAAAGAAAGAAAACACTTTTATTTAATTATGTTAATTAAAAGTGTAAAGTGCGTTGTAAGAAATTACACATAATATGATACTTGTTATCCCGATATTCCTACGGGATTGAAATTTATGCGGGTGAAGCCGCGGTGCGCAGCTAGTAGTTACTATAAATCTGAAAATGCCGACCCGACAATATTATAGGCTACAATAATAGGCTGGTATTATTTATTTTGTATCAAACTAACTTCTGCCCGCGTGAAATTTCTTCTTCCCCGAGCCACTCCGTCGCATCGCATCGCGACGCCCGCCCGCGCTATTACATCGTTTTTGCTTAGCGTTCTGCGGGTTGTAGTGATGTTAAATAACCTATAACCTTCCTCATGAACAGCCCCTGTCAAATGCAAAAATATTTTTTTAATCTGAGTGACAACCTTACAAACAATACCTCTTTATAATATTAAGTATAGATTATATTATGTTTTCTTAGGTGACATTAGGAACCTTAGAGACAGCAGCAAAGATAATCTCTTACCAAGAGCCACATGAAACAACAGAACATACTCCGCAAACTGAAAATAATGACCTGCCTCACGTGTCGCGACAATTTATTCCAATGATAAAGTCGCATGTCTCGCAAACGAAGCTAAATCGTTTCCCCACGCGGTCGGCACAATGTTATTGTTTCAAAACAATTGTTTTAATTACTTAATTGTAATTGTTATGTTCGTCTTTCTGACAGTAATGATGGATTTCTTGTGAATACATTTGTTTGAAGTGAAAAAAAAAAAACGATTCTATTGAGTATGCAATGAAATCAGTGAATGTAGTAACGCAACTTCAGAAAAAAATACATCTTTCTCAGTTACTCGTATTTTTATTGAGTGATTGTTACGTTGTAAATTATGAAACACTAGCGGCGCCCCGCGGTTTTCCCCGCATAAGTGTCGATCACGTGGAAGTATCGGGATAAAAACTATCCTATGTCCTATCCCGGGACTCAAACTATATACGAAATTTCATCTAAATCGGTTCAGCGGTTTAAGCGTGAAGAGGTAACAGACAGACAGACACTTTCGCATTTATAATATTAGTATGGATAACATTATGCCTGGAATTTCCCTAAGGGTTAGGCAGAGATGGGTCTTAGCAAATACACACACATTTTATGTTTAAGCCCCATGTAATGGGGCTAGCCCATTGCCTTCAACCGGGCGCAAATCTGGACTCCAGGATGCTACTGATAAGTTCCTAAAAGAAAAACCCGATCTGGGAATCGAACCCAGGACGTCATGCTCAGCAGTAGCGCTTGCAGCCACTGGACCAACGAGGCGGTCATACGCGTGGTAATTATTCGATTTCAGTGAAATAACCCTTATTTATTAAAGGTTCAGGCAAAGTGTTATTGGGTTTTTCTATCTAGAATTCCTCAGTAGCAGCAGAGTCTGGATCTGAGCCCGGTTGATGGCTGTAGGCTCACCCCCTGTTACATGGGACTTAAACATAACTGGCGAAATCAGGGTACACTATAAGTACAGACGCCAGCACATCAAGCTACCCGAAACTGTCAAATTTTCCCAATCAACTTTGAACCTTATGCTTTAGTGATAAAGTTGAAAATCTATTAAAGAAATTTGACAGATTGTAGTAGCTTGATGTGCTGGCGTCTGTACATAATCAGCTTATAATTTTCCCACTGCTGGGACACAGGCCTCCTCTCTGTGAGAGGGATAATCCACCACACGAGCCCAGTGCGAGTTCGTAGATGTCACATGTCTTCGAATTTGCGGTTCTAGGACGTGCCGGTTTCCTCACGATGTTTTCCTTCACCGTTTTAAGAGCAGTGGTGATGAAATATTTCACACAAAGTAAAGCGCCTGCCTGGGTTCGATCCCACGACCTACAAACTCGTTAGTCCGAGTTGTTACCAGGGAGCCTTCACTACGTTATGACTACTGCAGAATATCTGGTCTCTTAAAAGTTCGACGAACTATCATTATTATTATTTATTTATTTCAGAGTATCTCCATATAAGTTACATAATTACAAACACAAAATAACAAAATTATAAACTATTAGTGTGTTGTTAGCAAAAGAAAAGTGTACCTAAAATTATGTTAGTATAGAGTATGAGTGAACTTTACATTCTGTTCCTCTTACCTCTATACTGGTACGAGTACCTATACCAAACGGATGCCTATGGCTGTCCTTATCCACTGATTTTGGAAAAGACAGTCAAAACGGGTAGCAATAGCAGTTGCTACTTTACATTCTATTATATCATGAAACCATTTTCCTCAGTGTCAGTGTGCTATCGAGTGCCGTATATGAGTATGGATATAATATGACATGACTATACGAGGCGCGCCCTCGCGTCCCAGTGTGATTGATTCGTATGCATCTTGTACTGTCATGGACATAACTCTTTGAAATTTGTAAGCTTTGACAATTTCTTCCATGACAGAAGGGGATTCCCAACAAAGCAGATTTTTTGAAAACGCGTTGTTTGTATTGACAATTTTGTTATAGCGGTTATCACACTGAAATAGACTACAAAATTAAACTTTGAGGTTGTCTTTAAAAGATCGCTTTTAGCGATGAAGACCGCCCATTGTATTTCTACAGTTATGTAGGGTCAAATTAAATTAGCTAGCGAAACTTCGCAGACCTGATGAGTAGGTATAGATATCTGAACATGATAAAACAAAAAAATTGACGATAAAAAAATGGGTAATAGTGTAGTTACTTACTTGAAATATCAGTTTTGAAAATCACTTTTTTGTGAAAACTTCAGAGACGTGTTGAGAATCGATACAACTCATACTTCGAGTACAGGACTAGCGGTCGCTCAGCCCCAAAAAAAAAAAAAACATACATGTTTTTTCGTTTTATTATGTTTAGATATCGATACGCTTAACGTCTGTCGAGTTTCGCTAGCTAATTTTATTTGACCTTGCATCCGTAATATTTATGGTGTACATAATAAAGAGTATTCTATATATCTTTCTTTATGTGTATTTTTGGCAAACAGCTCCAATATCAACTGGACAAATTGCTGACTGCTTCTACTTCTTTTCATCTCGGCACGAACTGTTTTGTTATTACGTAATTCGAAACTTTTCGCATGCTGCCCATACGAAAAATATCTTTCCCTCATTTTTTTGTCGGTCTCTTCTCTGTTGTATACAACCATAATCTTCAATCTAATATTATCTTTATTCCATCGTCCATAATCATCAAACTCAAATGCACCCTAATTGCGTCATTATCAATCGGAATCTGAATCATTTTGAAGCAAATTGCTAATCCATTGCTTCATATGTTCGAAAAATGTGTCTGCTCAACACGTAAATAACGCAATGAATGTTATTGAACTGTCAAAATGAAACCGATACCGATTGATAATGTGTTACGCAACTACCCCGTTGGTTATGGGTCTCTTTTAAATCATCACCATACGCCTCTGTTTTATGCCACTAACGTTAGGTCTCCCACACTTAGTTACAATACTATTTCTATCATTTTGAAGGATATTGCTAATCCATTGCTTCATATGTTCGAAAAATTTGTCTACTGAACAACGAAAATAACGCAATGAATGCTGTTTAACTGTCAAAATGAAAGCCATCAATTACCCGCTGGTTTAGATTAGATTCCATAGTATTGTATTTCAACTTTGGTACGTGTTTTTTTAGTTATTTCTTATTTCGTGTCTCAATGTTCGTTGCACCGTTTGACGTCATCACGTCAACGCCGGCTGTCGCTGAAAATCAGCACTCTCTATCTCACCATAGGGTCGCAGCATTATGCTGAGCGATGGCCATTTTGCGTGTACGTGACGTACAGACGCCAGCACATCAAGCTACTACAATCTGTCAAATTTCTATAATCGATTTTCAACTTTATCGCTAAAGCATAAGGTTCAAAGTTGATTGGGAAAATTTGACAGTTTCGGGTAGGTTGATGTGCTGGCGTCTGTACATTATACAGGATGAAAAAGAAAACTGGCGCCAACTCGAAATAGAAGGTTCAGTAGCTGTTGCATAATGATTATAAATTGTCATTTCCCAAATATCAATGAAAAAAGTCGTCTAAACTAAGTTATTGCCTTCAAGTTAATAAGAATTATCGGCGTTCCAGTAAAAAAATATTGATAATCTATGAAAACAAATAAGAAAATTATAGTTCACCTATTCAATTTCATCCTGTATAAATATTCCCTCAACTTTTTCTTTTGTTTTTTTCTGTGCGTCATGTTTTACCGTAAATTAATGTATTTTCTTTCTTTATAAATCACCCCACAAAATCTACTGACAGTTAAATGCATGACCTTTTCATTTGTGTCTTGTCTGTCGCTACGACTTCCGCGCTCGCCAGTACTGTCCACTTTTACTGGCGGCCAGTCGACAGGTATCCATTTAATCCATTCCGTTTTAATTTGTTTGAATGGACGAACGTTTAATACATCGCATCGCTGACGACGGGCTATTGATGTTTCATTTAATGGCTTTCAGTCATAATAGGGCCAGTATTGTTTTTTGCATGTTTGGTTAACCTCTGGGGGCCTAAAAAGGCCACTTTGGCAGAATCATAAAAAGATAGCATTGTGAATCATAATGGACTGTTAACTATTACGTTAAACGTATCAAATCCCATTGGTGAAGGATTTTTCAGTAATTTTTCTTTTGTCTGTGCTAAAATATCAATCAATCCAATCCTAACCTCTTTGATTATACCTACGTAGTGCAGCGAAAAAAAGAAAAACACGGCCTGTCTTCGCCATATTATGATTCATAATGTTATCCTTTTATGATTCTGCCAAAGTGGCCTTTTTAGGCCCTCTAAACTCATATATTTTCATTGTTGATGATGGAATAATAGGGGATTACAGGACTTAAACGCAAAAAACGCAAGTTTTAGAAGCAATAAAAGTCGATCGACTGCGGTAAACAAAATCAGAAAAACATATGATGTTCTTCAGAATATATGCTAGGTAGATAGTGTATTAAAAACATAATACAACTAATTTGATACGATAAAAAAATCATGAGGTTACCTCTAAAAACTTTCTTTTTACAATAAAAACCATACTAATATATACCTACATACAATCATTTTGATTTTTTGTTAGATTATGCTACAAGCAACATACTAAAGCACTAGTGTTTTAATTTTTTAGTCCAAACAATAGATATTTTGTAAATAGATAATTGCTTCATATTTTGCTGTTAATTACCCATCGTTGTGTCACCGCGCTTCTCTTTCTTTTCTATGTAGTCCGATAGTGACAGCGCTTTAGGTCATGTAAGCTCCTTATTATAATTAAGGGTGTATGAGCAATATGAGCATTGCAGTTTAATATTGTAACTTAAGGGTGAGTGAGAGGGATTTTTTCGGAAGCATCAGATTAACCACAATGTCAATGTGATGCTTCCGACAAAAAAGAAATATTAAACGGGCGAATCGTCATTTTAATTAATATTATATTTTCTTTATAGGCTACTCGCACGAAGTTAATTTATTTGTGGGCGAGTCGACAAATCCAGAAATATGTATTAGGCTATTGGCACATATTGAATTTTGTGCAATGAAGTACACGTCTTATAATATGTAAATATCACTTCTGTGCGCTGGTTTCCTTTACCATGCTGGGCCCGCTTGGTGGATTACGGCCTCTCACAGACAGGAGATCTGTGTACCAGTAGGGGGAACATTATATGCTGATATCAACTCATCGATATTCTCGATATCAACTAAAACATTTCTACCAACTTTCTATTTACTCTTTCTATATACGATATCATTAATCAACTTAATTATAATTATCATTAACGAACTTTCGAGTCTTAGCGTTTTAAGCATTGAACAGAACTTAATTAGCACCTTGAATAGGTATTTGTAGGTACTCAAATAATTGTATTTCAATGTAGCGTGCTCGCTCCTGGCTTTTGATACAATCCACTTTTCGGATTAGGCTTTACAATTGATTCTCTTATACATTACCTGTAAGGCTTTCTTTACAAATCCAGATACAGTTGATTAGAACAGAAACTCAGTCTTTTGTGAAAGCTTCTAAAATTCGGTAGGTAAACATGTTGACCGAACGTTTTATTCGATACCTTGGAACAATCTACACGTACACACCTCTATTCGGTTCGAAAGACCAGAATTCAATGTTGGGCATTCAACTTGACCTTACCGTTTACTACTTTTTTCTTGATTGCTTGAATGCTGGACATGGAAACTGCAAATCATAGGAAGTCTACTTATGTACAACAATAGGTAGTGTCGTGTGACGGGAGGTTGAGCTCCCTTACGTAGGGTTGAGCTGCACGGTGACTGATGCATGCATGCCGTCTGTCAGGGCAGGACAACTCAAAGATGCAATGGATCATTCTTTAAAAATGCCCTTCCAGACATGGGCCTGCGTTATTAGACTCACATACAGTCTTAATAATTATGTATTTTAATGTTTGGACTTCACAAAAGACCATGACCTCTGAGTGTTTTCGGCATTTCTTCTCAGGGATCAGTCAGCTAAGAAATGCCGGCGCCATATAGTTTTGAAATGTTTCCCAAAAAATTGACGTGCGAAAGTATCTTAAAAGATCTGCTTATAGAAATAAACAACTTTCATAACAGCAACCCAGCAATTTGATTTAAAACAAATCTTTCTGCTTGACACTCTTTCTTAAGAATTCCGCTGCAATTGATAGACTTCGTTACCATCATCTGCCTAGCCTTTTCCCAACTATGTCGGAGTCGGCTTCCAGTCTAACCGGATGTAGCTGAATACCAGTATTTTACTTGGGGCGACTGAATATCTGACCTCCACAACCCAGTGACTGGGTAATACGATACCCCGTGGTAAGACTGGTTGTCAGACTTTCGGGTTCTGACTACCCGTAACGACTGTCAAATATCCACGAACGACAGCCGGGACCAACAGCTTAACGTGCTTTCCGAGGCACGGAAGGGTCTCCGTATGTAAAGATGGTCACCCATCCACAGACCAACCGCGGCAAACGTCACTTAACCTGTTCGATCCGCTTGTGCGGCTGTTATTATTTAGCCACGGGCCCCTCTCTTGATAGTCTTCACATAGTCTAGTGCTGGACATAGGCCTCACCCAAGCATCACCAAAACAACTGGACCGGTGCTCTGTCTCGCATACATCGGATTCCTCGATCTTCAAACAGTTGTGTTAATATCACGCCTGTATTCCCCAAAAGGGTTAGGCAGAAGTGCACCTATTATAGTAGATATACCCACATTTCGCCAGTTATGATTAAGTCCCAAGTTTTTTTTTTGCATTTATTCCTCATCATCATCAGCCCATAGCTATCCACTGCTGGACATAGGCCTCTCCTATTGCACGCCATTCAACTCGATTCTCGGCAACTCTATCCAGCTGTTACCAGCCATCCTGCGAAGATCCTCGCTCCACCTAGCCTGAGGGCGTTCCACCTTACGTTTACCGATTCTGTCTCCACTCAAGAACACGTCTACTACAACGGTCATCGGTTCTACGGCTAATATGGCCGAATATTATATAAGGTCCCATTAAAATAGATGGATAAACTTTTAGAAATGATTCAGACCACTAAAATAAGATCGATGGTAAAAAATTTAATAAGAAAAACGCATAGATACTTACACGAAAAATAATCAGCTAATGAAAATACACTAATGTGCCGGCAATTTATTATTTTAGGTCAAAATAAAATCACTTTAATCAGTGTTTTTTTTTTTTTGCTTGGATATTTTAGTTAGACGTACTGAGCGCTGTGTTAAAATTTATCCATCTATTTTAATGGGACCCTGTATTGTATATATGCATTTATTTCAAATAAACCAATTACCTACAGGCTCTTTCGAATTGTCAAGGGGTCACTTAGTCCGAAAGATGAAGCTAGTTACGCATTCTAAATCGTATTAGGTACCTATGAAGAAGAACGGACAAGAAACTCCACGGATACCTACTCTTTTAAATCAAAATAATATGGTAACAAAATGCTGGTTACATCATTCATGTTGAAATTATGCATGTGAGAACGATGCAGAACGTTAAAAGCGTCCGTAATGAAAAGAAAAAAAAACATAAAAATATTAAATTAAAATAAGCGGTGGTAGCTAAGAGATGACCAGTCCCTACTGACGGCGCCCGTTCACGAACGCGACGCATTGCAATCAACTGGACACAAATCTAGAGTCCGAGCTGCTACTGATCTTCAATCATGCAAATAATATTATTCGTCAGTATCCAGGCCATAACGTCCCGTATCACGCCACTTAGTGTCGCAGTAGCGTGCACTTCTCAATTGTTACATATCGCACTTATCCAATTTAAGGAGTTATCCGTTTCGTCGACCACTTACAAGATTCCTTATAGAGGTCGATCTGCTTCTACATGTATCATACTGCGTTTGATAATCTACCTACAAAGGATAGTGATTTTCAGCTTGGACGTGTGTGTGATTGAAGATATTTACGATTGATTGATCTGTGTGGCTGCGAACAAAGCTTACCGAGCTAGTAGAAATGGAAATATTTGAGAACTGTTATATCCTCGGAAAATGTATACTTTTCGTTAGGCTTTTAGTAAGATTGTCAAAGGCTATCTGTAACCTTTCGGCAGATTAAAAGGAGTTCCTTAAAAGTAGTTATAACATGATAAATAACACATCATGGTAACTTCAATGACTTAAAAAAATCTTTTATTTCAGACAAAAAGCCCATAGGCAAGGCAAGGTTATTAGTAACAAGAATTTAGCTTATAACTAATGTTAGTGATTAAAAAGTAAAAAAAAGAAGAAACTAAGCACACCGTCTGCCTCTGCTCAGTATGCTTATCGATCTCCCAACACATAGAGTTCAGTGAACCTACTGAGCAAAACAGTATCGGTTCTCTCGCTAATCATCCTTAGGACGTTATTCGGGCTGCCCCGTACTCGTTGTACCACAGACGCAACTTTTTCACGCATTATTGCGTAGAAGTCATCTACGCTGGCGTCAGCAAACGATGCACTGCAATATCGAGGGAGCCGAAACAGAACCCTGAACACATTATTATAATGGACGCGCAAGGCATTGTAGGCTTTTTGTGTAAAGTTTGCCCACAGGCCGCTCGATTTAACCAAGCAGGAATAGATTATTACGAGATTGTCACTGGCGTTGAAGCAAAAAAGATTGACTACGTAATATTGTGTTAGTCTTGACAGAACTTGATCAATGCAAACTATGAACGATTCCTTAATATTCCCCATACATCTGTCACTTTAACTATAATATCTGCGTCCAACAGCTTCGCCCCACCGACAATGACGGTGACGGTGTCATCGGAGAGGCGCTCCGACGCGCTGGCGGCGCAGCGGTGGGGTACACCTCGACAGGTCACACTTAAACGTAGTCCTGGAGCGCCGCTAGGAGTCAGTATCGTTGGAGGCAAGGTGGGTTAATACAAGAATTCGATCATGCGCAAGTAAGGATTTCAGCACACGACATCAAGGATTCCCTTATACCGCTAAGACAACATAAAACAGCAGTTAAAGATCAAAGTCATACAACAAGACTTACTGATAACCAAGTTGGTTCTATATTAGTAACAGTAAAGAAATCTGAGTATTGTAAAATGAAACTAGACAAAAATACATAAAAAACAATAACATCAGGTGAGTGGTCAAACGCGAGCTTGTTTAAGTTTCATTAAAAAATATTATTTTATACCAGAAAATAAATACATAACAAAAATACACCTACAATTACAAAACATACAATGAGTGGCCTTATCGCTTTCTGCGATCTCTTTCAGGTAATCTTGGAATGGACAGTGATTGCGTGGATATAAAAAATGGGGTTGTCATTGATGCAAAATAAAATTATGTTTTTTTTTTGTGTTTTAGTAATTCTACAGCTTTTACTGAACGACTGGATCTCTACTTAAAACCGTATTTTGTACAGGTTGACATAATCTCTAATCGCGACGGCGACGAAGGTGAAGAGAAGGCAATATTCGGTATCTTCATCAAGAATGTGGTGCCGGGCAGTCCTGCGGGGAACTGTGGAGAGTTACAAGTAAGTATCAGCCATTATCACAAAGAGTGGCTAACGTAAGTAGTAACTAAGTGACTCGGGATATGATGCCTGGTGGTGATATATGTATGTAACATAATAAATATCAAAAAGAGATTACATTTTGTTGTTGGAACACTATCACCCAATAATGATATTACCATAAGTTCTTATAGAGGCATGAGGGACAGGGTGTAAAATACCTACCTCCATAGAAGAGGTAGGATCCTCCGATCAGACAGGTGTTGTATCTGGCGGGCGACTGCCCAATGTTTCATGTCGGGTCATTGTATATGGTAGTTGCGCGGTAAACTCTGCTTGCGAGATGCAGGATTTTGCGTGACGTCTATGATGCGTAGTTCGCATGTGGCGGTGAAAATGCCGCAGTGCCGGTATTGCGCTAAGTGCTCATACACACGAGGGGCACGGAAGAACAGAGAACGTCACGGCAGACGCAACTATGCAACTACGGTTCCTCTTCCATTGATCCTATCTTGACCACACCATTTCTCACAGACAGGCGACCGCATACTCGAGGTGGACGGAGTATGCGTGAGGTCGGCGCAGCATGAGCGAGCGGTGCAGCTCATCAAGGCAGCTGGTGATGCTGTCACTCTTACAGTGCAGAGTCTACTTGCATGGGTGAGAAAAACAAGCATGATAATAAAAGAAGAAAGACTGCCTCGTTGGTAGCAAGCATAACTGCTTAGCATGAGGTTCGGGTTCGATTCTCAGGTCAGGGCAAAGTGTTATTGTGATTCCCATCTGGAATTTCATATTAGCAGCCCGAAGTTTGGATTTGTATACCTGGTTAATAGATATTATAAAGGTTATAAACTTTTCCAAAAAATAAAAGGAACTGGGTATCTAAAAAAAAAAACTACAAAGTGAAAAAATAACTTTTGTTCCGGAAGTCAGTGTCTTTGTCTCGCATAACTTATTGTCTCATCTAAACTAATAAATTATTAAGAGAAGAGATTTGATTTTGACATGACTTGTATTAGGACATAGGATACTTTTATCCCGATATTCTCACGGGATCGAGACTCATAAGTCTCGATCCCGTGAGAATATCGGGATAAAAGTGTAAAAACATTTGTTTTATTTTATTTCATCCGCATACGGATGAAATAAAATAAAACAAAATAATGTTTTTAATCTGCTAAAGTCGTAACTCATTTATTAATTTGTTGCATTGATTAGAATGTTAATAGTGATGCAATCCACACAGTTGGAGCCGGCTTATTCCCAGGCGCTCCAAATTAAAAATGCAATGGGAACAATTATTTTAGTATTACATTATTTTAACTAATAAAATTATAGAGCTCTTGGGCTCTTGCTCTTGCTCAATGTATGGAGTGAAATTGTTTGGAGAACAATAGATTTGGAGCTCCTGGGAATAAGCCGAGTCATCCTTCTGTTATCAATAAAATGTTTTTGCGTAGACTTATTGTTCTGTTAGGCTTTCGTGAGTAATTTAATAAGTCAGATACGAAGCCAACTAAATGATTGTGATTTATTTTTGTTAATCTCACGGTAATGCTTTGCTTTCCTACGACTTCTCTTTTGTTACCAATAAAAGATTCTCAATTTCACCGTATAACTTTCATTTGGAGGGCCTCGGGGCTAAGTAATAACAGCCGAATGGGCCGATCGATCAGGTTAAGCTACGCTTGCCGCGGTCGGTCTGTGGATGGGTGACCATCTTTACAAACCTAAACCCCTCCATGCCTCGGAATGCACGTTAAGCTGCTGGTCCCGGCTGTCATTCGCGGATCTTTGACAGTCGTTACGGCTCGTCAAAAGCCTGAAAGTTTGACTACCAGTCTTACTAAGGGGTATCGTGCTACCCAGTAACTGGGTTGTGGAGGTCAGATAGGCAGTGACTCCACGTAAAATACTGGTATTCAGCTGCATCAGGTTGGACTGGTTGGGAAAAGGCAAAACAGATGAGGCAGATGATGATGAACATTCATTTAACATAGTTATAACTAAGATCTTTATTACAGAACACAGACTCTTCCGACGTGGAAGCGTCAACGCCCCCCGCGTCCCCCACTCCTTCAGCGAGGAAGTCCCCCGCGCCGCCACCGAAGGACAATAGAACACCGCAGCATGAGATCAAGGTAAGTCTTCCAGAAGTATTTGTTCCATGTTCATGATTCAATGTTCTGGGAAATCCATACTAATATTATAAATGCGAAAGTGTGTCTGTCACCACCTATGTTAACAAATAAAGAATCTGAATCTGAATCTGAATCTGTCTGTCTTTTACCTCTTCACGCTTAAGCCGCTGAACCGATTTAGATGAAATTTGGTATAGAGATAGTTTGAGTCCGCGGAAAGTTTCGGATATCTGTTGGATACTTTTATCCCGATATTCCCATGGGATTGACATTTATGCGCGTGAAACCGCGAGGCGCAGCTAGTGTGATAATAATCCTGAAATAGGCATTACCTTAAATCAACGTCATTATCATCACCTTCCCGCCCTTGTCCCATGTTACTTGAGGTCGGCGCAACACGTTTTCTTATTCCACTCTCCCCTGTCAACCGTCACGCTATCATTTCTTGCATTGCCTTAAATAAGACAGATTTTTTTCGGTTCGTTCTATTGCTTGTATTCGCTTTTGTCAGTAGTTTTGTTCATTCATTTTTTGATCAACTCATCACATAGTCTTTTATCAACATTATAATTATTCTCAATAATTCTCTTGCCATAATCCCAATTTCTTCTTACATACATCTATCTCTATTAGTCTTCATCTCGGCAGTCAGCCCCTTTCTAGCCATATCATCTTTCTCACGGTCCAGTCATCGTTTCTTTAGTCTTCCCCTACTCTTATGGCCATCCACATTTATACTCAAAGCTTCCTTTCCCAACAGTGAAAAAAGGGGAGATTCAGAACTTTTGAACTTTATGTGTACAACTAATAATACATTAGACGATGAAAACGACATAAAATATGATGTGAGAGTTATAGGAATGCAAAAAGATGCAGATGTAGACAAAGCTAACCTTCAAGCATGGTCCCATAAAAATGAAGACAACCGTGAAACTGATTTTTTGTTTGTTACAAAGATAGACGGCATAGATCTAATTTATTGCTAGCTACACAACAACTTTTAATTACCCCTTAAATCATGGCTGTCAGATAAAAGTCAGAACTTTTAAATATATGTAATTAATTACTAAAACTGATAATGTTCTAGCTAGAGAGGCTGATGAACAATATTTATTTTGATATCAAAATAATGGTAATAAGTCACCATGAGTCTGTTTAGTCTCGAACGCCAGTTTAATAGTTAGTGAAACTCATATCACTTTTAGACTTGTCCCTATTATTTCAATCTACTACATCAAACCCACCTATATTTGACTTATTAGAGAGTAATTGATGCTTCCACATAAGAACATAGATATCATATTATATTTATACGCCACCTATATCACCTTTGACTGTCAAAGCCAATTCATAACGTTAGAAACCAAAAATGAAATTTTACATCTGCTTTTCCATGCCTTACCTCTTAATCTCCTGTACAGATAACAGTAACATCGGAAGCTGACGAAGAGAGGGAAGCTGAAGGCGACCCAGAGAAACCAGTAGACAGTACACCTTCAGAAGAAACTGCTAAACAGGTGTACTCAGATGACTCCGATAGTAGTGACGAGGAAGACGAGAGAGATCTGCAGGGCAGGACGTATTCTGATAAAGGAAACGAGGTGAGTACGCGATAAAAGCCTTGAAGAGTGATGGTACATAAGTATGACGTTGGACTTACGATGGACAACCCCATAATCAACCATCGCTAAATGGGGATGTTTTACTCGCCATCGCGAAATGGGGATGTTTTACTCGGTATGAGCTGTAATTGGATAGAATAGGTCGTAAAAGTGGTCATACACATAGCTCACAGAATAAGCTAGCTGAAGTAGCAATGGCCGATGACCGTTGGGGTAGACCTGTTCGTGTGTAAAGACCGCGAAATAGCAGGACGCCCTCAGGCAAGCTGTAGCAACGATCCTTCGCAGGGTGGGTGGTAGCAGCTGGATGAGAGTTGCCGAGAATCAAGCTAAATGGCGTGCAATTGGAAATGCCTATGTCCAACTGTGGACTGTTGTAGGCTGAGGATTATGAAGAGGTTTTGAACATGATAGCATAAAAGTAGTAGTACATCATTATACATTTTGATGAAACCGTTAGGTAATGGTAATACGGGCTGGAAATAATACGATGAAACCGTTATTGCAAATATATACTGATAAAGTCTTAAGTCCTGAGAGTAAAAGATTTTGACTGATTTGGTTCAAACATTTTATTTTAACTTGTTCTTTATTGTCTGAAAACATACAAAATGAGGCACTCGCGAAAAAAAACACAACATTGATGAACTCTTGTCATCTATTCGAATTGAATTTTTATTAATTGGCATTTTTTAGTGTAAAAAACCTTTTTACCAAGAATTTCTAAAAGTAAACTTGGGCTTAACTTATTTCATTTTGAGCAATGTAATTGTAACCTTTAAGCTAACAGGTTTAAACCTCACGATAAAGAAGACCAACTTTTTGTACTATACACGGTTATAAATGTGTTGTCCTGATCATTTTAGGAAGTTCACAAGATCTCATACACAAAATCAGCCTATAATGTTCCCACAGATGGGACACATCCACTATGTGGGCTCAGTGCGGGTTGGTAGATGTCACATGTCTTTGAATATTTGGTTCTAGGACATTCCGGTTTCCTCAGGATGTTTTCTTTCAACGTTTTGAGATCTCATACATCTGTTCTCTATCCTTTAGATTGACCGAGCTTCAGCCGGAGCCGTGAAACGCAGCAAAGAAGAGAAGGAGGCAGACCCGGAAGACGAAGATGACTTCGGCTACACCACAAGTGAGTGGAAAGATACATTGTTCACTCTCGTCAACTTCTCGTTCTATATCGTGCACGTTTATTTCTATGCGTGCCTAATTGAGCACAATAGGTGAAGATTTTGTACTCGTAGAAGAACATTTAAGGGAAAATGTTGTTACATTTCACCCTGTATATACTTTTGCCATTTCAACGGAACGTTATTTAATGATTTTTGAATTAGCTGTGAAAATATCTTCAAAATTTTACGTTTTAATATTGAAAGTTTTACATAGTAGGTAGGTAGACAAAATTAACTTCAGAATAAATATAAAGACTTACGTAAGTTTTTTTCGGAATTTAAGCACAACTCGTGTGGGTATTAAAAGTGAGTGGAATGATAATAATATATTGTTTACTTCTCGTTCTATACCGTTCATGTTTACTTCTAAGCATGCGTAATTGATCAAAAAAGTGACATTTTTGTACTTGTAGAAGGAATTTTTAAAGGATGTTTTTAATGAAGTTTTGTTTTCAATGGATGTACATGCATAATCATGTCATTTCGACGTGAACTAATGATGGGTAATCGGGCTGAGAAAATTATGCAACGTCTTCTTCTAAATTTTACGGTCGACAGATTGATAGTTTTTCTATTAATCAAATTAATATACGAAAAAATCGTCGTTAATTAAACGTATTTTTTACGCAACAACGTCGTTATTTACGCATTCAACAAACCATAACTATGGATTTTATATAAAAAAGAACGAAAGAAATCGTTCATTTTTATAAAAATCCATAGTTATGGTTTGTTGAATGCCTGTTGGTGAATAGTATTTTATACTTACGGATAATATTATGGACCAATTAAACTTCACATACCTATTTAAAAAAGATTTCTGTAAGGTTACTCGATATTTTAGCACAATTGAGGCGTATAGAATCAAAGACAGCTAAATCCGTATAGTACCTAAATTCACTTGAGAATGGCAACCTAAGCGTCACTCAACTAGTAAACAATTTCACTCATCACTCAGTATCTAAAGCAGCCATATCCTTCACAAATAACGTTCAAAAACTCGGCTTAGAATCAAAATCATCTATATCCGCGCTTATGAGAATCAAACACAGCTAAAGTTGCAATCGACCAATCAGAGAGCTTCATTGCCGCAACTTCAAAATGGCTGTCAGTTGTGATTTGTACACTGTGGAGGTTGTTTGCGTTACGTTATTTTTAGCGAAAATATTAGATTTTTGAGCAGTTGGAACGTTTAAAAGTGATTTAATACTTAATCCAATGTGTAATGGAGCAGCCTGTGAAAGAAGCATTACCAGGGAAGGCCAGGAAACGACAAAAACATCCTGAGAAATGGAAGGCGAATTTGGCAAAAAAAGAGAGGTTAGTGCCGACTAGTGATGCACTGCAATATTGTGTTTTCACGTTATTCTCAAATATTATTTTAAATTTTGATAAAATTAATTTTGTATAGCATATTTATGTATATTGTGTATATAAAAGTTCTTCACTGATAAGATAAAGAAAAGATTCTTTAAGATATCTGTCACTAATGTGAGAGATATCTTTTTTCACACATTCGCTGCGGTCTACGTTCTGACGAAGTTAGAGTTTTTTTACAAATACAATACTTTACTAATTTTTCAAATACTTTACAGGTACTCGTCGCATAGTTTACCTGAACCAGTTACGTGTAAACATGACACAAAAAAATATCAGTGCAAGAAATTGAAGTTACAAGATCTCCCGAGATTTCATAACACATTTTACGCAACGCCAATAAAAAAAATAACTTATCAGATATTGAACAAGAAGCAGGCGAAGGAGAAGAATGCGAAGAGGAAGAACGCGAAAGAGAAGATATTTGCCAGATGTGTGATGAAGAGTGTAATTTGAGAGTTTAATTTAACAATAAACATACTTCTTTCTTTTCATATAAACCGTAATTTACTTACTATCCTTATTTTTATTAAAATATAAAATGAAAACTGTGTTTGTTGGTTTATTTTTGTTTTGTACACTGTTTTTGTAGCATGTTGCACATCACTAGGTGAATGACGTCATAGGTTTATTGTTAGAAACAAAAACAGCTTTATCCGCTTCACTTACAATCAAAGACAGCTAAATCCTGGAGTTGGTAACAAAAACAGCTAAGTGGATTTTAATTATTTCAATATCTATTTAAGCCACCACTATGGTTGTCCCAGTGCTTTAGTCATACATTTATAGTCCTACAGTAAATCTTTAGGAAGTTTACTATTTATAAGTAGCAAAACTACAATGAAATGAAAGATTATTTTTGTTTTGTGAAAAATTTGTCAGATTGGATTAAGCTGCCTTTGATTCTATACGCCTCAATTAGTATTATTTTATGAGTGAGTGGAAACATACATTGTTGGTAATTATTTTATTAACGCTTTCTGCCTAAAACAAACCTATACATGAGAAAGACTTAAACATATTAGAATCTCAAAAGATAATTCGACAAAAACCAAATGAAATGCATTTTGCGTTTGTTTTAGCACGAATGATTATAGTATGTATGTATTAGAAAAAAAAAACAATATACAAGGTGGAGACGACAACAAATTAAACCGCTTATATCTAATGACGTTTTCAGTCTGCATGCAAAAATTTAACGAAATATATCCAATAGTTTAGTTACGATAGCTAGTCAAAAATTGGTAAAACCCGTAATCGGCTCATCACTACTATTTAGTATGTTAGAAAAAAAATAACTTTTTTAATTTCGAAAAGCTAGGGTTCAAATGATAGTTTATCTGCCTAGTCTTTTCCCAACTATGTTGGGGTCGGCTTCCAGTCTAACCGGATGCAGTTGAATACCAGTATTTTACATGGAGCGACTGCCTATCTGACCTCCACTACCCAGTTACTGGATAATACGATACCCCTTGGTAAGACTGGTTGTCAGACTTTCGGGCTTCTGACTACCCGTAACGACTGTCAAAGATCCATGAATGTCAGCCGGGATCAACGGCTTAACGTGCTTTTTGAGGCACGGAGTATGTAAAGATGGTCACCCATCCACAGACCAACCGTGGCAAGCGTAGCTTAACCTGATCAACCGACCTGTGCGGCTGTTATTATTTAGCCACGGGCCCCTTTATATGATAGTTCCAAAACAAAATAGTCTTATGCATTAGTATTGCCAGTATTTCCATGTGTCGTCGTGTTGTTGTCCCCACATTGTTACCAAGTTATTTTACGCAAGTTACCAAATTCGTTTTAATTTCAACGAACATTTTTAACTAATTCCATCAGACGGATTTTAAAAATTTGACCGTTGAAAATAATTTCGAATATACAAAAAAAAACTTCATAATAATATATTACGTACACACAGTGCCCATAAAACATCAGTCCATCAACCGCTAACCACCCAGGAAACCATCTTAACCAGCAGTTAATTATTACATAGCATAATATTGTAACAGAGACGGAAGCTTGTGGTCTTACAAACATCCGTAGTTCAAGGTTACCGACCGCTCAAATACATATAATATGTAGAAAACCTATGGTTACCTGTTGCTGGATATTTTCGAAGATTTTAGCAAGTACTGTTTTTGCCACTGAGCATAATTGCTTTGTTCTGGTTGGACCGGTGAAATCATCGAAACATATGACAAAATTGCGGGCGTCCCATTGTGGATATAATTTTCTGAACAAGTCGATTAACACTATCAAACCATTTTTAGTTTATATAAATTAATAAATAATAAATACTAACATACCACCAACCTATATAATTATATATGGCTGTATACAACTTATGTCCAGCAGTGGAAGTCTTTCGACTGAAATGATGAAGTACATACTAAGTTACTAACACTGAACTCATCCGTACCGAAGGACCAATGTATGTATCAAAAATGTGTGGTTATATTGAAGAGTGTGGTACAGACCGTCAAACTGAACAATTCATGGGACCAACATCGTAATCGCGAAAAAATAATCAGCTGTCCCATAAATTTGGGTCGAGTAGAAAAGTTTTGTGCAGTTGATATTTTTTTCGTGATTGCAGTCAGTACCATACTTTTAAATATGACCACACATTTCTGATAGAGGTCCCAAGCATAAAAGTATTCCACGATCGTCTTAGCAAAACCTCTAACGGCTTAGTACCTACCTATTTACAGCTCGCCAAGTTTTCGGGAAATTTTAGCTGAAAGCCTTATAGCAGTCGCTTAAATCTTAAAACTTGTTTTCAGTTGGGGGACATGAAATAAGTTACCTTTCAATAATAAGATTCGGCAAAAGTTTTTTTTTTTAGATATCGCACTTAGGCATTTATTTCAATCATTAGCTGGTTAACTTAAATACAAAATACAAGTTAACATTAAGAGACATATATTATTTACAAGTATCCAAGTCCACATTGCTGTCAATGGGAAAAGTGCCCAAAAGACTGGCAGCATTGCCACGTTGGATGGCAATGCTGATTCTTTGACCTAAAAATAGGCCAGCCCTATGGTCACGTGAAAACTCGACCAACGGTTAGCGATGTCCCGACATACTCGAAGAGCACTCGGACCACAGTGTTGATTCACAGAAAATTTATCTAAGTGTAGATAATGCTTTTAGAAACATACAAAACTTTTAGACAATACAGATTACGTAGGAATGAATCTTACTTTAACAACAAGAGAAACTAAATTTCACCCTACTGTAAATTGTGATATAAATGCTGCTAGGAAAAGTTTAAATCGGACCCAAAAATATATAAACGAGAAAAGTTAACTTGCTTACTTTTGGGAAAACTAAACGAAAATACCATTCTTCGTTGCTGGAAGAATTTAGTAAAACTTCAGGATTTTGTGATGCCAAAGCTTATAACTTTTGTTTAGGTAGGTATACTGTATTCTAGCGGCTAGGGAAATTTACTTTAGCGGCCTATTTTTATTTCGTCAATTTTGGTAAGAAAATATTTCTTCATTCTTGATTTTTTGGCACGGGTTACGGTTACGAAAGTTCTACGATTCAAAATAAGTTTTAAAATTAGTCGTAATATTATTAAGTAGTAATATTACAGGCCTTATGGAAATTCCTTTAATTGACGTCGAAGTTAACATTAGTTATATCAATCAATTCCATCAACTCAGTCTATCGTAGTCTACTGCTTGACATAGGCCTCTTTAGGCTGCAAAATAGCACCCTGACCTCCGCCTTCCGCATCCAATCTGTCCCAGCCAACTTTTTAAAATCGTCAGTCGATCTAGCTGGAGGTTTTAGAATTGCTTAGCCTTTAATCCAATAGGTAATTCGATTCGAAGGACCAATAATTTTAACCCTAACTTTTTAACAAGTGCTGGATTGCTTGCTTGAAACGCTACTACCGTTATGTAGTGTAGCCCGCCGGTATTAACACACCCGCTTTATATTTCAAAGAAAATAATCGCTTATCAGTAACGGTAGTGTTTCCAATTGTTTTGTTTGAACTAATATGTAACAAAAGAAGTATATTATTCACGTTGGACATGATTTCACGTTCATCGATAATGATGTTTTTGGCGTAACAATTTTTTTTTCACTTCGCTGCTTTGACCCTTTCCTGGGCGAAGGCCTCCACTCCTTTCATCTTTCGTGTTACTAAAATAATAGTGAAAAAAGCCCCGGGTCGTGTACAAAATGAAAAATAATTTATGACATTCAAGTTCAAAAGACCAAAAAAGAATGTGATTTTTTTTACTGATCCTCTAAAAACACTTTGAACTCACGTTCACTTTTTTAATTTAATGAACCCCTAATCACGTTTTGCGCTTCTAATGACGCACACCGACAAGCGCTACATCTAAGTTGGTCGCAGGTTATTTGACTATTTAGTTTTTTTAGGACTTCAAAATAGGAATTATTTGTGATCCACAAAAAGAGGCGCAATCATTATATAGAGTGCAAAATAATGTTTTTAGGAGCGCAAAATGGGAATTATGAAAGGTTCGAATGTCAAAAAATGGTACCATAGCTAGGTCGCATAGTAATATTAATGCCAATACACTCTTACAACAAACACATTTTAAATCGTTCTTACACGTAGACTGTTGTGTAGTTTGAATTTATTTCCATTTATTTAAATAATGTATCTTTTCACTGCTTGTTTTATTTGTTTGTAAAATTGTGTCCGTTTTGTAAATATACGTGTATATTGTTTTACAGAATGTTGTTATTTTGCTTGCACTACCTGATCTAACTTATGTAGTACCTATGCATATTATCTAACTTTGATATGTCTCACAGCAGCCCTTATGCACTTATTTATTCTAACTCCACAGAATAATCCTTCACAACCTTTTATGAAACTCAAAATATTTATTGAAAATAAAAAAATTACAGGAACTTTTGTCAAGGAATTGGTCAGTCAGAAAGATGAAGCTAGTTGTGGGCAACTAGCTTCACAGGTTCCTATGGAGAAGAACGGGCAAGAAACTCCATGGACACTCTTTTAATCAAAATATTGGTTACATCATTCATCTTAAAATCATAACTGTATGTGAGAACGAAGTAGAAAGACGTGCACGTTAAAAGAAGCGGAACCAAACCTTTTATAGAAAGGTTTATTATAGGCATCATCTAAGGTTAAATACTTCTTCACATGCAGTAAACAAGCAAACCACATTTCTGACCATTGTAAAATCTAAATTCACAAAATCAAAAGTATTTTATTCAAACTAGGCTGAGAATCAGCACTTTTTAAACGTAAAAATTACAAGACAGTCCCCCAAAACGGCCGCCCTTCACCACTTCCTAGTGCTTTAGCTGAGAAGAAGTGGCGCAACACACTTCCCAGCAGCACAGCTGTCTGTTCAGTTAGAATAACTTGATTCTATACAATAGTATGCAAATTAATGAACATTACGAAACGCTAAACATTAAAGTAAATAATTTGTTATATTTGTATGTCAGCTAGCACACGACAATATACCAACAGAAACATTGAAAACTACACAAGTAGGAATAAAACTTAAAATTATTTATACTTCAAGCACAATGATTTCAAAAGTATAAGTCAATGTTCAAGCACATAAATGTACAGAGGCGGACTTCGAGCATAACTCCGTCGTATATACATATACGTTATGACTATAGACGGATTTGCAAAATTCTTTTTTTAATGGATAAGGTATGCTTCAGGCGTGGATCCATAAAAATTATTAACTTTGCTTCGGTAGTTTTTGAGTTAGCTTCAATAATTCGATTTTTTTTCCACTTAGTTTATATTGACGATGTTTTAATATCTTCCTGTCACTGATGTTTACATAGCAAGTAGTGTTATATGAATTCGTGTGAGTAAGGTACAGACGCCAGCACATCAAGCTACTACAATCTGTCAAACTTTAATAGATTTTCAACTTTACCGCTAAAGTATAAAGTTCAAAGTTGATTGGGAAAATTTTACAGTTTCGGGTAGCTTGGTGTGCTGGCGTCTGTACAACAAAAAATGAAAAATAAAAACTTATTTGAGTTCAATAATGAAATATACATATTATAAGGCTTTGTCGAATGAAAGTCGTCTACATGTTGTAATAATTAATCCGCAAGTTATGTTAGAGCGTATTTTTTATCAGTCAGCTTTACCGATAGTGTTATCAGATACTGCAGGATAACACTGTGATCAATAAAATACCAAACATAACATCACGCCTGTATCCCTCGAAGGGTTAGTCAGAGGTGTACCCACATTTCGCCAGTTAAAGTCCCATGTAATAGGGGGCGAGCCTATTGCCATCAATCGGGCACAAATCCTAACTCCCGGCTGCTACTGAGAAATTCCAGATGGAAAAATTCAATACCACTTTGCCCGACTCCAGGTCATCGAACCCAGGTTCTCATGCCCAATCGTAGCGATTGCGACCCCTACAATACTATAAATATTATGCACAGAATTAATCAAGGCTCGGAAAAAAGTCGGTTACTGTGTGGGACGATCTCCAGCTAGATGGACGGACGACCTAAATAAAGTGGCTGGGACTGATGGGATGCGGAAGGTGGAGGACAGGGTGTTGTGGCGCAGTCTGAGAGAAGCCTATGCCCAGCAGTGGACTGCGATAGGCTGAGTTGAGTTATTGATAGAATTTGTTTGCATCTATTAGGAGAAGGAGAGACACTGATTACTTTGTAGGAAACGCAATGTGACTTGAATTGTGTGAGGAATGATATGAAAGAGAAGGGAGTGAATGATAGCGTGACAGTTGACAGGGAGAATGGAAGAAGGAAACGTGTTGCGTCAACCTCAAGTAACATGGGCCATGTGCAGGAAGGTGATGGACTGCATAAGTAGGTATTACATTAAATAATAATAATAAACCATATATTTTCGGGTAACAAAGATCCATAGGACCTTTAACTAAGTATACATAATAGGTTGATAGATAAAACTTTTATTCAGTGCAACAAAAGACAATACAGGTATTGAAAACATCAAAATAGGTGAAAAAAAACAAAGATTAAAAAGATAAATTGACCCATAGACACCTAGCTCATAAACATATATAACGGTCGATCACCACTGGGCGGTGTGTGGCTCATGGTTGCACCAAATGGGAGTCCAGCTCAGCATATGCCAGTTACAATACCTGACGCTGGTATTCTGCTGCATCCCGTTAGTGACACACGGATGTCGAGATGACACATCTGAAAAGAAAAAACAAAGAACAATAATAAAGAAAAAAAATAGCGTAAGTGAGAGCTGTGGTGGCCCAGTGGCATCGGCCACGACTTACGAGTGGTAGGTCATGAGTTCTAACCCAGACAGGTACTTTACTTTGTGTATTTAATTTCATTACCACTGGTCTGTCAGTGGGACTGGGCTGGCCACGTCTGCCGTATGCCCAATAAGCTGTAGGCCAAAACCACCACGTGGAGCCCTGACACAGTTAGAAGGCGTCGCGGCAGACCCCGTAGAAGATGGCGGGACGAGCTGGACAAAATATACGACCAGTGGTCCAATTTTTTTTTTTTTTTTTTCTTTCAGGATGGGAAATCATCAAATGACTCCTCCCGCTGTGGGTGGAGCGGAAGGGAGTGTCAGACTCTTACTGACTAAAACCCACCCGTGTTCCTTCCTTCGCCCTTTATGTTCCGGGCCAGCGGTAACCCTTTCGGACAATCCCGCTGACCAGTGGTCCACTTTAGCCCTGGATCACAAGAGCTGGAAGTAATGGGGAGAGGCCTTTGCTCTGTGATGATCCAGGCTAACAGTATCAGTACCACTGCTCTCAAAACGGTGAAGGGAAACACCGTGAGGAAGCCAGCATGTCTTAGAACTTGGGTTCTAAGACATGCCGGCTGGTTGCTGCCCAAAATTCGAAAATATTCACCAACCCGCACTGGGCTCGCGTGGTGGATATAGGGCCTCCTCCCTGGATGCCTGTGTCCCAGCAATGGGAATTGTAAGCTGGTTCTACGTAATGTAACTATTGGTTTCCAATTTTATAAAATCTGCATGATACATTCTAATTCCTCGGCTTCTTTAATACTACACCTACGAAAGTCAATATCAAAAACGTGGGTAATCAAGGCCAGATGTTATCACTCACTAACTCGCGAAACGATTCGTTATTCAATGGAAATGATGTAAAAATATTAACACACACGCACCACACCGCGCGCACCTGCTGACCGTATTGTTTATTGAGAGTGACCTTCCTCCGTCAAAAATAGATGCTTATATACACAGAACATGAAAATACGTGGACAGAAGGACCAGCTTCCTGATTGAGTAATAGACTATCAATCACAATCTGAATCATTTTGAATGTTATTGTTAGTCTATTGCTTTATATGTTTGAAAAAATTTTCTGCTCAACAACGTACGAGTAAATAACGCTATGAATGTTGTTGAACTCTCGAAATGAAAACCATTGTTACTGATAGTGTGTTACGCAATTAAATATACACTTTTTAATTGTAAAGGGGTCGTTCAGTCAGAAAGATAAAGCTAGTTGTCCATTCCAAAGCGTAGTAGGTTCCTATTTAGAAGAACTGGCAATAAACTCCATGGGCACTCTTAATAAGGACCAGGATATACCAAAAAAAGGTCTTCGAGTCTCCAAGTGGTCTTACACCTGAATCGCAACCCATGAGTGCCTGCTCAGGCGTGATGTCTCTTGCAACAAAAAGTGGTCCTTCTGTTCAAAATTTCATGTAAAACATTCAGTGATCGATTCCATTCGATGTAAGAATGAAAGTTACATTAGATCGAAAGTTGGAAGGATTAGGAAACCCGGCTTGTGCTTACGGGAAAAGTTGTTTTTCATGCATCAGCATGAAAAACAACTTTTTTGTAGCCAATATAATAAGAATCATTTTCCTAAACTCTTACATCAGTAAGTGTTAGGAAAATGATTCTTGATTCTTATTATATTGGCTATACTAGCTGTGCTCACGACTTCGTCCGCGTGAAATTTCGGGCCCCGAGCCCCTGACCTATCGCGTCGCATCCTATTGTAATTAGCCAGTGCTACTACTTCTTTTTTGCCTTTTGCTCGGCTCCTAAGGGCCCTAGCGTGATGTTAACTAGCTTATAACCTTCCTGAAGAATTAGGCTATCAAAATCCAAAAATAATGTTTCAAATCCGACTGGCAGTTCCGGAGATTACTCCCTACATACAAACACACAAACAAACAAAATTTACCTCTTTACAATTTAGTATAGAAGTCCAAAGTATTAGTGTAGAGTCCAAATCGTCACGCCAGCGTTTCACAGGCCTTTTTTTTGGTGCGTAGTGGAAATCCTCATGGACTTCCTCCATCGTGGGGGTGACAGAGGGGCATGCCGGACTCTTACCGGCTAAAACCACCGCGGTGTTCCACCTCTGCCTATGTCCGAGCTTCGGGATTCCCTTAGGCCTGCCTCGGTGACGACGCCCGTCTTCGAATCCGATACAGATTAGCCTAATGAAATAAAATATTGCCAAAAAGCACGAAACACTTCAATCGCGTGGCAAGTGGTTTCACGGGACCATTCCTATCCTTCTTTCAGTTTCGACAGAGTACTAATAATTTCTCAGTAATTGATCATAAAGATTTATGAATAGAAGTCTAATAATAAAGTATATAATAACAATTCTTCTAACATTAGAATAAACGTGAATGTTTGCACAGCTTCAATCTGGAAACATCCGGTGTGATGTCGAAATTACCGAGAGTTCTATTGCGCAGCTTCTTTTTGCGATTTTGGGAGTGTTAATTATTGTCATCATATCATCATTGGCAGCCTCGTCTTACCCACTGCTGAGTGTACTGCCGTCATATGGTGAAAAGCCGTAACTAAATTTTTTATCAAAAAGACTTACGTATAGGTTCGGACTTGCCAAGAAATTGTCTACCTTTCTATGTAGGCGATAAAGCTGTAATTCGTGTGTAGACAAAGTACAATTAGTTTAAAAGGCATAATTAAGCCCTGAAAACGTTGCTCTCTAAAATGAAACGCCATAATTTCTATGGTTAAGCCCTTCCTTTTTAGTAAAGCCACTTTGCACACTTGAAAAAGCCGTAACTTTATTTTAGACCTTTTCATATTATCATATTTATCGATCGTGATTTCAATTTTTGCAAAGGAATAAAATGATTTGATTTGATTTGAATATCCTCGTATGCATTCCCTGGTCTGTTCGAGTATCATCTATGACTTCTCTGCGATCTTCTGCAGTTTGTCTACCTATCTATCTGGCTTTGGTCTGCAAACATTCTTTCTACCGTTAAGCATATTAATAATTTGAATAAACTATATTTTGATTTAGATATTAGAGCTTAAACGTAGTCTATGGACTTAGATGTTAGAAGCTTCTAAGAAGGCATTTATTATGACGCTTAATCGTAATAAGCATTACTTTAACTTTAATAACCTACGAAAAATTTCAACTCAGTGCGGTCCAGAATCATGTACAGACGCCAGCACATCAAGCTACCCGAAACTGTCAAATTTTCCCAATCAACTTTGAACCTTATGCTTTAGCAATAAAGTTAAAAATCTATTAAAGAAAGACAGATAGTAGTAGATTTATGTGATGGCGTCTTTACTTACTGAATCTGTGGTGAATGGTTGCGCGTTGATGTCCCAGTCACCCTGTAGGTCCTCCTAGGGCGGTTCCTCCCGGCGACTAATAATAACGTCATCACTGAAACACCAAACAAACATACCATCATAATAATTACATCACCATTCTACTCGTTAGTTTATTTAAAAAAAAATGCAACTATTCGATACCGGAACTCCTCTATAAAAACAAACATAATTTACGACTCATGAAAGATTGAAATTAATTCGTCAGAGTACATCATATACGGCCGTCTCGGTCTAAAGACTAATCTTAAGATGTATCGTCAGAATGAAGATATGTTTTATTTTATTGTGTCGTAAAAATGTAACTACGTGTGTACTGGAATGCTTTCTATTTTTGTTTTGTAGACTATGGTTAGTTTGGGTGTCGAACATGCTGTCCAGCATTTAAGGGGCCATACGGTGCAAGATGGGAGATGAGCACCAGAGGTCTGAGCCACCTATGAACCCACCTGTGGAGGTTGTCCTTGGGTAACTGGTGCTCGGATGGGAGAAATCAGAAAGAGATCAGGATATTTAAAACATAAAAGCAACTGATCGAATTTCGTAACACAGTAATACGCTCGAAGACAGGCATCGCCGATGTTGCCGATAAGACGGCGAGGCTGAAATGGGACTGCACTGCAGTCAGTGCAGTCCCATTTCAGCCTCGCCGTCTGGCAATCCGTTTTTCCTGGCAATCAGTATTGCCAGGAAAAAGCAACATGCAAAGATGAATGGAAAAGTATGACCTTTGCCCAGCAGTGGGATACTACAGGTTCCTTAGTAGGTTCCTTTAAATGGTAACCGTACTAGACAAACAATTTTGTTGCTACAGTTACAAACTCAAACTCATAGCATTTATTTCAATTAAACCATTTACAGGCATTTTTTAGTTGTCAAGAAGTCGGTCAGTCAGAAAATATGAAGCTAGTTGCCCATTCTAAAGCGTAGGAGGTATCTATGGAGAAGAACGGGCACAAAACTCCATGGACAATCTATAAAATTATATTTTTACAAAAATATTAGTTACATCATTAATGTTGAATTTACTAGTTGAGCCCCGCGGATTCACCCGCATAAGTTTCGATCCTGTGGGAAAATTGTGATAAAAAGTACCTATACGTTAATCCAGGGTGTCAGCTACCTCCTTACAAAATTTTATCAAAATTGGTTCAGCCGTTTGAGCGTGAAGAAGTAACAAACATATAAACACACACACACTCACAAAATTTCGCCTTTATAATATTAGTGTGATGTGAGATCCATGTTCAGCTGCATCTGATTAGACTGGAAGCCGACCCCATAGTTGGGAAAAAGCTCGGTAGATGATGATGATGTGAAATCGATATAAAAAAAACACTGGCACTCCGGTAGTGCCGACAGAAGTGAAAACTTGAACAATTACGAGTGTATTTTGTGAATCGTCTTATAAACAAAACACGCGTGTTAAGGTGTGTTCCTTATTTTATAGGGTTTTTTGCAAATCAGGTATGATGACCAAAGTGACTGGTTTATTCTTCTCGTGAAAGGAATTTATTCAGATTTACAAATAAGCACACAGGATAGACTTCAGTTCGTGGTGTTGGTCGCGGCAGTGGTAAGAGAAGCAAGCCGCTCGCATGGAGCTCGTCGTCAGTTATATATCCGTGGTTCAGCGCCATCTCGTCGTTGTTGGATGAACTACGTAGTTAGTACGCGAGGCCCTCGTAGTTCTTCCCGATGTGCATAGATGGCGCTGTCCTCAACAACGCGCGTCTTACGTTTTACGTCTTACGAATTTTCGATCAGGGTCACGTGACCTGACGCGAATTTAGAAGTTTTTACCCATTCCAAAAAAAGTACACAGCGCCGCTAAAGAAGTTTTCACTTCAAAAAACTTCAAGGCGTCAAGCTTCCTTCTCTGATATATAACACGTTATCCAAGCTGAATATGAAATGCAAGGGTCCTCGTTGACCTCATTTTTTGGTCCTTCAATACGCATTTGGTTAGCTCGTAAAAAAGACATGATATATATTTTATTACTTTGTAGATCAAAATCTATACTAATAATAAAGCGAAAAGTTTGTTTGTTTGAACGCGCTAATCTCTGGAACTACCAGTCAGATTAAAAAATAAATCTTAGGCTACTTAACATCACGCTAGGTCCTTTAGGAGCCGAGCAAAAACAAAAAAAAAGTTAGAAAAAACGCCGACCGAAAACGAAGTAATAGCGCGGGCCGGCGCTGCGATGCGACCGACGGGGGCGGGGGCCGAAATTTTACGCAGACGAAGTCACGGGCAGAAGCTAGGATAAAATAAAAAAAATGGAAAATCCGAAAGTGCATGACGTATTATGAGTCGTGCAATTCAACTTGTATGAAACGTGCTAGTTGCAGATCCTTCCGTTCCGTGTGTGTTATAACGTGATACGCTGAACGGGCACCTGAATGCATTCAAGTGGAACTTGCGCGAATTTGTGTGCCGCGGTATTTTGTATGCTCTATGTTTGAATATTTTAGAATTAGATTATTTGGCCTTGTGCTAGCATACGATAGACTTGAAACTGCACTAGAAAAAGTTTACGAAAAATTATTTGAATATTAAAATTACATACACAGACATAACATCATGCCTGTATTTCCCGACGGATTAGACAGACGTGTATCTATAGTAGTACACCTACATTTCGTCAGTTATGTTTAAGTCTCATGTAACAGTAGGCGAGCCTATTGCCATCAACTGAACACAAATCCAGACTCCGTCAACTGCGGGATTCAAAAAGTCGTCGTAAAATGCTGAAAATTGTGGTTTTTGTAATGCACGAAGAAGCTTCCTCGTGTTACGCAGTTTGTTCCGCCAGTTACTCAACTGAACGCTTGCGCTCGGCGCATCCTGGACAGTCACACCCAACACCTTATTTGACTGGCCAATTCTTCCCTTGCCTAGCCCTTGCGTTAGCCCTACCACCATAGGGCTAACGCCCGCCTGGTTTGCGACCACCCTCCCACCGGAGTCCGGCGTCAAGCAGCCTGCTGTTTCGTCGATGCGTGGGAGTTCCAGTGCCTTAGGCATCTTCTGGGCACGCTCGTTCCATCATATACGTCATCTATCGCTTTCCATCAGGCGTGATCGAGGTCAAGAGCGGGCACATTCAGCAATAAAAAAAAGAGATAGTTGGTATTAGAATAGAATACTCTTTATTATGTACACCATATGCATTACAGTTATAAATGTAGAATTTTTACATAGGTTATCACTAAAAGCGTCATTCTAAAGGCCACCTTCGGTTGTTATTAGTCCTAACTATCCACATCTTGTATCAGCTTCTTAACAGTAATATTCAAGAGAATTGAACAAGGAGGACTTGGGCACAATCCAGCTGCTTGGCAAACGGATCGGTGATCGAAGTTTTTTATTACCTAGTTTTTTGGTCCTCTTTAATTTGTGTAGGGAATCTACCATCCAGAAATTGTCAAACTCATAAAAAAAGTAAAACGTAGTGTACCTAAGTTTCTCGCTGGTCTACTGGTTGCAAGTGATACTGCTGAACATGTGATCCTGGGTTCAGTTCTCAGGTCGGGAAGTGTTTTTATCCATTAGAAATTTTCAGTAGCAGCCAGTCTGGATTTGTGCCCAGTTGCTGGTACTAGGCTTGTACCTAATAACATGGGACTAAACCATAACTGGCAAAATGTGGGTGGAGAATACAATAAAATGCTCTTTGTCATGCCTACACCATACAAAACACTATTATTATAAAGGCGAAAGTTTGTGAGTGTGTGTGTGTTTATATGTTTGTTACTTCTTCGCGCTCAAACGGCTGAACCAATTTTGATAAAATTTTGTACGGAGGTAGCTGACACCCTGGATTAACATATAGGCTACTATTTATCCCGATATTCACACGGGATTGACATATACGCGGGTGGAACTGCGGGGCGCAGCTAGTTACAAATATGAATTACGTGTCGTTACGTTACGTGTGTTTTATATGTATGTACTATTAGGTTTCTCTCCCTAACACTTGGTCCCAGTATAGGCGTTATGTTGTGTTAAGAAAAGAACAAGTAATGTATAACAATTAAACTAGGTTTCAAAAATCCAGATTGGTCCTTACATCCGCGACTTCTACTATTAAAGGCTCCTTCAAACAGGCGCGACACGCGATGAAATCGCGCGCGACACAAAGGCGCGATTCTACTGCGTGTTAGGGATGCCCAATACGATGCGATATATCGAAATATCGATACAGCGCTATACGATATATCGATATTTAATACGATATTTTGGCCATACGATGCGCCTCGATATATCGTATTCCAAAAAAAAATCGCATTAACGTATCGTATCAAACTATGACTGATTAAAATTTATTTATTTTTGTTTATATTAAACCTACCTACCTTTAGACATAATATTGTTATTCGTAATAAGTAGAGGTCAGGATTATTTAGAGTTATTTATGTACTACACTAACCTTTCATACATACTATAAATACTTTTCTTTTATGACTTACAATATATTGTAAAAATTAAAAAAAGGTATGTCTTTATTTAATGTTTAAGATATATTTAGGCTTATAATAATATTTTACCTACGAAATAACCTACCCAATCGATATACCAAAGCGATACGGTTACGATGCGATATATCGATACAAAGGGATACGATAATATCGCGTATCGATACAAGCGCATTCGATACGGTTACGATGCGATATATCGATACAACAGTCTTTTTTGGGCATCCCTACTGCGTGTCACGCCTGTTTGTAGGAGCCTAAATATGTCGACCTAAATGTGTTTACATATTCGCGCCAACTGTGGTGTATTTAATCGAGCTGTAACTATCAAACTTTGGCAACTAATCTCTATACGTTATTAAATGCCCCATGAATCATCAGGAAACCATGCCAATTGAAATGCAATATCATTTGGTTTGTTAGTCTTATTTACCGGTCAGTCTGTGGATGGGTGACCATCCAGTACATACGGAGACCCCTCCGTGCCTCGGAAAGCATGTTAAGCCATTGGTCCCAGATGTCATTTGTAGATCTCTTGACCGTCGTTACGGATAGTCAGAAGCCCGAAAGTCTGACAACCAGTCTTGCCATGGGGTATCATGTTACCCAGTACAGTACCCGGCGATAAATATTGCACATCAAACTTTGGAAAGAGACAATCGGCTAATTTCGGCTTCGTAGAGCGTTATCTCTGTCGTACGAAATACAAACAGTCCGGTATCTATTAGGAGCTGTTAAAACAATTATGATTTGCTTGTTTTGATAATTATTTTTATTCTTTGTATAAAATACAAAAAAAGGTAAAGGTCGATGTGCAATATTTATCGCCGGGTACTGTAACTGAGTTGTGGAGGTCAGATAGGTAGTCGCTCCATGTAAAATACTGGTATTCAGCTGAATCCGGTTAGACTGAGCCAATCCTAATATAATTGGGAAAAGCCTAGACCGATGATGACTTGTCT
Organism: Luperina nickerlii; assembly: GCA_963855955.1. Lineage (NCBI taxonomy): Eukaryota > Metazoa > Arthropoda > Insecta > Lepidoptera > Noctuidae > Luperina > Luperina nickerlii. Next base: position 954,634 of record OY979686.1, on the reverse strand, counting down.
TATTTACTCGACGACGGAAACCAAAGATGAATAAGATTCTAATGGAAATAAAGATAGGTCGTTCTGCAGGATCACAAATGGATTGGTTGTAATAAATTGTGTTTACATTTTGCGCCCCTAACAATATTATGTAACACTAATGATTGCGTTTCTTTTTGTGAATTTCAAATAATGACTATCTTAGGGCCCTAAAGATTCTGAATAGCCAAATAACTAGTGTTGCCCAAATACAAGACCAAGACAAGACCTTAGCCAGTCTTGGTCTTGGTCTTGCGTCAATACACCTGGTCTTAGTCTTGGTCTTGGTATTGCGCTCTCAGTCTTGGTCTTGGTCTTGGTCTTGCAGCAAGAGTCTCACAAGTCTTGCGAGATTCTACTACTTAGACTAGACTACATTCAAATACCTATTAGCCTATTGCTCAGGGTGGCAGGGACATCGACGCGCAACCGCTTACCATGGATTCAGTACCTACATGATTCTGGATCCTCCTGCGTTGAAATTTTTCGTCGGCTTTTTCTTAATTTTTTACGTTTTTTTCTGCAATTTTTTTACTGTAAACTGTATAAAATCATTATTTCTATCTGACCCAATGAGATTTTTAATTAAAAAATAGTAAATTCACTTGTTTCACTTAAAACAGCAATGTAAATTGTAAATAAAACTCGAAAAAGCTACCTGATCAGCTGTAATGCTAAAGTTCATTTGCGAGGTCAACACTGTCTTCGCGTTCACGCTATTCGCTTTCAAATGCCGCGACAAAAGGACCGCAGCGCCAAGCGGTCTCCTCGTATTATTAACGCAATTGAAAATAAACTTTAAAATTATTACAATAAAGTGCATAAATGCTTGAACCTGACAAAAAATGCGGAAGATTGCGGGAATCCCCGCGCGGCATCGAGTCGGCCATGAATCCCAATGAATCTAACAGACACGTCACATGAGGCATTTTAATCATCTACATAATTGAATGACCCATTTACTACTTTTATTTTAGATTCGTTATGAGGGATAATTATTTTTTTAAAGCTTCATCGATTTAAGGGGGAAGCGCTAAGGTAAATCAACCATGAACCTTAATGCTTTAATGATAAAGTTGAAAATCTGTTTAAAGAAATATGGCAGATTGTAGTAGCTTGATGTGCTGGCGTCTGTACCATAACATCGGCTGGCTTAAAAACTGCTACTAGTACTAGACCTACTCGACTCGCTGTTAGTTTTAAATTTTGCTGAATAGAAGAATAATATAAACTTTGAAACATAAATACCTAGGTACATTATTTTTACGAACCTACTAACGTTAGATCTGCACATTAGACTTATACAAGTATAATATAATACTCTAAGTAGATATACCTACAAGGTATGAAATGAACTTTGCTAGAAAGTTATCCTAGGTACATTTTTATCACATATGTGAACAAATTTGTAAGTAACACGCTACCTACCTACTTAATAAATAGTCGAAACATATAATAATCAATACAATACCTGTTAGTGTTATGACGATACGGTTTTGATACTGGGGAATGTCTATCAAAATCGGGATTGAAACCAAATACCTACTATAACGCCCAAATTAATCTCAGTTTGACTTAATGCGAGACGCAAGAGTCTTGCAGGCTTAGTCTTGTTCTTGCTCAATTCTTGCAGGGGTCAGTCTTGGTCTTGGTCTTGCTACAATAAGTCGGTCTTGGTCTCGGTCTTGGTCTTGCAAAAATGCAAGAACAAGACCAAGACTGCAAGACCAAGACCGATTTTGGGCAACACTACAAATAACTGCGATCAATTTGGATGTAGCGGTGTTTCGTGGTTGGTCACACTTAATGGGGTAATTTATGTAATTACTCCGATCAACTAAAAGAGAGCAAGAAAGTTAAGAAGAGGCTCAATTGCTTAAAAAAACTGTACATCGCTAGAAGCGCAAAGAGTTTTCAGAGGATTAGTTAAATCATCATCATTTCAGACTGAAAGACTGTTGGACATAGGCCAAGCACCTCTACTTCGACCGGAAAATATTAGGCATTTAATAGGTATATATTTAATTAAATAGTTCCCATTTATTACTGATGCAGCTCTGTACTTCTTATATCCTCCTATATATCGTCCTCTTACCGTAACCGGGTAGGTATCCCATCCCATGGTGGCATGGCCAACAAACAGACGATAAGTACCTTTAAGTAGATTATATTAGTAATGGCTTCATCACTGTGTGAGCAACATAACTTTCCTATAGCTGGTCCTTTGACAAACAGACCGTTTTTAACTCAAATCACGAGCAATCCAGGCGATCCTGAATTATTTTGCAATGAATTCACTCGTAAACAATGAATTCCACATAGAAATTCTACCGTTCATGAATATTTCTCAGATCATTACCTAAATAATGTTGTATCATATTACCAACTTACATTTGCAGCTATCAAACACCATTCTTCAATTTGCCATTGCAATATCAACTTTAGACCTTCGTGATACAATTGTTTAGTTTTCCACATTCGGAAAACCAACCGCATTTTAAAAAAGCTTTTGCTAACGAGCGAAAACTTCCGATCGGTGACGAATTTTCACGAGTAGTCAACTTTTCCATATTTGAAAAGTACTTGAGGGCCACTTGCCAGGTCATAACTCACTCTATTGTTATTAAGATATGGTTTGATGTCGAATACATGTTTTTATTCATGCTTCTATTTTCTCCAGCTGAATTCGAGAACGGTGTTTTTGAATATAAACTTTATGATGAGGTGGTAAGGTTGAATGTTCTTTGTGTGTCGTTGAATGAGGAACCACGTGTTTGGTTTCCCTTCAGTGGCACGTTAGCTATGCTCGAGGTCAGACGTCTCGTTTGACGATTTTCGCGCGGATTTCCTTTTCACGCCGTATTTTCTTTTCAATTTATTTTCGCGAGTTTCTACTATGCTCCAATAGTGTATTCATTACGTATTAAGAAACAAGTGTTTGTGTTAAAATAAAAGTTGTTTTAAATAATTTACAATGTAAACAAAGTGTGAAAATATGTAAATTAAATATTGTTATTTCTATGGATTTTCAGTAAACGGTACAGTAACGTCATTATCGATAACATTTTAAGTATATAAAAAAGAATGACTCGTTTGAAAAAAATTTCCTTCCTCATAAATAATAATTGATAACGCTCCGTATTAATAACTAATTTGTTTTATTAACGCATGCAACATCTATACTAATACTAATAATTAATAAAGCTGAAGAGTTTGTTTGTTTGTTTGAGTGCGGTAATTTCTGGAACTATGTCGGATTTGAAAATTATTTTTGCATTAAATTGATAGCTCAATTCGTGAGGAATGCTATAGGCTATTTATTTAACATCAGGCTGGGATTAAGGAACCGAGCAAAAAGAAGAAATAATGCTAAGCAAAAACGAAGTAGCAGCAGGCGATGCGATGCGACGGGGTAGGGTCGCGAAGAAGTCGCGGGCAGAAGCTAGTATGTTATAGTACGAAAGTGGGGGAATTACAGAATATTGCATATTTATCTACGATATAATCATCTAACTTGTAATTTGCTTATCTACATAGTGTGCGTTTGCATGTTTTTAATTTCTTTTCATTTAGTTGAAGAATATCGAGTGGTATTTTATTATAACATTTTACACAGTAACCCATAAAAGAAGTTTTTACTTTAGACAATCTGAAACGCGGTTGATCTAATTTGTCCCTATTTCTAGTATTAAAATTATGCCTGTCACTTATCTTACTAAAAAGATGTAGATTTTTCAATACCCCTACAACTCCTGTACCGCTGCATGCAGCACCCAAACACACTGTAACACACTGTAAACAGCGATTAAAAAATACAGGCCAAATAGTCTATTATTATTTGTTCAAATACGACATGTCCGCATAGTAATAGCTTCAGCATACAAAGCTAGTAATTTCATGCTGGTCGACCAAAATAATTCATATAGCCTCGAACGACATTTTAAAATTATATCAACACTGATTGATTTGGGGCCAGCCTGGTATGACCCGTGTACACAATGAACATACTTCAAACATGTATGGGCCATTAAGGAATGCGCTAAGGTAGCCCTCAAAATTCATGTATTCTTACGTTTTTTTGCAATTTGCTGATCAGTGTCAGACTGTATGTTGATTAAAACATGATTCGCGACCGAAACAAACATGGCTTTACAGAATTATAATAATTAAAATCAGCAATATAACTCCATAAAGAATTAGCATCAAATGTCACGATTTCATGAAATGGTCATTCATTAGGGTAATAATTATGAAATTAGAGTTGTTTTGATGATTTTTATGATCATAATTCTATAAATAAATATTTTTTACGGTCGCGAATCACATTTATCATTGTGCTGCAAAAAGACAGTCAAAATGTGAAATTGACATACCAAATCAACGGTTGGTAGATAAGTTTTATTGGAAAACGAAGTCTGTTATAATTAGCAGAGACCTCCTGTCTGCTAATTATAACAAATTTTCGATTCAAATCTCAATTAAAACTTATGAGTTCGTAACAATATTCCCTTTCTGCCATACCTTATGATTATAATATTTGATCCGTTTTATATTCACGGGAGAGCTCTCACCCTTGAATATAAAACGGATCAAATCAACAAAGTTTAATTACAGAAAAACAATCAACAGTATAAGACTATTAAACAAAACTGGCGAAAATATAAGGGTGCAGTATATAGGTACACCCCTAACTAATCGTTCGGCGATCATGGGCGTGAAGTTATGTCTTTAATAACATCATACTTTTTCGTTTGTAAAATACGTCCTTTCCTTTTTCAACTGCTGGAGATAGGCTTCTCCCAGGCTGCACCACAACACCCTGTCCTCCGCCTTCTGCATCCAGCCTGTCTCAGCCACCTTTTTGAGGTCGTCTGTTCATTTGTGACCCACACTACCCTTACCGATCCGCGGTCTCCACTCCGCTGCCGGTATTTTTTTCGTTGTTTCGTTTTTAGTACATACTAAAAGCCCCTTTTCTGCACAATTGTTGGTCCTATGTCCATTTAATACCACACAATCTTTAATGACAGCTAAGATAACAGATTTCATTAAGATTTCTTTTAAGAGAATGAGGCTTAATTTGGATGAGTAGCCGGTGTCGCGAGTTCTTGGTTGTATGTCTAGAAAATAGTAGAGAAATAAATTGACTCACGCTTTGTTCAGCTGGTAAGCAGTAACTATAACCGCTACCTGACACGATCCTTACGAAATCTTTTTGCTTCGTTTACATTCATAAATTTGGTCATAAACACACGTCGGTTTTGAGTACTACGCACCTGACGTTTTTGAAGAATATCTTAAAAAAAAAAATAAAATCACCGATAAGCGTTTATCTAACGTTGTCACTATGGTCCGAAGTTTCAACTCACATCTGCCTTGTGTGAGTCGCCTTTCATTCATCCTCTCAACAAGACCAAACAAACCATCTAAGCATACTCTTTTAAATGTTTGTCACTAAGTACATACACTATAGAAAACATATACTATTCTAGTACTCAAACTTCAGTTGGTCCCATAAAAGTTTTTGATCCTTTTATGAATCTGGTAAAAACATTTTTCAAAACGTTTTTGTGAAAATTGCCCATTTTCTTGCAGACTGTAATTTGTTTTTAAAATCTGTGAGTGCAGATCATAATTTTTCAAAAAGATAAGGTTAGTATCCTGTGATAATTTTCTTGTAGCTATAGCGGTTAAGGTTCCTGCCATTACAATCTCGTCACAAAAATCCACGTGTATATACATATGTAGTAGAGAAATAAATATTTTTTTTGGAATAAAAGCACTGATGACAAAAAAAAAGAAAACAATAGTTGTTTTCTTGTTTATGACGTGAAAGTGCGACTACAATGTATAAACTATGTCCCGTTAATCATAGTAGTGAATTGATCCATTGCTCCTTATTCAGCAGTGGACGTTTGCAACGTATAAGGACCGCAGAATGCTATAAAATGTGCCGCGGTCACTGTTTTGACAACATGATCAAACAAAAGCGGTCATGAAACGTGCTGCTAGTAGATGGTCATCATTCTATGTATTATAATAACATTAATAATGCCAGCAGCAGTGGTGACCACGTAGTTAATGGCCGCGATTTACGAGTTGTAAGTCGTAGGTTCGACGACAGGCACTTTACTTTGTGTAAATTATTTCATTACCACTGCTCTCAAAACGTTGCAACGAAAACATCGCGAGGAAACTGGCATGTCCTAGAAGCAGAATTTCAAATACATGTGTCATCCGCCAACCTGCACTGGGCCACGTGGTGGATTACGGCCCACTCCCTCTCACTGAGGAGGAGATCTGTGTCCCAGCAGTGGGAACATCATAGGCTGATTATACTTAATACCAGCCTATTATTGTCCCACTGTAGGACAAAGGCCTCTTCTCATTGTGAGAAGGGACGAGTATTGATCACCACTCTTCTTCAGGACGTGTTGGCGATTTCAGACTTACATTAGCTATAGGTCCAGGTTTCCTCTTGGTGATTTTTTCCACCGATGTCAGTACTGTAATGTTCAAGAGAAACTATTAAATTAAATTAAATTAAATATTTGTTCATTTATGGCAACTAGGCCCAATTGTTAGTAACATAACATTATTCCTAAAAACTATTGTTAGTAAACAAAAACACAGAAACACAAAACAAATAGAAAAAAGTAAATTGTGAGGTTAGGTGTGGGGTCTTCTGACCAGCACCTCCACAGCGTGCGACAACCAAGGTGCGTCGAACTTCTCTATCAACATACTTACTATTAACAGAATATAATTCTTAATCGTGTCCTCTGATACTTATTTATATTGGTCCTTCGAGCCGGATGACTTTAAATGTGGGAGTCAAATGCGTACCACTCAAATTAAAACTCAAAGTAACTTCGGAAATATGAAAACTAATTCAACTTCAACTGAACTACCTTCTTTGACTGTATCTAAAATTTTCTTCAAATTACCTACTTGACATTTTGTAGAAATCGATGTTCTTTGCATACATAACTGTGGAGTGTTCGATATGATATTGATCCTATTGAGGTAAGTGCTGTGGAAATCCCAGAGGGGGAGGCTATCATTTATTAAAAGAGTTTCGTTGGCTACGTACTTTCAATTTACTTGGTAGCAAACTACTTAAAGTAAGTTGAAAGTATGCTAAGCTGATTAGTATACCCACTTTCAATTTACTTGTCAGGGTTCCGCACCATTTGGCTATACCTATTGGTTACTAAGCGCCCGCTGTCTGTCCTCAGCGGGCTGTATCTCATGAACCGTAACAGGTAGACAGTTGAAATTTCCACAAAGTGTGTATTTCTTTTGCCGCTATAACAACAAATAATAAAAATTTCTGTGCGTGACCCGAATAACATATTTTTCTTTCTGTATTTATTAGGGTCATTCTGGAAATACCAAAATCGGGAAAGACTAATTAGTACGATGTTGACTATGATTGTTATTTAGTTATAATCAGTCAAGGCCAGTCAGACTTTTCAAAGGTTTTTAATAAGTAGGTGTTTTCGGCCAACTTTTCCACTACTGTTCCTACTGCGTGTAATGTGGGCCGCGGAACAGGGGCCAGTTGCCCCCTAACCCAGCTTATTCGTCTCAAGTGTCGTCTGAAGGCTCCTGCAAACAGGCGCGACACGCGACGCGAATCGCGCGCGACTCAAAGGCACCGCTCGACTTGCGGTGCCTTTGTGTCGCGTGTCGCGTCACGCCTGTGTGTACGAGCCTTGATGGTTATTTTACAAAAATGTTAGTGACAGTAAAATAACATTATCAAAATGGTTTATTGTTCTATTTGAAAAGGTCATTACCAATTGATTGATTGTTAAAAATCCATCCCATGATTTTAAAGATAGGACCGAAAAGGACTCGCTACTGGAAAAGTATTGGTCATACCCTTTATCCCTATGGTATGAAGCGGCTAGAAATGGAAAATGTTAAGAACAGAGATATACTTTTAGAATTTAGAAATTAATAACGTTTTCCGTTTTTAACGTTACCAAGCGTGATGATTATTGATAGCAATCCATCTTTATTGCAACTATATACTAACCTCCTTACTAATAAACGTATTATATCAGGTGAATAGTTACAAACCGATTTTGCTCTTTCAGTTGTCAAAATTTGACTTTAGTAAGATAAAGCGTTGTGTAACTAGACAGACGCTATCGAACATTTATTAGTAAGGAAGTGATGTTATAGAGCTTCCACGAATTACGAATAATGAAGAAATTTAAATAATCATTCGGCGCAACCATTTATTCAAACTAGGCTGAGAATCAACACTTTTTGGACGTCAAAATTACATGAGACAGTCCCCCAAAAGGCCCGCCCTTTACCACTTCCTAGTGTTTAAGCAGGGAAGAAGAAGTGGCGCAACAAACTCCCCAGCAGTAGATCATGCATCATCATGTTACATTTCTTTCTGATGCTCGATGAGACAGATGTGTGTAGGGGTATGAGGAACAGGGCCTCACTCACTCATCCTCCATAGAATAGGGAGAATCCTCCGACCAGCAGGTGTCGTGTATGGTGGGCAAGTGCCCAGAGCTTGATGTCGCGACGTCGTATATATGCCAGTTGCGCGGTAAACTCTGCTTGCACGATGCAGGATTTTGCGTGACCTCAGTGTGATACATAGTTCACATGTGGCGATGTAGATGCCGCCACAATATTAACGCTTGGGAATTGTTTAAGGTCTTACATACGAATAAAAACTAAACCAAACTCGCCTATCTGCTCACAGGGTATCTATAAAATATGTCTACAAGACAGCGGTGTTTCGTTCGACCCCGCTGACAATTGACCCCAATTAATTTAATGCCACTAATCGTTTATGAGAGTGAACCTATTGCCATCTATTACATCTATTTATTCCTGATAGAAATGCTTTCACTTAGTGCTTGTGTTATGATTTAATATATTTGGCTTGTAGGTAAGCCACACGGGTCTATCGATCAGGTTAAGTTACACTTGCCGCGGTCGGTCTGTGGATACCGAAACTCCTCCGTGCCTTGGAGTTGGTCCCAGATGCATTCTTAGTTCTTTGACAGTTGTTACATGTCGTCAAAAGCCCAATAGTCTGACAACCAGTCTTACCAAGGGGTATCGTGTTACAAAGTAACTGAGTTTTGGAGGTCAGGTTGGCTGTCGCTCAATATAAAACACTGGTATTCAGCTGCGTCCGGTTAGAAAGGAAGCCAACCCCATCATAGTTGAGAAAAGACTAGGATTTGATATTTTATGATTTTATATGTTTGGACCAGTGACAGTGGATAGGTATATACTTAGATCATTACAATATTCCAATTAAAACCTTCATATTTTCAGCTACTTTAATCTAGCTGTATCTAATCTAATACTATAATAATAAAGCTGAAGAGTTTGTTTGTTCTTTTGAACGCGCTAATCTCTGAAATTACCAGTCGGATTTGATAAATTATTTTTGCATTTGATAGCTCAATTCTTGAGGCTATAGGCTACTTAACATCACGCTAGGAACCTTAGGAACTGAACAGATTTGTGCGAAATTTGGCACATCGGTAGACCATGACCTGGATTAGGATATATAGAATACTTATCCCGATATTCCCACGAGATCGAGACTTAGACGGGTAAAACCGTGGGGCGCAGCTAGTAATGAATAATTAAAGAGCAAAATAGCAAGCTTATGAGCAAAGTTAGTTACAAACTCGCCAGGAGGCAGCGCCGCCGTTCAGCTGTCAAAAATGCATGAAACTAACTGAGCTAACAGAGGCATCCATTTTAAACTTGGTTGTAAAGTCATAACAGCAGAATCTTCCGAGGTTTTCCGCTAACAAATAGGTCATGATGCGATCTCCTTCGATTTTAACTGTATGTCATTTGTTTCTATCTGATCGAGCTGTAGATGGAAGAAAAACAGCGCCTCGTTTATTTTCTTGGCCTAGATAAGACTTGTGAAGTATTCTGAGAATTACAGCCAGGAATATCTATTGCTTTTTGTTTTAAAAGGTAAGAAATATGAAGCAATACAATGTTAACAGGTAGGTATGAGTTAAGACAATAAACTGAAAACATCTCGTTCAATTTAAATGGCATATATTTTCTCGAAAATATAATTGAACACTCTAATAATAGCTTATTTTGGGGTCCTAAATTATTATACAGCAAAGTAACTGCAACCATCTTGGATATAGCGCTCGCCGGCCGCTACCGGGGCACCTCGCGCTTCGCTCGCTCAGCTCGCGCGCATTTGGTAACAGTTATAACCTAACCTAACCCATTTATACAGGTTATTCTATAACCTAGCTGGGAATGCAGCACTTCACCACCATTTCAGTCGTGGCTTTAGTACTGTTATGATGAATAAACAATTTATTATATTATTATTATTTGATCGGGGTGCCCTAGATTGGTAACTAAGACCAGTTCAGTCCGCGCGTGGTTGGTCACAGTTCTTACCTAACATAGCATATTTGCTCAGGGTATCCCAGCTTAGTTACTGCGAGCAACTGTAAGAAATAAACAGAAAGTTAAAAAGAGGCTCAATTATTTAAAAAGAGCGCATATTGGAGAAGCAGCTTTAAAAGCAGTGGTGATCCAGTGGTATCGGCCTCGACTTACGAGTTGTACGTCGTAGGTTCGAACCCAGGCAGGCGCTTTACTTTGTGTAAATTATTCCATCACCAATGCTCTTAAAACAGTGAAGGAAAAGATCGATCCTCCGACCAGTATATGTATGTATGTGTTTAGTATACTCATATTACTCATATGTTCTTTATTGAAGTGAAAACTTCTTTAGCGGCGCTGTGTACTTTTTTTGGAATGGGTAAAAACTTTTAAACTGGCGTCAGGTCACGTGACCCTGATCGAAAATTCGTAAGACGTAAAACGTAAGACAGCGCCATCTATGCACATCGGGAAGAACTACGAGGGCCTCGCGTACTAACTACGTAGTTCATCCAACAACGACGAGATGGCGCTGAACCACGGATATATAACATTTTGTTTATAAGACGATTCACAAAATACACTCGTAATTGTTCAAGTTTTCACTTCTGTCGGCACTACCGGAGTGCCAGTGTTTTTTTTATTTATTTATTTATTTATTAAGGTACACCAACAGCTTCTGTGTATAACATAAGTATTTAATGTAAGGTATACCAGCAATCTTAGAAATATGTGATAATATTAGCTTCCCGACCAATTTCAGTCTCGATGGCCAATCTCAACGGAGATTAGCCAGGTACCTACGCAAGAGATATTATAATGCACAAGTGTGTGCGTAAACACAGGTGCACTCTCTGTTCCTTTACTCTCATAGTCCGATGGGACGGCAATCCAACAAGACCGGGGGAAAGATCAGGCGCAGGACCAACGGCTTTACGTGCTTTCCTTGGTACGGAAAGGTATCGATCTGTAATGGATGGTCACCCATCCACGGACTGGCCTTGCCAAGCGTAGCTTAACCTTCGGTTGATCCATGCGGCTGTCATTATTTAGCCACAAACCCCTATAAATACGCACATATAAAATACATAAACAGAAACAAAAATGGCGTCGTGAAATGGAATGAAAGAGATAAAAGAGGGGAATTTAAAATAACGCGTGCTTTGAAAAAGTAAGAATGTGGTGTTATGTCGTATTACCTCGACAGCCTTTCCCGCGATGGGATTAGGGAGAATCTACCCTCTCAGGGACTGGTATGCAAACACATTTTGTTTGGATATTCAAATATTGCATGTCAAACGGGAGTGTCGACAGAAGTGAAAACAAAACAGAAACAGAATACTTTGCCATCACTCACTGACATATCGGATATACATTAAAACCGAGTACATACCGAGGACAGCCGAACAAATCCGAAGCGGGTATTTTTTTAATCGTCTTATAAATAAAACACGTGCGGTGTTGCTTACGGTAACAGTGGCGCGAATTCAACGGTTTTTTCCATCTCAAAAAATGCCCAACGTGCCTAAAGGAGTTTTCACTTCAAAAATCAGTAGACCGGTTATTAGGCACACATAAATTACTTTGGGAAAGTTACGACTATTCTGTAAAGAATGATTTTTGGAATTTCATCCCCTAAAGGAGTTGAATAAGTAGGGGATGAAAGTTTGTATGGTTCTTTGACAGTTGTTACGGGTACTCAGAAGAACCATTTTGTACCGCGTGGATCCACGTTCATATGGTATACGATAATAACTCCCTTTCATAAATTAAAACCAAATGGAAACCATATCGCTCAAAACAAAAGATTCCCTCCGTTGACAATCTGATTTCCTCAGCAAACTTCCAATCCGTGGGAATTTGCATGTTGTACCATAACTTGTGCAAGAACTTCAGTAACATTTGATAACTTGTCAGCAAGTTTTAAAGAGCAAGGCTCGGAATATGAGGTCAATTGTCAGTGATAAGATTGTGTCTTTTACTATTGTTACGGAACATAATATGCTGACCTGACAGACGTCAACTTTTCGATAAGATAAGTTAATGAAGCCCGTTGGATGCGAAAAGCATAGAACCGGTCGAAGTGACGGTGCTTGGGCCTATGTCCAGCAGTGGACGTCTTTCGGCTGAAATAATGATGATGATGATGAAGTTAATGAAAATGAAACTATATCATTATGGATCTAGCTGCTACTGAGCATAAGGTCTTGGGTTTGATTCCCGGGTCAGGCAAAATGTTATTTGGTCTTCCCGTCTGGAATTTCTCAGTAGCAGCCCGGAGTCTGAACCGTTTCCGGTTGATGGCAATAGGTCATAGGGGATGTACTATGGGTGCACTTCTGCCTAACCCTTCAGAGAATGCAAGCGCGGTGATAAGTTATATCACACCATTATTGGTCTAAGAACTTTTTAATGTGACTGAATAAATACGAAGCGGAAATTAAGACAAAGGAACAGTCGTTCTTTTTTTGTTTTTATAATTTCGATTACTTACTTTGAAAAACAAGTTAGCTTATATTTTAAATCACTTTGAAAGAATTCTCTTAATTTGTAGGTATTTATTTTTTATTTATGTCTAAGCTGTCTTCTTTAAGAGACAAATTCACCATACTAATAGATACCTATATGTATAAGTTCTTTTATGTAATATTTTATTATTAGTAACAATTCAAAAGTGCCTGTAATTGGTTTATTTGAAATAAATGCTTTGAGTTGGAGTTTGAGTGAACAAGTCGTTGGAATACAGTATAGGTATTCCAACGACTTTGGAATACCTATACTATAAATAAATATTTATAAGTATAAAAAAATATGTATTGGTATTGGGTAGGTTAAAACTGTTTGTAGTCCCGTCGCTTGTTCCTAAAGGTTCGTTAGAAAACCAACGTCAGATAGCATGTCTGGCATTAATGCTGAAATGAACCCTTTTGGTGCAACCATGAGGCACACACTGTTGTTATTAAGGGGCTACCTCGAAAGTCTAAAATCCTCGAAAACCTCAAAGAGAGTGAAAGTGATGCAATTACTTTTGAAACGCAAAAGAAGAGTGATGGCTATAATGTGTGTGCGCTCGGAATAAAACGACGTATGTGCCAAAACGAATTTACTCCTTTTTTACAACATAAATGAATTAAATTTAAAATTACTATGAGCAAACTTTGAAATGATAATTCTCTGTTACAAAGTAAATTCCATTGAATAACTCTAGCGTTACGCCGTGATGTCGAAAACAGTAAAAACATAGATATAACTTTGCAATTTTTTTGTATGGAGTAAAATAATTCATTGAATCATGTATTCCTTTTACATAATACTAGACCAAAGAGTCAAAAAACATATACCAAAATTTTAAATCCCTATTTCACATACATAATAAGTTACACGAAATAGAAAAACCATATTTTTTTCAATATATCACCTTTAAACATTATTTTCACTTTTATTTTGTATTTCACGAACTGTGTCCAAATAAACGTTATTCTTTCTTTCTTTCACTGGACAGAGATAAGTATCCACCTTACTTAGTCATTTACTTGTTAAGGTGACTCTACCGACTAACTATATATTATTATAGGAAGCAAATAATTGATAATGTATTTAAACTCCCCTTGCGAAAGATCAGCTTTCTCAGTAATTAAGAAGAAATCCGAATCATAATATAAAGATATTTATATGTTTCTGGGTATATATGTCTAAGATATACCCATAAACATAATATATTTTGTATTTATCTTTGTAAGTTATCGTCACAAGATAGTCTCAGAGTTTTATGTCATTATTAAATACTGCAATAAACGTGGCATCGTCGTTTCAAAGCATCACGTACAAAAGCGATTCGTTGGTTCTAACCTTTATTACAGCGCTAATGTGTTGTGCTGTTATGTCGTACTAGTACAGAAGTGTTTTAATAGCTTTGATTTTTAATTGAGCTCATTAGTTGCCAAGGTCTTCTTCTTTCAGTGATTACATGCGTTGGTATTGGACATATTTATATTAAAATTTTAATCTTTCTCGTGACGTCTTCGAAATATGTCATAACTAAATTCAGCCCGCGACTTTGTCCGATAAAATTTCTTGTTCCCCGACCCATCTCGTCGTATAGCATCGCCTGTCTGTGCTGTTTGTTCGTTTTCGCGTTCTTTCTTACTTTTTTTTCTTTTTGCTCCTAAGAGTCATCTTAGGAGCAAAAAGAAAAAAAAGGCTATGGCCTATATAGCCTTCTCCAAAAACTGGACTAACAAATTCAAAAAAATTTTTTCAAATCCGACTGGAAATTCCAATTATTAGAATTTCCAGTCGGATTTGAAAAAGTAAATATTGTTTGAATGTGTCAAACAAATAAACTTCGGCTTGATTATTAGTACCTATAGATTTGGTGCGTTATGCTAGCAGAAATCTTTCTTTATTTGATTCCCAATATCCACTTTTAGTCTTATCAAATGTTTTGAATAATAGATCAGCTATTGTATTTACATAGTTTTCACAAGGTTTTCCCTGTTTTTTTTTTTTACAATATTTCTCAGTCGCCACTATTATGTTTTTACGTAGCATTCCATGTCTTGCTCAGGAAGTTGCAGGTTGCTTCAAACTGTGCTGAGGGGTAGTTACTTATAATAATAACAATCAAAATAACGATCTGTCAAATACCATCGAAACATTGACATTTACTTCGTGATCTTACCTACTATACATTGAGATAATTTTACTTGAATGCTTACGTATTTACGATATATTTGAAAATCATTGGTATGACGTTAGTATATAATCACTATTCAAGATTAACGTCAGAACGCCAGACAGAAATGCACGTGGTCAAGAACTTTGTTTAACAATACTGCTTAGCGTCATAACGTTAAAAATGGAAATTCATATAAATATAGATTCCTCCGTACATTTAGTACATAACATGGAACCCACGCGGTGTATTAGGAGAATATTGTTGGGTGCTATTGATCGATTGCAGCGGTCTTATGTCTAAGGATGGTGATATTTATAACAATAAATAGGTCACTATTTCGGTTAAGCTACTCTTGCCACGGTTGGTCCGTGGATGGGTGAGCAATGTGACCATCTTAACATACCAAGACCGAGGGGTCTTGGTATGCCGTGCCTCGAAAACCTCATAAAGTCGTTGATCTCGGCTGTCATTCGTGGATCTTTGACAGTCGCTACGGGTCGTTAGAAGCCTCGGTTATTCCGGTTCTTTTGCGGATAAATTCATTCCTGATTTTATGCTTCAAAGGAACTCTGAGCATAGCCCGCTCCATAACGCGCTGCGCGACCTTGAATTTGTGGATCAGTCCGACTGTTAAACATCGCCTTTTACGTTAGCTGAAGTTTTGGTCTTTTGGTCCATGCAAAAATCGATCGACGGTTCATGATAGCTGGTAGTTAAAGTATTTGTCACTATAGACTGATAATTTGTTAACTCAAATTCAATTTTTTTTCCACATGGGCACTTATGCAACGTCAAAATCTAGGTACACGATTCCAGTGGGTCATTTGCTATGGAGAAGAGCCGGAAAACTCCACGGGTACTCTTTTAAACTAGAAACTTTGAAAGTGACAAATGGTAGGTATTGCAATAGGCAGTTTAGAAGACGGTCTGAATCCATATGTTTTCCAGTCAACCCTGTAACAACCAATGCTATGAGCGTAATTTTAGGCAATGCACTTAAAGCGGATGCGATGCAACACGCTGAAATTGGCACGTTCCTCCGCGGCCACACACTGTATGGTTTCAGATTATATTTATAACTACCATTAATTGTATTGTTACGTGTTCTTTGGAATTTTGACGTACATCAATCTGCCTAGCTTTTTCCCAACTATGTTGGGGTCGGCTTCCAGCCTAACCGGATGCAGCTGAATACTAGAATTTACATGGAGCGACTGCCTATCAGCGCAGTTTGTCATAGCAGTGGCCCAGTGGAAATGGTCCCATCTCAAAGCGGAAGGCTACGATGAAATTAACACGAAAATCATAAAGGCTTGCTGTAATGAGCTGACTGGGGTTTTAACTCACTTAATTAATATGTCGTTTTTGACCGGAGTTTTTCCCGAAAAATTAAAATTATCAATAGTAAAGCCCTTATTCAAAAAGGGTGATAAACATGATATCAATAATTATCGTCCCATTACTTTAATACCTATTTTATCAAAAATATACGAAAAATGTATGTTTAAAAGACTGATTGACTACTGCAATAAATTTCAAATTATAAGTAGCGAACAGTTTGGCTTTCAAAAAGATAAATCTACTACGTTGGCTATTTATTCTCTTATGAAAATTATACTCACAAGTATTAATAATAACTATCTGACTACAGCTCTATTCTTTGATATGTCTAAAGCCTTCGATCTCGTGTCACACGATATATTGCTTCAAAAGTTGGAAGCAATTGGCATTAGGGGACCTGCACTCCAGTGGATATCATCCTACTTAAGTAATAGGCAGCAATTTGTTATTATCAGTAAAATGAATGAAACCAAAGACATCACATCATACTCATCGGAATGTAGACATAATAAATATGGCGTCCCCCAAGGTAGCGTACTAGGCCCAATATTATTCCTTTTATATATAAATGATATTACAAAAATAACTAATCATAAATGCATTTTATTCGCTGACGATATATCCATAATTGTGACATCTGATAAAAAACAAAATACCGTTATAGATCACCAGACTGACATTAATAATACTATTGACATACTACTACACTGGCTTGACATACACCATTTGAAATTAAATTTGGACAAATCCGTATACATACAATTTAACCAATCTAATAATAATAAAAATAATATCAAACTTAATATAGATAAAATTAAACAAGTACCACATACAAAATTTTTAGGAGTAATAATTGATCAAGATATGAACTGGAAGGAACACGTACATAACGTCAGTGGCAGAATTAATAAATTCGTATACGCCTTGAAGCAAGTAAAAAATGTAACAAACATAAAAACTGCTATTATATCTTACCATGCGTATGTGGAATCATTACTACGCTATGGTCTTATAATATGGGGTAATAGCACTGATATAAATAGAGCGTTCATCGCTCAAAAGAAGTGCATAAGATCAATCTATGGACTTCGGCAGGACGATACATGTCGGCCAATATTTAAAAAACTTGGTTTGTTACCGCTTCCATCTCTCTATATCTACGAAATATGTATGTTTGTGACCAAGAATAAACAATTATTCAAGACAGCAAGCGATGTATATCCTCGGAGCAGACGTGATCCTTATGGGCTGGTGTTAAACGATTTGCCAAAGCTATCCAAATATAATAAAAGCTGTCTAGCAATGTGTGTGCGCACTTATAATAAAATACCAAATAACTTCAAACTATTAAATGTAAGATTATTTAAAAACAAATTATACAAATGGCTAAATGAATGTAGCTTTTATAGTATGAAAGAATTTATGGATAAAAAGTATTGACATTATATTCTAACATTATGTACAAGTTAAATATAATTACCCTGTAATATTAAATTTTTGCATGCTATGTTTAATCTTAGCTAAACATGTTTGTGCCACTCTGACCTATGCTTAACACCAATGTATACCATGTTTTATGCAAATAAATTATTTTATTATTATTATTATCGTCCTAATAGAACACGAATGCGCGATCATCGTAGTTTCGCACGAATATTACTTGTACGAAAGCACGATCAAACTTATTGAACTCGAATAGGTGTCCTAACTGACAAACGCACGACGCGGTCGTGCGACTCAAATGTTTGAAAATCTATAAAATAGGTCATCCAAATATTCCCGACAGCAAAAATTGAACATCTTTGACGTCCATGGTTGTTGGTACCGACCGTGTCAGTGCCAAACTAGGACCTCCACAGCCGCTCGCGTCGTAAATTCGGGTGATTATCACGTATTCGCGTTCTATTAGGACGATGCCTGAGATGGGACCATTTGCGAACACGTGATGGTCGCGTCGCTTACTCGCGCGATGATCGCGCAATCGCGTTCTATTAGGACGATGCCTCACGAGTTGTCGGTCGTAGGTCCGAACCCAGGCGGTCATTCCCTCTCGAAGAGGGCGTCTGTCCCAGCAATGGGAACATTATAGGCTGATTATGTGTAACTGTCTATCTGACCCCCACAACCCAATTACTGCGTTAAACTATAGCCTTGGTAATACTGGTTGTTAGACCCAAAACTACTGTCAAAGATCTACGAATGACAGCTGGGATCGACCGCTTATATGCTTTCCGAGACATGGAGAAGTCTCGATATGTAGTGGATCGTCACCCAAGCATAGCTTAACCTTGAATGAACCCGTGCGGCTGATATTATTTAGCCACAAGCCCCTTTTTTGTGTTACAAAGTCATTGTACTAGAAAAGAGCTTTCTGACTTTAACTGTCCTTTCCAGACACAATTTTTCGAATTGGGGGATTACAGACACATCCGACATTCAGTGTAAGTGCGGTGCTTCTGATCAGACCATGCCCCACTTGCTGGAGTATCCTAAGTGCCCGTTCACATGCACCTCGGACGACCTTAAGAATACTACTGATGCCGCAATCAAGGTGGCCACCTACTTGGCTCAATTCATGTTAAAAAAAAACGAGTAAGAGTCATAAGTCATAAGTAAGTCATAAGTAATTTATTTCATAACAATATAGGTACATACATTGTGTTGAAAAACTTCAAAAATATTATTATACAATTGCAATTAAAATAAAATTCATTAATAGATTTAGAAAAGTCAATAAAAACAGTAAAGGTTAATTAAGAATAATAATTCAAGTACAATAATCATAAATAATAAATGTCAAAGTGATATAATCAATAATAAGTTACAATGTCATACGTCATCTAGGAATTCATTGATACTGTAATAGCTTTTCCCCAACAAATAGGTCCTCAGTTTGTTTTTAAATAGGTTAACACTATAAATGATTTTGAATTCTATAGGCAACATGTTGTATAAAATTACAGACTGATACCTTGGGCTATGTTTGACAATTTTTAATTTCGGTTGAATAGTGTTGGGCAAATCTTTCCTACGTGTGCTAGCTCTAGTTTGTCTTTGCTCATCAGTCTCAGTTTTGTGCAATTTTTTAACCAAGCTGGTTAGCAACACTAAAATGTAAAGGCATGGCACTGTCAAGATTTTTAATCTAATAAAATGGTCTTTACATGATTCCGTCTGTTTCATGCGGAGCATAGTCCTTAAAGCTCTTTTCTGAATCACGAATGCCATTTGTAGCTATTGCCCCAAAACTTGATGCTGTGTCTTAGCCTGGACTCCACCAAGGCAAAGTACACACTTCTAAGTTGAGGTAAACTTAATTCTTCCCTCAGTGTTCTAATCGCATCGAATAAGAGTACCATCGACAAGAAAAGAAGAAAAGGACTGTCCTTTTTGTACTTTCATCGGGACAGATTTCAGGTCCATGATGATCGTTATTATCATTCATAACTTCAATGTAATCAGTTTTATTAACTACTTCCGTCGAGATTCCTTTGATCTTCCAACAAATTATATTATAATATCGTTTTATAGCATTTTCTATAGCTATTTGAACCTGCCTGCTTTTGATGGCTCATTATATATGTCGGGTCGGCGGACTAAATAACATAAGTCACAGTGACGTTCCTAATAACATAAGTCACTTTCTGTGTCCATGAAGTCCGAGAGCTTCAAGTGTTCCTTTTAACATAACTCAACTTATGTTTTTTATAACGCCGCAAGATTAATGCGATTCAAGAGGTTGAAAAAGGACGCCACTTAGATAATTGGACCAAGGTGACAGCTTTTTAACATCCCATGTTTATTAATCCCCGGAAAAATGAGCTCACGATTCTAATTAAAAACCGCAAGTTTACAACTATTTGGATGACCTGTAAATTTTTCCAATTAACCCAATAATTTTGATGTTAGTTTTTTTATGAGCCAGTGAAACAACATTGTTGTTTGTTTTATTATGTGCGGCCGTGGATGGACTTGTTAACTGACCTTTTATTATTTGTTGACGAGCCGTCGTCGCGATGTGCCTAATTACTTCACTTCGTGCTCTAGTTTTAATTACTTTGTTATGTCATGCTCTTAAAGGGAACTACAAAACTAGGTTGAAAAAATCTTTTTTTTTTCACCTTTCGTATCAGGCACCTACTCTCTAAGTCCGTCAACGAAGATACGGGCCCGTCTGAAAGAAATTTTATATTTCGGAGTGTATCCTACTCTCAATTAATTATCATTTTTGTTAGGACACAACACATCGGGAGTAAGGACAACTTTCAAATCGTAGTATCATCATTCTTAGTTTGGGCCCCGAACTAATCTTATGTCCGTAGATGATACGATGAATGAAACGCTCGTAACTTCGGCCGAAACTACAGATTTCGTGCTTATGTAGACCTTTTGCCCACTGCCCAATCCATCAACCGAGCTTTTCCCAACTATTTTGGGATCGGCATCTAGTCTAACCGGATGTAGCTGAATATTACATGGAGCGGCTGCCTATCAAACTTCCACAACCCAGTTACTGGGATCAGCTTACTCTCCAATGCAGTTAAAACATTTCCTCCCAGTAATAAACTATTTCAAAGAATTTAAAACAATTTCAATCTTCGATAAGTTTCTACAAAACAAGGATTTCCTTTCTAACTACTCAAGATATTATTACCTACGTCATTAATAATTCATCACGCAACAGCAACAGATAGATTGCTGACGTCATTAGAATACAAATGACTAATTAATAACCAAACGTGCTACCCAATTGCTTTCCTTGTCTCCCTTTTCACGACCTTGGAAAGGATTTGCCAGCTAATGCCACCAAGGACCAACACAAACTCGATTAACCGAAATATTCACTAATTTACCTTCATAACGGTAGGATCCTGAAAGTCGTAGTACATATCTTCATTAAGTAAGCGTAATATAATGGTCGGACGTGCTAGTAGCTAATTCTCCTTGATGGCACGAGTAGGCTACGTGCGAAACCACGGAATAGATAGCAACAGAAAGCCGGCTTCATACATCGAGCGAAATCAAGCGCGCACACATAGACGCGTATGGTGAGTTCTAAAAGTCATCATCCGCCTTTTCTCAACTATGTTGGGGTCAGCTTCCAGTCTAACCAGAAGCAGCTAAGTACCAGTATTTTCCATGGAGCGACTGCCTATATGACCTCCACAACCCAGTTACTGGGTAATACATTACCCAATGGTAAGACTAGTTGTCAGACTTTCGGGTTTCTGACTACCCGTAACGACTGTCAAAGATCCACGAAAGACAGCCGGGACCAACGGCTGAACATGCTTGGCGAGGCACGGAGAGGGGTCTCGGTATGTAAAGATGGTCACCCATCTACAGACCAACCGCGGCAAGCGTAACTTAACCTGATCGATCAACCTGTGCGGCTGTTATTATTTAGCCAAGGGCCTGTCAGTGGTCAGTTCCAAAGTATCTGATAAAAATGTAAAGAAATGGATAATAAAACTTACCTGTCGATTCCAATTTGTAGTTCTACTTACAAATTGAGTGCTTTGATTTGGTTATTTGAATACTTCAACCCGAAATTCTAAAGCACGTTAAAGATGTTTTTCCACTAAATTTTTTCAATGACTAATTAATAATGATAATTCAACAATAATTTTTGCAAAAGGTATTGCGAAATAAAGCTGAAACCTTCTAAGTACAGATGTATGAGTTAGGTATTCCCTTTAGTGAGAAATTGCGGTCTGTTTACTTTTTATACTTTTGGAACAAGTTATACGTACCTTGCACTGCCCGTACATGACGCAATTGACATGTGTTGCTTGTGATTTTTGACCCGTTGTATAGACTTGACCCTCTGTCTTCTGCACCTATCTATATGCTGTGGCTGTACTTAAACGCGTCTCTCATACAATTAGAAGTACATCTCATGGTCGTTCTATGACAGTATGTTATTTGATTGTCATGTGATACTATCGTTATTGTCAGCTGAGTTATGCGTCAATATTGTGTTATCCGTTATTTTTCGATGTTATAAATGCCGTGTTAAAAATTTTCAATTGTTTCATCATCATCATCTGCTTTGGTCATCATTATCTGCCTAGCCTTTTCTAAACTATTTTTGGGGTCTGCTTCCAGTCTAGCCGGACGCAGTTTATTTTACGTGGAGTTACTGCCTATCTGACCTCCAGTTTATCTATATATAGTTACTGCGTAACACAATACCCCTTGGTAATACTAGTTGTCAGATTTTCGGGCTTCTGATGACCCGTAACGACTGTCAACCATCGACCATCTACAAATGACAGCCGCATCATCTGCTTTGGTAAGATCATTAATTTTATATGTAATACTTTAACCAACGGTATTTTATATTCTACCATTCGGAGAATTCAAGTTTGCCTCCCATCTTTCTTAAATTTTAATAATAATAATAAAGCCGTTTATATCCGTTTGGGTACAACGTTTGTTAGAATTTGGACCAAAAGAAAATAAAAGATGTCCCATAGTTCAGTGTGCCAGCCCACCCGTCTACCAAGGGTAAGTAATAGATGATATAACAACAAAATCTCTAATATTTACAATATATAACAACGGAACCTATAATTTTATTTAATATAGCGATTAGTTAATATAATGAACGATTGATATAATTTTACAACAACTAATTTTCATAAGCATAACATACATTAAATATAAAATCGTTTGACATACCACTCAAAAGATATAAAACTTATTTGGTCTAATAAAACAATAACTTTGTATTTTGTTTAAGAAATATTTAAAAATATTTTTCTTTGTTTTATTCTTTAAAGTTCTGTCGTAGTTATAGGTAATAGTCACCTAAGTAGATATTAAACACATCTAGTAACTAATTACCACCTGCGCTAAGATAGGTCGACGGAGCCCCGCTTCGCGGGGCTCCTATTTCTGGGTGGTTTATAAAAAAATAACCACGAAGGCTAAGGCGGGAGCTCCGCTCCGCTTCGCTCCCGCCTTAGCCTTCTAACCTAACCTATCCGAGTCGGGGTAGTCTGAGTCGGGGTGTTAACCATAATGACGTTTTTATATATATATATTAAACGTTAGACCTAATGATTTTCGATTAAATGAACAATATACATATTAAACGTTAGACCAAATGATTTTCGATTACATAAACGTTATATCAAACAACGTTATACTAATTAAGTTTTAGAATAAATAAATGTTATATGTAAAGAAATTATATCAACAGTTGGTATATCTCACGTTGATTATATCTTATAAACGATAATAAAATGAAATTAGACCAAATGAGTTTATACGTTATGAGACGCACCCGTCTACCAACCCGCACTGGGCCCGCGTGGTAGATTACAGCCCACTCCCTCTCGAAGAGCCCCAGCAGTGGGAGGCTGATGATGCTTGTATATGTCTTCCACAAATGATCACATATGTTTGCCGTCATCTTGACAACAGATATTAATGGATGAATCATGAATCAGATAATGTTATCGAGCTATCTATAATAATACATTTATGTTCGTCACTGTACATAGTGTACATGGTATGTTCAAGTAATTATCACTTGCATCTCTAGTTAATAACCGAGTGTTCGTTTTCACACGATGGCGTGGTAGGCAAGAAAATAATAACGATACAACATTAGTATGCTTATGAGGGGTGGAGGGCTGGTTGGAATAACCACCGACGGCCGCCAAGGCCCACGCACAGTGGTCCACCTGAAGAACTAAGTGCGGGAACCAGACCCTCTCACATAGAACATACAATATCAATCAACTCAGCCCTTTGCAGTCCACTGCTGGACATACGCCTCTCCCAGGCTGCGCCACAACACCCTGTCTTCCGCCTTCCGCATCCAGTCTGTTCCAGTCACCTTCTTAAGGTCGTCGGTCCATCTAGCTGGGTCGCACACTACGCTTACCGATACGCGGTCTCCACTCTAGGATTCGGCCATCGGTCCTTCGACAAACACAAACATGACAACTAACATAGAGTCTGCCTATGATAATTAAAACAGATAATAGCCAAACAATCTTCAAAAGGTATTTACAAGGCAGATGTGAGTGGAAACGCTCTAGAAGGACATAGACCATATTGGTAATATTCTTCAGAAGGGTCAGGCGCGTAGTACTCGCAACCGGCGGCGTGCGTGTATGACGAGATGTATGAATGTAAACGAACAAAAGGAGGTTATAAGGATCGAAGCAGGTGGCGTTCTGTAGTTTCTGCCGACGCCCATGGCCAGAAGGCGTGATTTTATGCATGTTTGCATAATCAGTTTAGTTAAAAGTACTTTCTGAGTTTATCTTGAGCATTCGTGACATTGGAGAAGGAAAAACATCGTGAGGAAACCTGACTTGTAGTTTAAAGACTGAAATCACCAACACATCTTGAGCAAGCGTGGTGATCAATGCTCGTGCCTTCTCTGTATGAGAAGAGAGCTTTGCCCTGCAGGGGGACAATAATAGGCTGGTATTCATCATCATCTGCCTAGCCCTTTCCCAACTATGTTGAGGTCGGCTTCCAGTCTTACGGGATGCAGCTGAATACCAGTATTTTACATGGAGCGACTGCCTATCTGACCTCCTCAACCCAGTTATTGGGTAAAACAATACCCCTTGGTAAAGTTGGTAATACTGGTTGTCCGATTTTCGGGCTTCTGATGGCCCGTAACGACTGTCAAAGATCTACGAATGACAGCCGGGACCAACAGTTTATCGTGCTTTCCGAGGCACGGAGGGGTCTTGGTATGGTTGTAGTCTTGTTGCGTGTGTTTATTAATAGGGTCCAGATAAATGATACGCGAAGTTAGCTACACTGAGATGGGTAAAATATTTAATAAATGTTCAACATAACTCTGATTGTTTAATATAGTAAATGTGGACGTGGCAAGGCAAGGCAAGGTAACGATAAAGATAACGATTAATAGTGTCTGTCTTGGCAAAAAACTATAATACATCAGCGTTACAATCCATTTTAAAGTTTCGTCCCGATTCACCCCTGTATCCCTATTCACCCCATTTTACGGTATGTAAGCGACTGGTGAATTTGACGCTCGCGTTCATTTACCATATCAAAAATGCAATTCAGCAATCGCATAGCTAAGCTCGCTACAGTTGGAAATAATTGCCGGTATCGTTATTTAAAAAGAGGCTGCGAAGCTTTTTGAAAGTCAAAACATAAGTAATTATATAAAGTAACAGAATCGTAGATTGACAAAAAAAAACTTGACTGTTAATTTGTTAATAATGTGTAAAATAAGAACTATGTTTGGTTTTGTGTTGTTTCTTGTTCTGTTTATTAAAGTTTAGTATTTAGTTAGTGGATTAGTTTTTACTTTTGTAACCTTTGGATGCCTTCTGGTAAAATATGGATTGTTATGGTCGTGAATTTCGCGGGCTACCTGGGCGCTTCCCTTGAGAATTCAACTTATTTCTGAAACCGGGTTTTTATTATCAAACGTGATTTGTTCAGCTACCAATATCGATTGGTAGCTTATAGAAACATGGATAATATATATATAACATATACTATAAATATAATAATATACATATAACGTTCTCATACTCTTGAGATCTAATTGTTCTGGGAACAATGTTATAGGAGCGACTGTGAAAGATTAATTACCTAATTGTATTGAGAGATTATTACTAAAAGCTAAACCGACTAGTTTCAGATTCTGTTACGTTATTATAACTTCATTGAAAGCACTGATTTTCCTCTATGGCTTGACTAATTTGCTACTCAAGAAAACTATTCTCAGTAGGTAAAGTACCTACTTTATTAACGAAATAACATTACGTAATTTTGTCCTTATTTTATTAACATTTCCAATGAAAATCTACAACCAACTTTCTCTAATACCAAACAGGTAGCTAAAAAACAAAACTGTAAACCCCAAAAAAATCAGAGCCTCGAAAGCCTAAAAAAACATAATTTGAAAACACCGAAGTCAAGAAACTAAAACATTTCGCCAAATACTCCAAAAAGTCCACCCAATTAACACAAAAATAGTGCAATATACAACAAAAACTTATATTACACTGTAGTGCGAAAAAAACTCGGTCAAGTGCAACACCACAAAAGCCTCACCAGTTAAATTCAACAACTCAGTGATGTGTAATTCAGTGACCTCTCCATAACAACAGTGACGTTGTTGTTTCTTCTCCGTGACGCGCATCGGCAGCCACGTTGTTGCTGACGACGTGCGGGGAGTGCGCGCGGCGTGCCGGGCGCGCGCGTTGCACGCTCGCGCGCGAACTCGAGCCATGCACTGAGCGGGTCATGGAGACTATCTCCGAAGATGCTGAGGCTGAATTGGAACTTGGTAATTTTTTTATTGATGATGTTGATTTTCTTCTTTTGTGTTGGCTCAAAGTCAATACTTTTATTTTATTAGTTTGTCAGTTAATTTAGTGTAAGAAGTTTATTCAGTGTATTTTTATCCTCTTTAGTAAACGCATTTAGGCACACAAAAGTCACTTTTAAACGTCAAAATTTTCCAAAAAAAGGATTAATTCTAATTGCCTTTTCTTTCCTCTTCATAGTTTCCTATGGAACAGAATGGGCAAGAAACTATAGTTACTCTTTTTATTTTTTTACAATATTTTGTAAATAAATTTATGTGAAGACGATGTACATTATGTACTTGGAAAAAATCACTATAATTAGTATAATGTGATGTAAGTAATATCGCACCTCCGATAAAATAGGGTTACAACTCGAAAAAGCCATTTACAGGTTGTTTTTCAGGATAATTGAAAAACAGCGTATGCGATTAAAACGTATTTTTTTGTAAGCTTTCAAGTATGTATAAATTTGATCACATAATAATAATAGTGTAAGAATAAAGACTGATTTACAAATCCGTGAGATTATTTTCGTTTTTCTAAAAATCCAGGCTTTTCGAGTTGTAACCCTATTTTATCGGAGGTGCGATATGATAGAAAGAAATTATTTTGTTTTTTAAAGCCGTGTATTTTTAATCGAACCTCAAAATAGTTCCCATTTTGCTTTTCCAAAAATATTATTGAACACTAATAAAATGATTGCGCTTCTTTTTGCGAACCTCATATAATTCCTATTTAGAGGTCCTAAAAATACTTAATAACTAGTATGTAACGCGTGGTTGGTCATAGTTCCAATCTAACCTAACCCGTTTGGTAGGAGTAGTTAGCTTAGTTACTGCGGATGGCTGTGAGAAAAGTCCCAGAAAGTTAAAAGAGGCTCATTAATTTTAAAAAGCGTCCTTCATTAGTAGGTCAATAAGTTTTTAGAGGACCAGTTAAATATTTTTCTTTCTTAAATTAGTTTTAAAACATTTAAAACCACCGGAAGAACCTTTAAACCTTTCAAACTGAGAAGAATTTCATCATTCCTCGCCGACTTTCATTTGGTATAACTAATGATCTCTGCTACGTTATTTCTTCAAACAAGACAAATGTTTTGCTCTATATTATTTTAAAGGAATATACATCAGTCTATTTCTTGAGGTGCCTCGTTGGTCTACTGGTCGCAAGTGCTACAGGTAACCATGAGGTCCTGGGTTCGATTCCAAAGAAGTCGAAGTCGGGCAAAGTGCTATTGGATTTGTTTATCAAGTCAGTAACAGTTCGGAATCTGGATTTATTCCCGGTTGATACCAATAGCCTCGCCACCTATTACATGGGACTTAAACATAACTGGCGAAATGTGGGTTTACTATAGATACACCTCTGCCTGACCCTTTGGGGATTACAGGCGTGATGTTATGTTATGTATGTCGAATCCAGGTCAGTACATTGGATTGTGATCAGACATACTTAGTGACATACATAGTGTCAGATATGCAGTCGTGGGCGCAGAATTGGGATACGGGTAAACGAGAGAAATAGTTCCTTTAACTTTTACATAGTTTATTGTTACGGAGTCAATTATTAACACTACTGTACTAATTAATATTCTGAACTTAAAAGGAAACACTGAGCAGTTCCTAGGCCAGTATTTGTCGCGACCACGTCTAAACGATCACTGTCGCTCCATGGTCCGTAAGGTCCGTAACTCCGTGTCGGACACCATACCCTCCTTAGTAATGAGGAACTCATCTCTCATGGAGTGCCACAGGGAAGCATCCTGGGTCCCATTTTATTCCAACGTCTTAATGCCAACTTGAACTGACGTCTGAATGTCAGTGTGATTGACGTCTTAATGAGCCGCACAACGGTAAACAAAGGCGCCTGTGTCTCTTTTTAAGTGCATACTCAATCAAGATCCGACATGCAAATAACTTTTAACTATATTATTTGTCTGTTATTATTTTACTGCGGGTCAAATGCCGCTTCTCATCGTCTACCAGGCCTTGTCACAACAATTTTGGGGTCGGCTTCCAGTCTAACCGGATGCTGCTGAATACCAGTTTTATATGAAGCGACTGCCTATCTGGCCTCCACAACCCACATACCTACTGGCTAATACGATACCCTTTGGTAAGATTGGTTGTCAGATTTTCAAGCTTCTAACTACCCGTAACGACTGTCAAAGATCCACGAATGACAGCCGGGACCAACGGCTTAACGTGCTTTCCGAGGCGGGGAGCGGTCTTGGTATGTAAAGATGGTCACCCATCCACGGAGCAACCGCGGCAAGCGTAGCTTAACCTCATCGATCGACCCGTGCGGCTGTTATTACATAGCCACGAGCCCCTCTAGGCCTCTCTAGGCCTCTCTAGGCCTCTCTAGGCCTCTACTCACACAGGAAAGAAACGGATACTGTTACCCTCTTACTAATAAACGTTGTATATCGTCTGTACCAGTACACCCACATTTCGGCAGTTACGTGCAAGTCCCATGTAACAGGGAGCGAGCCTATTGCCATCAACCAGGCTCAAATCCAGCCTCCGGGCTGCTACTGAGGAATTCCAGATGGAAAACGCTCTAATAACATTTTCTCCGACCCAGGCATCAAAACCCAAGACCGCATGCTCAGCAATAGCGATTGGGACCACTAGGCCATGAGGCGGTCATTGAAATAATTAATTAATTGGTTTTTGCACCCGACAAATTACTACGAAAGGCTAAAACCCGTATCAATTTAGTCAAGGCAAACACCATCCACGCCTAGTTTTCTATTATTTACTCAATACCGAATGTCCTATAAATAGTTCATCGATCGCCCATTACTAGTACCTACATCGAGTTCTATTAGTTTGAATATTGACAGAAACACAACAACAACAGAAAGTTCACAGTCTGATCTCAGTCTCAATCTGTGAAAAATACCTCTAATTTTCGATTTATTCCGGTCTGATCCCCTGAAACCCCTTGGATTTTTTTGACAAATTTTTGAAGTTTGTTTGTCGCCGAAATGAGACTGTGACTAGATTTGCAATGTTTTAAATGACTAGAATTTTGACTTTCTGCTCTGCACCTAATTGATTTCAATGTTTAGGGACACGCGAACTACACTATATACTATAATAATATTATTTCCACATAATATCAACATCTGCCTTTTCCAACTATATTGGGTCGCCTTCCAGTCTAAGCAGGTGCAGCTAAATACCATCTATTTATCATGGGGTGACTACGTTTCTGACCTCCACAACCTAGTTACTGGGTTTATTCGACCAACTAATTAAACGGTGGGTTCAATACAAAACGTTCCTGAAACCAAAAAAATGCCTGAGCAATCTAACTTTTCCTTTTAAAGTAAAAGTATTTTTCTCTCTTTTTTTTTGGCTTAAAAACAGGCACAGTTGCTATGAAACCTATACGGTATATATAACTGAGTGCGAACTTGGCAGGGCTTCAAAGGGTTCCCCAATAATCAGAGTCACGTTTCAAAGGGCAAAAAGTTTCTTCAAGTAGCGAATCACGTGTATCGACAGGGCTGAATGTTGAAATGA
Organism: Luperina nickerlii; assembly: GCA_963855955.1. Lineage (NCBI taxonomy): Eukaryota > Metazoa > Arthropoda > Insecta > Lepidoptera > Noctuidae > Luperina > Luperina nickerlii. Next base: position 924,317 of record OY979686.1, on the reverse strand, counting down.
GGGCTTTTCTGCTACGCAATTTTATTTGAAGTTTTAGACTCACGTGTATTTTTACTGTTGATGTCCTATTTGGTATTTTTTATTTAATTGAGAACTTTTTGTTTTGTTTTCAATTGTTTTCATTGTTCTAATTCCTGCTTGTGGGCTTGTGGGTGTATGGGTGACCATCGGTGATCTATCGGCCTCGACTAGAGAAATGGTGGCCCACTGGTATCGACCTTGACTTACGAACCCAGACAGGCGTTTTTCTTTGTGTACTTTATTATATCACCACTGCTCTCAAAAAGGCGAAGGAACACATCGTGAGGAAACCGTTATGTCCTAGAACCAAAAATTCGAAGACATGTGACATATACCAACCCGCACTGGGCCCGTGCGGTGGATTACATCCCACTCCCTCACACAGAGAGTAGGCATGTGTCCCAGCAGTGGGAACATTATAGGTTGGTTGTGTTATTCGTCTTCAATAAGTTTTGTGTTGCTTTGAGGAAGTGGTCGTTACAAGAATGTTTTTATTCGATAGATGAGTTCTTTCAAAAGTATCCCTCTATATTTTTGTACAATAAAGCACACATTATCAGGTTAAGCTACGCTTGCGCGTTAGACAGGAAGCCGACCCCATCATAGTTGGGAAAAAGCTATAGGCAGATGAGTTATCTAGTAATTAATATATTAAATGTAAAAACTTGTACTATTGCATGCAAAATATTCGCCAAATGTGTGTTACTAAATATTTTATATAGGAACCTCATGTACCTACCATATTTGATGCCATAAATTAATTGAATTGAAACGTTCGCTCATGCTATAACTTACAATTCTTTTAATCGGAATCGCAAAAAACGGTGTGATCAAACTGTTTACGTATTTAATTCGCGCAGACCAGGTGTTCTCGTGTGTATGGGCTAATAATAGCCCCACGCCAGATAGCTCGCGAATTTTGGATGAAAAGGTGTTGTATAACACATTGCATTACACCCATGAGATATCTGCACATACGAGTATAATTATTATATATCAGTAGCTGCCTGGAGTCTGTTTTGTACCGGTTAAAGACAATAGGCTCGCCCCCCTATTACGTGAGACTTAAACATAATTGGCGAAATTTGGGTGTACTATAATATACTATACTAGCTTCTGCCCGCGACTTCGTCCGCGTGAAATTTCTTGTTACTCCGACCCAACCCGTCGCATCGCATCGCCTGCCCGCGCTATTACTTCGTTTTTGCTTAGCGTTCTTTCTGACTTTTTTTCTTTTTGCTCGGCTCCTAAAGGTCATAGCGTGATGTTAAATAACCTATAGCCTTCCTCAAGAATTGGGCTATGAAATGCAAAAAGAATTTTTCAAATCCGACTGGTAGTTCCAGAGATTAGCGCGTTCAACCAAACAAACAAACAAACTCTTCAGCTTTATAATATTAGTGTAGATTATACTCTGCCTAACCTTTCGGGGAAATACAGGCATGTGTAACGTGTTAAGTGTATTATTGGGAAATTACCTAATTGATCTTATAATATCCTTACTTCTGACCGAAATTATGCCTAGACTTTAAAAGAGACTGTGACCTCTGAGTTTGTTTCGGCCTTTCTTCTAGAAAACACCAAACTCATTTAATTAATTTTTGACTAGCTACGCCCCGCGGTTTCACCCACGTAAATGTCGATACCGTAGAAATATCGGGATAAAAAGTAGCCTATATATTAAGCCAGTATGTCAGCTCCCACCATAGAAAATTTTATCAAAATTGGTCCAGCCGTGAGCGTGAAGAAGTAACAAACATATAAACACACACACACACAAACTTTCGCCTTTATAAAATTAGTGTGATGTTGAAAAGTGTTTGTACAAACCTTCTTACCGAAATAAAATCATTTATCATTTCCGTAACCTTTGACACGTTTAGTCAAAGGACCATTTTTTATAGTAAAATGTTTTTAGGTAATTTTACACATACGTATAACTAATATTATATAAGCTCATGCCTTCTTCCCATAGGGGTAGGCAGAAACTAGGGAATACCACCTACTAAGATCCTTAGACAGTATGAAAACCACATAATTATAATGCAATACGTTATACCACTTACTTGTTACCGCCTTTTCTGACGAAATCGGTCGCGAAAAAAGATCAGCTGTTCCCTACATTTTGACGAGTTATGCGAACATAAATGTAGTGATCAGCTGATCTTTTTTCGCGACCGATTTTGTTCATTATTTGTATATCGTCAGAAAAGGCGATAACAAGTGGTACAATTTATTGCATATAGTATATTATGTGGTTTACATACTGTATTCTCCTATGTCCCTTTAAGTTCAAACATCTGGTCATAAACGCTGGCAAGTTGCGAGTACTACGCACCTGACATTTGAAGATCACCAATAAGGTCACTATATGGTGTTTCCACTCACATCGACTTTGCAAAAACCTTTCTTTTGTCGCTTTTTTCATTCATCCTCTAAACATGACCAAACCATCTAAGCATACTCTTTTAATTTTTTCTCACTTCATCTTTTTAAAATTCTATTTGTACAATGCATCTGCCCATACCTTCAAAGAAGAACACAAGTCTGCACACCAACAAAATATATATACCCCAACAGTAGTGTAATTCCGGATAAAAGAACCTATTTTGGGGGTCGTAACTCTGACAACAAACTGTAGGCTACAAGACAACGGACCTATTACTCGTGTAATTAATCTAATTCCTTCTACCTACCCTTGCTAGGAGATATTATGGCGGATTCTTTCCTCCCATGTTATATTGTACGAGGTCCATTTACTAACTGACGGTTTTGAGACCTCTTGTCTGTTTTGTAAGCGACTATCTTGAACCTAAACTTGATTTTCTGCTAAGTCTCTCTAAGATTCGTTTCTGTGTGTCTGTAGGTAGGAACACCATTGCTTGTAGAATTGCCTTAAAACGTGGAAATGCGACCAGTCATTTGGGCACGTTATCAGTTGACACCGATGAGGAGAAATATTTCGAAATAATTTTTTTGAGTTTTTTAGGTTAAATTTAGTTGGGATATTTCATTGTTTTTATTTTGTTTTTCACTAGCTTTTGCCTGCGACTTCATCCGCTTAAAATTTCTTGTTCCCCCGACCCACCCAGTTGCATCGCATCGCCCGCCCGCTATCACTTCGTTTTCGCTTAGCGTTCTTTCTGACTTTTTTTCATTTTGCTCGGCTCCTCAGGCTCATAGTGTGTACAATAGCCTGTAGCGTTCCTCAAGAATTGGGCTATCAAATGCACAAAATTTTTTTTCAAATCCGACTTATACTTCTAGAGACTATCTCTACATAGGTATAAACTTAATAACAAACAAATTTTACCTCTATAAAATATTAGTATAGATTTAAAATAATAAGCGATAAATCTTTACCAAAAAATAATCTGTGGTATAACGTTGCCAGTATCCGGATGACAGCGATGCGGACGAGTATTTTGACGCCTAAGTTTGTTTTTGTATTTATTTGTACTTTACATAAAGTAAGTTAGTTAGTAGTTTAGTGTGTTTTATTTTAGTGCCGTGCTTTCCATTTAAATACATGCAATATTAATGTCAACGACTCTGGGTTAATGCTGTGTGTGTTGAGTTGGTAAACCTTATTAAATAAATAAGTAAATTAAATTTAGTACCTTGAAATACCTGTAAATACCTTTAATTAGTTTATTTACATAATAAATAAATAACAAACATATCAGTTGGACATTATAAATATTACTGTCGTATATGCTCCTCCGAAAAGGGGACTTTGAAAAATCTGCAAGTTTAGTGTTCATAAGGTAGGTTTTCATTCGTCTTCACTGTCCTGGTACCTATATTGTCTAGTTTATTCTTTCTTTGTTAGTTTTCATTACAATTAGAAGACAACAATATCTTTATATTAGGTCCGACGCTGCCACCTTATCTTGCTTTGTAATCGAAATACAACCAGCGCGGTAATGAGGGTTTTCTGAAATGACGTTCGCCAGGTGGCAGCACTGACACGTCAGGTCCAGACATCTGTCAAAGAGCCTATATTTTCTTTAGTCATGACTGAATGATGAACGAATGAATGAATCGAATGATGAACGTCATCATATATTTTATATTGGAAGACCTCTTGTCACACTGGTGCCAACTGGTGTCGTAAATTTTCACGAAAACCCTCATTGCGTGACACACTATCAGTAGCAATGGGTTTCATATTGACAGTTCAACAACATTCATTGCGTTATGTACGTTGTTGAGCAGACACATTTTTCGAACATATGAAGCAATGGATTAGCAATATCCTTCAAAATGATTCAGATTGTGATTGATAGTGTGTTACGCAATTAGGGTACAGCTCAGGTTACTGACTGCCTCATTGGTCTAGTGGTCGCAAGCGCAACTGCTGAGCACGACGTCCTGGGTTCGATTCCCGGTTCGGACAAAGTGTTATTCGATTTTTCCATCTGGAATTTTTCAGTAGAAACCTGGGGTCTGGATTTGTGCCCGGTTGATGGCAATAGGCTCGCCTTCTATGATATAGGACTTCAATATAGTTGCCAAAATGTGTGTGAATGTAGGTGCACTTCTGGCTAATCCTTGGGAGAATACAAGCGTGATTTTATGTTTGGTTACTTGCCTTTGAAAAAAAAAACCCTGTTAGAAGGTTCGAGATTTTCATTTCCATTTCAAGTTAACAGCATTACAATATGTAAAGTATACCAATTATCAATTCAGCTCATGATTTCTCTCCATTCATAGGAATAAGGGAATATCGTAGACGCCGCCATTTTCTGCTCGAGAAGATAAATGATCTCAATATTATCTCTGTGTGCTGTGTGTGATAATACTGGTATAATTGTGTAAAAAGGAGCTTTGATAAGATTTTATTTCTTGCTAGCTTTTACCCGCGACTTCTTCCGTGCGTTTCTTGCTACCCCGGCCTGCATTGCATCGCCTGCCCGCACTATTACTTCGTTTTCACTTAGCGTTCTATCAGTTCTTTTTTTTTTCTCGACACCCTTAGGTGTCATCCGATTTGATGTTCCAGAGATGATCAGACAAACAAACTCTTCAGCTTTGTTATTACTAATAGGTGCTAGCTGTACGAAAACAACGTTTAAATTTTTTGCGCGGAACTCTAAATCTTTTTCTAAAACAAAAGTAGCCTGAGTTACTCATTATAACATCAACTATCTGCCAGTCAAAGTCCCGTCAAAATCGGTCCATCAGTTTCGGAGATTAGCCGGAACAAACAGACAGACAACCAAACAATTTAAGAGTTGTTTATTGTTACAGCATTTTACTAAATGTAAAAAGTTGTTATTTTCACATTGCAAACAGACAATTTGATTTTATTTATTTGTATAGATTAAATAAGTTTCACTTCGACAGCCTTGGCGTTGGCCTCGCAAATATCTTTCATATTGCAGGTGTCATTTAAGCAACCATTTGGGTGTCGCCTAATATTAGTGAAAACGGACAAAGTAGAATTTTTTAGACATCCTTAAATTAGAAACAGTTGAAAAACAATACAAATGCCATACAAATGAATCAAGTGCCACTTTCATCCTTTAATTATAAACTCCTCGACACAATTCCATTGGATTTGCGTAAAAAAGAAACAATACAAAAACGTTGCTATCCATTGAGCTGTTGTTATTGTGTTCGAATGTTTTTAATACGGCTTCTTGTTTGTTAAAGTTGTTTTTGTGTGCAAAAGGAAGTGAATGTCTCAGATGTATGGCAGTCGGAAGTTAGAGGAATTAAATGTACGGGATGATTAGGTATAATTTATTGGTTTTCTGAGGCGGTGGACAACGTTATAGTAAGACGTGTCATGATTTGTTTAAAAAAAAAAAACTGGCACTCCGGTAGTGCCGACAGAAGTGAAAACTTGAACAATTACGAGTGTATTTTGTGAATCGTCTTATAAACAAAACACGCGTGTTAAGGTGTGTTCCTTATTTTATAGGGTTTTTTGCAAATCAGGTATGATGACCAAAGTGACTGGTTTATTCTTCTCGTGAAAGGAATTTATTCAGATTTACAAATAAGCACACAGGATAGACTTCAGTTCGTGGTGTTGGTCGCGGCAGTGGTAAGAGAAGCAAGCCCATGGAGCTCGTCGTCAGTTATATATCCGTGGTTCAGCGCCATCTCGTCGTTGTTGGATGAACTACGTAGTTAGTACGCGAGGCCCTCGTAGTTCTTCCCGATGTGCATAGATGGCGCTGTCCTCAACAACGCGCGTCTTTCGTTTTACGTCTTACGAATCTTACGATCAGGGTCACGTGACCTGACGCGAATTTAGAAGTTTTTACCCATTCCAAAAAAAGTACACAGCGCCGCTAAAGAAGTTTTCACTTCAAAAAACATATTATATAAGTAACTTTTTTCTTCTGTTTTCCTTGGTTATTAATGAGGAAAGGCGAAAGCGTTTTCTTGTGTAATAACATCAATCAAAAGTCATTTATTCAAAATAGGCTGAGATCCAGTACTTTTTGAACGTCAAAGAAACATGAGACAGTCCCCCAAAACGCCCGCTCTTCATCACTTCCAAGTGCTTTAGCTGGGAACAAGAAGTGGCGCAACAAATTCCCCAGCTGCACAGCTATCTGCTCAGTTAGAACACAAATTACAAAGCTAGGTGATTATAGAAATTCTTCTATAGACACCGACTATTATGTTCATTACAATGTTTGTTAGGTAGGTATAAAAAATCGTATTGCCCAGAACGCTTAAAAAACAAGGTAGTCTCTTTGAAGGAAAACAAGATATTTTTATTTATTAGAAATTCGTATGGAATTCTCTAATACGCCATACACATACCAGGCATTAATTCCAAGTACCAGGGTCGCATGAAAAACAGAAGGTAATAAACAAAAGTTCGCAACATTCCCCATAATACTATTTCCGTCACCAATATGGGCTACAAGGTTGAAGACCCTTAGTAGTTTTGGCAATATGGCACTTTGCTTGGCAATAAGGCCAGAGAATTTAGGGGTAAAAGGACCAATAAGTTATTGGTCAAACCGAAATGATTTATTAGTAGTGTGGTGAACTAATGCTTTTTGTGGGTAAAGGTTCGGGTCTGGAATTATTTGGGTTCGATATTTTTGTGTTGGCCATATTGTTCTACGTCTTTATAACACTAATTGTAAATAAAAGGCCTTGCAGACTCATAGATTTAAGGCTCCTTCAAACAGGTGCGACATGCGATAAACTCGCGCGACACAAAGGCACCGCAAGTCGCGCAACGAGCGGTGCTTTTGTGTCGCGCTTTTGTACTTTGTTAGTACTTATTGACAGACTCATACTGTTCCCATACCGGTTAACATTGTAATTTGAAAACATTGTAAAAGCAAATTATTTTTAAAAAGTAACCGTGGAGTTTCTTGGCGGCTCTTCTCCATAGGAAACGACCAATTGGAACTGTGCACATAGCTTCTGACGTTTCATAAGTGCCCATGTAGGATTATGTGAAATAAAATATTTTGATTTTGAGTATTTACCTACTACAGGTTGTTCCTTTCTTGTTTCTTATTTACAAAGGAAAATCATGATATAGTGTTGTTTGCGTATGACACTTTACTTTGGTTTAAACTTTAACGTCAGCTGGTTACTGATAAATGTAAATAGCGCGATCTCAAAAATAGTTCACTACTAATAATTTACTAGTAAAGAAGAACCATCTTAGACACTAACCTGCATGGTCCACATATGACCTGACCAAGATTATGTCTGCAATTTAAAAGAGACCAACCTCTGAGTTTGAGTCAGTTGTCTTCTTAGGGCCGAAGCCTGCCGGGTCAGCGGGATTGTCCGAAAGGGTTACTGCTAGCCCGGCACATAAAGGGCTAAGGAAGGAACACGGGTGGGTTTTAGGTTTTAGTCAGTAAGAGTCTGACACTCCCTTCCGCTCCACTCAGAGCGGGAGGGGTCATTTGATGATTCCCCAACCTGAAAAAAAAGGTTCCTCTATAAGTCCGTCAACGAAGACACCGACCGAGTAATGTTCCGTAGAAATAAGTGACAAATTCAACGTTTCGGACGGGCATAAACATTGTCATCACATCAGTCTGTCAAATCCTGTTGTCATTCATTCTTAGTTTGGGCCTCAAACTAATCTTAATTAAGTAAATGAAACGGAGTAGGAAACGCCTGTATCTTCGGCCTAAGCCTATGAGAAATAAATATCATTTATCATTATTTTACATAATTATTTAAATCCTGTCGCGTTGGTTGGTCCGGAGCGAGACTACTAAGTGTTGGTTTCTGACTTTCTAAGTTCGATCCACAGGTCATGCAAAGTTATGTAAGGGTATTACCTTAGTAGCAATCCGGTCAGTACGGATTTTTACCCAGAAATGGTGTAATCCTCTATAACATGGGAGTTAAACGTAACTGGTGAACTGTAGGCACACCTTCTGCTTGACCCTTCGAGATGTGCAAGCGTGATGTTATGTAAGGGTGATGCCCCATTAGTGCGTTGCGTTCCGTTGCGTCGTCGCAGCGACGACGCTGCGTCGTTTTCCATATATTTTAAATGACATGCCCCATTAGACCGTTGCGTCGACGCGCGCGACGTTGCAACGGATCGACGGACAAGAGACGAAGCGGGAGGGAGGGTGAAGCGCTGCGTTGTCGGAGCTCCGCTGCGACGACGGACAGTGATCCATTGCGAAGGTTGAACTGAGACGCAGCTGCGACGGCGTACATACCCTCTTGCGTTGCGTTGTCGCAGCGTCAACGCAACACAGGTGTGGCATACAATGCGTTGTTCCGTTGCGATGACGCGACGCAACGCAGCGCAACGCACTAATGGGGCCTCGCTCTTATTTGGTAAGAACGAAAGCTGATTAAATAAAATATTACTGACAAAATGCCAACCAAAAACAAACTGATGGAGGGATGCTAGTAATTTATTAGTACCAATACGTTAAATTATTCAAAGAAATAGACTCGCGCAATTGATCGACAGACATGGCGTGTGTTCAATTTGTTTACGATATAGAACGCTTCTTTGATTTATGTGTCCCTGGTACTATGAAGACCGTTTAATGTCAATTTTATGTCTGTTTACTGATTGATTTGAATGTAAGAAAAAGATACTTTTTAATACAGTTGCTCAAAAAGTGGCGTATTGCAGTTACGTATAGCGTTCGGGAAGTGGGCTGTTACATACTCGTGCTTTTTTTTTACCTTTCCCGAACTCGTGCGTAATCTTTCCCAACTGTCAAAATAATGTCTATTAAAAAGAAAAACCAACCATGAAGTTTTTACTAAAAAAAATCATAGAAGTTTTTATGATTCATGCAAATACGTATATTTCTAAAAAGAAGCTACTAATTTGTTTCAATATCAGATTTAATGATTTGATTGAATGAGTTAGGTTAGGTTTCATTTCATTTCATATCAATAAAAAAATTCTACTGAAGACTTGGCTGTATGGGCATAGTTCCCTTTGCCTACCAGAATGGGTGAAGAAAAAAAAATCGCTGCTTATATTCTACGGTTGGCGCCCTACTCAAGAAAAATGGTAACTGATGACTAGGCAGCGTGGTCTCAGACCTTAGCCTGTTCCGTCAGGAACTAAAAAAAAAAAAATCTACGGTTGGCGCCATTTTTCAGAAAGTTTCTTTATTAAATTGCTTCATTTTTTCGCAACTGTATTAAAAATAGTCGTTCAGTACACGTGCGAAACCGTCATTGCAACTTGTTCCGACTGTCAACCCTCGCCTTCGGCTGGCTCGGGTAGACATATGTCGGAACTCTTTGCAATGACAACCTTTCCGCACTTGTAATGAAATATACTATACCGTAATTTTAAGTATTTCTCTAATGTGACTCACAATGCTCATCCTCACTATTATAATTGCCAGCGTTGTTCCACTCACTGCTGAGTATATAAGTCTCCTCCCTTTTGAACCATGCTTTCCTGGTTGGTGCGAGGTTCATCCAGGTCTTCCCGCGTTCTTCTGTAGGTCGCCCCCTCCTCTAGCTATTGTTTGCCAATAGTTACCAACCCAGTGCTAATGACACGAATTTTGATAAAAGTTTATGACAAAAAAAAAACATTTTGACGTAACGGTCTAAAATTGTCGGTCCAACACGCAGTGATGGAGACTGCAGACTCGCTCTTTCTCTGTATATGAAAAGGTTACGAAACCATTACTTTTGAACCTTGATTGCCACCATTGGCAGCCCTGAGAGAATTCCCTGACACATTCTTCCACTGCTGAGGATGAATGAAAGGCGACCAACAAAAGGTATTTACAAGCCATATATGAGTGGAAACGCAGGGAGCGAACGCCCTAGAAGGACTCACAGCGACCTTATTGGTGATGTTCTTCAAAGAGGTCAGGTGTGTAATACTCGCAACTGGCGTGCGTGTATGATGTACGTAACAAAAGGAGTATGTGAGGATCACATATTGTGTCTGTGTGTGTGTTGTGTGGCGTTCTGTAGTCTCTACCTACGCTCACGGGAAAAAAGCGAGAGTTAATCTTTGTTTTTATGTACCCTACAGATTTAAAGCATTTGAAATATAACGGGACAGTTTTCATTCACACTTAATCTCTCTCTATAACAGCAAAGTCGAGCCCCATTCACTTCAGTAAGTGGTCAGTGATAATTAACTGAATGTCGCGTTGACAGCCACTTGGCACTGCCCTGGCTTCGGCTGTTCGCTGTCGACTGACGACAAGCATTCATTTGTTATTATTTGTGTGAAGTTATTAATTATTTCGTGTTACGTGAAGATTTATGAGAGCGGGTTGAATAATTGAAAATAATTTATCAGGTTTAATTTTCAACTCTTTAGAATATATACTTGATATGTTTTTATTTCAAGATGATTCTGGGTCATAATTATGATTAAATTTTACTCTCTAAATAAATTCAAAACAAAAGGACTCCAAGTTCTTACATCTCGCTGTCATCCAGAAACGTGCCCAGAAGACTGGTAGCATTGCCACGTTGAATGGCAATGCTCATTTATTGGCTAGAGAAAGAGCCAGGCCTCTGGTCACGTGAAGTGTCGATCAGTCGGCGAGAAATCTCCTGACTATGCCATCATCAACAGCTAGAGAGTTGGGATCAAGCGGAGCCGATCCTGGCTCCAAGATCAGGACATCTCTATCAAATTAATGTAGGTAGATAATGTTATCGGATCGAAACCAGGATACAAGGTTTTAACAAGTTAACAACTCGCGCGGTATGCGAGACGCGCCTCCATACTACATAGTTGAAACAATCATTGCGAGCCAATTTCGTCCCGCATCCCGGGCGGGATCATCTGTTTTGGTCAGAGTTTATGCTTTTAATTTTTTTTTAAACGAGATATTTATTAAAATTGCCACTTAAAAATGATTATCAATATATTTCATACCATGCAACACAATATAGTTACCTACGTAGGAACAATCGTGTTGAACGTAATTATGAAAGGTGAGCCTAGTGGTACGTTGAGTTCAGAGCAGCTGTACATACGATGACAAATGAGTTCCGAATAATATGTTTTAATTAAATTGGTGACAATTGTTGTGTACCTAATATTTTATTTATTCAATTGAAATTTTACTTAGCCATTTACTTTTATTTATAAATTCAGCCAAAAAGGTTCGTAAAAACATGAACTTTAAAAGTCTGTTCATAAACTCTTCATTCATTCATTACCTTTTTTAACTATATCTCTAAGTACTAATATTAAAGCCGAATAGTTTTTTTTGTTTGTTTGAACGCGTTTATCTCTGAACGTACGCACGACGACATATCAAGCTATACATTTCCAGTAGGTATAAGCTGACTTTTCATTGTACGAAAAGCCTATACATAATGCGAGGTCAGCTAAAACTGGAAATGTATAGCTTATAACGTCGTCTTGTGTAGGTACCAGCCGGTTTTTTTTCATTTGATAACCTAATTCTTGGGTAAGGCTAAAGGCTATTTAGCATCACGCTAGGACCCTAAGGAGCATAGCAGAAAGAAAAAGGTCAGAAAGAACGCTAAGCTTAAACGAAGCAATAGCGAGGGCAGGCGATGCGATGCGACGGGGTGGGACGAGGGGACAAGAAATTTCACGCGAAGTCGCGGGTAGAAGCTAGTAGATTATAAAACAACTATCTTATGCCCACGACTTCCACCCTCCCCGCATTCACCCTCTTAGGGGTGGAATTTCGAAAAACCCTTACTTAGTAGAAACCTACTCTTCACAAAGAACACACCTTCCGAATTTCATGTCTCTAGGACCAGCGGTTTAGGCTGTGCGTTGATATATCAGTCAGTCAGGACTTTAAATTTTGTATATATAGATTTTCATGTCAAGTAAAAATGTATTATACTAACTTTCTCATGCAAAAACCATTCCTAGTAGAACTCAGTTAAGTATCTATAAACAATCAATAATGGTATTGTTAGTCGAATCGTTGAACTCCTTAAGTTCCGAGTTGAGCTACACGATTACTAAAAATGCGTGCTGATTGGACAGCTCCTCTCAATCTGTGTGGTTATTTCCTCAAATGACCATTTCAGACACCAATTACATGATCTTACCAAGAGTATGTCTGGAATTAAAGAGACCGTGTCCTCTGAGTTTGTTTCAGCCTTTCTTCTCAGAGTAGTCAGAGAGGAATCGCCGACCTGATCTAGTTTTAAAAAATACGATTGACGGGTAAAAGTGTTTGTACAAACCTACTTACAGAAATAAAATTATTTATCATCATGGTGGTAATTTACGAGATACGTCCAAGATAAGTGTCAAACACATCCTCACTAACACAGGATGAAATGATTGCCTGTATCCCGTGACGGTGTAACTTCATCCTTACCTGAATGGCAGGATCTACCTACTCACCTTATCTTGACATGAACCTATCAAGATAAATCGTTTAATTTCATTAATTTGATTATAAGTATAACTGCATATTAATATCTAACATAAAGAAGAAAGAAAGAAAATACGTTTATTTGCGGCAAACACGACGCATAAAAATAAAAACACAACAGAAAAGCAAAAATAACAATTTGGGAGAAAGTATGCGTCACATCTACGCAAAAAGGCCAACGCGCAGCATAATGCTAAGACCCTATACGAGACAGCATAACCTGTCAGGGTTAAAGGGACACCAAAGGAAAGGCTGTTTAAGGATTTTAATAATACATTTATCATCCTTTTATACAACCTACTTCTACTATGGCGACATTGTTTTAACACACGGGTAGAGCCAGTTATCATAAACAAAATATAACATAAAATAATTCGTAATTTGAAAATTACCGCCTGCGCCGCTCGCCGACAGGTAAGGGCTCTCTTTTTTTCCTTCAATTCGCCTACTCCTTGCATAGTATTCGTTTTAATTTCATTAATGCGATGTTATGATCCGTGACCCCGGCAAATGACCGCTGCGCTAGAGTTCTTTAAGTACAGATTGCTCCAAGATGCCATTTTAGAAAATTGTAATTGTATAACCTTTCTGAATAGCATCACCAATAAGGTCACTGTTTTCTCCACAGATATAGATAGACTTATATAACGCAAGTATCACGATCTGTATGAAAACCAAGCGTGCCATTTTTTGACTACCTACTATGACGTCACAAGCACTATTTATTGATGGGAAATTCAAATCAATTCAAAGACGCCGCCGCCGCGTGCGGCACCAGTCTCGCCCCACCCCGGGGCCTAGCGCCAGTGCTCACGCTCATCCAGCCAGCAGCCGGTCGATTCTGTAAAAAACTCCCCGTGAAAACTTAGGTGAAGTGAGTTTGTTTTTTCTAGGAATTGACACTATTGACAGCTCACTCCACGCTCACTTTACCTAAGTTTTCACGGTGAGCTTTTTACAGAATAGCACCGCAGTACACAGTACTGAGCGCGAAAGTGGCGGCTTACGATTTTTTTGTACGTAAGCTGGTGCGATTTTTGGCACGCGAAGTAGTTGCTCTTGCGTTATTTAGGTCTATATCTGAGGTTGTGTCCTTCTAGCGTGTAGGCGTAGGTATCTACTGACACCTGCCGGTCGATTCTGTAAAAATCTCACCGTGAAAACTTAGGTGAAGTGAGCGTGGAGTGAGCTGTCAATAGTGTCAATTCCTAGCAAAAACAAAACTCACTTCACCTAAGTGTTCATGGTGAGATTTTTACAGAATCGACCGGCAGCATTGTAAATTCCGTTTGTTCGTCGCCTTTCAGTCATCCTTGCCCTTATTTTTTATTCGGGAAAAATAAGAATTCTTGTTCGTAAATAAAGCCGCGGTTCACAGCAGTAACTAATGAAACTCGCCACGTGCTAAGACCATTTGTAAGACTTTGGGCGCCTTCAAAAATAAAAGGTCAGAGATGAAAGGGTCGTAATTAATTCTATATTGTTAGTTTCTTTCAGTCACGGTTATCTTTTGTTTTTCTTAAGGTTTTTGATATTATGTGGTGTTAAAAAGCCTTCGAGAAAATAAACATTTATGATAATGTGACAATTTCTAATAAGTACTCGTATAAATAAACTAACAAACTATTAAAATAAAAATATAAATCTTAACTTAACTAAAACGATTAACAAACTAAAATATTGCGTCGAAATATTCCTCCGCATCGCTGTCGACTGGTATTGTACCCAAGAGACTGGCGGCATTGCCACATTGTATGGAAATACTTATTTTCTGGCCAAGGTAAAAGCCAGCCCTTGGGTCACGAGAAGTGTCAACCAGCCGTTTGGAGATTTCATTGAACAAATAAGTTTGTGTAACAGTAAAACTGCAATCCGTTCACAGTTATTTTACTTATGTTATCAGCAACCGACTAGCGACCTTAACGCAACAAAAATAAAGATCATTATGTTTTTGATATATTAGGCAATGGCAGCAACCCAATAGTAACCTTATTGCCTCGACAATAAATATCACTATGATTTCGATAGTGATGCAAAATCAGCGGTAAAATAACTGTAAATGGGCTGTATTTGTACCACTATTCATCAGGAATAGACAATGTATTGTCTCTGATTCGTCAAGAAAAGAGGAAAATCGCTTTAATAAAAAAGGTTTCGCACCCAAAAGCATAAAAGAATATTCAGCCTACAATGTTCCCACTGCTGGGACATAGGCCTCCTCTTGGAGTGGGCGGTGATCCACCACGCGGGCCCAGTGCAGTTTGGTAGATGTCACACGTCTAACTCAATGAATAGATATTCTTGTTTGATATTTAATCTTTTTGAAGTGAAAACTTCTTTAGGCGCGTTGGGCATTTTTTGAGATGGGGGAAAACCATTGAACTCGCGTCACTGTTACCGTAAGTGACACCGCGCGTGTTTTGTTTGTAAGACGATTAAAAAAATACCCGCTTCGGATGTGCTCGGCTGTCCTCGGGATGTACTCGGTTTTAATGTATGTCCGATATGTCAGTGAGTGATGGCAAAGTATACTGTTCTATGATGGATTGTTCTACGTTTGAACAATCCACGTAAACGAAAATTTCAAAATGCGATATCTCAGCGAAAAAAAAAAGATATTTGAGTAAACTCAAGGTCATTTTAAAGAGAAAGACTAGTCCTTTGAGATGCTATTAATAATTTTTGAAAGAAAACAGGATCGGCCGTGCTACATAACCTCAAAAATGAGAAAAAACAGTATTTTTTGCACTTTTAGGTTAGGATTATATCTCGAAACCCTGACGTGATATAGCATTGAATTCAGCGCGTCAAAATCCTTCGGAAAAGTATAGTCTGGTTTCTGGGTAACAATTTTGTCGGCCTGTGAATTATTGGCGCGAAGCTAAAATTGGAACTTACGCCGCCATGTTGTTTTTTCAATATACAGTTTGGGTAGGACGTCAACGTGTAACCTATTACCTTGGATTCAGTAGGTATTTAAATGATTCTAGACACCCGTAGTAAAGTTTCGTCGGTTATAAAAAAAAATCAGCTGTTAGAAAAGTGCAATATGCACGCGGTAAAAATGTATGGAACAGCAATTATTTTTTTTTAAATAATTGAAGAAATCAGACTCAGGGGGGTTCAGAATCATAATTATACTGAATCCATTGTATGATGTGACAGAACAATTCTCGTTCGGGCGTCATTCGAGCGCCAAACGTATCTTTGTAGTAGTGTTTTGTTAACTAATTAGGTATAGATGATTGATAAACGCTATATATCTAACAATTCTGTTTTGTTCTCTTCTACAATAACCTTTGGACAGCAGTACAAAGAAAACCTCTTAAAGGCTCCTGCAAACAGGCACGACGCGCGACGCGAATCGCGCGCGACACAAAGGCACCGCTCGTTGCGCGACTTGCGGTGCCTTTGTGTCGCGTGTCGCGTCGCGCCTGTGTGTACGAGCCTTAACACATAGATTGCTAAGTAGGTATCTAAATACATATATGAATTTCAAAGTCCTGACTGACTGATATCTCAACGCACAGCCAAAACCGCTGGTCCTAGAGACATGAAATTTGGAGTGTGTGTTCTTTGTGAAGAGTAGGTATCCATTAAGAAAGGTTTTTTCGAAATTCCACCTCTAAGAGGGTGAATGGGGGAGGGTGAAATTTCACGCAGACGAAGTCGCGGGCAGATGCTAGTAAAATATAAAGACTGAGACACTATCTAGCTAATCGATCAGGGTGTACGTCAGACACCAGTCAATAGCAGAAAACTAGTACATGATGGATTAAGGAGTGTACTGCGTTTTACTGACGAGTTTATTAGTTGCTTTAGAGTTTAACGATTAGAAAAAACACGGTAGTATAAAGAAAACACTCTTCCCTTGCTAATACTTTTTAAGCGTAGAACTGTAGGTACGTTTTTTACAATCCGACAACGATTGGCTTTGCACTAAATTATACCATTTAAAACGACATTGGCGTTTCATAACCGTTATTTCTAAGGTTGCCAAAGTAGAATAATACATTTAGTTGCCATAATGAAAATAAATTTTAAAAGTATGGTGCAATATTAATGATTTGTACTTTGACAGTGTTGCCACAGTAGATATGCGGTATCAAATAACACATGTTTTTTAAATTAAATCAGTCGGTATTCGACGACGGTACATACATTTGGACGGAGAATTCTTACTTTAGGCACACTAATAGGGAAAATAACTCTATCTACTTTCTTTCACTGCTGAACGGATTTTGAAGTTTGATACGGGTAGACTGTCAATTGAATTAGGACATAGAATACGTTTTATCCCGGTAGTGCGTTCCCGTGGGATAATTTACGACATCCACGCGAGCGAAGCTGTGTGAAAAAGCTTGTGCCTAGCATTGTTTTATTGTTTTGAGGAAAATTCAAGTTGAAGTGCTCAATTTGTGAACAAAATAAATGCCATGTATAGATCAGATTAATGGACAATATGTTCAAAAACGAATTGTAGTGTAACATCTACATATTTAATATATATGCAAACACTATCTCATGCATATCAGTAGCGAGGTAGCTGTAATTTATGTCAACTGTCAGTCACCACAAATGGCGGGAAACAGTGAGGAGGTGCCTGCAAGAGAGGCTTAGTGTGGTGATGAGCCAGTGTAACCTAGTGATTTAATCGGCTTGAATACGGGATCAACAGAATTCTACACTAATTTGTATCTCCAACAGTTTTCGAGGAACTGCGTGCCTACTAAACATTCGGCTGTGTTCTGTATCTACGAACTTATCATGTGACTCTGCTGAACTGTAAAAAAATCTGGGAATAAAACTTTGACAATCGTAAATAGTCAGTTTTCTGAGTCCACTTCTTCTCAACTCACAAAGTGCATTAGTCAGTCCTTTGCCAAAAAACAGTTTCAAATTTCAAATTTCAAATTATTTATTTATTAGTCACAATTTGTACAGGAATAGAGTAGACTGTGACCCCCAAACTAGGCATTATTTGCCTGTATCTTGGGAGTCAGTGTTGCGACATTTTAAAAGTTATGAGTGTTGCGACATTTTAAAAGTTATGTGGTACATAGTGATTATTGCAAGACAGGAAAAGAAACTAAAATTTAACTAATCTAAAATCATTTTAAAATAAAAATAAAATACACTTAGAATATAACATTGCCATTAGCGTGAGATCAAACTAAGCAAAATAAAATCAACAGTTTGAGATCAATTAAATAGCGATTATTGCAAGATAGGAAAACTAAAACTAAAATGTAACTAAACTAAAACCAATTATATTAAAATAATATAATATGAAAACGGAAAAATAAAAATCTTAGAATATACATTGCCGTAAGCGTGAGATCAATTAAATAACGAAATAATAAGTAGTAATAACGAAACTAACAAGATAAAAATCAAGAAAAAGCTAATCAGTTTATTTTACAAAATAAAGTGTAGAGTGTAAGCGTGAGTATGTGTTAGGGTGGTGTATGTGTGTGTGGGAGCGTGTGTGTGTGTGTGAGGGGGTGTGTGGGGGGTGTGTGTGTGAGGGGGTGTGTGGGGGTGTGTTGGTATGTGTGTTGTGGACGTCAGCGAGAACGAAGGAGTACATTTAGTCTGTTTAATGTTGCTTGCTACGACGAAACAGAAAATATAATTTATACCTACTTAAGGTATAAATTATATTTTCTGTTTCGTCGTAGGAGAGAGTAAAAAGCCATTTCTTTATTACGTTTTTGCACAGGGATATTTTGAGGTCTTTTATGTTGCAGCACCTTATGGCGTTGTTATAAATGCGTGGAAATAAATAGTTCGGGGAACGTCTCGCCATAAGGGAGTTTACTTGGGGAATGGGAATTCTTATTATGTGCTTTGACACTATTTCTTGGTAATCTGTCCTGAATTTTAGTTTTCTATGGATGTGAAGTATTGCGTTGAGGATAAACAGCTGTCGAACACGGAGGACCGGGAAGTCACTGTAGAGTTTGTTGGTTGGGTTTTTTTAAAGTTAAAAAACTAATTCTTTCATATCCCCAAAAAGAGGCTGTAAGTAATACAATTATACGTAAACATTGTTCAGTGGTGGGCCACGCCACTATGGGTCACGATGGGCCACTAGTTACGTTTGATAAAACCATTAAAAGTTTATAATGAGGGTACCGGAGCTGCGGTAACTGATACTGCGGGTACAGGGGCGGCACGTGCTGGAAACGTGGTCGGGAATAAAATTGTAAGGCTTATGTAAGGAGATTTTGCGTGTTTCTTGGCCACCGTT
Organism: Luperina nickerlii; assembly: GCA_963855955.1. NCBI lineage: Eukaryota > Metazoa > Arthropoda > Insecta > Lepidoptera > Noctuidae > Luperina > Luperina nickerlii. Next base: position 905,201 of record OY979686.1, on the reverse strand, counting down.
TGAGTTACTTTGATTTTTATATTTGCAATACAGCGGAGTAATTGCTCAACACATTTATAATCGCAATGCAATGCCTTTAAATTTACCAGTTCAACAACATTCATTGCATTATTTATGTTGACGAGCAGAGGCATTTTTCAAACAATATGAAGCAATGGATTTGCAGTTTACTTCAAGGTCTTTCGGATTGGAATTGAAATTTGAATCACAATCCAATCAATAATTCATCTCGAGAGGTGGTGAAATACGCTCTTAATATTTTTAGAATAAATGAGTTTCGAATTACCTACTTAAAACTTCTTCAAAGTAAAGAATTAAAAAGTATCTTTACTGAATATAAAACACTAGCTTCTGCCTGTGACTTCGTCCGCGTGAAACTTCTTGTTCCTCCGACCCACTCCGCCGCATCGCATCGCCTGCTCGCGCTATTACTTCGTTTTCACTCAGCGTTCTTTCTGACTTTCGTTATGTTCTGTAGCCTTGCTCATTAATTAGGTTATCAAATGAAACAAAAATTTTTCAAATCCCACAGGTAGTTCGAGAGAAAGATAAAGAAAAGAAAGAAAGAAAATACGTTTATTTAAAAATAAAAACACAAACAAAAAAAAACAAAATAACAATTTGGGAGAAAGTATGCGTATGTGAGATTAGCGCGTTCAAACTCTTCAGCTTATTAGTATAGATATGGCATTTTCTTATGTTAAAGAAAATTTTCTTGTAACGAAATTGGAAATGTAGAAGAAGTTAATTTCACCACCGCAGTGTGATATTCTATTTGTTTTAAAAGTTTTGTATGTTGACAACCCTGTTCTAACGTGAATGCTCAAGTGTACTTTCATCTTTTGTTGTCGCGTTTATTAAATTAAACAGAGTTAGTGATGCCAGCTGTTCCAGGAGGACTGGACTTTAGTTTCTTAAGGGGATTTCTACAACTTGTTATTATTTCACGTAATTATTTCGCCTGCCCCCACTATTATCGTTTTCGCTATGCGTTCTACGTGACTTGGTTAGTTTTTGCTCGTCTCCTAAGGGTCCTAGCGTGATGTTAAGTCTAGCCTATAGCTGTCTTCAACAATTAGGCTATCAAATGCAAAAAAAAAAATTCTAATCTGACTGGTAGTTGCAGAGATTAGCGCGTTCAAACAAACAAACTCTTCAGCTTTATTATAAGCATAAAGGCTCCTTCAAACAGGCGCGACATACGATAAAATCGCGCGCGACACAAAGGTACCGCAAGTCGCGCAACGAGCGGTGCCTTTGAGTCGCGCGCGATTCGCGTCGCGTGTCGCGCCTGTTTGCAGGAGACTTAAATTGAATAACTTTTTTTCAAATAACATAATATCTGTTGGGAAAGACGATAGTTCATCTTATTTGAAAGATGGTAAAATCAATACATACTTTATTAAAATTTGAAATAGATCTGTCTTCAAGTTTCTGGACTAATGCCAGTCGCAAATTGCTTTGATATCATCTGTAACGGTCGAATCTGCGTTTACCAACAATGAGCCAAGTCTGTCTTAAAGATAGATGGATCAGAGATGAGTAACAGCTTTTTGAGCATTGATTGTTCGTCTCTAGTGTCGAGAAGAATTTGCTAGTTAGAAGTTAGAACCCTGAAAGATGTTTAATCTTAGAACTACAGACACAACCATACATATTACTAGCTGCGCTACGCGGTTTCACCCGCATCAGTTCCGATCCCGTGGGAATATCAGGATAAAAAGCAGACTATATGTTAATCCAGTGTGTCAGCTACCTCCATACCAAATTTTATAGAAATTGGTCTAGCCGTTTAAGCGTGAAAAAGTAACAAAAATATAAACACACGAACACACACACACACACACACACACATACATACATACATACATACACACACTCACAAACTTTCGCCTTTATAATAGTGTGAATATAAATTAGCTTCTTCTCGCGACTTCGTCCGTGTGAAATTTCTTCTTCCCCCGACACACCCCGTCGCATCGCATCGCATCGCCTGCTCGCGCTATTACTTCGTTTTCGCTTAGCGTTCTTTCTTATTTTTTTTTCTGGTTACTTGACTCCTAAGGTTCGTAAGGTGATGGTAGGCCTGTAGCCTTCCCCAAGAATAAGGCTATCAAATGCAAAAAGATGTTTTCAAATTCCTCAGGTAGTTCCAGAGATTAGCATGTGCAAACAAACAAACAGACTCTACAGCTTATAGCATAGGTTAGAGTTGCTTTTCGTGTCTGACCGTGACCTCGTTGTTTTTCTAAACTCCGGAACGAATTTTGATGCGTTTTCACCTTCATGTAGAGAATTGATTTCGGAAGGTTTATGAGTAGGATACATTAATATTAAAGTTACTATAATAAAGAAATCTCGATTAACCGTCGTAAAACCCGTGAGAAACAGGGGTGGGTCGCTAGTTTTATTGGTATAATGTAACAATAGAAATTTCGATGTTTTGTCAAGTCGTAAAAACCGTGAGAAGCGCGGCGGGTCGTAAGTAACATATAAACAACTAGCAGTGCCTCGCGGTTTCACCTGCTTAAGTTTCGATCCCATGGGAATATCTTGATGAAAACTATCCTATGTCTTTTCCCGGGGCTCAAACTATGTCTATACCAAATTTCATCTAAATCGGTTCAGCGATTTAAGCGTGAAGAGGTAATAGACAGATACACTTTCGCATTTATAATATAACTAGCAGCGCCTCGCGGTTTCACTCGCAGAAGTGTCGATCCGGTGGCAATATCGGAATAAAAACTATCCTATGTCCTTTCCCGGAAGGCAATCTATCTCTCTGCCAAATTTCATCGAAATCCGTTCAGTGGTTTAGGCGTGAAAATGTAACATACAGACAGACAGAGTTACTTTCAAATTTATGTTATTAGTATGGATAAGTATGGATCATAATCTGCCTGCCTTTTCCCAACTATCTTTGGGTCGGCTTCCAGTCTAACCGGATGCAGCTGAATACCAGTATTTTACATGGAGCGAATGCCTATCTGACCTCCACAACCCAGTTACTGAGTAATACGATACCCCTTGGTAAGACTGGTTGTCGACTATACCTCAAAAAATAAGCAAGCTGAAGTGGCAATGGGCCGGCCATATTAGCCGTAGAAGACGTAAGGTAGGACGCCTTCAGGCTAGATAGAACGCCAATCTTCGCAGGATGGCTGGTGGCAGCCAGATGAGAGTTGCCGAAAATCGAGTTGAATGGCGTGCAATAGGAGAGGCCTATGTCCAGCAGTGGACTGCTGTAGGCTGATGATGATGAATCGTTTTAATTATGTGCAGATTTTTTTTTAAACAACCCCGTTTTAATACCTGTTCATTTCCTTTCCGACTCAAAAACTACACATTATCTGAACAACATGTGGCTGGACTAAATATATGTATAATCTTAAGAACTATGTATTACCCATATTTGCGCTGGGGCTCTGTCTCGTATAGGGTCTTAGCATTATGCTGAGCGTTGGCCGTTTTGCGTAGATGTGACGCATACTCTTTCCCAAATTGTTACTTTGTTTTTCTGTTGCTTGTGTTTTTTATTTTTATGCGTCATGTTTGCCGCAAATAAACGTATTTTCTTTCTTCTTTCTTTCTTTCTTTCTATTTGCGAAATAAAATTCTATTCTATTCTATTCTATTCTAACAAATCTTTCAAACCAACACCTCAATTCCAGTAAATCGCCTTTTATCAGTCGATGAACAAACCGTGGACAGTCGACAATATCGCGGTTCCCGAAGTGGGTCAAACTGATCCGTTAGTTTGGACTACCCCGGAGACTCGCTGACTTACCGAAGCTGAAGCAATAGTTTATGTAAATGTTGTCATTTGTTTGATGAACGATCATTTTGGGCAAGGGTGCAGGTGAATGTAAATGAACGTGGGCATATCTATAGGGGTACTATGATAATAGATCAAGCAGCGTAGGAGTGTTCCATTTGAAGGATATGTGTATAGATATTGGTGTTTAGTTATCGATTACCATCACGTCTGCAGTTTCGCTAGCAAATTTTATTTGACCCTATATAATATGTCGTATGTGTATCTATTTTACTGTACGTACAGACGCCAGCACATCAAGCTACTAAAATCTGTCAAATTTCTTTAATCGATTTTCAACTTTATCGCTAAAGCATAAGGTTCAAAGTTGATTGGGAAAATTTGACAGTTCCGAGTAGCTTGATGTGCTGGCGTTTGTACATAAATAATAAAATAAATAAACACCCATACGAAAAAAGCATTGAGAAATAAAATAAAATAATTTAACTCTATACAAGAAAAGGAACAAATGCCAAAAACATTAGATACCCTCAGTAAAAAGGCTGGATTTCATTAGACCCGTAGGATCCTAAGAACACACTTGGGAACTATGGAAATTATGCGCAAATTTAATAAAAAAAAGATTTACCGTGAACCCCTACACAGGCTTAGATCGGCTTAACATAGGAAAGTTGCTGTTTGCGGTATTTTTTTAGTTTCGTTTCTCTGGAGGCCAAAAATCTCAAAATTGAACCTTCTTGGTTTCTTATAGTTGTCTGTTTTTGCGTTGGAATGAGGTTATTGAAAGTTCTACGAGTATAAGTAAAAAAAAATAATTGTCAAAGCTTAAACTGTTTATGTTGAAGGAGATTATCTAGTCAATTCAAAAAATAAGATTAATAAGCCCTGGCCAGACCTGTCTAAAATGAAGGCACCCAGAAACAAAAAAACAACAGGGTCAAATTAAATAGCTAGCGAAACTGTACAGAAGTGATTGGTATCGACATATTGACACGATAAAATAAAAATTATTTCATGTTTTTTTGAGGGTCAACGACTGCTGGCAGTCTTGTTACTTGAAATTTTAGCTGAGAAAATCTGTTTTATTTTATCATATTTAGTAATCGAAACCATCACGTCTGTGGAGTTTCGCTAGCTAATTTAAGTTGACCGTGTATTCAACTTTTCTTGATGATATCAAAGGACATTGTCAAAAACCGTCGCACTCCGTGACGTTACATCACTTTCTCACCCATTTCAGACAAGCAATGTAAGTAGTTAGTTCTCCTTCAAAGTTGAAGTAAGCACGAATCCCTATTCTCAAAGCGTGGAAGCCGGAAATCTTTCCTTTGCATTTCGTTCACAGCTGCATTCAGTGCCCAGTCGATAAATATTTACAAGCAATGATTGAAATATTACCTCGACGATGCTCTGTTTGGCAGTTAGGTTCAATTGGGTGAACTTTCGTAAGATTGTAACTATAGTTACTGGCAACTGTGAATTAGGCATCATCCTAATAGAACGCGAATGCGCGATTATCACGCGAGTAAACGACGCGAACATCGCGTATTCAAGCGATAGCAAAAACCGAGTGTCCTAATAGAACGCGAACACGTGTTCAACGCGCGAATTTGCGACGCGAGCAACCGTGGAGTACCTAGTTTGGCACTGGCATGGTCGGTGCCAAAATTAGGACACCTATTCGAATTTAATACGTTTGATCGCGCGTTCGTACGAACTAAGTTCGCGCGAATGGATTTACAAACATTTGAGTCGCGTGACCGCGTCGTGCTATTCGAATTCAATAATGTTTGATCACGCGTTCGTACGAGTAAAATTCGCGCGAACCTACGATGATCGCGCATTTACGTTCTATTAGGACGATGCCTTGCTGTGTTAGGTGGTATATTTGGGTGGACTTCAAGGTTATGCGAATACAATACTCCACTAAACACTTTTTTTTTTTTTTTAATTCTTTATTATTTTATAGAGGGTTTGATCAATATGACCATGCCACCCTCATAGGAGCATTCTAAGTCTATCTACGCTTAATACCTAGGTGTACAATTTTATATAATTTTTTGGCTGCCCTGGATACGGGCGCAGCCAAGATACTATTATACATGCCAACATTAATAGAATTAAAACCGTTTTCCATGCAATAGTTACTCCTCTCAACCTCGTTCCGGACACATTCCGCTAAAATATGAGTGGTATCCTCTACCCTATCACACTCAGAACAATTTGGCGAATCACTTTTTCTCATTAAAAAGGCGAAGCTATTCAACGGAACATGTCCCGAACGTAGTCTGAAAGCAGTCACAATCTCATTTCGCAGTATATCTGTACCCACAAACCAAGGATGGCGGGATAGGCTCTGCTGAATGGTTCTATACCAAATTCCCTTATTTAGTGACCTTTCATCAAAGTATTCTTTCCATAATTCTAAACACTGGTCCCGAACTCGATACAAGAGGTCACTAAATAAGGGAAAACATTCCACGGATATTCCGTCCGTGATAGCCTCTTTTGCTAAACGATCTGCTTCCTCATTTCCATACAATCCAATATGGGATGGTACCCATTGTAGAACAATTCTTTTGTCTTGGACCTTACCAATAGAATCTAAAATTTTATAGGCTATCGGTGCACCTCGATAATTCGAGGTGCATCGAGCCAGGTGTTGCAGAGCACTCCTAGAATCAGTCAGTATTAAATAGTTTCCTGATTCGAATGACTCAATGTATGAAATGGCTTCTGAGATCGCTAGCAGTTCAACGTACATAATAGAAATTTTAGCACCTGATCTAAACTTTATAGATGCCTTCGTTTGCGGATCAAACACAGCCCATCCCGACTCGTTACCTTCCTGCGACCCATCAGTATAGACTGAGTAAAAATGTAAATAATTAGCATTTAGGTACTCATTACAAATTCCATGTATGTTGCTAAATCTATACCGATGTTTCGGTTTGTCTATGCCATCTATACAAGGTTTTACTACATTGGATAGGTCCACACTGCTAACCCACGTGTTCAAAGAAAATCTTTCCAATTGCTGCGATGAAAATAAAGGGTAGTCAATAAGAAACTCATGTACCATCACTAATAGTGGTTTTTTTTTACGCCTCCAATATAAACTCTTACATGACTCAGCAAGATTGTTTATCAAGACAAATATTTTACTGCCCCGGAACGAATTCACCTTCAACCAATATTTGCCGGCTAAGAGGTACCTGCGCACATATAAAGGTTGAAGATGGAGCTCACACTCCATCACGTGTATTGGAGTAGACCTCACAAAACCACCAATAACGCGCATACACTGATTTTGTATTCTGTCCAATTTAACTAAGTTGCTCTTGTACCCGCTATCATATAAAAAGTTGCCATAGTCCAGTCGCGAGCGAATAATAGAAATATATAGTAGCCTCAAGTAATATGGATGTACGCCCCACCCAGACCCAGCAAGAACTTGAAAGATTCTCAAAGATTTTAGACATTTTTCGGCTAGTTCCCCAATGTGTTTTTTCCACCTAAGCGAGCGGTCTAGCCACAGCCCTAAGTACTTAATATTATCTACTACTTGAAGCGATGTTTCATTTATTACCAGATGAATACATTCTCTTTTATACCCTCTCTTAAAAACGCATACTTTACTCTTTGAAGATGAAATTTCTAAGCCAATGTTTAAAAGCAATTTAACTAAAACATTTAATGAATTTTGCAAAAGATTAACACCTACTTGTATGTTCTCACTTGCTGAATAAAGAACAAAATCGTCCGCGTACTGGGATATCAAAACTCCACTGCTCATAACACTTGCACAGATACTTGAAGTTACTATGTTAAAAAGTAACGGCGACAAAGGGTCACCTTGGGCTAATCCACGGCCGGTAGTTCGACACATGTAAACATTATCAATTAAAACCTTCAACTTTCTTTCTTTTAAAAAATACCATAAATATTGACATATTTTAGATCCCACCCCAATTAGGTCCATTGTTTGCAATAGTGAAATTATATTTACGTTATTATATGCATTATCTATATCCAAAAAGCATCCTATGGTTGTCTTATTTTCTGTAAAACCAGTTTGAATATGAGAGACTAAATTAACCAAATTGTCCATTGTAGATCGACTTTTTCTAAACCCCGTAGTATATGGCGATAAAATATGATTCTTTTCGATGAACCATTCTATTCGATTATTTAAAATACTGTGGAATATTTTACATAGACACGACAACATTGATATTGGTCTGAGTGCAGACTGAGACTGCGGGTCGCGCCCAGGCTTAGGTATTGGAATGATAGCGATGTCCCGCCACTGATTGGGTACAAAACCGGTTGACAGAGAACAATTATACAGCGATAACAAAATAGATTTACCGTTCTCAGGAAGATACTTAATCATCGAGTACGAAATATTGTCACAACCGGGTGACGTGTCCTTAGCTCGAATACAACAAATAAGTTCTTGTTTCGTGATTGGCGTCTCTAATTTTGAATTATTAGAAACAAATGATAGGTCGTGAGGAGATGTCCAATCGGGGGTTAGGCTACGCAGTAGATTATTGGCTCGCTCACCATCAACATGTTGTCTAGCACTTCTACGCCCTTTAAACCATTTCATTTTATGCCACATCTGACTTTGTGAAGTTGTTCCGTCTAATGATGTGCAGAGATCCTTCCAACCTTTATCCTTTGCTTTGCGCACTAAATTTTGTGACTCAGCTATTTTTTTATTAAGAAGCGATAGGTTATTCGGTGTAGGATTACGTCTAAAGGTTGAAAGGGCCAATCTACGTTTTGCAACTGATTTGGATAGGTCAGCATTCCAGTAAGGTTTGGGAATAAAGACGTTATCAGGGTCCGTGTTAAATTTTATGTAAGGAATATGAACGTCTGCTGCCAAATTTATACATTCAATAAAATTATCGTAATCAGCTTGAATATTACCTGACTGTTCAAAGTTAAAAAAACAATTTTTCAAGTAAGCTTTTGTAACTTACCCAGTCCGCATTCTTAAAATTCCGTCGATAAGTATTTCTAGGTACAACATTGAAATTGGTCGTAATATTAATCATTAAGTGATCACTTCCAAGGGTTTCGTTCATAATGTTCCAGTTAAATGTCAAAGCCAAATCAGAGGAAACTAACGTTATATCGGGCGCGGACTGTTGAAGTTGGTTACCAACTAACCTAACACGGGTGGATTTTCCATCATTCAGGGTTACAAAACCGTTATCTAAAATAGCATCAGAGATTTGAGATCCTCTTAAATCGGTCCTGTGAGACCAATTGGTGTGGTGCCCATTAAAATCCCCTAAAACAATACTTTTTTTTTTTACTAAAGCAAAAACTGAGTCCCAATCTTGCTGGCTGGTACGCACAGATGGTGCACAGTATACAGCAATAATATGTTCGATTTCACCACAATTGAATACTTTAACACACAAAAGTTCAACACCCTGGTTTGTTGTTTGTACGTCACAGATACATGCATGAATTGACCTATGTACAAATATAGCAACCCCACCATAACCATCATCCCTATCTTTGCGGAAAATATTATAATTTGTCAAGTTGAGGTGGCTATCAGGTTCTAACCAAGTTTCACTAACGGCGGCAATGTGGACTTTCTCCTGTGACAAAATATTTTCAAATGTAACTAACTTCGGCCTTAAACTCTGCGCGTTCCATTGGATAATAGTCAATTTTACATTTTTCTTTTTATTATACATGATTTATGACAAAAAAATTTAGTATCTGTTTTACTAAAGGCCAATCTGAAACATTATCTACCACAACTAAAATTAACCATTCCACGCAACACTTTATAATACTTTTAACCTTAGTTAAAATAGATGTATTTTTCAAAAAGATTATTTCCTTCACTCTTTTAATTAATTCTCCAAACTTCACTTCTCTTTCTCTTTTTTCTTCAACTTCCTCAAATGACACCTCTGGTTTATTGTTATCCCGTGTCTCTGGATTTAAAAATAGATCGTATTCAGATCGATTAGAAGCAGCATCCTTACGTTTCCCTTGTTTCTTGGGAGATGATTGTGAGGCTTGTTTGACTTGTTCTCCTTTGTGTATTTGAGCTTTTTTCGTTAAGATTTCAACGTAAGGTGTGGCTTCACGGGGCGACGATGTCGTATCTTCACGTCCAAACAGAGGTTTAGGCACTAACGCAGGGAATGATCTGAAAGACGACAACTTAGGGGCAACATCTGCTGGTGAACTTGGTGCTACATAAATAGTGAGGGCTCTTCTATACGTGCAATTAAACTCTGCCATAATGTCTCTTAACCTTTTTTCTTTGAGGAATGCAGGGCAACCTTTGTACAAAGCCATGTGTGCACCGTCACAATTGATACATTTAAAAGACGTAGTATCGCAGTTAGTATGGTTTTCTCCGCACTTCGGACAGACAACTTTGCTTGATGGACACCTTTTAGTTATATGACCCAACTTCCAGCACTGCGTACACTGTGATACAGGAAATATGTATGGATCCACCTTAATTCTCAAACCATCCACGGATATATATGGTGGTAAAAAGGATCCTTTAAAACATAAACGAACTGCTTCGCTTCGTGACCAACCTTCTTTCGAATGACGACGGTTGAGTCGAAATATTGACACCAACTGGGCTGGTTTAGGGCACGCTATTGTATTTTGTATTTCCTCATCGGTTAGATCCAAATCCACATCTCTTATAACACCATATGATATACTTTTTTCCATAGGCCGTTGTATACGCCAGCCCTTGTCAAGCAATTGTTTACAGTTCTCTAATCTCTCTGCGCTGACTTCATTCTGCATATCGAGGCGGACTTTGTATGGGTTCATATATTTCACTCTTAAAATATCAGTAATGCCGTTATCTTTAAATAATCTGGCCAAAGCAAATTGTTTAGGCAATTGCTCACTATGTGATATATATATCTCTATTTTGTCTATCTCAAGCTTGTACTTCTTTTTTTCCTTTGGTTTCACCTCTGTCCATTCGGTATCATCGTCATCTCCTTTCCTCTTCTCCGACCTAGTTTCACTCTCCATTTGCGTATTATTCTCCTCTTGGTATTGTGTCCCTTCTAAATCTTGTACTACTAAGTCACTCCACGGACTGCTGCTCGGCATAGTAGTCGCATCACAAGTCGCATACACATGAACTTCTTTAGTTTCATTCATCGCGTAAAATTAAAAAACATAATCGTTAGCTATTGCGCGCAGCGAGTCAACCCAACGGTATATACATACGCGTTGGGTATAGCTACCGCAGCTACGCGCAGGTAATAACAACAACGCAATAGGTGCGCTCGCGGCTTGAGTAATTAGCAAACGGCTACCTCGCACGAACGCCGTATCGAGACTGCACTAAACACTTCTTAACTCAACTGCTGCAATATTGTTTCTCATATCATCGGAAAAACTTAATAGATTAGGGTACAGGACTTAATAGAGTTAGGTTACAGGCCTTAATAGAGTAGGTAACAGCTTAAAATTGTCCTACTGCAAATCACAAGTTGTTTCAGACACAGAAAGAATGAGCATTGATGATAAAGACTCCTGCAAACTGCGATTTTATCGCGTGTCGCGCCTGTTTGAAAGAGCCTTGACGCTTTCTCATGGTATATTGGCATTATTAGACCATTTTGCACCGTAGTGTTTTAGTCTATAACTATAATTAAAAATAAAATACTTTTCGTTGGTAAGCGCATCACTTGCCGACTGGACAGTTATTTTTTTAATGTTCCTCATTATAGTCCGAGTAAAGTTTTTAGGGCAAAAAATGGAAAACTGAAAGTGCTTTTTTCTATGGGATTTTTGTATGAACCATTGAAATTTGAACAGGACAACGTTTGTCGGGTCAGCTAGTTAAAAGTAAATTCTAACTCAATCATGGTTTTATAAAAGTAACGTTGTCATCATATTTTTAACCAAGGGCTAAAAGCAATTCTATATTTCCCCCCGCCCCCTACTTTATTCTACTATGACATTCAAAGTCAAAGTCAAATCATTTATTGAAGTGAAAACTTCTTTAGCGGCGCTGTGTACTTTTTTTGGAATGGGTAAAATCTTCTAAATTCGCGTCAGGTCACGTGACCCTGATCGAAAATTCGTAAGACTTAAAACGTCAGACGTAAAACGTAAGACGCGCGTTGTTGAGGACAGCGCCATCTATGCACATCGGGAAGAACTACGAGGGCCTCGCGTACTAACTACGTAGTTCATCCAACAACGACGAGATGGCGCTGAACCACGGATATATAACTGACGACGAGCTCTATGCGAGCGGCTTACCTGATTTGCAAAAAACCCTATAAAATAAGGAACACACCTTAACACGCGTGTTTTGTTTATAAGACGATTCACAAAATACACTCGTAATTGTTCAAGTTTTCACTTCTGTCGGCACTACCGGAGTGCCAGTGTTTTTTTTCAAATAGGCACACTAAAGGCACTTTTGAACGTCAAAACTTACAGTAAAATTGAATTGATTCTAGTCGCCCCTTCCAAAAGGTAGTGTTCGTATGGAAAAGAATGGGCAAGAAACTCCACCGTTACTCTTTTAAAATGTTTTACAAGGTATGTGATATGTGACGACGATACCTAGAATAAAATTAGTCTACCACAAAAGGTTAAAACAATTAAAAATGAAGCAATGACAGGTAAATCAATTATGTGATAGATACATGGTGCTCACATATTTACAAATTATTTACAAATATGGCAAAAGTAGATGATTTTCCTAGAATTTTAACAAGTGTGTGAGTTACTGTAGTCACAGATTGTAAAAATCAATGTCATAAATTTTTTAAAAATATAAATTAAATTAGGAACCAGCTTGATTTTGTCTAGACATTCAAATTAGACCCTTATATCCTTTCGATGTGTTGACAATTCCGGACGGCATGCCGACTGTGGCATATTGAATTCTTGCATCTTCTTCGATCTTGTCGGTAGTAAGGAGGTATTTCTCTCCACTATCAGTATGAAAGGAATCAACAAACAATTAACATGCTCCCACAATTAGTTTTCCCGTGGGTAGTCTGATGTTTATGCTTCCGTAGGCATTGACCTACTCTCCCCAATACACCGTCACAATTTGTTCATTTTGTTGTTCTTTGATAGATGTTTCAATGTGTTTAGAATGATCGAAATAAATGAAGTCACTAATTGATTTGGACATAAACACAGTGATTGAAATCTCCAGTAGTCTCCATCTAGTAGTTTCGGTTGGCGCAGTGAGTTCGATTCCTGCACGAAACAAATATTTGTATGACCTACAAGTAGTTGTTCCGGGTCTGTCTGTTTTTGTATGTGAGTTTAAATGTTTGTAAACGCACCCACAATACAGGAGAAATCCCTAGTGGGGGGCAATGTTTAAAAATAAAATCTCCTATTTTGAATTGGTTCTTAAAAAATCCAGCATAAGCAAAAATTGCGAAAAGTCTTTATTAATGCAAAAGCAGAGAGTACTTCATCGATCTACACATACAAAACCATTTTATCTAAATAGACATTTTTATTGAATTTCAATAGTGCATTATAATATTTTTTTAAATACCTTGATCCCAAGGCACTTTTGATGTTTGTCAAGTATTTGTAATGATAAGTAGTCTTTTATTTAACTGTCAGTTGCTAATTACTCTCTACTGTAAGAGATGATGGTTCAAATTAATCAACTAACTTTATTTCTGTCTATTTTGCTGGTAATTACTTACTGAATGTACTCTTATTCCACTTCAAAGCTTTTGTTTATATATATTCTTTCTTCTCTATATGTCTGGTGCGCTACTGCCCGACGATTGATGTTGGGTCGTTGTATATAGGTGTGTTAGTTACGCGGAAAACTCTGCTTGCGCGATGCAGGATTTTACGTGACGTCAGTATGTTCGTAGTTCACATGTGGTGATGTAGATGCTGCTTATATTATCCTTGTACAGCTTTGTTAGGACCTACGTCACATTCAGCGAGACATCAATTCGTGGTCTACTTTGAAAGAGTCCTGCTACAAGATATAACTCAATATATTTTCATTTACTTATTTTTTTTTTTTTTTTTTATTTGAAATGGGCTTGCTCTTGACTCTAGTCTAGGTCAGAGATGACAGAGACAAAGTCTACGATGGAGTGAGCTCACCCAGAAGAAGCCTGTTCACTCTTACTTTGAAGAGATTCGGGTTGTATGCACTCGGAAACACAAACGCAGGTAGAGAGTTCCACTCTTTTGCTGTGCGCATTATAAAGGACATTTGAAAACGCTTAGTGCGAATTGGTGGAATAGCAACTAGGTAGGGATGGTAACTTGTAGTGCGTCTGGATGTCCGAAGGTAGAAGGGGGCCGGTGGAATGAGGTCGTGGAGTTCTTGGGCACACTCACCGAAGTACAATCTGTAGAAGACCGACAAGCAGGCAACCTTGCGGCGATGAGCCAAGCTGTGAAGCTTGGCATCCACCAGTTTTACGTCGCCAATGAGCCTTTTAGCTCTGCGTTCCACCGAGTCAAGCGCGGCAAGTTGGTATTTCGCTGAGCCATCCCAAAGGTGGCTGCAATACTCCATGCAGGATCGGACTTGTGCTTTATAAAGGGTTAAAAGCTGTCCGGGTGTAAAGTATCGCTTCACCCTATTAAGGATTCCCAGCTTCTTGGCCGCAGTTTGGGCTTTGTACTCGATGGTGGCGCCGAAGTTGAGACTAGATGTCAACTCCATGCCCAGGAGCTCGAGCCGATCTGTTACAGGAACAGATGTTCCCCGAAAAGTAGGAGTCTGGTCGAAATGACTCCTTTTGGCGGTAAAAACACACGCCTGTGTTTTTGTGGCGTTAAAAGAAACCAAATTGTCATCACCCCACTGGGAGACAAGGCTTAAGGTCAAATCTGTCCGCTCCACCATGGCCTCTCTCAAGAAACGAACTTCGGCCCCGCTGGCCCTTGCGCTGGACAAGTATCTCTCTGAAACAGTACTGTCATCTGCGTACCCAACAATACCAGGCTGAAGTAGGTCATTGATGTGCAGCAGGAAAAGAGTTGCAGAGAGAACAGACCCCTGAGGAACTCCGGCATCAATAGCCATAAGGTCAGAGGAGCAGCCGTCAACGACTACTCTGATCGACCGCTCACTAAGGAAGTCTGATATCCAGCTACAAAAATCAGCTGGGATGCCAAAAGCAGGAAGCTTGCTGAGTAGACCCGCGTGCCAGACCCTGTCAAAGGCCTTCGATATATCAAGCGATACAGCAAGTGCTTCGCCGTGTTTCTCGATGGCTTCACCCCAACAGTGCGTGACATACACAAGAAGATCGCCAGTTGACCGTCCCCGGCGAAAGCCATATTGACGGTCACTGAGGAGATCATTATCTTCAAGGTAGGTCAGCAACTTACTGTTCAGTACCCTTTCCATAACTTTGCATAGAATGGAGGTAATGGCGATCGGACGGTAATGTGCAGGGTCTGCACGGTCGCCCTTTTTGGGCACTGGTTGTACATTTGCATGCTTCCAGGATTTTGGCACCGTTCTTTTTTCAAGAGAGAGGCGAAACAAGCGTGTCAACACAGGAGACAGTTCAGGCGCACACTGCCTCAACACTCTCGCTGGAATACCGTCAGGCCCGCTTGCCTTGTTCACGTCTAGACTGCATAAAACTCTTCGGACCTCTTTATTGTGAACTGCGATCTCCGGCATCGAGGAGCCACAATGAGGTACAGTGGGTGGTTGCTTGGAGCCAGCGTCCAGACGTGAATTGCTTGCAAAGAGAGATGCAAATAAATTCGCTTTCTCTCCTGCAGAGTGAGCAAGCGACCCATCAGGTTTCATCATTGGAGGTAAAGTGGGACGACAGAAATTCGTTTCAACCGCTTTAGACAGGGACCAGAACTGTTTACTACCCGGAGGGTGCGATGCCAGCTTGATCCCAATACGTCCGACATGGTCAAAACGTGCCTTACGCAAAACCCGCTTGCAGAACTTAGCGGCAAAATTAAAGGTTCTTTTCTTCGCGCAAACCCTACGCGCTCTAACTTTGCGGTCGCGGGCCTTGACCCAGGCTTGGTACGCAGACTCTTTTCGGGCCTCAGCGCGGGCGCATTCCGCATTATACCAAGGCCGGGACTTGTGACCAAGCGGAATGTCGGAGAATGGAATAAAATACTCCATCCCCTGCTGAATCACGTCCGCAACCACGTCAGCACAGCACGAGGGGTCACCCGAGGAGAAGCACACCTGCCGCCATGGATAAGACGCAAAAAAGTGCCGCATCTCATCCCAGTCTGCTGACTCGTATCGCCATACTCGCCTCGTGCCTCTAGGACTCTCATCTGGAGGAGAGCAGGTCGATATGGATTTCACCAGACAGTGGTCAGACGTTCCCAGCGGGGCTGAGACCGATACTGAATAACTGTCCGGATCAGTTGCCAGCAGAAGGTCCAAGCAATTGGGAATTACTTCTTTTAGTTACGTCATGCGTGTAGTAAACGTGTCTTCTTATTTATCTTAAATTTTACCTTCATTTCTATATGTATGTACCTATTTTGTTCAGATTTACTAAGGCTAATGTTTAGCTTCATTTGCCTCAAAACTTACCATATGATTCAGCTTATGTTTTCTCAAAGATCTTTTTAATTATCTATACTAACCATACTATAATATTATAAATTCTAAAGTAACTCTTACTGTCTATCTGTATGTTACCTTTTCACGCCTAAACCCCTGAACGGATTTCGATGTAATTTGGCATAGTGATAGATTGCATCCCGGGGAAGGACACAGGACAGTTTTTATCGACATAACTCGCGGGCGAAGCCGCGGGTGGAAGCTAGTAATAATACAAAGTGAAAAAATTAGATATTTATATGTTGGTTACGCTAAAACGGCTGAATGGATGAAATTTGGCACATGGATAGACCATGACCTGGATTAGGGCATAGGATACTTTTTATCCCGATATTCCTATAGGATCAAGACTTATGCGGGTGAAATGACGGGGCGCAGCTAGTCTTCAATATTCTCCTAATTGACTCGTGTCATAAAATGTTTGCTTCAGTTGCAACATGTTGAGGACATCTTCAGCCATTTTACTACCCATTAAAGTTACCGCTCCTTGCTTTCTTCGCTTCAAAGCGCTTTATGTAACACTAAAACAGACAACGAGATGTAGATCTGGTTTTTTACAAAAGGCACCGTTACTTTTAGACTGAATTAACTGCGCTGGGCTTTTGGTAACTTAATGGAGTTTCAGTCTATTGAAAACGTTTGTTGATTTGGCCTTTTATTTGAATCGACTGAACGAGAGGTGAATGCCACCATGAAAGAAAAGAGAAAGAAAATGCGTTTATTTGCGGCAAACATGACGCATAAAAAAAATGCAGACAAAAAAAACAAAATAACAAATTTGGGAGAAAGTATGCGTCAGATTACGCAAAACAGCCATCGCCATGATGTAAATATCTAGACTTTTGTGGTTAAACGGGGTTTGTCAGGAATTTGAAAAATAGGTATTTGAAGAAACTATTGCCGTCGCCTTACCTAAAATCTACCCCCGTAGTGTGTGATAGGGACAGCTGCAGCTCAGACCGAAATTATCACAAAAAATTTGACGAGATCGACGTTTCGTATTCCCCTTTTTTCTCCTCGAAAACTGAGCCGATTCAATTATTTTTTACATTAATATTTTATGAAAGAGTATGTTTAGGTTCCTGACATTTTCTTTTATGTTATAAACTTTTCTAATTTGTCTGGTAGTTCTCTAATCACGGCGGTAAAAATAGGGCATTTTTTTGTAATTTTTAGAGGGTCATGTTTTCTTTACTTATTAGTTGCTGAAAAAAAGAAAATGACAGGGACTGAAGGGAAATGTTTACAGTGGACCTTGATTTTATGAAAAAAAAATTACTATACAGGTATTATATTAGGAATACATTTTTATGGAGAATTGCACGCCTTGTTCCCTCTTAATGATCAGATCTAATAATAACAGTGGATCACCGTTTAAAGGCTCCTACAAACAGGCGCGACACGCGATATAATCGCGCGCGACACAAAGGCACCGCTCGTTGCGCGACTTGCGGGCCTTTGTGTCGCGTGTCGTGTCACGCCTGTTTGAAGGAGCCTTTACAGAAGACGAAATGAAAATGTTCTTAGAAACCGCGGGGTAATTGCGTAACACACTAACAGTAGCAATGGCTTTCATTTTGGCATTAGAACAAAGTCCATTGCGTTATTTACGTTGTTGAGCAGACAAAGTTTTCGAACGTATGAAGCAATGGATTAACAATGTCATTCAAAATTATTCAGATTATGATTGATAGTGTGTCGTCAATTAGGGTGCCGAAGAATACAGTCATCCATGGATGTATCTAAGTTCATGAACTTAGATACATTTCGACCAAAATCAATTCAGTATTTTATTCCAAACCGGTAATTTTATCTAACTTTTCACATACATACAAGACGTTTCACGATGTGACGCTTTGCCAATAGGGTCTTTCTTACATCTCTTTTTTAAATATGACAATTATTATGTACTCCTATTCGGTAGCGTAACATGATACCGATTCACACTCACCATTACCACACACACACGCCTCACTCACTCACACTTACCAGTACCCTCACTCTCCACAGACCGCAGTGTTAATTTAAACTCTTTAATTATTATTTATTTTTTTACCTTGTATTTGTAAACCTATTTGTCAATGCATGCCAAAGCTGTAATTTATTTCATTTTTGTCTATCGCGCTTCTTTATCATATCCTATAAAGGCTCTTACAACAGGCGCGACACGCGATATAATCGCGCGCGACACAAAGGCACCGCTCGTTGCGCGACTTGCGGTGCTTTTGGGTCGCGCGCGATTTTATCGCGTGTCGCGTCTGTTTGAATGAGCCATAAATTGAGAAGTCTGGCTCTTGCGAAACAGGAACTCCTAGTACAAGAGCCAGTGCTAAATAAATGTTTATTTAATTTACTATAGGACAATAAACGGCTACAATATAACAGTTTTACAAATAACAATAACATAGGCTCATAAGTAGTATTAACAATATTGTAGCCCACTACATTATCCGCATATATATATAAAATACATACAACATTATCCGTCTGTTTATACGTAAAACGTTTACCCGCATAAGTGTCGATCCCGTGGGAATATCGGGATAAAAACTATCCTATGTAAGGACATAGGATAGTTTTTGAAAAAAAAAATAGGAAAATTTGGCAGAGAGATAGATTGCATCCCGGGGAAGGCCCCGGGATGCAATCTATCTCTCTGCCAAATTTTATCGAAATCCGTTCAGTGGTTTAGGCGTGAAAAAGTAACATACAGACAGACAGAGTTACTTTCGAATTTATAATATTATATTAGTATGAATATATACATATGTAGTTAAGATATGTTGCATGTGTTATGTTACGTGCATGTTTGTGACTTTGAAGTGTAAATAAATAAGATAAAATACACACTTTCTAACCACCTTCCCACTAACCTACTTAATTTTCATCACGTAGGTATTTGATCTCTGCTCGTTTTTGCTATTCATACAAGACCTTGCTATGTCCCACATTCTTCTTATCCTCAATACTTACAAATGAGGTTGTTTAAAATCTTAATCAATGCTTCAATGGGGCTGCACCACGGCGCGAGAGCTTCATTAAAAAGTAATTATTTCAGCCGACGACCACCGGCCTGTGGCGTCACTGTGATTGCGGTGTTAACTATTTATTTAACTAATAGAGCCTTAACTTTAGGCAATATAAAACTTGCGTTTTTTTGGGTTTAGGTCCAGTAGTCCCCTTAATACATTTTGCTTCTGAGAATCCATCGAGGTTCCTTGCAACGTTAGCCATCCCACTATTTCCTTCAGAATCAGAATCATTTATTTGCCACAATGTAGGTACAGGTTTGAGATGGTACAGTATACTTCAACATTCTCAGAAATTCTTAGAGGTTGACATTTAGCCAGAGAGTAGGAAATAGCCTCTCTACTGACGGTAGCCGGCTGTAGTGTAGTTATAGTGCATACTGTGTTCACGATCTAAATTCCAAATATGTAAACAAATACCTATGTGTTTTTGGAAAAACAACTTTAATACCCACTCATATAAATTAGATTGGCCAACAACTTCAAACTTTTTTATGACTTTTTCAATAGTACTAGTCATTCTGATATCAACTTGATTTGGCAATGCTGCCAATACTTTTCCTGTTGACAGCGATGCCATCTACTGTTTTCGTATCCTATGATTCCTTTTTAATACATGTGAAATTGGACGTTTTCTTATTTTTAAGACTATTCGTCTATTCATTATGTAAATATACATATTTCGCTGGAAATAAAATTTGTACTTGGTTGTTGTGTGTCATGTTAAGTAGAAATAACATCAGCTGGAAACTGGGATTTGAATAGACTGTAGTTACAACGTGTTCGCCGCCTCGTGCATGTTGTATCGCGATCTTCGGCTGCACCATTCAAGTCAATACTTGACCTAGAACCTATGATATAGTGAATGCGATGCTTTATATGGCAATGGAAAACTTTCAGAGATTTTCAATGATTCTAGACATTTGTTGAAGAGAGTTAGTTGGTCTATTTAGTAACAAATAATCTTCTTTTAGATTTTTTATAAATTTGTTATGGAGTTTAGAACCTTCATAAAAAGTTGAAAAAGTATCCGAATGATGAGTCTTTACGAATCACGTACAAAAGTTACCGCATCTTTTGTAATGATTTATTGAAGAAAATTAGACAGGAATATGAGAAAGAAGAGATTCGTAGCTTGAAGCACAATAGCAAAAAGCTTTGGAAGGTCAGTAGGAAAATTACAGACACAGACAAACCTAAGCCGCCCGCCCAGAAACTCATTCAAGTGGAAAACCCCCAAAAGTCTATCAATGAGGTAAACTACTTCTTTACCAGTATTGGTACATCCCTCGCTAAGAAGATATTAACTCATTATATCCCTACCCCTACCAGTCCTTCAGTCGTTCATCAACACCACGGAACAGATAATAAGGTTGGAAAGGCCCTCGCTGCAATTTTGTACTAGGACCAGTGTCGCCGCTTGACTCCCACTATTTTAATTTCTACACATACGCAATACTATGTTTACAAATATTTCCCACACAACCAAATCACACACACATAAATCTCAGGGCAGATATTCGTTCGCCCACTAGCAATAAGCTCCCGTAAATTTTCATATACGCTAGTGCTTGACAAAGCCGATATTCTTTGTCGATAACTTATCTAATGAATTTATGGGGACAAATGAAACATTAAATAAATATTAAGAAATAATTTAATTTTACTTCGATTAATTACAAATAATCACTGTCCTTGGAATAAAACATATTTATTAAGTTTAAATAATTTATTAATTTCACATAATTCAGAAACATAAATAAAAAATCAGAGATTAGTATACTAGTAGATGACAGGTCTATGTCCCTTTATAACATTCGGTAGGATTCATTCAATGATTAATATAATATTTAATGTACCTACTCAAAATACATCTAAATAAAAATATACTATCATTAATCATGAATTAAATATAAAATAATCCAAAAATTATCTTATCCCATCTTCCTGGCTCGGCGTGCTGTGCTGGCGCTGCTGCTGCGGCTGCGGAAAACCTCAAGCGGCGAAAATATGATAACCTTATTGGAAATTATATTTTCGAGCCGTTTGGGGTTGAAACTCTCGGGCCACGGGGTCCGAGTGCTCATGGTCTTTTTAAAGAAATATCTAAACGGCTGGTTGACACTTCCCGTGACCCAAGGGCTGGCTTTTACCTTGGCTAGAGGCTAAGCATCGCGATACAACGTGGTAATGCCGCTAGTCTCTTGGGTACATTACCAGTCGACAGCGATGCGGACGAATTTTTCAACGCTATTTTTTAATAGTCTGTATAGTTTTAGTTAACTTAGAATTTAATTTTAATTTTGATATTTATTTAGGTCAAAGTAGTACCTCTACCTATGTCATTTCTTAAAAGACATAGATCCAAAAATTATCTTTGTCAAACGTAAATATAGTCGAGAATTCTATCGATGATTTTATTTAGCCACATGGTTAAATAGACAGCCTCACGACGAGAATTCGCAAGTTAATCTATCTTTTCAAAAACCTCCGTCACGTAGCTGACGTGGAGGTTATTAGGTGGGTATACCATGCAATGTGACAGTCTCTTCTGACATACTGCATAACATCATGGGGCGGTGCTCCGAAATCTAACATTTTAAAATTGGAAAGAGCCCAAAGGATGGTACTGAAAGTGGTCTGTTTTCTGCCATACTTGTATCCTACTGTAGAGCTTTACAAACACTTCAAAGTCTTGTCAGTGAGGCAACTTCTTGTTTTATATACTGTTCTCAAGAAGCATTCCTCCTTAACATTTGAGCCCTCCTCTACCTCAGGAAAACGCCGAAAATATTTTGTCTGCAATATTATACGACTAAAGGTCTAAGAACAAGTTTCTCTCAAAGGTTTTATACTTTCTTAGGTTCCCACTTATATAATAAATTAAATCGTTTTACAACGATTTATCATCTAACAATACAGGCGTGCAAAATTACTCTGGTTGATTGGCTCCTTAATTTAGATTATAAAGCAACTGAGGATTTACTAACTCATACAAAATAGCCCAACCCCGTACTTTCCCTACATAGATCACCTCTTTTCGACGTACTTCTCTTTTTGTTTTATTATTTTTAATCTGTGTGTTTTCTCATTGAGTTTATGTTATGCCCTGTATCCCTTCACATTTACTAAATAAGTAATTATGTTCTCATACCGTGTGGTGGGACCCTGGTGATCTGCTATACAGGTATTCCTAGTGCAGACACCAGTCTCTCACAAACTAGTTTCTAATCTTGTCTAAACTTCAAACAATTCTATCATAAGCATTTTTTGTGAAGAGAAAATAAAACTGTTTGAATTTAAATTGTCAAGCAGATCGACACCCTACGTCAATTTACTATTTTATAGAACTGTCAAAGAATGACAGTAAATTGTGATTTGAATATACGGACAACTTGATTTGGTAGTCTTAACAATATTAGCATAGCTGCGCCCCGCGGTTCCACCTGCGTAAATGTCAATCCAGCTACCACCTTACAAAATTTTATCAAAATTGTTCCAGCCGTTTGAGCGTGAAGAAGTAACAAACATAAAAACACACACAAACACACTCACAAACTTTCTCTTTTATAATATTAGTGTGATTATTTTTTTCTGATTTTACATTGCGTTACATAGATACTTGACGTCAACCCACGTGAAGCTCCCAAAATAATACCTCCCTGTATTTTATAACATAGAGCCCTCCCGTGCAACCGGGTAAATTCCTTTTGAAATGAAAAATTACTGTGATGAACTTTTTGTACGAAGAATTTCGTAGAAGGGCTCGTAGCAGCCAAGCTACGGCGTAGGCGGATCGCTCATTGGCGTAGCAAAGTTTACTTCGTATTAAACTTAAAGCCAGTATAATAATTATGATAATCACCAATCATGGTAAATATTCATTGGGATCACTTAACCTATATATATAAAATTCAAAGTCTTGACTGACTGGTATATCAACGCACAGCCTAAACCGCTGGTCCTAGAGACATGAAATTTGGAGGGTGTGTTCTTTGTCAAGAGTAGGTGGATACCTACTATCTTAGGGGTGGAACATAGTTGGGATGAGACTAGGCAGATTGATATAGTTAATAATATTCTACTTTCGATCCTTCGGTCTATAATGCTTAACTGACTCTTTAATATAAACAAGAAGGCTAGTCGTCACCGTGGATGTGCTCTGTGTGTCACTGCTTTGCTAGTTGACAGTGTCGGGGATTCTGGGTCAAGTGTGCACCTGTCCCAACTTTGTTCTTTATGTTGTAGACATATAGTAAAAGTACAAGGTCAAAATATGTTCAGTGATCCAAAGCGTGGTTTATTTAGGCATGTATTAAATTGAAACTCAAACAATTCCCATTTTGCTTTTCTAAAAACATTATTGAATGCTCCATTATAATGAAAACACCTCTTTTTGTGAACCTCTCAAAATTCTTCTTTTCTTTTATTCTTCTTTCTTATTTTTCTTATGAATATCGTCAAAGTAAGAGTGAACAAGCTTCTTCTGGGTAAGCTCAGTCCATCGTAAACTTTGTCTCTGTCACCTCTGACCTAGACTGGAGTCAAGAGCAAACCCATTTCAAATAACAAACAAAATAACCTCAAATATTTCCTATTTCGGGGTCCTAAAAATACTAAATAAATAAAGTCCTCCAGACCGTATTTCGGCCACGGCGGCGAATCTCAACGGAGACTAGCCTTCGGTGCGGAAGAATTATTATAGTGCACCAGTGTGTGTGTGCAGACACAGGTGCACTCCCAAATACTAAATAGCCAAGTAACTGTGACCAACTTGGATGTAGGTCATCAGTAACGCGGCCCGCGGTTATTCACAGATCTAACCTAATCCATTTCAATGCCAATAGATTTTTAGAGGAACATGGCAGTTAACTATTTCCCAATAAATTCATGTCCAAAGAAGCGAGATAGACCCATTTTCACTTGGATGTCTGTAGTCAACAACGACCTGAAGCAACCCACCATGACCCAGAACTGAAACATCTGGCGAAGAATGATGAGGAGAGCCGACCCCAAATGAAATGGGATAAGGCTAGGCAAAGAGAGAGTTAAATATTTCCCAAATAATGTAAACCTGCTTCTAGTATTGACAAGGACGCAACGAACCTACACTTCTGTCCTTCTCCTGTCGTGACTCTGCCCCATATCTAGGCCGCCACAATTTAATAGCGTTTGCACTGATAACAGCCCTTCACGCCCGCACCACTCACTTTGATGTAATGTCTTACAGTGTATAGGATTTTAATTACTTCGTACAGCAGCTATCTTTAAAAATCTTTGGAAGATTTTCTAAGAAAAGGAAGGAAGGTATTTGACAGTTCACTATATTATTAACCCCGCCCCGCTCCGCCCGCCGGCTGACTGCCCCGTTGGTCTCGTGGTCGCAAGCGCAACTGCTGAGCATCCAGGGTTCGATCCCGAAATCAGGCATAGTCTTATTGACCATTAGGAAGTTCTTAGTAAGAGCCCGGAGATTGGAAGTTAGCGATGTGATACCCTCGTGCCTCGGTGCGCACGTTAAGCCGTTGCGCCTGATCTCTCTCCGGTCGTGTCGGATTGCCGTCCCATCGGACTAGAGTGAGGGAAGAGAGAGTGCACCTGTGTCTACAGACACACTTGTGCACTATAATATCTCCCGCTCCAAAGGCTAGTCTCCGTTGAGATTGGCCGTCATGACCGAAATACGTTCTGGAAGACTATAATACAGTCTTTTTATTAGTAGCTTTTGCCCTGCGGCTTTGTCCGCGTAGATGTCGGAAAATATCCCGTGGTTACGTATTACCGGGACTAACAGCCTTACCCTATGTGTTAATCCAGGTCATAAACTATTTTCAAAGTCAAAGTCTCTTTTCAAGAACAGTAAATTTTAATAATCGGGCAAAATGTTATTGGGTTTCATCATTAAGATTTTCTAAGTGGCAGCCCGTTTTCTGGATAAAATGCCCGGTTGAGGGCAAAAGGCGCCATCTATGTATTTATGTCCTGTAATCCTACATGAATTTAAACAGAAATGCGTGTATTATACACTGAGGCTCGTGGATAAATTATGATAGCCGCACGGGTCGATCGAACGTTAAGCTATGCTTGCCGAGGACGGTCCTTGGATGGGTGACCACCTATTGAGATCCCTCCGTTCCTGAGAAAGCACATTAAGCTGTTGATCCCGGCTAGCGGCTGACATTTGTAGATCTTTGACAGTCGATACGGATAGTCAGAAACGTGAAAGCCTGAAAACCAGTCTTACCAAGAGGTATCGTGTTGCCAGTAATGTCAAATAGGCAGTCGCTCCATGTAAAATACTAGTAACAACTGCATCTGGTTAGATTGGAAGCCGACCCCAACATACATAGTTGGCAAAAGGCCAGGCAGATTGATTGGTGTATTATACAGTTCTGCCCAATCCTTTCCGGAATTGTGATGTGTTGTTATATGACTTGTAATGATCAAAACAAAAGATAAATATCACCCTATATGTATCCCAGTAACCAGAAAGTTCCCAGGAATGGTCCAGTACAAAAAAACATTACAAAGACGAGGAGTACAAGAGACTAGTGTCTTTTTACACCCGTTATAATTTGTGACCTTGAAACTAACATCCATCCCACTAAGACAGTGATTATGAACACTCTTCTATATCTCCACAATATAATATTCAGTAACATTTTCCTTCACCAACACCCTTTAACCTTAAAAAGAAATACACAAGAAGTCTCTCCATCCATTACGGGAACCCGCGTACACACAAATTGAGTTTATGCGTCGATAACGTCCCGATATCCCCGATATATTGCATGAGGAGAGACGTTATGGTAATGGCAAAAAGCACAGAACACAGAAGTTACACTTGGTTTAAAAGCGTCGCTCAACAACTGCCCACGACTAGAGCTACGGTTTCCTAGAAAAATAGTGGCCACCACATTACGGCCGCAATGACGGCTGTCATGAAAATGATTACCCTACTTCGTCAAACGTTAGTCGCGTTTCTGTTTCATTTTGCCACCTCTGACAGACGTAATGACGCAGTAGTCATGGAATCGCTTTTAATAATGTGTGAGCTCAGTTTTCTCAATATGGATACTTTTTTATTTTTTTTTTTATTTCATGCAAATAAACGATTATTATTATTATTATTAAATCATAATCAACAATATGGACACTTTTTCTAACAAAATCATAATCAACAATATGGACACTTTTTCTAACTAAATCTAAGGACACTTTCGCACGGTGAGGGCAAACCCTCACCGTGTGAAAAAGTGTCCTTAGATTTAAATCGCTAGATTTGTCTAGTGATTGACCGCTAGACCGCTGCCCTTAGATTTAGGGTTTAACTTTACGGTGTCAAAAACCGTTTCTAGGAAAACACACCAATACTTCGAAACAAATAAATCGCGCAGCTAACGTGGCAAACCTCTCAGTACATGTTCTACGTTGCAGTGGACGGCCGAATTGGACGACAGCTATGGTAACTGTGGACTATAGAACGGACCATCTGATAACATAACACGCCTGTAAATTCCGAAGTGTTAGGGAAAGGGTTAGGCAACTGGTGAAATGTATACGCACATATCGCCAGTTATGTTTAAGTCCCATGTACTAGAGGACGAGCCTATTGCCATCAACCGGGCACAAATCCAGACTCCGAGCTGCCACTGATAAAATTCCTAATGGGAAAACACTGTTTGACCCGGGAATTGAACCCAGGACCTCATGCTCAGGTAAAGCGCTTGCGACCACTAGTCCAACGAGGCAGTCTCTCTGATATCCCCTAAAAAGATGGAAGATTACTAGAGACGTCATTTTTAAAGTTTCAATATGGATTTTGAGAAAGAATCAATGAAAGCGGAACAGATATAAAAACTTGCAACTTCTGCATTTCCTCCCTCAATATCTTGGATAACACAGTTACAATGTTACTACGAAGTATCAGATTTACTGCCCGTCACTGCGAGGTCTGTGAATTATCTTCATTCCGTACTTGTTAACTGCGCACCAATTATGGCGATGTGATGATACTGTGCCTTCGAGTGTTCTTCTTTTGTTTTCGTGGCATATTGTGGAAATATCAGGGATCTGTAATGGGAAATAGCCGAAAGTCTGACAACCAGTCTTACCAAGGGTATCGTATTACTCAGTAACTGGGCTGTGGAGGTCAGATAGGCAGTCACTCCATGTAAAATACTGGTATTCAGCGTTAGACTGAAAGCCGATCCCGACATAGTTGGCAAAAGGCTAGGCAGATGGTGATTGTGGAAAGATCAGGGATCTGTAATAGGAATAGCCAGTATTTCTTTTTGAGTGTGTGGTAGGCTAGTTTTCTGAATCTTTCGGCGGCATCACTTGAGAAAAACAAGTAACAAGACTAGTTTAGTATGTACTGTAAAGGTTGTCTGCAAAAGGCGTTATGTCGTGTAGACTGGCAGAGAAATAACTCTGGTTGCATTCGACAATTCAAGCGAATTTAGAATTAGCTTTCAAACGATTTTGATTAGATTTATGTTTGGAAGAAACAACAGCTTTAAAATAGTCGCGTAGAATTAAACACGTTTCCTTGGTATAAATATAATATTTAATTATATATTTAACGCCCCCAAACAAAATTGCTCACAGTGCATTGACATTCCTACCGCGGCTTTTAGCGTACTACCTATATAGAACACGACAGAATTCATTGCAATAAGCACTAATTAGCATTACATTACGTATGCATTCCCTAAAGGAGCACTAATCAAATGTGTGTTGTTAATTACATTCACATTTCTCTAGTTATTCAGTCCAATGGAATAGTGACCTCATTGGGACTGACTCAATTAACTCAGCCTATCGCAGTCCACTGCTGGACATAGGCGTCTCCCAGACTGCGCCACAGCACCCTGTCCTCCGCCTTCCGCATCCAGTCTATCCCAGCCAACTTCTTTAGGTCGCCCGTCCATCTCGCTGTGGGGCGGCTGGGGGTAGCTGGCATTAACTAGTCTCTTATAAATTTCTACTCCGGGGGTGCTATGTTATATCTTTAGAAGCCAATACCACTTCGAACCACTATTCACTCATATCTATTTACAGGGTGTCCGGTAATTAATGGATACCATCTTAAAGGTCATAGCACACGTATCGACTTACGTGTGCTATGACCTTTAAGATGTTATCCATTAATTCGCGGCAGCGGGATGTCCGAAAGGGTTACCGCTGGCCCGGAACATAAAAGGCTAAGGAAGGAACACGGGTTGGTTTTAGTCAGTAAGAGTCTGACACTCCCTTTCGCTCCACCCAGCTCATAGAGAGCGGGAGGGGTCATTTGATGATTCCTATCTTAAAAAAAAAACACGTATCGACTTTCGCCTCGCCGTCAAACAGGCGTGAACCTAACGTAACGTGTAACGCACGTACCCAAAGCGGATCAGAAGCTCCGATACCTCGACTCGGCTACGGCTAGGCGACGCCACACTTACGGTGCGCCGACCGCTGGTTGATGGTGCAGCAGGCGGGCCGGTTGGGTAAGAGTGGACGATGAGACGTAAACTCGGGTACGGAGAGACGTAAGCGCGGGGACGACGAGCCGTAAGCGCGGAGACGACAAGCTGTAACGTACCGCACCGCGGTTCGTGAGCTTGTCCCGAGGCGAGGCGATTACGTTACGATTCCGATTAGTGTGCGTTGCAGTAGGGAGTTTCATACAAAGAATACTAAACGGCTCGAATTTATATGGTGCCGATCCCTTTCCGGTTTGATACGTGTGCTATGACCATAACGGGTCATTGTACTTATTATTATGAATAACTTTTACTATGGGACCAAACATGAAATCGCGAAATAAAATCAGCTGTTTCCTACATTTATGTTCGCATAACTCGTCAAAATGTAGGAAACTACTGATTCTATTTTCGCGATTTCTGGTTTGGTCTCATATTAATAGTTGTTCATAATGATAAGTACAATGACCCCTGAAGAGGTTATCCATTTATTACCGGACACCCTGTATATATCATCATCATTCTCCTGCCCTTATCCGGGGTTGGAGCAACATGGCTTTTTCTTCCATATTTCTCATATCTGTACATACAAATAAATAAAATTGAAGAAAAATTACTATTTATTATAAAAAAAACAATTTGAAAAGTTTTTGTTTGTCTTTCTGTCTGGTCCGGCTAATCTCCGAAACTGCTGGACCGATTTTGACGGAACTTTCACCGGCAGATAGCTGATGTTATGATGTACATATCTAGGAGGAGGCTGCTTATATTTTATTTTAGAAAAGTAATTAGTAAAGTGACACATTATTATTGTCCTACATACACGCGAACGAAGTCGCGGGCACAGCTAGCTAGAAACGCGAAACCATATACGTGCTTTAAATTAATGTCGCCTTAAATATGAATGCTAAAATACTGAATTTACTTTTAATTCTTTAACTCGAGATAACATGGTGAATAGGGGAACGTGTTGTACCTAGGACAGTTTTTTAGATTTATATTTTTAATTGTGATTTGACATACAGCACACAAATAATATTTGCATATTTTGAAATGTCAATTATTTGGGTACTCACCACAAAAATATCAGAAATGTATATTTCATATTAACATATATTTCAAAGGTTTAAAAAAAAATGGTAAGTAAGGCCAAGGTACAACATACCCTATGTACCTGGGCCAGTACTACGTTGTACCTAGGACACATTGAGAATTTGGGGGTAATTTAAGCAAATTATCAGGTTAACTTAACCAAAATGGTTTTATTTGGTCTATTACAATCTTTAACAAAGTACTTTAGAAATTCTGAACAAAATTAAAATAATATTCAGTTTTTTTGCTTTTCAAACCTTTAAACAAAAACAACTAACTTTTAACCACTATTTTGTCACATCACAAACTTTAAAATTAGTAGGTACATAGACCTAGGTAGGTACATTTGAAGATATCACATAATATAATATTGCAAATCAATATACCTATAATATAGCAAGTAGAAAATAAAATATTTAAACAATTAACTTTATAAATTATAATTTCCCTCTTAACTTTTTAATCAGTCATTAGGACTACCTAGCTTTTATAAGAACACTATCAATATGTAGATATATTATTCAGCCTTAAGCATTTAGTAGAAATTCCAGTACTTCTGTATCTCTGGAACATAATAAATTTATTGAAATTTAAATGTATTCCAAAATGTTTGGAAGCACCGAAAGTGGAGAACTTTTTCTCCTTAAGGCGAAAGCGCCAGGGTAGCCCGCGAAATTCATTTTTTTAGGTTTTTTGCAATTTGCTGGTCAATATTAAGTTGTAAGTTGATTAATATATGATTCGTGGCGGTAACAAACTCTCTAAGACCACGTAACCCCAAAGAATGACGATTTAATGAAATAGTTATTCTTTGGGGTTACGGGGTTACGTCTTAGAGAGTTGTGTTAATGACTTTAATGATTATAATTCTGTAAATACATATTTGTTACGGCCGTGAATCATATATTAATCACCGTACAACTTAATACTGACCAGCAAATTACAAAAAAAACCTAAAAATAATTGAATTTCGCGGGCTAACATGGCGCTTTCGCCTTAATCATTATAATGGCATTTGTCAGATGATCCACATTAATAGGTGTCCTTTTCTTCCTCTCTTTACTTCTCGGCATGATTTCTGAAATAATAAAGTCATTTGATTAGGAATATATTACGTAAGTGTGAAATAATTTAATAAAATATTCTCCCGGCCAAAGTACAACATCCTGGTTGTACCTTGGCCACTGACCAAGGAACAACTGATCGACAGTGACCAAGGTACAACACTACTCCAGCTACAACAAAACGATGGATTTTAAATAGTTTAGAAGTTACGTATCTCGTAAGTTTTTTATTGTGGTGACACTTGTTAAATAAAAGAACCGATAGCATATAACAGTTAAGTCACTATTATAAAACGTTTAAAACTATCAGACTTCAAAATAAATTCGAAATACTTACTTTTTCGCCAAAAAAAGTTTTAACCGTCGATAACACCAAACACCAGCTTAATGGCGGTATGCGACTAACTTCACATTGAATTGTCGGTAGTGACGTACCGAATACCATAAACAGTAGAATTTAATATCGCGTGAATATTTGAAACGAGCCCAATGGCCTAGGTACACATAGTGCCAAGGTTCAACAGGTTCCCTTTACCAAAGGAGGCCCCGTCAAAGACAAAACTTTTCCAGTCAAAGGAGCCCAGAGCTAAGACATTGTCGTCCTTATCCTGCCAATTTGTCCGTCAGTCAGTCGTCGTGCTATAGGCGACACTCGACTTGAACCGGAGTCGACTAACAACGTCAATGGCTCCCCGACAGTTAAGTGTTCCCACGATTTAACACGTCAGAGAGTTTTAAATTGTGGGTGTCATTTTTCTTTGGAAATAAGGATTTTTGGAGTTGCGATGCTTTTTATGTCGTATTTTTTTAAAGAATTTATTTCAATTTATGGTGTTATAAAATATGTGTATGAAAGTGTTACTTGATTCATCATCATTTGAGCCGAAAGACGTCCACTACTGGACATAGGCCTCCCCCAAGCACCGCCACTTCGACCGGTTCTGTGCTTCTGGCATTCAGCGGATTCCTGCGGCCTTCACCAGGTCATCGGTCCACCTTGTGGGAGGCCTTCCGAAGGCT
The DNA here is from genome assembly GCA_963855955.1 of Luperina nickerlii. Lineage (NCBI taxonomy): Eukaryota > Metazoa > Arthropoda > Insecta > Lepidoptera > Noctuidae > Luperina > Luperina nickerlii. The sequence continues at coordinate 873,144 of OY979686.1, read as the reverse complement.
ACGGCTACGTCTTCGAATGTCATATTTAAAAATAATTCAGCCTGTGTTAACCCACTTATTAGATTTTTGATCGTATGGAGGATGGTATGTTTTATTTATCAAGAAATCATTTCAAAAGGCCAATTCCCATAATCAAAAACGTTCAAAATCTAGTCGTAATCTCATTTCAGCGACAATGTCAAAAACTTGTCAAAAATGTTGAGAAATTAGAGGTATTTTTGACAAATTGAGACTGAGATCAGACTGTGAATGCTGTTAGAAATACGAGAATTGCCCTGAGAATGAGGGAGACTTCTGCCTAGCAGTAGGATGACCTAGGCCAGCAAAGGGCGTCTCTGCTCCATCATAATATTTACCAAAATACATTGAAAAAAATCCTAAAATCCATGAAATGGGAATTAAAATATTTGGGTAAGTATATGAATCAACCCAACCTACAAGATTTCCGATCTTCACAATATCTATAGAGCGCAGTTGAAACCGAATTACACAGTTTTCCCAAAGGTTCCACTAGTCGTAAATAGCCGCGGGCTATGCGACATCTAATACAATTTCTATCGATGTTCGGCATAGTTTGTTCTCCGTTGTATTTTCGCTTGAGGTTTGTTTATGGTCCACACTTCTTCGTAAAAGTGTTTAGTCTACAGGGAAGCTTTGTACTACGATGCGACTGATCAGTTCAAATTCCGTAGATTTTATTGCTGCTATGAAAAATCATTTAAACGGATAGTAAATTCTCTTTTTCTCTCTTCTTCAACCTTTCGCCACCCAATGGTGAGTGTAGGCATCCTGCTCAATGCATGCCATTCTTCTCTGTGTCTAACCTTCCTAAGCCAATCGTCCAGCAATCTATAAACAATGATTACACAAGGAACTATTTACACTAGATACTAATATTAAAATAAGAAGAGAAAGAAAGAAAACACGTTTATTTGCGGTAAACATGATGTATAAAAAAAAAACATACAGTTGAATTGAGAACCTCCTCCTTTTTGAAGTCGATTAAATAGAACACAAACCCAAAAAAAAAAAAACAAGACTTACTAATTATAGAAACACCAACAAAACGACACTTAGGAGCCGAAGCACTCGTCTACATCTCTGTAATCCGGATATGTGCGCAGAAGTCTGGCAGCATTGCCACGTTGAATGTTAAATGTTAATGCTAATTCTTTGGCCAAAGAACGAGCCAGCCCTCTGATTTAATATATTGAAAAAAATGTGGTTTTTCTATTTCGTGTAACTTGCTCAGTGGGTTGAATAAGGATTTAATATTTTGGTATATGATTTTTGACTCTTTGGTCTAGTATTATGTAAAAGAAATACACGATTCAATGATTATTTCTCGATACAAAAAAAAATGCAAATTTATATCTATTTTATTACTTTTTTCGACATCACGGCGTAACGCTTCAGAGTTATTCAATGGAATTTCCTTTAAAACATAGAGAATTATCATATCAGAGTTTACTCTAAGAAGTTTTAAATTGAAATAATTTATTTTGTTAAAAAAGGAGTAAATTCATTTTAGCACATACGTCGTTTTATTCCGAGCGCACGTACATTATAGCCATCTCTCTTCTTTTGCGTTTCAAAAGTAATTGCATCACTTTCGCTCGCTTAGGAGATCAGTCGCTACGATTTATTTTCGAGGTAGCGCCTTATCTTGTTGTTAATAGAGTAACCAAATCGATAGCACCACGTTTAGACAACGCTAACCTAGAGTTTTAGGCCTATCTGAAATACCTCTTTGATATTTTCCTTCAGTCGTTGAGCCATTTAAGCTCTGAATTTAGCTACGCGGTTACCAACAAATGCGTGCATTGACTGAACAGGTCCACTCAAATCTGTGTGATTATTTCCTCAAAAGACCATTATAGAGTCATGAGTCATGAGGATCATGCAGACTAATAAGTCTGCTTGGAACCGCTTATCTCAAGCAAATGAGTCCTGGCTTACGTGCAAACAGTCAAGTTTTGGAAAGTATTGAAACATTATAATTTCCTAAAATGCTACAAAGTTTATGCGAAAATCGATCTTCAATCGACCAATCTAACATTGCACCAAATTCTGATAACCAGGGTAGGTAATAGGTAATACGGGCTGGTGTCCGCAACTCCACGTCAATGCGCGTATTTTGCGTACGGGTGGGAAAATCGATCATTCGATCCACCCCAGCTCCTCGAGGAAGGCCAGCAACGCCTTGATGTTACTGACCGTCTCATGTAGGGTACCTGGGTTACCGAAGTAACCATGATAACCAGGGTATCGTGTTTCCCAGTAACTGGGTTGTGGAGGTCAGATAAGCAATCGCTTCCTGTAAAATACTGATATTCAGCTGCATCCGGCTAGCGGACCCAAATATAGATGGGAAAAGGCTAGGCAGATGATGAGAATATTATTATCTCCGAAAATTGCTTTCAAGTCCCAATGATATGTCCGAAGTGGGCTTACAATATACTTATCCAATTTGCACTATTTCCTAATAACCTTTCTTTTTCCAGACAAAATCCGCAAGAAGTACGCGGGTCTGGGCGACTCGGTGGTGTCTGTGCGGCTGGAGCGGTCGCCGCGCGGGGGCCTGGGCCTCAGCTTGGCTGGCCACAGAGACCGCAGTCGTATGGCCGTGTTCGTCTGCGGCCTGCATCCGGCTGGCGCTGCTGCTAAGGCCGTCCCTGCAGTTAAAGTTGGTGATGAGATTCTGGAGGTGAGTAGAGGGTTTTTCAATCAAATGTCCTAATGTGAAAATAATAATAAAAATTAATTTCCGAACAATAACGACAGTACCTAGACGCCTGAGAAAGCACATCGCCATCGAGGTGGAGCACAACGAAGGTGGTGTGACGATGAAAAGGTCAATTCCCCAATTAAAAAACTGTTAAAATCTAGTCGTAATCTCATATCAATCAATGACATAAACTTGTCAAAAATGTAAGGAAATTAGAGGTATTTTTCGACAGATTAAGACTGAGATCAAACTGTGAACGTTCTTAAAATTACGAGAATTGTCCCTCTGGTAAGTTTTGCAGGGCCAACATGGCCAGAGATCGCACAAAATATTTGGAAGGAAAAGTGGAGGCCTTTGCCCAAAATAGGCTACACAAAATAGGCTTACGAAAAAAAAACAACAGTACAAAGAGTAAAAATTAAACGATGACAGATAACTTGTAGCGAAGATAGCAACGCTCTTCCCTGTATACAAAAGATGCCATGTTTTTCCATGAAAAAAGATAATTATCTAATCTAACTAGCCAGTACTGTCCCACGGCAGGGCACAGGCGTCCCTCTCCCTTTTCCACACAATTCTGTCTTTTGCTAGTGTTGGTCAGTTCTTTCTGTACGAGTCAGGCTCGTCCCGCCATCTTCGTCTCGGCCTGCCGCGATGGCAGCGTGCGTTTAGTGGGACCCAATCGGTGGTTCTCTTAGCCACTTTGTCATCTGAAATGCAGCAGATTAAAAAGATATAAATATAATAATATAGATAAAGAACCTAATGTGAAAAACACAACTTAATCCTAATATAAAGACGAATATGGACATCAGAGGTTCACAGTCTGATTTAAGTCTCAACCTATCAGAAATGCTGCTAATTTCCCTAAATCTTTGACAAGTTTTGACATTGATTGTCGCTGAGATGAGATTGTGACTAGATTTTGAACGTATTTTATTACCGGAATTGGCCTTCAGAAACTCAAACTCAAAGCATTTATTTCAATTAAACCTTGTACAGGCACTTTTGAATTGTTATAATGTAGGTTCGTCATAATTAACAAAGACCGTGTAGGATTAAATAAATTACTTATCTTCGTGTAACGTAGTGCCTACTCACTGTAACTTATCAAATTAGCATATACTTTGGCAAAATGTGGGAACATGCAAAGTTTCGAAGCTGTTGTCACGTTCTTAAGCCAAGGATTCGAAATTCGAAGACATGTGACTTCCATCGACCCGCACTGGGCCCCCACTCCCTCTCACCGAGAGAGGCCTGTGTTCCAGCAGTGGGAACATTACCTATAGGCTGATTATGAGACCCAAAACTAGGACCTGACATATACTACTCAAGTTCAGAACACACAGAACAACAGCAGAATGAATAATATGAATGGTTGCTACAGTAACGTTGTGCTCTTGGCACGATCCGGGGCTAGATAGAGTGATATATACGTACATACATACATACTGTTATTTATTATTCCCTGCACTGAATCACCGGGTTATATGCAATGTGTATTTTGTTGAGTTAGGAATTTGTGTCAGTGTGGTCTTGGCTTAAGATTGGGCCACCCAATGAAGGAATTTCGCGAGAGTTTACAGAAGCATATTACTATGGATTTAAATCAAGTTAACCGATTAAGGCACTGGCAATTACCGTTCTAGTTATTTTTTATTATTGCGGCCAGTTTAGTATTATTGCATTATCCTTTTTTAACAGTCATTATGGATAGTCAGAAGCCCGAAAGTCTGACAACCAGTCTTACCTAGGTGTTTCGTGTACCCAGTAACTGGGTTGCGGACCCAGCCCACAGCAGCAGCTGGGCTGGTTGGGGAGAATTGGGTGCAGCAGTCGCAGCATTTAAAATACTGGTATACAGCTGCATCCAGTTAGACTAGAAGCCGACCCCAACGTAGTTGGGAAAAGGCTAGGCAGTTTGATTGAGTATGGATTGATCTAACAATCGTTGATGAACTACAATTTACATATATTATAGTGAGTACTACCATTCACTAATATCGTGTCATAGGTAGCAACAGTTCAGGTTCCCACGACATCAATACGCAAACCCAACAAGGTAACAATTAACTAATTGGTAAATGATAAGTGATTTATTTCTGTAAGGAGGTTTGTACCAACACTTTTACACGTCAATCGTATTTTTTTTAAACTAGATGAGATCATCTCGTCTCTGAGAAGGAAAGCCGAAATATACTCAGAGGCCACATAGTCTCTTTTAAAGTCCAGACATAATCTTGGTCAGATCATGCAAAGACCATGTAGATTAGTATCTGATATGGCCTTTTGAGGAAAGAACCACACTGATTGAGTGGACCTGTCCAGTCAGCGCAAGCATTTGTCAAAAATCGTGCAGCTCAACTCAGAACTTTAGGAGCTCAACGATTGCTGATGTGGGTGTGACTGAGTTAAAACCATCACGACCAATTTAGCTGTATTATAAGGTATCTTTTAATAAGACGAGCCTTCGACCCGTTTTACAGAAGATTCGAGTTTCCAGACATTTCATTGGTTGAAACTATAATAATAACAACCCCACTGTCCCACTGCAGGTTTTTTCGAGGGTTATATTTTGTATTTAACCAGTTAAATTAAGTTGTACCTAAGGCAAATATTGTTTATTATGACCACTTTCCAGCCATCTCAGTTATTCCACAAGCGTACCGTGAATCTGAGTGTCAAATTATACAAGTTCTATTGACCTGGTTCAGCTTAACAACGTGTGTCGAATACTTAAAACTTAATATCCACCCATCTATATATTATTATAATAATAATAATAATAACTAATAATAATAATAACTTTATTTTTCCAATTTTACAATTTGCCTGTGGCAATAAGTTAATTCTATGACAATGAGAATATACTTTTAAAATTGCATAAATTACTGATTGCTCCACTGGCACCCAAGCTAAGATTAAACTTGTGTTATGGGTGCCAGGACTCTCTGTTAATACATTTTTCAATTTATACAAAACTAGTACGGAGTTACAATGGGTAAGTAGCTATCAAATTGAGTACAAAAAGAAAACAAAGTTATAAAACAAACGAAAGAAAATATTAAATATAAATGATAAATAAAAATCTATAGCCTCTCTCTAGTGTGAAATTAGGTGAGGTTTGTGGTGTAAAGTGTAAGTGTATGACTGTATGTGTCATGTGTATGTGTCGTGTGTATGTTTTACGTATATGTGTCGTGTGTGTGATATATGCGCTTGTAATATGTTATTGTTGTTTGAAAAAGCAGAAACCTTTTAGAAAAGCTTTCCAAGTAACTTTTCAGTCTCCTCGTAGGTAAGAGTTGTGAGCCATTGATTCACTTTCTTTTTACATTCGAATTTATTTAAGCCATAAATATCGCATTGTTTGTTTACTGTATTATAAATTCGACTACCTAAAACTCGAAAGTGTCTTTCGGCTAATTTAGTTTTGTAACGTTCTATAGGACAGACATATTTTGATCTCATATTTGCCAGACGACCAGTACTGCATTTCAGAGAACCGTGCCTACGCAAGATGGTATTGAGCACAAAGAGCTGTCTAACAGTCATAACTTTACAGTCTTTATACAATTGTATGGTACTATACCGGAAATGTTTAAAAGTCATGACCTTGAGTACAGCTCGTTGCGCTCTTTCCAGTTTAAGGAAACAAGTTTTTGGAGCACCTCCCCAAGTTGTTATCCCAAATGAGAGTATTGACTGACAGAGTGAGAAGTAGACCATCCGAAGTGTACCTAAGTCTGCACTATGTCTCAGACTCTTAAAAATTGCTATGAGTTTCCTCACTCTGCCGGACGCTCCATCAATTTGCACTTTCCAGGACATCAGGTTGTCTATTATGATACCGAGGTACCTGACTTGTGTTGTTCTGACTAGGGGAGGACAGAGGCATTGGTCTAACTGTTCATCACAAGTATGGGCTAACAAGATCTAATTGAAAACGGGATATATTTAGTTTTATCTATGTTTAATGTAAGAATATTAGCTCCCAACCACGACACCACGATGCTCAGCGCAAACTCTGCTCGCTTCCGAACCTCTATCCAGTCCAGACCCTGCAAGAGCAAAGCCGTATCGTCCGCGTAAGTATATATGCTACAGTATGGGATGGATAAGTTACAGAGGCTGTTAACATATATCAAGAAGGAGTAGTAGATTATATAAAGCCTTAGCGTATTAGCGATCGCTATCGAAAGAATCATCATCTGCCTAGCCCTTTCCCAACTATGTTGGGGTCGGCTTCCAGTCTAACCGTATTCAACTGAATACCAGTATTTTATATAAAGCGACTGCCTATCTGACCCCCACAAGCCCTGTCGGTCGCTAAGAAATTCTCAACGGAACAACCCAATTACACTTTTCCCGACTCGGGAATCGAACCTAAGACCAGCTCAGCAGTCGCGCTTGCGACCACGAGATTAAAGGAGGCAGTCTTGTCAGTACTTGTAGTAACTAAGAGTGCAAACATGCTGTGAAGGTGTGCGTGAAGTCGAATAGCGTTAGCTCGTAACACACACACGCACACATACACACACAGTTTCAATTTCGCCACTATCTCGGACGGTACGGTCAGCATCAAAAGTCGATTAACACTTCAGTTTTTTTAATCTCAGTTATTGAGCAAAATATTTATTCAAAATTGCAGCAGAAGTACGATGCAATTTTCAACAAATATTTTGCTCAATAACTGAGATTAAAAAAACTGAAGTTATTTTGCTCAATAACTAAGATTAAAAAAACTAAAGTGTTAATCGACTTTTGATGCTGACCGTACCAAGAGCTCCCTGCGCGTACACACAGGTTGATAGCTTGTTTGTACCACAAGTAAAGCGCGCGTCGCTTCGTGAGATAAAAATACTATACGATTTTGATATTTTTCGCTCTAGGGATCAATCAAGTATATTTAAATGTCACTGCTAAAGTCTAGGTATAATAACTCATACTCTTCAAAAAGTGAAGAAAATAAATGAGCATGTCGTGGTGTCATGCGCTATGTTTTACATACCGTCTTGGATCACGTCCAACTACTCGCCCAAACGATTTATCTTAACGATATAAATATTATATATTACACAGAGGAAGACGTCAAGCCTTTGATGATCGGTTATGTATCGGTTAATCGCTGAAGTATTGTTTAGTCGTGGATTTGTGAAGAATTAATTGGGTAACAAATCATTATTTTTTAGTAGAAATGAAATCATTTTTCTTTCTGTTAGAAGATCTTTTAAGACACTGCTGCACGTCAATTTTTCGGTCAATATTTTAAAACTAGATGGCGCCGGCATTTCCCAGCATTTCCTTTCCACAGTGTGTGTTATATTGCCGGTATAACAACAAAATATACAAATACAATAAAGTTAATAAAAACTAAAGGGGGGTCTCCATACAAGAAACGTGCTTTTTTCGGCGTTTTTTGCCTGGTGGTACAGAACCCTTCGTGTGTGGGTTCGACTCACACTTGCCCGGTTTTTGCCCACATTATCATCAAACGTGGACAAATTTTTGCCAGTATTATTATAATCGAATTAATCAAATCGCTAATAAAATTATTGTTATTCTATAATCATCATCATCTGCCTACCTTTTCCCAACTATAGTGTGTCTCAATAAGAGTGCACTTTTTCATTTTAAAATAAAAGCATGTATTTTATGAGAGAGTTGTAATATTTTTATTGGATTGTAAAGAAGACATGTTCCGATTAAGTATGGAATAAAATATCCAGCAAATGGCCCCCATGGCTCTGATGACAGGCCGTCACTCTTTTCATGAAATTATCCATGACTTTTACACAGAGTTGTGGCTGTATCTCACCGATGACGCGTTGGATCTCTGGTTTGAGCTCAGGAATTGTTTCTGGTTATTTCGTATAAACCCGAGATTTCATAAAACTCCAAAGAAAAAAATCGCAAGGCGTTAAATCGCACGATTTGGTTGACACATTAGTTGCACTTTTTCGGCTGAAAAGAGTTTTCGAGCGGTTTCAGCGTAACTTTCCCATTTTTGTAAAGAGTTTTCACAATTATAACGCGTTGTTCTTTCGAAAAGCGCTCCATTTTTAATAATCGGAATAAACATAGGTGACGGCTGTCGAATTTCAGAGTTGCCACTTGAACGAAAAAAAAAAATATTGTAAATTTAAAAAGTGCACTCTTACTGAGACACCCATTATGTTGGGGTCGGCTTCCAGTCTAACCGGATGCAGCTGAATACCAGTATTTTACATGGAGCGACTGCCTATCTGACCTCCACAACCGAGTTACTGGGTAATATGATACCCTTTGGTAAGACTGGTTGTCATTGATTGCTATTCTATAATATCGTTATTATTTTTTTTCATCTGAATCTCCATCCTTTAACTGATAAACAACCTTTAAAGTATGAGCTGAAAAATGATTATACTGCTCACCGCTATTCCCCTCGTATTATGTATATATATATATATATGCACCAATCCAAGACTACATATTGCCCCACATTCCACCGCCTGTCCAGATGCGATGCTATCTGTTATAATGCCCACAATCGTTACAGTTATAGCTCCGAGCTATCGGCAGCCGATAGATATAACTAGGTATAGTAACTTGCATCTCTGTACGGTAAAACTTTTATACAAAAAAAAAAAACAACCGACTTCCAATTAAGACACTACAAAGTGAAAAAAACTTTGTAGTGTATTTTTTGGCAGTCGGTTCTATCTTTTTTGTAAAAAAGGTTTTGTTTTTCACCTCGTACTTATTGCACACAAATTCGTATAACACTACTTCTAAATATCAGTGACAGGAAGTCATTATAACATCATCAATATAAACTAAGTGGCAAAAATACTAATTATTGAAGCTAACTCAAATACTACCCAAGCAAAGTTAATAAAATTTATATGGGACCACCCCTGAGGCATACTATATCCATTAAAAAAATAATTTTTGAATTAGTTTGCCGGAGATATCTTGAAAGCCGACCCCAACATAGTTGGGAAAAGGCTAGGCAGATAATTACATTGTAAATGACAGAATGTATTAGGACCCTGTAGGTCTGAGTTGATCTCTTGAGGAACGCACCACGCAGATTTGAGCGGACCCATCCAGTGCACGCATGTGCCAGTTATCGTTTAGCTTAACTCAAAAACCAAAGTAAGGAGATTTTGGGAGACCAGGATGCCCCTCGTTATTCAATAGCCTGATTCCGTTTAGATAAACTTGGAGCTTGGAGAATACCTGATTCCTATAGCAGTTTTCATGTTATATATTTTCATGTCTTAGATAATTACCATTCCATCGTCACTTAATTAGTTATCTACTTTAGTGAAATATATTCTAAGTTGTTTTTGAGTGACTATTTGTAACAAAAAGGTCTTAATAAGTTTATGGTTGCAATGAAATTTGAACTTTGTGAAGTATGACATTCAGTTTGTAGTTCCATAACTTGAAAATTATCTGAAATATAGTCACTTACCAGCCATTAATTCTAAGCCCTTATATTCTTTTCATGTGATAACAAGTAAAATTGCCTCCGTAACCTTCGCGAGGCATCATTATGGAACATCCAATTTTACGATTCGTAAGAAAAACGATCCGATATCTAAAGAAATTAGGAACCATTCGTTGCTTTTTGCATGCATGAAAGAAGAGGGTACCTACTCTTCGGCCTATTTGAATATATTTATTTATTTGAAAGAAAGAAAGAAAACAGCAGCTGCCCCCCGCAGCAGCAGCAGCAGTGCCCCGCAGCAGCAGCAGCAGTCACCCGCACAAGTCTCGATCCCGTGGGAATATCGAGAAAAATATTATTAAATCAATTATTCTATCTGTTAATCCAGATTCTAAACGGTTTGTGCTCAGCCTTTCTTGCGTGATTGAGTAACAAACATCTAAACATACTAACTTTCACATTTATAATATTAGTAGGAGTGGCTAAAAAGCAACAGCCGCACAGGTCGATCGATAAGGTTATGCTACTCTTGCAGCCGGTCCATGGATGGGTGACCATCTTTACATACCGAGATCCCTTCTTACCTCGGAAAGCACGTTAAGCCGTTGGTCCCGGTTGTGATCTTTAACACTAGTTACTGGTCGTCAGAAGCGGTTTGCCAACCGGTATTACCAAGAGGTATCGTGTTACCCAATGACTGGCTTGTGGAGGTCAGGTAGGCAGTCGCTCCACGTAAATACTAGAAATCAGCTGCATCCAGTTAGGCTGGAAGCCAACCCCAAAATAGTTGGGAAAAGGTCAGGCAGATGATGAGAAGGATTAGGATAGGATCTCCAACATAAGATATACACAATACATGTCACATTTAGATAATGGACAACATCTGAAGGGCAATTCCCGTAATTAAAAAGGTTCAAAATCTAGTCGCAATCTCATCACAGCGACAATTAATGTAGAAAATGTAGGCATTATAGAGGTATTTTTGACAGATTGAGACTGAGACTGACTGAGATCAGACTGTGAACGTTCTTAAAATTACGAGAATCGCCCCTCAGGTATTAAAAAAAAATCCGACAGCGTAAAACAATCCCGAGAAGTCAGTAAAGAATGTTAGTGAATTCATCAAGCTGAGTCAACGATTAGGAGCAGAATCATGATGAAGTACACCGAGTACACGGCTGTTGATATATTTACATAAATTAGCGGCTTGTGTGTTGTTGCGTGTGGTACTGGCAGGGAGCCAGCTGGGGTGTGGGCTGAGAGTAGAGGAAATTGTAGCGGGGCGGGTAATCCTTGAATGGTTTCTTAATTATTGATCGTTACTTAATTTTACTTTAATTACCTAATCGTACAATAAACCGGAACCTAGCTAGAACCGGAACTCCGGGCCTAGCCGGAACCGTGCACCTAGCTTCTGACGTTTCAGTGCCCATGTTATGCCATGCCATGGTTTATGTGAAATATTTTGATATTGATTTTTTAAAAAACCTTTTTTACAAAAAAAAAAGAAACAACCGACTTCCAAAATAAACACTACAAAGTGAAAAATATCTTTTAATTTCGTAAGTCGGTGTCGTTGGTTCTGAATTTTCGTTTTTTGACACCGAGTGTGTGTGTAGTGTTTTTTTTGGAAATCGGTTGTTTTTTTTTTGTAAAAAAAGTTTTTATTTTTCACTTTTTAGTTGTACCTACCTACCCCAAATAAATTCATATATCACTACTTGCTATGTGAATATCAGTGACAGAAAGCTATTGAACACATCTGCCTAACCCTTTAAAGGGTACATACGTGATTTTATGTTGTGTGATTGCGTAAACAATGCATACATATGCTGTAGTAGCAATCGCGGTTGATTTGCATTTATTGAAGAGTTCCGTAGTCTGTCTCCGAAACTCATCATCAGATCTTTACCGAATTGAGAACCTACTCCTTTTTAGATGTCGGTTAAAAAATGCTGTTATTTTGTGGCATACCACAACTAGAAGCAACTACAAAGATTGCTTCGTCTAAACGCTACTGTTTAGACGATGCAGGTCACTATGTTGCTTCAATTTTATTGTTAGCCACAGGCATGAAATTTGTTTCGTGTAAATGGGGCTTTTTTACTGTAAAGCGTGGGGCGAGTTGGAGCAATTAAAGGCGCAATATAGAATCCTCTACCGGAGTCTATGCTTACTTAATATCATCTAGTCCACTATAATCCTCCCTACATAAGAGGGCCACCAAAATCTTATAAATCGTTTCCGCTCCCGCTCCACTCATCACTGTGTCCTCTCCCCAACTAGCAACAAGATGGAAACTATTCCGGAGTAACGCCAGTTGCGATTGAAACATTACCAAAAGCGTAACACGCGAACTGAAAGTGATTCCGACTGAGTTTCAGTTATTCTAGATTCTCACTGCAGTGTTCGACTGTTGCTTTGGAGTTTGTTCGGAAGGTCAAATGGGGTCAGTGTCAATGACATTGGCGTTTATATTTGAAGATAATGTTAAGTTATGGAACAACAAACTGAACGTCATACTTAATAAAGTTCAAATTCCATTGCAACCTATACGACCTTTTTGTTACAAATGGTCACTCAAAAATCAACATAGAATTTGTTTCACTAAAGTACGAGTAGATAATTGATTAAGTGGCGATTGGATGTAAATTATCTGAAATTATGAACACTGCTCCAGGTCAGATAGGATACCAACCCAAGAACAAACACACAACCAATACCGTCATAAAGCAAAAATACTTTTTGGCTATTTTCTAACTGTGATGTTTACCCACAGAACATTAATACTCAAGAAGAGAGTGTTTACCACTGCCCGTTGGTGAAGTGGTCGCAAGCGCTACCGATGAGCATGAGTTTCTGTATTCGGTTCCGAGCTCGGACTAAATGTTATTGGGGCTTTTCCATCAGAAATTTCTCAGTGGCCCGAAGTCTGGATTTATGCCTGGATGATGATACGACAGATATGTAATGCCTCTTGCTAACCATTCAGTCATTCCAGGTGTAATTAAAATGTGAATTTAGTATCTGTTGATTGAGGGGTCCGTGGCTAAATAATAACAGCCGCACAGGTCGATCGATCAGGTTAAGCTACGCTTGCCGCGGTTGGTCTGTGGATGGCTGACCATCTTTACATACCGAGAGCCCTCCGTGCCTCGGAAAGCACGTTAAGCCGTTGGTCCCGGTTGTCGTTCGTGGATCTGTGACAGTCCTTACGGGTAGTCAGAAGCCCGAAAGTCTGACAACCAGTCTTACCTAGGGGTATCGTATTATCCAGTAGCTGGGTTGTGGAGGTCATATAGGCTGTCACTCCATGTAAAATACAGATATTCAGCTGCATCCAGTTTGACTGGAAGCCGACCCCAACATAGTTGAGAAAAGGCTAGGCAGACGCAGATGCAGTATCAGTTGATTGATCCTATTCCTGCGATCGGTTTTTCTACAGCCTCTTCTCAGTACTCTTGAGCAGTCCACTGCTAGACATAGGCTTTTCCAATCGCACGCCATTATTCTCGATTCAACTCTTATCTAGCTGCTACCACCCTCCTCGTATCATCGCTCCACCTAGCCAGAGAGCAGCCAATTTACTTTTGCCGATTCGCGGTTTCAACTCAAGAACACGTCTACCCTAACGGTCATTGATTCTACGGCTAATATGGCCGGCCCATTGCCACTTCAGCTTGCTTGTTCTGAGAGGTATGTTAAGAACTTTAGTTCTCTGCCGGGTCACCTCGTTCCGGATTCGAGCCCTAAGAGAGAGTTCAAGCATAGGAAGTATCTTATCATCAACTGAATGACCGAGTGAATGGTCCTGACATTACTTAAAGCTGACTCTATACAATCTTATTTCTACATTCTAATTTCATGTTTTCTTTTACATACCTACTATTCAATATATATATATATATATATTCAATATACAACCAAAGCCCCTGGATCTTTTTAACGAGCACAATACCTAAAGGGTTCTGCTGTAAACATCGTTTGTTCAATCTCACGGTTCAAAAGAGTGAACACGCGGACAATACGAACTGTTATCGTAAAGGGCTATCTGACATAACGTATGGAATATGGTAGCTTTGCAAATAAAATATAAAATTATAGTCATACACGTTTTTGAACGGCTAGGAGAAGGGCTATGGCACGAATATCACGTCTGTACATTTGTGTGCATAACTTATTGAATATCACGTCTGTACATTTGTGTGCATAATGTATTGAATATCACGTCTGTACAATTGTGTGCATAACTTATTAAATATCACGTATGTACATTTGTGTGCATAACGTATTGAAAAAAAAACCTAAGAAAAGATGGTTGGATTATATGAAAGGTGGTTAGCATAAGCATAATAAGCCTATTATGTCCCCACTGCTGCGACACAGAGGCCTCTTCTCTTCGAGAGGGAGTGGGCAGTACTCTACCACGTGGGCCCAGTGCGGGTTGGTAAATGGTTAATTGGTTTACTGGCCAGCTGTGGAGAGAGAGAGAGGGGCCCGTGGCTAAATAAAAACAGCCGCACAGGTCGATAGATCAGGTTGAGCTACGCTTGCCGCGTTAGGTCTGTGGATGGGTGACCATCTTTACATACCGTGACCCCTACGTGCCTCGGAAACCACGTTAAGCGGTTGGTCCCGGCTGTCATTCGTGGATCTTTGACAGTCGTTACGGGTAGTCAGAAGCCCGAAAGTCTGGCAACCAGTCTTATCAATTTGTATCGTATTACCCAGTAATTGGGTTGTGGAGGTCAGGTAGGCAGTCGCTCCATGTAAAATACCGGTATTCAGCTGGATCCAGTTAGGCTGGAAGCCGACCCCAACATAGTTGGGAAAAGGCTAGGCAGATGATGATGATGGTTGATTGGCCAGTAAAGGGCGTGAATATTAAGATGACAGCTGATGGAGATTTATGGAACATGATGTGAGAAAGATGTTGGTTGGAAAACTGGAACTTAGATCATCGTTAAAAAGATAGTTGTTAGGAATTAATGTTTTAATAATCACTGATTGCCAATCAATCGCTGCATTAAGAAACCAGAAGGGTCTAAGTAATCTAGAGTAAATCAACAGCTTTGAATGTTCAATTTATGTATTATCATAAAATTTTAAATGAAGCTTAAGGCTGAAACTAGGGAAGCATAAGCAAATTAGCAAGTGGATGAACGTTTATTGGATAACTCTGACAATAAAGCGAAGTGCCTTACGGTTTTGTAATAGCAAATGTTACGTTTCAGATGTTATTGCTATAAAATTTTGAATAGGCGCTATGCGTACTAGATCGTTTGCAAATATAAATGCAAACCCGTATACTCTAGTGACCATGCTTTGAAAACCAGATTATTATTACATATGCAAGATATGATAAAACACAGATAATTTCTCAATCGTTATAATTAACCATTTTTCCACATACGAACATTTTATAGCCATCATTTACTCATTCATATGTTATGTAAATAATTCTAAATCTAATTCTAAACTAAATCATGGATTTCATAAATAAAAATCTACGATCTCCATAAAATAGGAATGTCAATATTGTGTATTTATTTTAATAGATTTTAATACGAAAACGTTGTTTGCAATGTAAATTTCCGGCCATGTAAAATGTATGAGTATGTAAATGTAATGTATGAGCATCATATTTATACATCACGTGACCCTTTACGGGGTGTCAGTGCCATTTGCTAGGGGTCACGTGGAGTACCGCGAATGAAGGTGTAGCGGTAATGACTTTGTTACCGCGGATACAGGTGCCAAAGAATATAAGCACAGAAGGGCTAATATCCCTCCGAAGACCCCGGTTTCCTTTGTTTGTGTTGAGAGGACGATTGCCGTGAAGTTACGACGAAGGTTATGCTGGGTCGATTTTTTAGACGAAGCAGTAAGACTCTTAAGTTAGACTCTTACCCCGCTGCCCAAATATTTAAATCGTTAGATTTGCTCTCACTGTACTGTCACGCGAAAAAGTGTCCATACTGAGAAGCGTGAGTTCACACATTATTAAGTAGCATTTCCATGACAATCAATATTCAAGTTACTGCGTCATTGTATGTCAAAACGAAACAGAAAGGCGACTATCTTTTGACGCGGTAGGGCGAGTCTAATGATTTAAATCTTTGTCGCTGTCATAATTTTCATAAAAACTGTCACTACGGTCGTTAAGTGCGGCCACCGCTCTTCTAGGAAACCGTAGCTTATAGGCACAGGAGCAGTTAGGGGACCGATCTTAATTTTTTAAGTAATTGCTAACAACAATCACAGATTTTGGAAAAACGTTTAAAAGACTCTTCCGGGCTGACATTGGGTTAGCGTACTAGATAAGCCACAAATAGCAAAAAAATCTCCTATATCGCTTTGAATTTGTTTTGTTGAAACTTTGAAAGGCTCTCTCTTACCTCTCTTCTAAGAAAAATTATCTTCTTAATGTAGGCTTTGCTGGTCTAAGCTGTGCCTTCTTTAAAATTAATTCACATCTAACGTGAATACAATGATGTAAAGTCAAAATTTAAATAAAATATATGAATAAAATAAATGTCAAAATAGGTGTCACAGAATAGATTCGAATATATTATAATGCAATTAACCCGTCAAGTTCCGCGCGTAAGCTATGTAACACGATACAATAGAAAATCAATTGTGTCTCATTAGCGGAGCTTGAGAGGTCACAAGAAACGAAGGAAGATTAAAAGATACAGGGCCACAGAATTCAAAGTTATTGAATATTGTATGTTTTGGCTACCTAAATCACAGAAACTTGACGTAGTGTGTCAATTTGATAAACCATTATATTCCCTGACTGTATATTATTCTCATAGGCGACGTCATAATCACCATACTAATGGTCATTTTATTTCAGGTCAACGGCATCGTGTTACACGGGAGGTGTCATCTCAACGCGTCTGCCATCATCAAAGGACTGGTCGGACCTATCTTCAAGATCATATTGTTGAGGTAAGGAATAACACTATGATAAAACTAGAGTTTTATCCACTCCACTTCCACTTCCAGTTTCTTCCACTTAGAAGTGGAGATAGCTTAGCGCCAAATTTAAGGTAGGACGGCCTCGGGCAAGGTGGAGCGACGATCTTTACTGGTAGCAGCTGGACGAGTGTTGCAGAGAATCAAGCTAAACGGCGGGCAATTGGAGAGGCCTAATGTCCAGCAGTGGACTGATAATGATCATGAAAAGTCCGAAGGAAAAGGCAGAGATCTAATACAGGATGTTAGAAACATTGACGCGCAAACTGTTACCTTGACTTCAGCATATTACGATTCTAGATCCACCATCGTAGGAATTTTTCGTCACTTAAAATAAAAACAGCTGTTCTATACATTTTGACCGTGCAGGTACTTTTTTTGTGCGAAATATCAACAGATTCATTTTTAAAGCATGAGCATTATCAACCTATAACATTTCCACTGCAGGCGTCCCTTCTGTGTGTGGGGATGGGCCATAAACCACCACGCGAGCCCAATGCGGGTGGGTAGATGCCACCAGGTCTTCGAATTTTTGGTTCTAGGACATGCCGGTGTCCTCCGTCGGGTTATTTTTAATGACCGACGTAAAAGAGGAATGAAGATTTTTATATGGAGCCTGGCATATCTACCGGTACGCTAATTCGTTTTGTTTTTTCAAAATGGCTGTCACGCATGAAACCAATATAGGATGATTTTTTTACCAGTTCCAAATTTTTACAGGATGTTCTACCCATGAATATGAACAACTTTCACTATGGGACCAACCCTGAAATCACGAAAAAAAATCAGCTGTTTCGTACAAAAGTTCAATACCTACTTGATCAAAATGTATGAAACAGCTGATTTTTTTTCGTGATTTCAAAGTTGATCGATAGTTGCTGACAAATATAGGTATGCCACGGACCTTCAAAGCTCTTTCAACGCTGGTGAACTATTCACAGGTACTAATTTATAATAAATTAGTACATGCGAATAGTTTGCGCATCGATGTCCGTTACACATCGTGTATTATTAAGTAGATATTATTAGTTTTCATTCATCGCATTGACAATAACTTTACTGGAAGCCATTACAGATAGCAGGCACCGATATAGATATCGGTAAACACGAATCAAAGGAAGCTATTTATAGTTTTCCATTGTGTAGTCAGTTGGTATGTAACGAAATATTGGTCTGCGTGTCAATGCTTTCAAAATCGTTTTTAGCTTTTGAAATTATCCCACCGTATGTACTACCGACATCTACCAACCCGCACTGGGCCCGCGTGGTGGATTACGGCCCACTCCCTCTCACAGAGAGGAGGCCTGTGTCCCAGCAGTAGGGAACATTATAGTCTGATTATGATGATAATGATGTACTACCGGGATATAAGAGCCAGTGGCCCAGCGGTAACGCATCCGACTTATGAAATGTAAGTCGCGGGATCGAACCCAGGCAGACGTTTAACTTTGAGTAATTTATTTAATCACCACTACTTTCAAAAACGATGAAGGAAAACCTCGTGAGGAAACCTGTATGTCTTAGGACCAAAATTTCGAAGACATGTACTAAGAGAAGAGGTCTGATTTTTTATATGTTTGTTTGTTACGCTTTCACTCTAAAACGGCGGAACGGATTTGGCACATGATAGACCATAACCTGGATTAGGAAATATAATACTTTTTATCCCGATATTCTCATGGGATCGAGACTTATGTGAGTGAAACCGCGGGGCGTAGTTAGTTTGGTATATTTTTAAGGTTTATTCATAGTCTTGACAATACCCAGAAGCCATTTATTCAGGTACAGATATAGATACCGCTAAAAACGACTCAAAGGGAGCTATTTATAGTTTTCAATTATTGTGTCGATAGAGTGTACCTACAGAAATATGATCTACGTGGCAATGGTTTCAGAATCGATCCATTTAGATATATTTTTAACACATCAACATAACATCACGCCTGTTATCACTTTTTTTTTTCTTTTTATTTATTTAGGGACATTTATGATCGCAATGCGTATGTCAGTCCCATCGTAACCTAAAAAATACTCATTCTCATATCTGGGCCATGAACCTAAACAGACTCGCCGCATCATCACGCCTGTTATCACTGAACTGCGCTAAGCAGAGGTAAAGAAAGAAAGAAAAATATTTAAAAAAAAAAACAGACATTTACAAAATAGATACATACATTACACACATAAATAAATACATAAAGTCCTCCAGACCGTCTTTCGGACATGGCGGCCGATCTCATCGGAGACTAGCTTTCGGCACGGAAGATATTATAGTGCACAAGTGTGTGCGCAAGCACAGGACCCTGGTCCACCACCTCTTGCCTCACTCTCATTGTTCAAAGGGACGGCAATCCGACGCGACCGGCGAGAGATCAGGCTGGACCATAAGTCAACGTGCTTACCGAGACACGGGGATCATATAGATATCACACCGCCAACTTCCAAACTCTGGGTTGTTACTAAGAAATTCCTAATGGAAAACCCAATAAGACTTACACACATTTTTGGGATGCATGAAGAAGCCTCCTTTGGGATGCATGAAGAAGCCTCCTCGTGTAGCGCAGTTTGTTCCGCCAGTTACTCAACTGAACCGTGCGCTCGGCGCATCCTGGACAGTCACACCCAACACCTTATTTGACTGGCTAATTCTTCCCTTGTGGTGGTAGGACTGACGCCCGCCTGGTTTGTGACCACCCTCCCACCGGAATCCGGCGTCAAGCAGCCTGTTGTGTTTCGTCGATGCGTGGGAGTTCCAGTGCCTTAGGCATCTTCTGGATATGCTCGTTCCATCATAGACCTCGTCCATCGCTTTCCATCGGGTGTGATCGTGGTCAAGAGCATTTAGCAAAAAAAAAAACATACAAAGTAGCCAAAAGCCTCGTATTTAGACAATAAAAGTTTGGCAATTTTGTCCATTGCTTGATGTCAGGGCAGGTCCCAATATATAAATGGTCACACCAAGACCAAAGACAATACACATTACTTAATAAATCTGTGTTGCGACACTGGAAAATGGTAACAAACAAAACAAAATGACGATTGCAGAGTGAAAAATAAGTAGGTACTTTTGTTAAAAATTACTTTGCGAAATTACGCCGTGTGTCGCATATATGCACCTATAGTATACTCACATTCGTCAGTGTAATAGCGGCGTATATCAACCGGGCATAATAACTATACTCCGGGTTGCCATTGAGAAACTTAAAAAAAAAATTACACTTTGCCTGACATGGGAACGAACCCACGGCTCAACAGTACTTGCGTTTGTATTTATCTCCTACCGAAAGAACTTTCAACAACTTTTTTAACGTAAAAATTACATAAGACAGTCCCCCAAAACCCCCGTCTCTCACCATTTCCTAGTGCTTTAGCTGGAAAGAAGAAGTGGCGCAACAAACTCCCCA
Source organism: Luperina nickerlii (assembly GCA_963855955.1). NCBI lineage: Eukaryota > Metazoa > Arthropoda > Insecta > Lepidoptera > Noctuidae > Luperina > Luperina nickerlii. The sequence continues at coordinate 852,596 of OY979686.1, read as the reverse complement.
GCAGCATAACTGTCTGCTCAGTTAGAAGAACTTGATTCTATACAGTAGTAAGTTATTACGAGACACAAAACATTAAATTAAATTATTTACCATATGTCAGCAAAATAGCATATTTTGCTGACATATGGTAAATAATTTAATTTTACTTACTCATTTTTCAAATTTTTCATTGATATATTGGCGTGTGCTAGCTGACATATGGCAAATAATTTAATTTAATGTTTTGTATAATAAAGCGGAACAGTTTGTTTTATTTTCTGTTTGTTTGATCACGTTAATCACTGGAACTACCACCCGGATTTGAAAAAATCTTTTTGCATTTGTTGGCCCAGTTCTTGAGGAAGGCTAACATCACGCTAGGACCCCAAGAACCTGAGAAAAAAAAAATAGTAGGAAAGAACATTACGCAAAAACGAAGTAATAGCGCGGACAGACGATGCGATGCGACGCGGTGGGTCGGGGAAACAAGAAATTTCACGTGGACGAAGTCACCAGCAGAAGCTAGTAAATAATAAAAACATGAACAGTGGGGTAATTGCGTAACACACTAACAATAGTAATGGTTTTCATTTTGACAGTTCAAGAACCTTCATTGCTGCATTATTTGCGTTGTTTAGCAGATAAAATTTTCGTACCTTTGAAGCAATGTTTTAGCAATATCCTTCAAAATGATTCAGATTGTGATTGAAGACAGAAGTATGTTAGGCAATAAGGGTGCAAACGAAGCTGTGTAACCATTAGAAAAGAGTGAAGGCAACCCAAGATTCGCATATAAATACTTCAACCAGCAACCAAATGTTTAACGCAACACCAGACAGTGAACTCTGAATTAAGCGTTGTCAGAATAGACAGTAAAGAATTATCGTTTGTTTCATATTTATTTAGCAGCCCAAGATAAATGGACTCTTAGATGGAAGCTTTCACTGATATAAGTATACTGAAAATAATATATTATAAAGAGGTAAAATTTGTGAGTGTGCACAAACACAGTTATAGTCTACATTAATAGCTAGGTTTACATGTTTCTAAATGAGACGTAAAGGAGATATTTTGCTTATGAACTCCACACTAGGTCGAGCCTGTCTCGTAGCAAATAAAAAGGAAGAGAGTAAAATATTTTATTTGGGACACGCACGCACGTCGTACAGGTAATACAAACAGTAAAAAAGACAAAATTACATTTCATAAAAACGGTAAAAAAGACCTGTGCGAGGCCAAAGAGGCTCTATCTCGGCATAATGCTGGGATATTAAAAAAAACAGTGGAACTCCGGGAGTGCCGACAGAAGTGAAAACTTGAACAATTACGTGTGTAGTTTTTTATCGTTTTAAAAACAAAACACGCGTGGTGTCGGTTACGGTAACAGTGTCTCAAGTTCAATGGTTTTTTTTCCATCTCAAAAAATGCCCAACGCGGCTAAAGAAATTTTCACTTCAATAAATACCGCAGCGCTCTGGTATTCTGGGGTCCTAAACAGGCCACCAATCATAATGTGGCGAAGACAGTCCGTGTTTTTCTTTTTTCGATGTACTACGTAGGTATAATCAAAGAGATTGAGATTGGATTTGGACTGGATTGATTGATATTTTAGCACGGACAAAAAAATTACTGTAAAATCCTTCACCAATGGGATTTGATACGATTAATTTAACTTAAGAGTTAACTGTCCATTATGATTCATAATGTTATCCTTTTATGATTCTGCCAAAGTGGCCTTTTTAGGCCCCCTAATAGTGCCCGCAGTGATGCCATGGAGACACAAAAAAAAGAACAACATAAAATCGATGTATGTACATTTCTCATATCTCTTGGTGATCAGTAGACCAATGGTGATGTGTCCTACACAAAATAAATAATATACCATGGCAGTAAAGCCGACATTAAACTGACAAAAGATGCCCTAACCGTCCCTTACACAGATATAACGAGACTGGAAGTGATAGCCAATTCGAAGGAGAATAGACAGATCTTGAATAATGATTTCTAGTTTTGCATATAAAGGCTGAACTTGGATTACTATCTTACCTTTTAATTGTCCATTGCCTACATGTTAAGTGGTCTTTAGCCGTATGTTGAGTTCATGGAACTTCATCATCACCTTCCTGCTCTTGTTCCATGTTACTTGGGAACGGAGCAACCCGTTTTTTTCTTCATTCTTCCCTGTCAACCGTCACGGTACCTGCTAGGATTAAACTCCCTGTTTGCTAACTCAAAAATTCTTAATATAAAATACTTAATTAGGTGTCCTCATGCAATTGTTCGGTTACCATCCACACTACACCTTACCACATGAAATATCGTTAATACAGTGTTAGAAACCTACGTTTTATGACTGTTTTTAACTTTACAACATTTCATGAATGTGAATTTTCATTCTGTGGCTCTAGCACGAACGCAAGAAGTAGACTCAAACGATTTAAAAATTGAAAATACTTGTCTCACACATACCCCTTTATTAAATAATAATAAAAAAAACATACTTACATTATTGTCGTTTAAACGTCACTTAACTTTAATCATCATTATAAATAATTATCCCCATAATATTTATTTTTTAATAAGACTTAATGCATGTACAGTGCGTGCCACGTAAGAAGAGACTTGACCCCGCCTCCCCCGCCTCTTTCCGCCGCCCCTATGACGTCCGGTCCCGTCCCGCACTCAGACCTCATACCGCTAAAGATACCTAAAATCGTGTACTGCGCATGTCAAACCACGTGGTGTGTCAAGTCTCTTCTTACGCGGCACGCACTGTAGGTATGGGTTATATCTCAAACTTAAGCTCAAAGCATTAATTTCAATTAAACCATTTAGAGGCACTTTTGAATTGTACATCAAGATATTACAAAATCCTGATAATTGTGCTTGTCGCAAAAATTCTAACCAAAATGCTGTAGGGATAATGTTATTTAAATAATTATATATTTTCGATTAAAAACTTGTTCGAATTTACGTTACGTTTGTCGTGCGTTTGTGCTGAGGCGTCTGTATCTTGCACGTTTCCTCCTAATGTCTCGATGCCACTTCCAGAACTAGCTTATATGTTCACGAAACGATTCATATTTATTATCCGGGTGCCCCAATTCGAGCAATCTCGAGCCTTTAACTGTTGCCACTTGATGACTCTATTTATCTTCATCCCTTTTCTACATTAGAGGGACAGTAGATGTGTGGGATTTTGTAACTGTTGGCAGTCATATCAAAGTCGATTTGTTGTAAGTAGTAATCAGCTGAACTATTTTGTAAAAATCTCGCCGTGAAAACTTAGGTAAAGTGAGCGTGGAGTGAACTGTCAATTAGTGACAATCCCTAGCATCAGATGGAATAACAACTCACTTTAAGCTCACTTCACCTAAGTTATCACGGTGATCTTTTTACAGAATAGCACCGCTGCTGAACTATTCTGTAACAATCTCACTGTGAAAACTTAGGTGAACAGAGCTGTCAATAGTGTCATTAAGTAGCATCGTGGAATGAAAGCTCACTAGCTCACGTCATCTAAGTTTTCACGGTGAGATCTTTACAGAATCGACCAGCTGATGGGTATCTTCATGTATGTAATGGTCTGGGATATAGGAGTGACGGAAATAATTTCCAACCTGTTGGAAAGCGCCCACAAATGTCAGCAACACCAATTAGTTTTTTCTTCCGTTTCTTTCTAACCTGAGTAAATGCTGAAAATTTTTAGTGCTTGCGATTTCAATAGCCCCTAAACATTGCCAAGAAATGAAATTGTTTATTCTGTAAATAAGATGTCGGAATCACTTCACGTCATATTAAAAAATAAGCTAGATAGAGTCGACATTTCCTGTCTGACTACTCCTGAGAAGAAATGTCGAAACCAACTCAAGAGTCAAAGTTTATTTTAAAGCCCAGACATAATCTTGATCAGATCATATGAGGACCATGTAGGTTAGTGTCTGAAATGGTATTTTGAGGAAAGACCACACACATTTAAGTGGACCTGTCCAGTCAGTACAAGCGTTTGTCAGTAATCGTGTAGCTGAACCCAGGACTTGAGGAGCTCAACTGCAGACAATATGGAAAAACTATGTTGTTAAGCTGTAGAGCATGAATGCTGTGGGTAAAATCTTTTTGGTTCAGAAATAAATTTGATTTGATTTGATTTGTAGGACATCCTAGAATGAATCCTGTCGCAACGAGATCTCATAGATGAATACAATATAATACTCTTTATTCCATATAAATTACAGATATAAATATATACTTACAAAGGATGACACAATGGGCGGTCTTATCGCTAAGAGTGATCTTTTAATGAAAGAAAGAAAATACGTTTATTTGCGGCAAACATGACGCAAAAAAAATAAAAACACAACAGAAAAACAAAAATAACAAACCAATAATAATGAGAACCTTTAGATGGATAAAAAAAATAGATGCTTACTATTAAAAGTTGACGAAGCAATGATAACGCTTTGATGTCTAAAGATTACAAATAACCAAATAATATCTGTTGTACCGTTTGGTTCGACGAATTATTAACATTCCTAGGAATTGTTTTAATTCGATTCTTCAAACTAAGGAAGTACTACCTATAATTCTCCTAAATCTTGTTAAGACAAGTCATCCCATAGATTTAACAACACCCACGAGAATCAATTCTTTGCTAGCAGAAACCATATGGTGGTTAATATGAATATAAATATAAATCACTAGTTGCCCGCGACTTTATCCGCGTGAAGTTTCTTGCTCCCCTACCCACCACGTCGCATCGCATCGCCCGTCCGCGCTTTTACCTCGTTAGCGTTCTTTCTGACTTTAATATTTTCCTCGGTTCCTAGTGTGATATTAAATAGCCTTCCTCAAGAGGCAAAAATAATTTTTCAAATCCGGAAGTGCCAGAGATTAGCGTGTTCAAACAAACAAACTCTTTAGCTTTATTATCAGTATAATATGTGATGTTAAATAGCTTATACTCTATAGCCTTTTTTTTTTGAGGATCGGAATCATCAAATGACCCCTCCCGCGGAAGGAAGTGTCAAACTCTTACTGACTAAAACCCACCCGTGTTCCTTCCTTAGCCCTTTATGTTCCGGGCCAGCGGTAACCCTTTCGGACAATCCCGCTGAATACTCTATAGCCTTTCGCAAGAACTGGGCTATCAAATGTAAAACTATTTTTCCAATCCAACTGGAAGTTCCAGATCACGTTGAAACAAACAAAAAAACAAACAAACTCTTCAACTTTATTGTTAGTATAGATTGGAAAGTGAAACTAACTATTGAATTTTAAATTAATCACATGAGCAGGCAAGGTAACTGTTACACCGTGTGGAGACAGCGAATAACTCATGATATTGAGTGCAATCACCTTTGGGCTAAGATCATTGGCCCGGATCAAGTATAAAAAGCTTTGTAGCACATAATTCAAAAATAACGATAGTGTCTTGTTTTTGGCCAGGTACCTATAACTTACCATAACATCATTATTAAGACTCTTTGGGTTTTTCTAAATGAAAATGGTTGGTGACAAGTGGCAACTAGCCTCATCTTTCTGAATGACCCACTCTTTTTACAATTCTAAAGTGCCCGTAAATGGTTTAATTGAAATAAATACTTTGGGTAAGAGTTGAGTTTGAATTGTTGGTCCTAGGACATGCCGGTTTCCTCACAAAGTTGTTCTTCATCGGTTTGTAAAACTGTGTATCGGAAAGCTTATGTGTCTGTTTTAATTTCAGGCGAAAGGCGGCGTTAGAAGACGTAGCAGTCAAACCACTAACTCCTGCGCAGTTCCCCGTCGCCTTAGAAGAAGAGGTAAGTTTATCTGCAATATCTTAGCATACAAAATTAAAAGCGAATTTCTATTATGTGTCTTTTTTAGGTAACTTGCAAACAGTTATCTTGCATGCCGGTTCTTACAAGCAGGTAAGCATACACGCAAGAATTCCTTATGCAGGTCGGACTTGCGTGTATCGTATTCACCGTAATCTATGCAACTTGCATGTATATAGAAGCGATGCAAGGCGTGTATGCAGACGATATATTAATATTAGATACTTTAGTTTATTATAATTCAAATTCAAATTCATATTCATTTATTTGTCCGAACATGGTACATTACATGGTCTTATAAATTAATAAATGGTCTCACATTCTGCCACGTGGGGCGCGCAAATATCGGGTAGGTACACAAATAAAATTTTACAAGTACAAAATACAGATATTAAATTAATAATGATACTATTGAATCAATAATTATGAATTAATATCACAATATGAGGCATGTCAGTTAAATCTAGGTTAATGTCAGAGTATTATTCAATGTCAAACTATAAACTATCAAAGAGAAATTTCAAAATATAAAAGATTACAATTAAATTAGGATGGCAAAGTCGTATCGTTCAAAAACTCGTTTAAGGTATAATAGCACTTTTTACACAGCAATTCTTTAAGTTCCTTTTTAAATCCATTTAAATTTAACTGTTTGATTTGCTTTGGGATTTTGTTAAAAACTTGCGGGGCTATACAGAATACGCTCTTCCACATTAATGCTGTTTTAGCTCTACGCCCGCGTAACATATCATTCCGCCTGTTACGTTTGACTGTATCAGATAAGTTGGGAAACAGGTGTGAATTCAGCTTAACAAATAAGGCAATTTCATATATATACAGAGACGGCAGTGTTAAAATCTTGTATTTTTTGAAAAGTGGTTCACAACTGTCCGTCATTTGAAGTTTGAACATGGCTCTGATGGATCGCTTTTGTGCTTTAAAAGCGATTTCTCTATTTGTAGAATTACCCCAGAATATAACACCATATCTTAGTATAGATGCTACAAGACCATGATAGGCTGTAAGTAGTGCATCTGTGTTAACTGTAGGGGCAAGTTTATACAGGGCATATGATGAACTACTAATTTTCTTACATAGCGCTTCAATGTGATCCTTCCAATTAAGCTGCCTGTCAATTATCAGACCCAGAAATTTTGCACTATCTACATCGTGTATTTTGTTATTCTGGTATTGGACCTCCATTTTCAAACTAGGTTTTTTATGACCAAAGTGCATTATTTGTGTTTTAGATTATTATTATTAAGCCAAGAGATTATTGAAGTTACCGCATTATTAACGTCAGCTTCATATGATTTAGGTTCGTCACATGCTATTATTATCGTACTATCGTCAGCAAAGAGTGTTATTGGGAAGTCTATAGCTTTGGGAAGGTCGTTAATATAAATTAGGAATAGTAGAGGACCCAATACACTGCCCTGTGGCACACCAAAGTATACTGTGCGTTCTTTCGACAGGTATGTTACTTCTTCTTTAGTCTTAAAGTTTAAGTTTGTTACGGCGGTAAATTGTTTTCTTTTTGAAAGGTAAGTGCTTAATAAGTCCAGAACGTTACCTCTTATACCGTATGACTCTAGTTTGTTTCTTAAGATAGTATGGTCAACGTAATCAAAAGCCTGCGTCATATCACAATACACAGCACAGACAGGTGTTTTATTATCAATATTAGTCATAATTTTATTTAAAAAGTCATAAATAGCCATGTTTATTGTCATGTTCTTCCGGAAACCTTTTTGTTCGTCGCATAGAATCTTTTGTTTTTCTAAGTATGTGTAAAGCTCATTATAAATATATTTCTCGAATATTTTGGAAAAAATTGGCAAAAGCGCAATAGGTCTATAATTTTGCATTTGTTGCTTATTACCTTTTTTAAATATGGGTTTCACTATGGAGACCTTGAGTCGATTCGGAAAAACACCATGACTGATACATAAATTAAGAATATGACTCAAATGTTTAGAGATTAAGTCGGCTACATGTTTTATAATTTTAGTAGAAATTTCGTCATACCCAACGCTATTAGTGTTTTTAATGCATTTTATGATGTTAAATATTTGTATCGGTTGACATGGAGGCATGAACATTGATTTTTGTTTATTTGTGATGTACGCACTCGATCTTATGCCTGCTCCGGGTATTGGCACAATTTTTTCTATGAAATAGTTATTGAACTGTTCAGCAATTAATTGAGGTTTGTTAATCGTTTTATTGTCAATTTGTATAGTATTCATTGAGTCATTAGGTAGATTTAAATTAGAGTTCTTTATTATTTTCCATGTCATTTTGCTTTTATTGTCAGAAGTTTTAATATTATGATTATTTTGAGATCGTTTAGTCAGATTAATAATTTTTTTGAATATCTTTGTGTAATTTAAATATTTTGTTTTATTTATTTGAGTAGGTTTAAGTCTAGACGTCCATAATAATTGCCTTTTTTTTAAGCTACACAGTTTAAGTCCTCGCGATATCCATTTTGGTTTTCGGCTTGTTGGTATTTTAATACGTCTACGGGGAAAGCAGAGGTCATAAAATAATTTAAATTGTTGAATAAACAAGTTGAATACCTCATTTGGATCATCACTGTCATAAATTTCAGAGAATGTTAGTTTTCCCAGGCAGGTTCTAAATTTATTAATATTCTCCTGGCTAAAATCCCGTTGTGATTTATACCAATATTTCAGAACACAGTTCAAACGGACGGGACATTTCAGCAGTTGCGCAGTGTGATCAGATAGGGCAAATTCTATCACCTCAGTCTTGCATTTTTTTTCGAAATTGTGGGCAAAATTATCAATGCAGGTCTGGCTTTGCATCCTGGTTGGTTTTTCTATTGCTAATGTCATGTTAAAACTTGTTAAAAGATATTTAAGTTCGGAAGTCATATTATTATTTTTCAATATGTCAATATTTATATCGCCTGCTATAATAATATTCCTACAATTTCTTCTAGTTAGTAGTATTAACAGTTGCTCTAATTTGCCAAAAAATACATTCAAATTCCCTGTCTTTGGTACTCTATAAATACAAACTATAATTACTTTAAAACTTGTCAGTTCAATTGCGCAACATTCTACAACATTGGATATTGAAAGTTTTGAAACCTCTAGTAATTCCCTCCATAAATGACCAGACCGGACCAGAATACAAGATCCACCTCTTTTACTATGTTGTCTACTGAAACATGCAGCGAGTCTATAATTCGGTACGACAAGGCGGTCTTCATGACCCGACAGCATAAAATGCTCAGTTATGCATAGTACATCAACAAACTGGTCCTTTTCTGATAATTCATTAACACATACAGAGAGGGTGTCTGCTTTATTAAGCAGACCCGCTATATTTTGGTGTAGAACATAAAGGTGTTTATTCAAGAAAAAGATCACTACCAACAGTATTATTCTCGTGATGCTGATTATTATTGCTAGATGACTTATTATTACATACATGGAGATTTTCGATCTCTATTTTATTTTTATGATAATTTGTAATGTCAGTTTGTACAGATTTATCTACATATATTGTAATGTCAGTTTGTACAGATTTATCTACATATATTTTTTTACTTTGTATAACTAATAAGTTTTGATATTCTTTTGATTTGAATTTGTAATCCAATTGCAAGATTTCCCGTAGTAAAGATCTAGATAAATTAATTATAAAATGTTTTTTCCGAGGCCGATATCTAGAGTAGTCCATGTCCATAAAAATAACATTGTCATACTTTCCACAGATAAACCTTAGCATGTAATTTAGTTTTGTTTCATTAAGATACCTATTTGATGGAACCTCGCTTATAATTATATTCGTGTTATTAATGGATGACAGCCATGTATGTAAGTACATTTCCGAATCATATGGGTTGCGTTCATAGCGGCCTCCAACAACAATAACATAGTCATTCATATTAAATTTAGCTATTTCATTCTTTGAAGAATTGATGAGGTTTCTCAATGTAGTACCAGATTTTATAAACGAGAATACTGTGTAATCTGATCCCAACAGCTCGGTGAGTGATTGACGTAGTCCATTTCCTTGTTCATTACATAATATCATTACACGTTTTTTAGTTTTATTTTCTTTGTAAGCGCGTGAGAAAGTGTTTCTAGTACATGGAATGTCTTATATATATAACCTAAACACTTAAAACATCACGCCTGTATTCCCCGAAGGGTCAAGCAGAGCTGTACCTATAGTACACCCACATTTCGCCAGTTACGTTTAAATCCAGATGGAAAAAATCCAATAACACTTCCTCGACCCGGGAACCGAACCCAGGACCTCATGCTCAGCAGTAGCGCATGCGACCACTAGACCAACGAGAAAGTTAAATATTAACGATTCGTTAATTGTTATTAGAAAAATGTTTACAGTTTTAATTTCAGACGTGATTGCTAAGTAAAAATTAAAAAGCTATGTGTCAATTACAAAGATAACAAAACAACATGACAACAACTTTATACCATGTTTGAGGAAAATAAAGACTTATCTTATCTTAACAAAATTTTATCCAGCAGCAGTGATTAATTTAGGTATATTATAATATTATAACCGATTCCAACAAAAAAAAAACAAAGTTGTTTTTCATATAATCTAGTTCTTTTGAACTACACAATGGTTTTTCCACTATCATTTAGAGAGTTGATTCCTGAAAGTTTATGTGTGCTATCAGGAGTATCATACATAGAGGGGTCCGAGGCTAAAAAATAACAGCCGCACAGGTCCATCGATCAGGTTAAGCTACACTTGCCGCGGTTGTTCCGAGGATGGGTGCAGACCATCTTTACATACCTAGACCCCTCCGTGCCTCGGAACGCATGTCAAGCCGTTGGTCCCGGATTTCGTTCGTGGATTTTGACAGTCGTTACGGGTAGTCAGAAGCCCGAAAGTCTGACAACCAGTCTTACTAAGGGGTATCGTATTATCCAGTAAATGGGTTGTGGAGGTCAGATAGGCAGTCGCTCCATCTAAAATACTGATATTCAGCTGCATCCGGTTAGACTGGAAGCTGACCCCAATATAGTTGGGAAAAGTCTAATAAATGATCACAAATACATATATACATAATCATCCTATAACGTTCCCACTGGTGGGACACAGACCACCTCTCTGTGAGAGGGATAATCCACCTCGTGGGCCCAGTGCGGGGTGCGTCCCATAACGTATAAACTCATTTGGTCTAATTTCATTTTATTATCGTTTATAAGATATAATCAACGTGAGATATACCAACTGTTGATATAATTTCTTTACATATAACATTTATTTATTCTAAAACTTAATTAGTATAACGTTGTTTGATATAACGTTTATTTAATCGAAAATCATTAGGTCTAACGTTTAATATATGTATATAAAAACGTCATTATGGTTAACACCCCGACTCAGACTACCCCGACTCGGATAGGTTAGGTTAGAAGGCTAAGGCGGGAGCGAAGCGGAGCGGAGCTCCCGCCTTAGCCTTCGTGGTTATTTTTTTATAAGCCACCCAGAAATAGGAGCCCCGCGAAGCGGGGCTCCGTCGACCTATCTTAGCGCAGGTGGTAATTAGTTACTAGATGTGTTTAATATCTACTTAGGTGACTATTACCTATAACTACGATAGAACTTATAAAGAATAAAACAAAGAAAAATATTTTTAAATATTTCTTAAACAAAATACAAAGTTATTGTTTTATTAGACCAAATAAGTTTTATATCTTTTGAGTGGTATGTCAAACGATTTTATATTTAATGTATGTTATGCTTATGAAAATTAGTTGTTGTAAAATTATATCAATCGTTCATTATATTAACTAATCACTATATTAAATAAAATTATAGGTTCCGTTGTTATATATTGTAAATATTAGAGATTTTGTTGTTATATCATCTATTACTTACCCCCCAGTGCGGGTTGGTAGATGTCACATGTCTTCAAATGTTTGGTTATAGGACATGCCGGTTTCCTCACTATGTTTTCCATCATTTTGAGAGCAGTGGTGATGAAATAATTAACACAAATTAAAACACCTGTCCGGGCAGTTATTTATAAACTTACTTATGATAATGTTACCCAGTAAACATCAGATTGTGAAATTGTTAGTAAAAACATGATTTTCCTGTCTTTGTTGGCTGACCACTGAATGTGTAACTAATTACAATATGCATTGCACATACTATTTACTGTCTTAATTAATGGAATAATCATCTCGCCTGTATTCCCCGATAGGATAAGCAGAGACGTGTACCTATACTATCTAAACTCACATTTCGCCAGTTATGTGTAAGTCACACGTAATATGAGTTGAGCCTATTATTACTATTACTGAGAGTTTAACATAACATAGCATCACGCCGGTATTCCCCAATGGGTTAGGCAGACCCATGGGGGTACCTATAGTACATCCACATTTCAATCTGTCAAATTTCTTTAATAGATTTTCAACTTTATCGTTAGGGCATAAGTTTCAAAATAGATTGGGAAAATTTTACAGTTTCGGGTAGCTTGATTTGCTGGCGTCTGTACTATACACAAATGCCACAGACGCTGCAGTCAATGTGGCGACCTACTGGGCTCTAACAACATCGAAGAAAAGTACCATTGACACGAAAAGAAGAACAAGTGCCATTTAATAGGATGCAAGCGGGTACAAATCCAGACTCCGACTTGCTACTGAAAAATCCCTGATACAACAAGTCAATAACACTTAGCCTTAACTAGGAATCGAACCCAGGATCTCGGTTAACAATCACGGTACCGACAACTACAGAAATGATGCTTGCTTAAAAAACAGAAATAGTTTACTTTTAGTTCCTTTTATATTATTTTTATATCTCTACTTCTAAAACGGCAAAAACACATAAAATCCATAAGAAGCGCGATGACAAGATGGCGGCGACAGAACATGGTGTTATTTACCTTACCGTTACCAGTGTTCTAGAGATAACAAGATAAGACTTACAGTTTTATTACTATAGCCTTTATATGAGAATATGGAGAGGGGCTCGTGACTAAGTCTCGTAATAACAGCCACACGGGTCGATCGATTAGGTTAAGCTAAGCTTGCCGCGGTCGGTCTGTGGATGGGTGACCATCTTTACTGTATACCGAGACCCCTCCGTGCCTCGAAAAGCGCGAAAGTCGTTGGTCCCGGCTGTCTTTCTTGGGTCTCCGACAGTCGTTACAGGTCGTCAGAAGCCCGAAAATCTGATAACCAATCTTACCGAAAGGTATCATGTTGCCCAATAAATGGGCTATGGAGGTCAGATAGGCAGTAGCTCCATGTAAAATACTGGTATTCATCTGCATCCAGTTAGACTGGAAGCCGACCCTAACATAGTTGGGAAAAAGCTAGGTAGATTGATTGATCTTTATATGAAAATATAATTATGGTGGATGGTTAGCCGAAGCAAGGAAACCTGTTCAGGTGGAGATTTATAGACGACTCCGCCTTGTAGAGTAAATGTGGTGCTGTTCCACAAACGATGGCACTCATAATATGCTGTCCTGCGTGTCCTGTCCTGTCAGCTGCACGTTACAGGAACCGATGGACGCTAGTGATGGCGCCAAACACGTAGCCGAATTCTGGGCCAAGTCCGTTTAGGTTGCCATTGAAACACTAACTAGAAGATTATAATGCTCGTTGCCACTAAACCTTTATGAGCACTCATGCCCGATTTCTGAAGTATGTTTTTAATTTGGAGTTATTCTATGTAGGGCCACTAGTTCCTGCCCGCCACTTCGTTCGCGTGAAATTTCTTGTTTTGACATAAAATATATCCTATGCCACTCATGTAGCTTCCCATGGAAGAATTTTCTGAATTGGTTCAAAAGTTCCGAAAAACTGACAAACTCACAAATTTTGCCTCTGTGTAATATAAGTATGGACAATATTTATGATGCCCGATGACACTCATGCCCGATTTCTGAGGTATTATTGACCAGAGTTTTTCAATTCTACAGGGCTATTGGATATATCTTGACATATTGCTTTTCTGTACTACCAAGCTTGTTTAAGGCGAGGTGATGATTTCAGACTTATAATTATTAACTATACGTCCAGGTTTCAGGTCCAGGTAGGATGTCAGTAATGTCTAGGATAAACTCTGAAAGTACAGACGGCAGCTCATCAAGCTACCCGAAACTGTAAAATTTTCCCAATCAACTTTGAACCCTATGCTGTAGTGATAAAGTTGAAAATCTATTCAAGTAAAAAATATGAATTGAAAAATTCACATAAATTCTTTCCCGGATTTGAATATCATATTTATTTATTAAATCATTATATAAAAGTAAAAAAAAAACTGTACAGAGGCGGACTTAATGCCTGCGGCATTTCTACACTGCAACCTTAGGGTGATGCAGATACAAAACATGGCAGGTGCAACATTAGAGACAGATAACTCGAAAAAGAATAAATACTAATACATAGATACATACTTAAAAACAAATCATCATCATCATCATAATCAGCCTATAAGGTTCCCACTGCTGGGACACAAAAAAAAACAGAATACCAGCCGGTATTGCCGGTGTTACAACTTCAGAATATTTCGTCCCGGTTTCCTCAGGTTTCTACGCAAAACAGTTCTAATAGAATGATTAGGACATGAAAACTACTTCCAAAGATTTTATTCAGCGAAAAATAAAGCTACAAGCTGGTCGTCATTTTTTTTCTTATGAATATTCAAAAGTGGCCGGTATAATTTTGGTAGGTGATGTAATCATGACCTTTGTCATAAATTTTTGTCTATATTTAAAATACCAAACAGACTACAATGAATACAATCTACCTACATATTGTACAACTAGTGAATAAAAGAAGCCATTTTATCCTGAGCCGTAGTTAAGTCGAGGGGTAAAATGACAGGCATAAAAGTTAATTTTTTATTTTCAACATTGGTGTCATTCAACTTGGGTACTTTATACTGCCAAGTCATAAAACGTTTCTTTACGTTTTTGCACAATAAATGACAACTATTTTATCTGGTTTTATTAAATTAACGATAGAAAACACGGACGTGATATAAATTAAAGCAAATAAAATAAAATAACGACATTAATCTGCGACGTTTTATTGAGCGAGTGGCTGTTGGATCTGATTATCTTAGTCATAAAAAAAAATATGTTTTATGCACTAGAGCATTAAAAGCGACTTTATGTCGCCTACGCATAACATAATGACGAACTTTTAGAGCATGAGAAGTGAAAACAAAATGATTTGAAAAATGCATCGATGTCTTTTTAGACGATTAATTACATATTATAATGAAGTGCACAGTTAGAAATGGTAGAAGGAGCGTTGGCAGACCAATACCCAGGTGGGTGGACGATCTACAGAAAACGCAGGGAACACCTGAATGAGACCGGCACAGACCAGCGAAGCATGGCACAAAAGGGGGAAGGCCTTAACTCAGCAGTGGGTGGTACAAGGCTGCCAATTATGACGATTAAATGCATAATTAAGACTTTTGCCTTCTTTGTTTACATGAAATTATCTGTACCTTTTACGACACCCGCTATAAGATAGCTGCTAGCCTATTATATTCAAGAAATAACTCGGGAGTAGCAGATAAACAGCTGATTCAATCATATCCTCTGTTTTTCTCCCTGAGCACATACCCACGTGTAGCAAAAACGTGTCTCCGCAATACTATGCAATTCCTCAGAATATACAACAACACTATACATAGGTACTTATATACACTAGAAGTTATTTAAAAAATTCATCTTTCGTTCCGAAGTAAAAATATTCGAAATCAAAAAATTCTCAATTATTTATGAAGAACATTAACATATAATATTATACATATATATATAACCAGTTTAAATATGAGAAATAATTCTCAAACTTTATAATATTATGTGTTATGAAGCTGACCTTGTCAATATATTCCGTCTCTTTCGCACTCACGGATTACATGCCCCCGGAGATTTTCGAATCGTTTTCCTAAGTGCTTCCCGCGGACAAATTTAAACTCTAATATATTGCGTATAAAATTTATTATCGATTGCCTATTACATTTTTCAGTGTTTATCTTTTGTACCGATTCAAGAATGACGCAAGTTGAACTCGGAAACAAAGGCAATATAAACTTTATTTCATGATAGATATGATTGATTTTCAACTGAATTGTTTGGTAGAGTTACGGTATTTGTAAGTGGGTGTATACTAAATGTATTATCTGGCGTTTTAGCAGTGTCATATTGAAAACACTGCTAGTATTTAGTACGATTTCGGAGAAGAAGTACCGCGTTCCGGTTTTAGTAATTAAACTAAAAAATAAACTTTAACTGTAAAGATACCTCAAGTGTTGAAGTTATTTGGTGATAACGTGAAGTGGTATGTTAATTTAAATCAAGTGATAAGTGATAAACGAGCACAACAGGGTTTTATTTAAATAGTGTTGTTTAACAGGTAAACTATAGTGCGGACCAGAGGATTTTGTGTCCATATGTAATCAATATAAATAAATACATAGATAGGTTTATTTTTGTCTTGTTTCGACTTTATCCTGCATGTGCAGGTATTATTAGTTCAGCGGTGTTTTTAAAAGTGACATTCTATATCAAAGTTTAAAATAAATAGTTTTCAATCGTGAGAGAAGTTTTGAGTATGAATATGAATGGCTGTAATAAAACTAAAAAAACGATAGATGGACTGTGTGAAAGATGGTGTGGCTAGTAAGGGGGTGACTACCGAGATGACGACTTAAGGCTCGTACACACAGGCACGACGCGACACGCGATACAAAGGCACCGCAAGTCGCGCAACGAGCGGTGCCTTTGTGTCGCGTGTCGCGTCGCGCCTATGTGTACGAGCCTTTATAGAGAAGTATGGAAGAAAAAGACATGTTGCGCCGACCCCAAATAAATTGATTTATTCCGGTTGGAATGAGAACAGGAGAATGATGACTTAATATCAACTGTTTTAATGACATTTAATATGTTAACAGCATCCGCCTATACGTTCTTTTGCAGTTTACGAGTACTTTATACTTAGATAGATATTTACTTTGATCGTAGAGTTACTCCGACGCCGGTTTCTTTTCATTCTAACCTACAAACGTTACAAAGTGTCCAGTGTTAACACATCTTATAAAAAAGCCGGCCAAGTGCGAGTCGGACTCGCATACGAAGGGTTCCGTACCACAAGGCATAAAACGCCGAAAAAAACGTTTCTTTTATACCCCTTTAAATTTTAACTTTATTTTATTTTTTGGTGTTATAGCGGCAACAGAAATACATCATCTGTGAAAATTTCAACTGTCTAGCTATCACGGTTCATGAGATACAGCCTGATGACTGACGGACAGACAGACAGAGAGTGGAGTCTTAGTAATAGGGCCCCGTTTTTACCTTTTGGGTACGTAGGTAAACGTAAAAACAACAGTCATAATATCGATAAGACGTCTTGTAAGAATGATTCCGATTGTAGCCAGCTAAAGCTAGACTTGCAAATCCAGTTTTACTTAAAAACGAGAACTGGAAATCATTGGATGATTTTAAAATGCTAATTACTGTAAAGAATGTGAGAGCCACGCTAAGCTCACATGGTCTTTAGGTACCTACTTAGTAATAACATAACATCACGCCTGACGTCCCCGAAGGGTCAGGCAGACACTTAACTGGGCAGAAATCCACACCCCGGATTGCTACTGCGAAAATTATTACTAACTAGCTTCTGCCTGCGATTTTGTCCGCGCGAATTTTTTGTTTGCCCAATCGCATCGCCTGCCTATTAGGTGCTTCGTTTTCGCTTGGCGATCTTTTTGCTCGGCTTCTAAGAACCATAGCGTGATGTCTAGACTATAATTATAATAGCCTTTGGCGACCAAATGCAAAATGAATTTTTAAAATCCGACTGGTAGGTCCAGAGACTACCCCTACATACAAACGAAAAATTGTACCTCTTGATAATATTAGTTGAGATAATAGGTATTATTAATAAGTATACTGGTTTAAATCTCCACAGTAGTACAATACTTGAGTCGATTCTGTATAATTTCGTATACAAATATCAGACAAAAAAACCGCTACGCCATACAAGAGGCCTAAAAAGGCCACTTTGCAAGGTTCATAAAAGGATAACATTATGAATCATAATGGACAGTTAACTGTTAAGTTGATCGTATCAAATACCATTAGTGAAGGATTATTTCAGTTATTTTTTTTTGTCTGTGCTAAAGTACCAATCAATCCAAGCCAATCCCAATATCTTTGATTATACCTACGTAGTGCAGTGAAAAATAAAAAAACACAGACTGTCTTCGCCATATTATGATTCATAATGTTACCCTTTTATGATTCTGCCAAAGTGGCCTTTTTAGGCCCCCTGATGTTCATTTCGAAGTAGCATTCAATTGTTTTAAGTAGCACTGAAGTAGATAAAAATGATTAACCTCAACCAAAAGTCAGCTTGATAATACATAAACGTAAACTCACGCCGTCTTTCCATGGGGGTAGGCAGAAACTACAGAACGCCATCTGCTATGATCCTTGCACACTCCTTTTATTTGATTTACGCTCATACATCTGGTCACACACACACGCCGATTGCGAGTACCTACTACACACCTGACCTTTCTGAAGAACATCACCAATACGGTACTAAATGTCCTTCTAGTGACACACTGTATGATGTAATGAAATTGTAAATTCTATAAATAGGATATCGGAATCACCTTTACACGTCATATTATTTAAAAAAAAATCGGTTGTTGTATGGGATCCCCCCTTAAATATTTATTTTATTCTGTTTTTAGTATTTGTTGTTATAGCGGCAACAGAAATACACCATCTGTGAAAATTTCAACTGTCTAGCTATCACGGTTCATGAGATACAGCCTGGTGACAGACAGACAGACAGACGGACAGTGGAGTCTTAGTAATAGGGTCCCGTTTTTACCCTTTTGGTACGGAACCCTAAAAATGAAAATAAGTCGGATGAGGTCGGCGTTTCCTACTCTGAGAAGAAAGGCCGAAAGAAACTCAGAGGTCACGGTCTCTTTTAAAGTCCACACATGTCATAATCTTGGTCAGATCATGTGAAGACTATGTAGATTGATGTCTAAAATAGACTTTTGAGGAAACTACCGCCGCACAGATTTAAGTACTTAGATCAGTCCAGTCAGTGCAAGCATTTCTCACTGATCGTGTAGCTCAACTCAGAACTTGAGGAGCTCAACGATGAAAGCAGAGAACCGGGTGGAAATAAACGTTTCATGTTTTACTAAATCCCTACATTTTTGACAAGTTTTTTACATTGATTGTCGCTAAGATGAGATCGCGACTAGATTTGGAACGTTTTTCTTTACGGGAATTGGCTTTCTGGTCTCAAACAACGATAAATGCCAGTTCTTCAACCTGTAACCTGCTTAAGATAGGAGGCTCTGTGGACCAAAAAATATCTGCAGCTTGTCAATGACCTTTAAAAACCCCCATCACGAGATGAGGTCAACCTATTCTTAGGCATGAATCACTTCGCCACATGATTAGCAACTACGGTCAATTTCGTGAACATCTGTGTCAGTTTACTAAAGAACGTTTAACATAATATATCGAATATGTAACGGTTTCTTTTTAAATTAGCCCCAAAATGGTACAGCTAGTTTCAAGAAATTTGCACATACATACCTCCATATTCTTAGAATAGTTAAATAAATGTTTTCGAGAATTCATTTTTGATCTATAGTGAGGGGTTCGTGGCCAATTAATAGCCGCACGGGTCGATTGAAGGTTAAGCTACGCTTGTCGCGGTCGTTTCGTGGATGGGTAACCATCAAATATCGACACCCCTCCGTAACTCGGGAAGTTCGTTAAGCTGTTGGTCCCGGCTGTCATTCGTAAATCTGTGACAGTCGTTGCGGGTAAGCAGAACCCTAAAAGTCTGACAACCAGTCTTACCAAGGGGTATCATGTTATCCAGTATCTGGGTTGTGGAGTTCAGATAGGCAGCAAAATATAGTACTTAATCATAAACTTGAAAACCAACGTTAGAAAACCAGGTTTAGGCACTAGTTTTCTGACATTTTTGCTGAACTGGGCCTTTTTGGCGCAGCCACGAGTCATACTTTCCTGGTAATTTCTCACATTGCACTTCACACTTTTTATAACAAATTAAAAAGTTCTTTTTCAATACTTTTAGTTTTCCTTCACCGTTTTGAGTTAATTCGCTGACAGTAGTGCTGATGAAATAATTTACACAAAGTGCCTGCTTTGGTTCGAACCCACGACCTACCACTCGCAAGTCGCGGCCGTTACCACTGGACTACCACTGACTGCTCACTGCTTTCGCATCTATAGTTTTAATACAGCATGGCCTGGTTTTTCCAGCGAACGCTTATAATCTATAATTAATTGATTACACAGAAATTATTTGTATAATATCTTACAGGATAAATTCGGTAAAATATTTCTATGTTATGAATCGAAATCAGTACAATAATAAGGCCATTTCCTCGAATTCATTATATTTTCTGACAGACCTAGGCAGTGTCAGGGCATGTTGTTAGTAAAGATATCAGTATAGTATTGATTACTAACCTGAGTATCATTTTACATCGTGAGAGCGATAACTATGTTGAACTAAATAATTGTATTGCAAACAATACATGTTTACATAATACATGGGACACCTGTGGCGACTGATTTATGAAACAGTGGCTAGGAAACCGTTCAAGGGTTGACTTTCGATGGGGTACCACCATAATTATTTGTGCCCCTAAGTACCATTTGTTGGGTTTTAATCCTATTTGTGCCTTATGAATGTCCGTGAAATTACAGGCACAAGACTTTTGAACTTCGTTTCGACCTTCGTTTGTAAGGTAATCTGGTTTTCAAAATGCAAAAGCGATGCATAAGGGCAATTTGTAATATAAAAGTAACTGATAGTTGTGTACCTTTCTTCAAATCTTTAAAACTACTTACACTGCCATCATTGTACATTTTGGAAACGGCACTATTTGTGAAGACTAATTTGCACTAATTTGTCAAATTATCAGATGTTAAAAAAACTCCTATGCGTGCTAAATACTTAAATCAATTATGTCACACAAAATGTAAAACAGCTCTAATGTACAAAAGTTTCTTTGGCATCGCTTCAAGAATTTATAATAAAATACCTGATCAGATAAAAAAATTACCTGTTCACAAGTTCAAGAAAACTTTGCAAAAAATTTTAATTGATAAATGTTATTATACGGTTGACGAGTTCTTGAACGATTAATTTTGTAACTTCAACATTTTCTCATTTCTGTGCTTATTTTTTTACTTTTTTGACATTTTAAATTTTTTTTTTTGACTGTAAACTTTAAAACTACACACATTTGTATGTCTTACCATAGACAAAACATAGCGCACTGTACTTAGCTATAAGATCTGTATTTTTTTTTTTGTTACCTATGTTTTACAAATAATAAATGATTTGATTTGATTTTGATTTAAGGATAACAACACATAACCAGGGGGCATTCTCTCTAATTCCATCAACTAAGATACGGGCCCGCCCGAAAGTAGTTCGATACATCGCAATGAATATTGTGCTCCCGATTAACTAACTTTTTTCTACTAGGAAATACACATCGGGAGTAAGGACAACTGTCAAACCGTGTTTTTATCATTTTGTTGTCATTCATTCTCAGTTCGGAACCCAAGGTAATCTTAATTCCGTAGATGATACGGAGTAGCAAACGCCCGTAATTTCAGCCAAAACTACGGATTTCGTGCTTAGAGATAAGACAGCTAGTGCCCTCTGTTGAAAATGGTTCTAAACTTTTCGATAATAGTGGAAATCATTTTCTTTTCCTGGCTTATCTTTTTGATATAGTGTTTTGCAATTTTCAATGCCTTTTCTTATAAACTAAACTTTGTAGACAAAGTTAGTCTAGTGTCCTTAAGCCATGATAATATAATAATATCACACATATAAACCCCAAGTGGTTAGGTAGAGGTGTACTTTAAGTACACTCACAATTCGCCAGTTATGGTTTTTTAGTCCCACGTAATAGGGGGCGAGCCTATTGCTCACCAACCGGACATAGGTCCAGACTCCGGGCTGCTGAGGAATTCACAAAGGAAAATCAAAATAACACAGCCAGAACTGGGAATCGAACCCAGGACCTCTCAGCAGTAGCGTTTTCGACCTCTAATCCAACGAGGCACTCAAAAGTCAGGTTTTTGCTTTCATTTTTGCTCTCATTTCGGCAATAGTTCGGTCTCTGTTACTCTTCTCAAAACTGTTCATCTACCTACCATGGCTGGTAACTGCTCACCTCTCTACAAGCCTAAGATCAACATCATTATTAACTCCTAAACAATCCTTACAAAATCACAATGGCTTCTTAGCGTGTCGATAGCAATCTAAATGGACTCGGCCCAGAATTTAGCTAATTGTATGGCGCCATCACCAATGTCCATCAGTTCCTGTAACGTGCAGCTGACAGCATTTACAAAGTCGTATACAAAGCTCCATTGTAGCTGCACGTTTATAAAATATTCAAGATCTTCATGGTAGTCAGATAATTGACTATCAAAAACAATCCAAGCAATCCTATTGCCACAACTACCCCACCCGCCAGTCACCTACTACCCCCATCCCCCTGTCGCCTATCGCCTATGCTATAACCTTTCCTATTCTATCGGGCTATAAAGATCTTAATGTACCATATACTCAGAAATAAATGAATCTATCTATCTATCTATAAAGCCAGAACATTGTGTGACGCCAGAAGGCTGGTGGGAATACCCACATCATTATTTTCTCATAACGGTCGATCGGTTCGGTTTTAAGGATGATTTCCAACAAACGGCTCGTCTCGCATCGGATCGAAAAGGATACGAACGGTTGCGGCAACAGCCGAGTGCGTCCGGCAGGATGTCGACGCATACGATCGGCTCCGTACGTCGCTTGCGAACGTATCCGTTTCTGCGCCTATTCAAATAGTTTCATTCCTACCGTGTTGAAGAGTTCTAATTTTTGAAAATGGTTGAAGTTGACGTAGTATTGTTGGCCATTACATTAAAACAAGAAGAAAATAATCATAAAACACAGAAGAGGAAAATAAAAATTTGGACTACAGCCGAAAAGATTCGATCGGATACGATGACAGGCGTACGGAGCCGATCGCGCGTCGCAGCATACTTTCGGCTACGATCGCGTGTCACGGAAAACGCCCGCGGTCAAGCTGCTGTGCGCGCTTGGTAATATAGACTTTAAATACTGTGTACACGATTCAATATCGTTTAAAGATCGTAAAATCTGTTCCGATCCGGTTCGATATGAGCCGTTTGGTGGAAATTGTCCTTTATATATAAAGGACAAGAAATAAAAATAAATCCTATACTTCAAATCGCTGGCACGACAGTTATTCAAATTTTGTTGGTCCAAAATTTCGCCAGTTTTACGGGGTCGCCGGTGGAAGCGCTGAGGTCACTATGGCTGTATTTTTAGGGGCACAGAGGGCAGGTTAGTAAGTAGGTGGAGCTTAGTTCGCGACACAGCTCTGCTGCCATTAATAGTGTCTTAATTTTGTTCTGATATTTCATAAGATATTCTGTATATTCAGTACAATATGATATTCGGTCTGACAAGCACTCTTATCGTATAACCCAGTATCTGGGTTGTGGAAGTTCGATAGGCAGTCGTTTTGTGTCGTCCATGTAAAATAATGGTATTCAGCTGCATCTGGTTAGACTAGAAGGCAACCCCAACATACTTGGGAAAAGGTTAGGCAAATGAAATGATTCCATGAAGTTTGTGCAACTCATAGAAACCCGGACTTTATGTTATTTTCATTCGTGATAACTCACCTGATCAAAAGAGATTTCCGATTCTTTGAAAGCCTCCCTGCAAAACCTATGAGTTTTCCAGTCTTAGAGAAAAGGTTTCATCTTCCTTTCGTTTCGACGGTACATCAGTGGCTTATACTGTTTTATTGCGGCGTCAGAAGCTTTGTTAAGATCGTCAAGGGTGTAGGTGAACGGACATTTTGGACATTCTAGCAGATGGGACATGGTCTGTTTAGGAGCGACGCAATCGCACTAGATGTGAGAGACAAAGTTGAAATACCTGGTTTGCCTGTAATTTTGCTGACACCCATTTATTTTAAAGGCAACAGTTATAGTTGTGACATTGTGTTGTATGGTGCTCTTTCGTATTTTGATCTTCTCCCGCATGGGAAGCGGTGAGAAAATTACATGTTGCTAATAACATAAAACAACAATGCATTCCACACGTTAAAGTCCTTGAATTACATCATGATCACTCCAGATTATGTGGGCTTTAATCAGTATTTGTTCTTACTTATCGCAGTGGACCAGCCTTATCGGGCAACACACACGAGTCGGTGCGTGGGCGACATAATCGCATCCTCTGTGGATGGCCTTAGATAACAGCGTTTTATTCAGTGCTTCATAATCCAGGCTGTTTGGGAATTGGATGGATTGATAAGCGCTGTGGTTTCGTTTTTAAATATACATACATAAACTCACGCCATGTTCCCATGAGGGTAGGCAGAAACTTAAGAACGCCACCTGCTACGATCCTTACCTACTCTGCTTCGTTCACGCACGCACCCTTGTTGCGAGTAGGATGCACCTGACTTAGTTTTTATATTTATGGTTAAATAGAGGAATAGTTCAACATCATCATCAGACAGCCCGATTACACTTACTTCAGGACATAGGCTCCTCTTTGTGCCAATCCCCACGCTGTTGTGCCAGTCTCATTCAGGTTCCACCCGCGGTGGCATATCACAGGTATCTTGATTATTTGTTTTTTTTTTTATTATTTGGGTTTGCTTAACTAACTTCAAAATAACTATAGAAGTATTTAATTCTCGTTCTGTTAAAATTTGTTTGAAAAAAATACCCTTGAATATTAATAATCCTAGAAAGATAAGCAATAAAAATCGAATATAAAAAAAAACGTTCACAAACAGCGGTTGTATTTTAGTAATATCTTAACCCCTAAAATATTAATGCAAGATATCTTAACAGCCAATCTTTTATCCGTTACCACGCTGTTTACCCGTTCTGCTATAAATCTGTCATCATAAATCTCTGAGAAACATTACGCGGAACAAACATCTGTTGGCACACTTTGTGTAGATTCGGTAAACTGAAGAATACATTTAGGCATTACATTTAGAAAGAAAGAAAAATTTTTTATTCTGCACATTACATAAAAAATGACATAAGATAGACACTTATAAATGAAGTCCTCCAGACCGAATTTCCAGTGACAAAAGTGCACAAGTGCGCGCGCAGACAGGTGCACTCTCTCTTCCCTCACTCTCAATGACCGATGGGACGACAATCCGACACGAGCGGAGAGAGATCAAGCGCAGGACCAACGACTACACACACTAATACGTACAAAGTAGCCAATAGCCTCGAGCCTGCACAACACTACTCGCGAAATTGCTTCGACAACGTACTGGGCGAAATTGACCGAAGTTCGTACGTGAATTTACACTCAAACTAAGAACTCTGACAGGACTCAAAAGGACGCAAAAACCGACAAGGATTGGAAGTTGCCCGAGGCAAGCCGAGGTTGCACGAAGCAAACCGAAGTGCCCTTCTACACTCTCGAATTCGCTTAGCTTCGATCAACTTCTCGAATACCTGCACTACACAGTGCAAGCTCAAAAGTTAAAAGTTTGACAATGTTGTCCATTGCTTGATATCAGGGCTGGTCACGGTTTAGGTCCGTCGTTCACGACACTACTCAAAACTAACGTGTTACAAACTCAAATCCCCAATTGGTATCTAGAATGTCACAGCAATGCATTCAACACGCAACCAATCACAAATTAGTTGATAACGCCTTAGTCAAAACTCAGAAGCCAGAAGTTATTTTTTTTTTTTTTTTGTAAATGAAACGAAATCATCTTGCAGGCAAGATCTTGCAGGTCAACCTAGGACATTCATCAACTATATACTTAACCAGAATATCCGGTGGATGCCTTAATAAATTAAGGTCTCCAGCCAGGGCATTGTATATTCAGTCTATAATGTTCCCACTGCTGGGACACAGGCCTCCTCTCTCTAAGAGGGAACGGGCCGTAATCTACCACGCGGGCCCAGTGCGGGTTCGTAGATGTCATGTCTTCGAATTTTTGGTTTTAGGGCACGCCGGTTTCCTTACGATGTTTTCCTTCATCATTTTGAGAGCAGTAATGATGTTTTACACAAAGTAAAGCGCCTGTCTGAGTTCGAACCCATGATCTACAGCTCGTAAGTCGCCTGCGCATAAAACTTATAAACTAAGCGTCTATACGCTAAGGGCACCCCTCTGGGGTATGGACCTCTGATCAGGGTATCGCTGGGGGAGGGCAGCAAAGGACAGGCTGCATCGGATCAAGATTAATTTTATTAGGAACTAATTTAAAGCTACAGGCTCGGCGGCGCGGGCTCGCTCCAGCAAGTGTCGGAGTGGACACAGTCGCGTCGTGAACGGACCGCCGTTGAAAAACTAGTGCTGTGACATTCTGGCTACTCATTGGTGATCCTAACGAGCTACTTTTGAGTAGCGTCGTGGATGACGGGCCTTAGGTGTCGCCTAGAGTTAGTCAAAATTGATATTTGATTGCGACCTTAACTTTTGAGTCACCTTGAAGTTTATCCTGATCGCCGTGACACATATGAAGTTAAAATGACAAACAAAAAAAAAATCGATCTTTAAAATGTTATACATTTTACACGAATGGATAGAATAAGAAATGAGTACTTAGGAGGAAGTCTGTTAGTGGCAACGGTAACTGAAAAGTTGTGTGGAAATTGGTTGTCATGGTATGGGCATGAAGGAGGAATGAGGAAAATGTCGTGAGGAGAGTTTTAAGTATGAATGTCGATGGCTATAAGAGTAGTGGAAGACCCAAGAAACGATGGAGGAACTGTGTGAATGATGATACGGTTACAAAGGGGGTGACTACTAAGATGACGATTAATAAAGAAGTATGGAAGAAAAAGACATTTTGGGCTGACTACAAATAAATTGGGTTAGGGGCTAATAATAATGATGACATTTTAAAGAGCGTTTTTTTTTTACAATAAGTGAATATAACTTCCAGCTCTTTCGATCCAAGGCTATAGATAGCGCCATCCACGAAGACGCGCCCCACTCTTCTTCCTAATCGCTTACAATACAAGCACGTCTTTATACTGTGGTACAAGTGTACAACATTCCGCTAGTGTTGTAGTTTTGTCGATACACAGAAACTACTTATTAGTGGGTAATTATTGTGTATAAAGAACTAAAACACTAGCGGAATTAACTAGCGACAACTGCTAGCGATTAGTGAGAAGAGTGATGGGGCGCGTCTTCGTGGATTGCGCTATCTGTAAAGTGGACCACTGGTCGTTTGTTTTGTCCAACTAATCCCGCCATCTTTACGGGGTCTGATGATTTAAGAGTGTACCTAATTGGTTACTTTTGAGTGGCGTCGTGGATGACAGGCCAAATTTATTAATTAAAAGCTGGAAGTCATGGGGGGGGGAGGGATTTGCCCAGCAGTGGGATGATGCAGGCGGTCAGTAACCAGTAAGTGAATATGAATATGAAGAGCAATAAGTTCAAAGTCCATTAATATGAATGATATTGAAAACATTTAAGGCTCCTACAAACAGGCGCGACACGCGATATAATCGCGCGCGACACAAAGAGCACCGCTCGTTGCGCGACTTGCGGTGCCTTTGAGTCGCGCGCGATTTTATCGCTTGTCGCGCCTGCTTGAAGGAGTCTTAATGTGGAGATTTGGTATGAGTACTTATGAAATAAAAAGTCCTCCTAAAAATAAAACTATGTATGTTTTATAATCTAAAAATCCCAACTAGGTATTTTAGCATTTTATTAATAGGTATTAGGTAGTGAATAGATTTCCACATAGATATTATCATTGAATCAGGTTTTGCTGAATAAATCTAAAGCTAAATTAACAATATTTCCTTATTGATTTAACAGCATTATAACAACCACAAAGATTAAGTATAAAGTACCTCTCGAAGCAACAGAATACAGAACATACAAGTTGTTCTTTAACAAAGTGGGGAAAAAAGGAATTTAACAACAGTGAGTGTCAAAAAGTGCGACTTTACCGTCTGCCACAAAAAAGTGCGACTATCCAGACTGCCACAAAAAAGTGCGACTTTTCCGACTGCTATAAAAAGTGCGACTACACAGTCTGCCACAGAGTGATGTTGTAACAAAGTGATGACTGTGATGACTGAGGTGCGCTCTCGGCGCCCCCTGTCGGAGCAATACTGTATACCCTCCACGTTCCTCAGGACAATATGGCGCCGGACACTGTCGTTCAAGAAGAGGAAGGTGAGTTAAACTGGTGTTTTAATTAATTAAAATAAAATAAATTCTATAAAACAGCTTTACAATGTGGTTAAAATATAGCAATAAATCTTATCGTCGTTACGTCATTTATTTCGCAACAAAATAAATTGTGTCAAAATTTTATCGGAGATGATAATTAAAATAATAAAAATGAAGCACAGAAAACCACAAAAGGTTAAACATTAAAATGTGTGATTTTTAAAAAACTTTCTACCTAATATTGGACGCGGTTATTAGCAATATAATATACTAGCAGCGCCTCGCGGTTTCACTCGCATGTGTCGATCTCGTCAGAATATCGGGATAAAAACTATCCTATGTCCTTTCCTGGGACTCAAACTATCTCTATACCAAATTTCATCTAAATCGGTTCAGCGGTTTAAGCGTGAAGAGGTAACAGACAGACAGGCAGACACATTTTCGCATTTATAATATTATGTACTAGCTGCGTCCCGCGGTTTCACCCGCATAAGTGTCGATCCCGTGGGAATATCGGAATAAAAACTATCCTATGTCCTTCCCCGGGATGCAATCTATCTCTGCCAAATTATCATAATCCGTTCAGTGGTTTAGGCGTGAAAAGGTAACATACAGACAGACAGACAGTTACTTTCGAATTTATAATTTTAGTTTAGGGTTGTGTCTTTCGGGAAGCGTGAAGAGGTAACAGACAGACCGGAGGAGGCGGAGGTCTTTCGCATTTATAATATTAGTATGGATGGATATGGATTTACTGGATGTCACTGTCTGGTTTTCCACTACAGCTCTCATTAAAACTATAATCAATTTCGCTTCGGAGACAGGGTGAATTACACCAATGGTACTAAATGATACATGATTTACAGACACTTCCATATCAAAAATAAATATTTATCGCGATCAGCACATGTAATCCGTGTTCAATAGCTGTCAGTATCATCATTGTTGTGGAATATTGACACTGATACCTCTTGAATTCGGTTAAAATTAGTGAAAGCGTTCAGTTTCATCGGTGAAATTCATCCTTAGAATCGCTCACTGACTGTCTCATGTAGATCAGATATAAAGAGCAAAGATACTCCAAAAAGAGCATAATTCTCCTCTATAAAATATTTCCATTAGGTTTTTCTATATCCTTCTCAAACATGCATAAATATGGCGTGATAACAGCCTCCCATTACCACAGTATCACTAAGCAAAGCATTCCGCCCGTATTTACAGTCGTAGTGACGTAGGTACTCATGTCTTGTACATATACCGTGCTAAGGGACACGCGCGCGAAGCGTGCAGCTTCCCCTATTGTTAATCATAATATTATGAAACAAATAACCATATAAATAGGTTTAGTTGCAGAGAGTATGACATTGTTTGAGATGCAGTACCACCAATGTTCATCATTTATATAATTTAGCTGCGCCCCGCGGCTTATACCGCATAAGTCTCGATCTCAGGGGAATATCGGGATAAGAAGTATTCTATGTCCTAATTCAGGTCATGGTCTATTTATGTGTACAGTTTCATCCAAATCTGTTCAGTCGTTTTAGCGTGAAAGCGTAACAAAAAATATACAAAAATCCAATATTTTCTCTTTATATTTTTTTTTTTTCTTTTTACTTAAGACAAGCCATACGCCTGAAGATTTCCCACTGTCAAAAATGACGAACTCCCATACAAACTAGGGCACGAACCCGGCCCGAGCCAGGGGCAGTAGGGGGTAAGTAGGGGATGAATATTCAAAAATTCTTCCTTAGTTATAAAAGGAACTTTAGCGCAAACTTTTATACTTCTAGGCCCAACGGTTTAGGGTGAGTATTGTCTGTCAGTGCATTTAAGATTTTAATAAAATAATCGGCGTCCAGTCTAACTGGAAGCAGCTGAATAGTCAGTATTTTGCATGGAACGACTGGCTATCTGACCTCCAGTTACTGGGTAATACGATACCCCTTGGCAAGACTGGTTGTGAGACTTTCGGGCTTCTGACAAGCCTTTACGACCATTGGTTACGACTGTCAAAGATCCAAGGCACGGGGGGACACAGTATGTAAGGATGGTCACCCATCCACGGACCGTTCGCGGCAAGCGTGACTTAACTTGATCGATCGACCCGTGGGGCAGTTATTACTTAGCCGTCGGCCCTTTCAAGAGCTCCAAAAGCTAAAGCCAAACATTTTTTTTTTAACTATGTCCGCTTAATTCTGCAGCAATGTCTGTTCACATCAAATTCAAAGTCAAACCTAAAGTATGCAAAACATGAAACCAATTTAGAGATTATTTAGGTATTTATCTACATTATAGTATGTATTTCAGACATCTAGTATTAGTTGAAGTTTTTCCTATTTTTTTGTCGTCTGGGAAACTTTTAAAACGTGTTTGATAGGATTATGCAAATAATGAAATTATATTTTTGGTATTTAGCGATGACTTGATTATTTGTCTCAATTAATCTGCATCGATTTTATTATCTCCTTTATTTCAGAAATAAACATGAAATATACATAAATTACATTTTTGAATAATTAGAATATTACAAAAATATAAAAATAGTAGCCCACCGGTATCGGAAACAGGGTCCAAGCTAGGCGGTCAGGGTTCCGGAAAGAAAAACCTCCTGATAATGCAAGCCGTGTCCGTGTACCGCTTTCTGGATCAAGCCCTTGATATCTGCTTAACGAGACGAACTTGAAAGCATGATGATATAAGAAACATTTTTATTAACCTTACACCTAAGTTAATAACAGCATTAATTTCATTATTACACTTTTTTTGCGCGTTCGATCCAAGTTTTTTGTAGTTTTATAATACCAGCAAATTATTGTTTTATTTCTATTGGTGTGCCAACTTAAAATATTCAAAAGAATACACAGAATTATCCTTTTTTTTGTGCTAAATATCTGCATAGTGCCGTCATCTTCGTAAACATCTGCATAGTCATCCGGTTAAGTATTACCACTATTAACACTGTATTTTGTAAAAGAAAATCATTATTAAAAGAGTAACCGTAGAGTTTCTTGCCGGCACTTCTCCATAGGAAACGACCAATTGGAACCGTGCACCTACGTACAGTTCAGCCGTGAATGCGGTCCTGATACCTGTCAGTCCGATAATTCTAGTAGCTAATAAAGATCAAATTCGCGTGATCAAATTACGTATTCGATTGTACGAAAATGACAGGTGTCAAGAACGCATTCTCTCATCGGCCGCACTGTAACGTCTGACGATTCATAAGTGTGTTCATGTAGGTTTATGTGTGTAGCGGTATCTACAACGCTACATGCAAACAACGCGTCATACTGATGTCACCCAAAATCCTGCATCTCGCAAGCAGAGTTTACCGCGCAACTAGCATAGATACAACGGCCCGACCTATAACGCTAAAAAGGCCACTTTACAAATCATAAAAGGATAACATTATAAATCATAATATGGCGAAGACAGTCCGTGTTTTTCTATTTTTTCGCTGCACTACGTAGGTATAAGTCAAAGAGATTGGGATTGTATTTGGATTGGATTGATTGGTATTTAGCACAGACAAAAAAAAATGAAAAATCCTTCACCAATGGGATTTGATACGATTAATTTAACAGTTAAATGTTCATAATGATTCATAATGTTATCCTTTTATGATTCTGCCAATGTGGCGTTTTTAGGCTTCCTGGTCGGAGGATCCTCCCTTTTCTATAGAGGATGAGTGAACTTATACCTCATGTTGCTTATACCTCTATATGTGAAATAAAATATAAAATTTTAATAACATACATTCAGTCCGATTACTACAAATGACGAATATGAAAATACGCTACAAATAGAAAAAAAAATTGTAATAAACTGAAACCAGTTCTGTTAAAGCTGTTATCAACAATAACGTAACAGATGTTCCAGATTAAACTAATATCATTATCAGTTGACAGAGAGTTTTTCCGCACTTTGATAATGTATTTTGTCTATGTACTCTTGTGGGCATCTACATACATAACAACACAAAACTTAACATCACTCCTGTAATCGCCGAAAGGCTAGGCACAGGTGTACCTGCAGTACACCCACATGCCATGAAAGGTCTAATAAAGTGGCGATCTTCCTCTATCCCTCAAGAGAATACTCATCGATATCTTCCCATTCTCACGTGTGATTTTCAAACATGGTCTTTGACAATTCAGCAGAGGCCGATGCTCGAGGTTTGGCAGTGAGCAAATAGGTACAAAGTACAGAATTGCATGAAAATTACCGAGATCTGGGTACTAAATCCATCTAGTCAGTGTTTCCTTTCACATATTATAACCCGTCTGCGTTCAAAGCAAGAGTGAACAGGCATCTTCTGGGCACGCTCCTTTCATTATAGACCTCATCCAACGCTTTCCATCAGGTGAGATCGAGGTCAAGAGAAGACCGGTCAGCTAATTAAAAAAAACCTGAAAAGTGTGAGTCAAACTCGCACACGAAGGGTTCCGTACCACAAGGCATAAAACGCCGAAAAAAACGTTTCTTTTATACCCCTTTAAATTTTAACTTTATTTTATTGCCGTTTTTACCCTTTGGGAACAGAACCCTAATTAGCTTTTCAAAGATTGACACGTTTTCCAGACTGCACCAAAAAGAAAAAATACTGGCTATATTACAACAGCACCTCTGTGCCTCGGAAAGCACGTTAAGCCGTTGGTCCCGTCTGTCATTCGTTGATCTTTGACAGTCGTTACGGGCCATCAGAAGTCCGAAAGTCTTACCAAGGGGTATCATATAACCCAGTAACTGGATTGTGGAGTCAAATAGGCTGTCGCTTCATGTATACTGGTATTCAGTTGCATCTGGTTAGACTGGAAGCCGATCCCAACATAATAATTTGGAAAAGGCTAGACAATCAATGTAAAAACCTTGTCAAAAATGTAGAGAAATTAAACGTATTTTTTATTAAGTCAGATTGAGACTGAGTTCAGACTGTGAACGTTCTTAAAATTACGAGAATTACCCCTCAGACATGCTGTAATAAAAATAAATCTACCGTAAAAGATAAAACATAATGATGTGTCATTTATCTGATAATGAAGTTGTAACTGTCTTAAAAAGATTACGTATCTTTCTCAATATCTTTGATACAACAATCTCAATATATAACCTTCAAATTCCTTGATGTTACAATTCATAACTGTATGATGCTGTCCTACACAAATGTACCACAAACAGCCGTTTCACACAAAAACAAAACATTACAGAGCCGGGAATACAACCCGGAACTGAACGCATAGCCACAATGTAAGACAAGGCAGAAGACTAACAATGTGTGGTCTGATTAGGAACTTGCACATACATGGCCTTGAGTAGACTTGCATAGCATTTTAAGTCCGTAAGTGCGTCTGTGGTAACACAGCGGGCCCTAGCAGAATACCAGCGCTGCTCCACCATCATCATCAGCCTACAGCAGTCCACTGCTGGACATAGCATAGGATTCTCAAATTGCATGCCATAACCCAATTCTCGGTAACTTTCATCCAGCTGCAACCAGCCACTCTGCAAAGATCCTCGCTCCACCTAGCCTGTGGGCGTCCTACATTACGTTTGCCGATTCGTGATCTCCATTCAAAAACAAATCTACCCCAACGGTCATCGGTTCTACGGCTAATATGGCTTGACCATTGTCGCTTCAGATCGACCGCCTGCGCCCGCGCTATTACTTCGTTTTTGCTCAGCGATCTTTCGGATTTTTTGGTTTCTGCTCGGCTCCTAAGGGTCCTAGCGTGATGCTAAGTGACCCTTCCTTTAAAATTGGGCTATCAAATGCAATTAATTTTGCAAATCCGACTGACAACCTGTCAGTCGGATTTTTTTTGTTTGTTTGTTTGAACGCGCTAATCTCAGGAACTCCTGAGATTTGCGCGTTCAAACAAACAAACATACTATTCAGCTTTATTATTTGTATAGATATAGATATATAATTACTTCCACATTAATAACAACAACCACATTTTAATGTTATAAACCAATGTTCAGACTGGCCAGCACATCAAGCTTTCCGAAACTGTCAAATTTTCCCAATCAACTTTGAACCTTATGTTTTAGCGATAAATTTGAAAATCTAAGTATTTAAGTTTGACAGATTGTTGTAGCTTGATGTGCCGTCTGTACAATAAATAGACTGTAACATTCTTATGTATACAGTAGGTAGCAGGTGTTAATTTTTCTATCCGTCCGTCCACTATTAGCAATGAATTAATTGTGCGTCGTCGCACGCACACACTGACAAAATGTATCGCTGCTAAAGGTGCGCTAGTCGTGGCTGCTTCGTGTACGTGTACCTACCTACCTCCTTTAAAAATGTCATAATAATTTTATTTAATTTGACGAAAAGAATAATATATGATTCAGTAAAACCACGTTTTCATTAATCATATTTGGATCGTCATTTTTCAAATAACTGAACAGATAACATGATGCAGGTAATGAAAAAATGTAGTCGGCTCCTGATCTATGTAAAAAAATATTAAAAAAACTTTGTATTAAAGATCCCTGATGCTTACCCTACAGGGGAAAATTGTTTTGTATAGAGATTGACTTAGATGCATTTTTGACGATTGAAAAAACTATAAATGACAGTCCTACGTGTTTAGGCTATCATCGCTCGCTCGGGGCTCGAGTTGGCATTCTTATTTGTTTTTTCTATGCTAGCGACCCGCCCCATATATACACACGGTATTCACGACTTGACAAAACATGGAAACTTATTTGTAAGTTTAATAATAATTTATGATACAGGGTCAAATTAAATTAGGTAGACGCGGACGTGGTGGGTATCAATATCTAAACGTGATAAAACAAAACAGAAAAATATTTGAAATAATTTTCGGGGTTATCGATCGCAGTTAATGTAGTCGCTTGATATATCCGTTCAAAAATAGCGGCTTTTTTCGCGTCGTCTTCATAGACGTGGTTATTAATCTTATCACGATAAAACAAAAGAAAACAGATATTCTCAACTCATACTGTAAGTAGACACTGCCAACGGTCTATGAACCCAAAAAAAATATCAAATATAGACAACAAAACATTTTGTTTTATCCTATATTATTGATCGAAGCTAATTAGATATAATTACCCATCAGACAGACCATTACCCTGTAGACATAACCCTTCCGAAATAAATTCTCTAAATGATAGTGAAAACCACATACAAATCTGTTTTGTAGTTAAAAAGAACAACGCGGTCACACAGACAAATACGAAAAGCGACTCGTCTATATGTATACATAAAACAAAGTCGGGTTAGTTATAACATTTATAACTCAATAACGGCTGGACTGATTTCGATGATCTTTGATTTTTTGGATTTGTCTCCGCCCCGAATAGCAGAATAACTATTAAAACATGGAAAACATTCACGAAAAAAATAATAATGGATAATTCATTTTCTCTTACATTCGTTTTTATCGAATCTGAGGCGCTACAAAGTTCGCTGGGTCAGCTAGTTTATAATAAAGTATGAATGGAAGAATTATACAAACATCTACGAGGAGATGGCCGATGGAGTTAAGCTGGTATCGAATGGTGGCCAAGGTTAGGCCAAAGAAATCAGTGCCATCCAAAAGCGCGTTGGGTTGACGATATCATCAACTTCGCGGGAAACACCTGGATGAGGGATGCACAAAATCGGGAAGTATGGCAGACGAAAGGGGCGGCCTATAACCAGCAGTGGGTGTTCTGGGCTGAAATGATGATGATACTTTTATCTATTATAAAAATTATATAATTAAACAAAACGGTCCCCAAAACAATACATTCAAGACTATCTCGTTGTTACACTGCATTATTTTTGCCTCATTCGCGGTCTGCACATCTGTGACTTCGTTATCAGTATCACGCATCGCATAAAGTGGGTCTTCTGACCTCTCACTGTGTACATGACTCACAGCACACAGTGTTACATAAACGAGTTAATAAAAACATTGTTTATGTGTAATTTATGCACAAGATTCGTTCATTAGTTCTTGATATGTCTCACTGTTGAAAAACAGATGTTTTTAAGATTCTATGTGGCTGTTTTGCGGGCTCGTGGGTAAACAATAACAGCCGCACGCGTCGATCGGACGGTTAAGGTATGCTTGCTGAGGTCAGTCTGTAGATTAGTGATCCATAGAAACCCCTCTGTGCCCCGGAAAGTACGTAAAACTTTTGGTCCCGGCTGTCATTGTAGATCTTTGACAGTCGATCGGGTAGTTAGAAGGCCGCAAGTCTGACAACCAGTCTTACTAAGGGGTTTCGTTTTATCCAGTAACTGGGCTGTGAAGGTCAGATGGGCAGTCGCTCCATGTGAAATACTGGCATTCAGTTGCATCCAGCTAGGCTGGAAGACGACCCCAACTTAGGAAAAGGCTACGCAGATGATGAGGCTGGTTATGCATTTCATAGTTATAAAACCGGAAATCTATAGCACGGTGTTTTTATTTCTTCAAAAGAGCTCTTTTGTGAAGAGCTCAAACATAATGTAGGTATAAGTTCTACCTACTTGAATATTCAACAGTGATATAGTACCTATAATCACGTTAACAGTTTGATAAATTATTTAATGAACATTCACGGGTCAATACTGTGAATAATATCAGGTATCAGGGTTGTTTTAGCAATTAAACATACCAGTGTACAGATGCCAGCAGCTGCACATCACCTACCCAAAAATGTCAAATTTTACCAATCAACTTTGAACCTTATCCTTTAGCGATAAAGTTGAAAATCCATTAAAGAAATTTGACAGATTGTAGTAACTTGATGTGTCTGTACATTGTATTAGTAGGTACTTATAATATTTATTTTTAATTTCACACGACGCAGGAAAACGTAGTGGGAAACACCACTGGTTAATAATAATATGTTTTTGCATACCTACAGCACAATCTGATATAGTTGCATCAATTCTAAAGGGCATGAGGATCTACTGCTCAGGCCCCACGACCTTTAGACCAATTTCTGAATTTCCCACCTTTAGTAAAATATTTGAAAAATGGATGCTAGATCAATAATTGCAAAGAAATTTTAATAAACATAAATTATTGAACAGTAAAAAATTTGGTTTCACAACGAGTAGCTCGACTACTAACGCTGGTGGTGGTGTGGGCTCTTGTACATATTTTTGAGGACTGGGAGAAGTCACATGATCCTTTAGGTATTTTTTGTGACTTGTCTACGGCTTTCGATTGTGTTTTTCATGATACATTGGTCAGAAAATTAACATCACTATGGTGTTAGAAGCACTGCCTTGGATCTTCTTATTTCGTATTTGGCTAATAGAATTCAAAAATTGGACGTTAACGACAAGCGATCCCCGGGTACTATTGTTTATTTATGAGAGTTTATAAGAGTTCTGTAGGGCTCAATACTTGGCCCTTTTTTATTTGTCTAACCCTTCGGGGATTACAGGCGAGATGTTATGTAATGTGATTCTAAAAAATATATATAGAAAAATCCGTAGGTAAAATTACAATACTGTTAAAGTAGAGGAGACTCTGCCTCGTTGATCTAGTGGTCTCAAGCGCCACTAACTGCTGAGCATGAGGTCCTGGGATCCATCCTGAAGTCAGATAAAAGTTTCATTGGGTTTTTCGATTAGGACAATCTCAGTAACAGCCTGGACAGGAATTTCTCAATAGCAGCAGCAGCACATAAATGTGTGTGATGGCAATTGGCTCGTCTCCTATTACTTGGGATTTAAACATAACCTGGTTTTGTTTAATAGCGCGTAGATTCCACGTGTCTCGAGTGGATTCAATTTATTCTTATTACCGACTGTGCGACAGTTAAGACAGGGCTATGTTTTCTATACACGGTGGCAGGGACACATCGACGCACAAACCTAAACCTTGAATTCAGGACATGATTTTAGATTGAAATTTTGACGAAAAATTTAGCGTAGCTATCCGTATGAAACAGCTGTTTTTTATATAAATTAAACAAATATGCATACATTTTGAACGCGTAGGTATGAAACAGCTGTTTTTACACGACTGCCCAAAAAAAGGAGTGTCATGTTTTCAGGGTTCATGTTTTGTTAAATTTATATAAACAAAAAAAGGTCATCATTAAAAAAAAGACGATTTTAATAAACGTAGTCTAGGTCGCATCAAATCTGAGATTGAACTAAAATAACTGCCAAGAACTGTACCAGACTGCTTGAAAAGTAATCTTGATTTGAACATTTTAGTCGCAGTCGGTTTTTGCAATTTTTTCTACCAGTCTATAACAGGGGTATGAAGAGCTAACATTTTAAAAAGAAAAGCCAAGTATTTTAGAAATTCCAAACTTTTTTAGAGCGCTTTGTTGACTATTGACAACTAATTCAAAAGAGCTTTATTTGTTACTGTCTTTATATGAATCTATAATAGGTATAAGCAATTGTTCAAACATAACACTGGCACGGCGGAGCGTGCCAGTGTTATGTTTGAACAATTGCTTACATTATTATTACCTAAAGTTAGCATCCATGAATCCATCTTACAAACAAGTGAAGCTAAATAGTGTACATACATGCATAAACTCGTGCAGTCACGCCTTCTTCCCATGGGGATAGGCAGACACTACAGAACGCCATCTGCTACTATTCTAACATGCTCACGCGTTTTGTTACATTCATAATCTGAAGGCCAATTCCCGTAATTAAAAAATTAAATCGACTTCAAAAAGAAATTAAATCAAAGTAATTATGAAATAACTTTAATTTCGGAAGTCAATGTCTTTGGATCTGTATTTTAGTTTTAGTTTTTTGCCACCGACTTCCGAAATTAAAGTTATTTCATAATTTTGAGTTAATTTCTTTTTGAATTCGATTTTTTTTTTAATTATTTGTGTATTTGTAAGTTTTAGTTTTAAGTAAAAACTGGATTATTTGTTTGTAATAAGCAGGTACCTAATCGTTTTTTGTTGTAAATATTGCACTGGAATTTGACCAAGGTTTTGAGATGTTTTCCCTTTGGCACTACACCCGTAGCTCGTATCAAGAAGCCAGGCCGTCACACTAACACGTATTAGTCCATATCTTGAAAATTACTAAATCGATTTTGATGAAACTTGCACTGTCCCCTATGTAAAAGTAAGTGGAAGCCAATAAAAAAAAAATAGTTACTATCCGATTAAAAGTTGCGGAGAAATGCGTGGACATACATACATACATCTATAAAATTTTGTATATTTGTTTGGAAGCCCTAATAGATTGTCATATGTGAATATAATGCAGTTCCAATAATATTACATACATATGTGTCGAATTTGATAACCTCCTTTTTTGTAGTCGGTAAAAAACGATCGAAATCTAGTCGCAATATCATTTCAGCTATAATCAATCTCAAAAACTTGGCAAAATGTAGGGAAACTAGAGGAATTGAGATTGATATCAGACTGAACGTTCTTAAAATTACGAAAATTGCCCCTCTGGTCATACACGCACGCTGGTTTCGAGTACTACGAGTATTCAATTGACTTTTCTGAAGAACATCACCAATAAGGTCACTCTATGACCTTCTAGGGTGTACCCTCCCGGAGTTTCCACCCACATCTCCCTTGTAAATACCAAAAAAAATAAAACCACCACCTACCTTAATAATATAAAATAATATTGTAATTAAATGTAAATTGTTTGTTTCAGTCGTCGGAGGATCGGTTCGCTGGCTACAAGGGAGTCAGGGATATCACCATCAAGAAGGTGAGAACACTCCTATTTTAATCTTACATACATATTTACATTCAAATAAATAAAATGCAAGTGTCCTGTTTATAATGTCAAAATAGCAGCTTTTTATTAAACGCATATGAAAGTATTTACGGTAGGTACTTATAACTAAAAACATTTTTTTTAATGTTGTTTCCGGCTAATCTTCGAAATGGCTGGTCCCATTTTGACGGGACTTTCACTAGCAGATATTTGATGTTTTAAGGAGTAGAACATAGGCTACTTTTTGTGCCGATAGCACGACTGTTGGGACGCTATTGGGAATCTTCTAATAGTTGATCTAATATATCTAATATGAAATGTTCCAGGGTCCATCTGGTCTCGGCATCATGATCATCGAGGGTCGTCACACGGAGGCGGGCCGAGGTATCTTCGTGTCGGACCTGCAAGAAGGCAGTGCAGCAGAACAGGTCAGTCTCGACTCCTATGTGGTTTGAACTACACCCTAAAGATAAGGTGATAAGGTCCAATGGAGGGACACAGTCGTGTCTGACAAATCTCCTAAAATGAAATAAAATCTACACACACATAACCTCTAAGAATAAAGATTTTATCTTACACCGACCGGGGGTTGTCCTTAGGTGCACTTGCATAGTACATACAGGGATAATCGTCAGTTGGTGCCTCATTTTATACAAAACGTTTTAGGGACCTCTGAGAGTTAACTTTGACCCCTCGTACGCCTTTCTAAGGTCCGGAAACTCAGGGCTCAGAGAAATATCAAAGATGATGTTAAATGTTTTGGTAAACAACTTTTATCATGGGACCAATACCTTTTTGGAAACAAATACAAAACAGATGGCGCAGTGGAGCATGGAGCAATGGCGGCCGCGACTTGCGAGTTGTAGGTCGTGACTTTGAACCCAGACAGACGCTTATTTACTTTCTGTAAATTATTTCATCATCACTACTCTCAAAACGGTGAAAGAAAACATCGTGAGGAAACTGGCATGTCCAAGTAATTCGAAGACATGTGACATTTACCAACCCGCACTGGGCCCGCGTGGTGGATTACGACAAACTCCCTCTGACCGAGAGGAGAACTGTGTCCCAGCAGTGGGAATTTTATAGGCTGATTATGCTAGACAAATACAAAACACGGACGGATCATTCTGCTACTTAATAATGTTTAGTTTAATTATAATTATTAAACAGCTGAATTATCCTAATTTAGGTACCTTTACGTACCTAATTGTTTCTACAATGTGTAGACAACAATACGACAATAAGTGAAAATACTGGCAATTCTTGCATAGGAGTATTTTGAAACAAATAAAACTTAACATCGAAATTAATTTTATTTTTCGAACGAACTCAATGAAATGAAATTGTTTCTTTACTAAATAGAATATCAGAATCACTTTTACACGTCATATTATAAAAAAAAGCTAGATGAGGTCGGCGTTTCTTATCTGACTACTCTTAGAAGTAAGACCGAAATAAACTCAGAGGTCACAGTCTCTTTTAAATTCCAGTCATAATCTTGGTTATAACCAAGATATTAAAAATCTAAATAACGACCTATCTGGAGATTATATAATTAATTCTCTTAACGAGACGAGTACCTATGTACCTAATTAGATTTAAAATAAGCTGAATTCACACCTGTTTCCCAACTTATCTGATACAGTCAAACGTAACAGGCGGAATGATATGTTACGCGGGCGTAGAGCTAAAACAGCATTAATGTGGAAGAGCGTATTCTGTATAGCCCCGCAAGTTTTTAACAAAATCCCAAAGCAAATCAAACAGTTAAATTTAAATGGATTTAAAAAGGAACTTAAAGAATTGCTGTGTAAAAAGTGCTATTATACCTTAAACGAGTTTTTGAACGATACGACTTTGCCATCCTAATTTAATTGTAATCTTTTATATTTTGAAATTTCTCTTTGATAGTTTATAGTTTGACATTGAATAATACTCTGACATTAACCTAGATTTAACTGACATGCCTCATATTGTAATATTAATTCATAATTATTGATTCAATAGTATCATTATTAATTTAATATCTGTATTTTTGTACTTGTAAAATTTTATTTGTGTACCTACCCGATATTTGCGCGCCCCACGTGGCAGAATGTGAGACCATTTATTAATTTATAAGACCATGTAATGTACCATGTTCGGACAAATAAATGAATTTGAATTTGAATTTGAATTTAAAATACTCGTTGCGTAAACCACATTATAACAATAGTTGACAGAAAACCTAAACCTTTTGAAATCACAAACATAACATTAAATAATTTAAAGCCTACAGGTAAATTATGGTGCAAATTTGATATAAACGGTGACTAAGAAGGCATTGATATACAGCATTACAATTACATTGTTAAATAGATTTATTTTCAACCGATGAGGCATTGATTTTGTTGCTTTTCCGTAACAGTCAAAATCACTTTGAAGGGACTTTACTTACCCCTTTGACGCACGTGTACTTTACTTCGTTTTGTATAAAAAAAAATGTAGGCGGAGTCGTCCACTTTGACCCACGACCACGTATATGAATACCTGCTTCAAAGGAATGAATCGCGTAACTAACGTGGCTAACCTCTCCGTGCAGATCATAATAATGTGGCAGTGTGGACGTCTTTTATATTTATGATTAAAATGGTTTTTTTTCTGTTTCCAGGGAGGACTGCAAATTGGTGACATGCTGTTGGCAGTAAATAGAGATTCCTTATTAAACTGCAGTTATGATGCAGTGAGTATTAAAGGCTTTACTTTAAAACTTATGACTGAACTAGAATTTAAAAGAGGTAATCGCCAAACCATGAATAAACTAAATTGTTAAAACCGAAGGAAAATGAAGATGGACATGATGGTAAAAGAGAGAATTGCCATTATCCAAAACATTCGGCAAACAGATCATTGCTACCTGTTATAAGCTGACAGAGAGGAGCTACTCTCTGTCCTGTTGGCACATAGTCGCCTTTTACAGCACGTTTGAGAGCTATAATGATTACTTTAGTTGCCAGGAACACCTGAATCAAATCGATAAAAAATGAGTATTTCAACCAGCTGACGGAACGTTTCACATGCATCAGACTATCATTCAAAATCCGTTGTAGTTCTTAGCTAATTGAACCACTTTATCTTTCCAGGCGGCAGCCAAACTCAAGCAGACAGAAGGCGTGGTGATCCTCACAGTGTGCACTCCGAACCTGAAGGAGCCGGGAGAAGAGTCCACCGCTACCACACCCGGGACTCCTGGCGCTGGTCAGTTAATTATTAGTAACTATATTATGGCAGATATTAATATTTAAGTTACTTAGACCCAGTCTCACTAAGTTCAACAAGAAAAGAAAGAAAGAATAACGTTTATTTCATGAAACACAAAATACAAATAACAAAAATGAAAAACGACAATAGTGTTTGCCTCACAGCTGCGCCAAAAGGGTTCATTTCAGCACTAATATTATACCAGACAGATACAGCCGGTCGATTCTGTAAAAATCTCACCGTGAAAACTTAAGTGAAGTGAGTTTTTTTTTTTGTTAGGAATTGACACTATTGACAACTCACTCCATGATCACTTCACCTAAGTTTTCACTGTGAGATTTTTACAGAATAGCTTCGCTGTCGTCTGACGCTAATTTCCTAATGAACCTTTAGAAAGAGTTTCAACATAAGTTAAGTACCTAATAATTTTTTCTTGGTGTGGCGTAAATGTGAAATAATAATGACTATAATTATTATATTATGCTTACCTATGACTAAAATGAATGAAATAATTGACATTAATGATTTATTTAAAAATAAAATAATAAAAAAAAATTAATTGATTAATCATTGATTTTAATGAATCGATAATAAATTATGTAATTTAATTATTTGACATAGACAATTTGCAGTGCCATTACAAGGTGTATATCTTATTACTGTGTCATGAAATTTTAATGCAAGCCT
The DNA here is from genome assembly GCA_963855955.1 of Luperina nickerlii. Lineage (NCBI taxonomy): Eukaryota > Metazoa > Arthropoda > Insecta > Lepidoptera > Noctuidae > Luperina > Luperina nickerlii. The sequence goes on along the minus strand of OY979686.1, from coordinate 808,869 downwards.
GCTTGTACATATGTTTTGTACATAGGTAACCAAATATACCTAATGCTTTGATAAAGCACTTGCGTAGTACCGTTTAAACTCAACTCAAGACATTTACCTATTTTAATTAAAACAATAATTACAAGCACTTAATAATGACTAGCAGACAACAAACAGACGCACAGGTGTCTGTCTGTCTGTTTGTTCTGGGTAATCTCTAAAACGGCTTGACCAATTTTGACGGGGCTTTCACTGGCAGATGATGTTATACAAAGTAACAGGCTATTTTTATTGTAGAAAAAGAATATGGATTCCGCGAAAAAAAGCGAAAGCCGCGAAGCTAGTTTATAATATTAATGGTTGGTCTTGAAATTTACTACCGCCAGCGCCGTTATGGGCCTGACCTTAATGATGAAACATATCTCACTTATGCCTGAACGTCATGTCATTAAAGGGCGCCCTTTGATAGGAAAACTGACCGTACCTACCGAGATCTCTCTAGATAACCTCCTCTCACACTGGGTTGCTGGGTTTTTTCATAAATATATTTTTTCTTATTTCCAGGCGGCCCATCAGGCCCGGGCGGCGCGTCCCGCCCGGCGAGCAGGAACGCCAACGAGCCGCTCGCGGCCAGCAGGCCGCAGACACCGCGACCTGCTCCCTCACCTGTCAAAGGTATGTAGACTTTAGCACAATAGAGTAACGTTTGTTTTCCTCGTAGCCAGCAGACCGTAGACTCCACTACCGCTATAACCTGTCAAGGTAGACTTTATCAAAATCGAGCAAGGTTTATTTTCCCTCGCCGCTAACAGGCCGTAGACCCAATTTCTCAGTAGCAATCTGTGCTGCTGGGGAGTTACGGTGCTGATTCTCAGCTTAATAAGTTGATGATTAATGATATTTTTTTGCCAAGTAATATAATATTCTTCACCTGTTTCCAGTGGAACCACCTCCGGACCCTGCAACAGCACCAGTGGCTCCTAACGTGGACACCGTCATAGAGATCAACTCCGCCAACGCAGTGCTGGGAGTACTGCTGCTGGGAGGCAGCGATACGTTGATCAATGTGAGTACTGTGAAGGTTGCTTGCAAAAGGGAACTTCATATCAAGCAGGCTGGTAGAAAAATGAGACTGATTGCATTCGATCACTCTTTCTCGATGACGGCTGCGGTGGACCAACGCCCTCCCTCGTATATTGAAACCTTGAAACATCATAAATATCTTTACTTTAGTCTGTGTTGGAAATCAGTCCGAAAGAGTTCTTGTACTATTCGAAAATAACAAAAAAGAAAACGACTCTTTTGAAAAGTCCCTGTAAAAGTGTAGGTACACCCCTATTAACGAATGTGTGTGTGTCTGTGTGTCTATGTGTATGTTTCCTCTTACACCACATTATCAAAATATTTTCTATCAGACAATCACCCATCATAATTTATAATTTCCGTTGCAGGGAGCGGCAGCAATCATCCTAGATGTCTACAATAACGGTGCGATCGCTAAAGACGGTCGTCTGAAACCCGGAGACCAGATCCTCGAGTGCAACGGCATTGCTATCACCAAGGAGATGGCGCACGAAAGAGTCTGTCTCACCATCAAGCAGAAAACTGCTAAGGTTCGTCTACATGCTCTGTAACTATTCCACTGCAGGGCAAAACTCTCTTCTAATAAGGAACTGCAGGGTTGATCATTACGCTAGTTTACTGGATTCTGGTGAATCCAAAGTATTCAATCCAGGTTTCTTCCTGATATTTTTGTTCCACATCCAGTTTCGACTCTGTTGACGTCATTGTTTCAACGAGATTTAGCTGAATGATTGTATTGATGCACAGCTGTTATCTAGTGGCATCCGTAAACAAATTATTGGAAAACATGGATCGCTAGCCTGGATAAAATGTTATCTTTCAGTTTCTGATGGCACGTTACGACTGTTTTATTATTTATTTTGCTATAAATCGACAGCGCGTCTAATGTTTATTTTTGAAGAAAAGTGTGGTTTCGATCGCTGTTGGAGATCGCCATAATGAAATTGGAAAGAAAGTCTTTCTGTGAATATTCGACGAGTTCGTGTTACGTGAACACTTTGACGAGGTTTAAATCTGTTTCCATAACTTTAACAACGACTAGAATTGTATCCTTTATTTTTCTTTCCAGTTAAAACTGACAGTGCACCGACCAGAGCCGCTGAAGTACGAGGAGATAGAGATCGACCTCAGCCGCAAGGCGGGGAAGGCGCTGGGCCTCACGTGCGTCGCGCCCGTCGCCGCGCCCGGCGTCTATATAGGACAACTTGTGAGTAGCACGATTATTTGTTATGACCACAGCCTTCCTTAAGCGGAGAAAGTTCCAGTGTCTCTCCTGGCAAATAGATTAGCTCGTAGTACAATGCTATTAGCTAGCAATTGCGCCATCGACACGAGTAAGAAGACGCTAAAAAAAGGGCTGTAAATTGTTTCAACGTCATTCCTTAGCCTTGAACAATACCCATTAAAAAGCCATGAGTTATCTATGACAATGATCGTCTCGAGCACCCTGAGCATTCAGTCCCGCTACTTACCTGCTGACTGGCTACTTTTAACAACGGCAAGAGCCACTTATTATTGTGTATCCATATTTATGTCGAAACAATAGGATAAAATCGTTTTTTCATAAGCACTAGCCAATAATTGACCACTTTATTGTTTTTACTGCGTCAGTGTTTGCCTCTGCAACTCTTCCTTCCCAGCTAAACCCCTAGAATGCGTTGAATGATGGACTTTTTCGATGTTGCTTAAGTTCAAAGCCCACGTACCCACGGATAGTGCAGCGATTTTTTATTGCACACTGGATTTTAAACGCACTGCTTAGCGCTGAGAGTTGAAAATCTAATAGTGTATTTTTATGACGTGCTGGGATGCACTTTGTTGGATTCTCAATGCTCTGTGCGACACCTCTGTGTTGAGCTTCAGCTCGGTGTATGCATTTTCAACTTAGAAGTTGAAAATACGTGCGCAATAAAAAATCGCCCGTGCCAATCAAGGCTAATGGTGCTTAGCCTGAAAATTCTCTATTCCAGCTTCCTGGCACCCCTGCAGACATGGACGGTCGCATCCAGAGAGGCGACTTCCTTATTGCAGTAGATGGCAAGGACGTGTCGTCAGCAGACCTCCTAGGTTGTGCCACCGCACTTAAACTATGCGCCAACAAAGCAACCATCAAGGTCAAGCGGTTCAAGACAGTTAGGTAAATGTAGCGTAGAAGAAGTTTTGGTGTCACCGTTTTTCGGATGGAAAGACCAAAATTCTAAGGACTATAAATGTGATAGTTTACAGACTATGAAAGTGTTGTTTTCTTAATCGCTAAGTAATTGAAGAAAATACGGAAGATAATGAAGGAGTTGTAAATAATATGAATCTGGACAAAGGGAATATTTGAAGATCATGGTAGGAAAGCCATAACACTAAGGATTGGAGCATCGAGGACAAGCTTGACCGAGTCAAGGAAACATCGAAAGATTTATAGAAAAGGATCAAATCAAAGTGCGTTTTATAATTATTGTTTTTTTCAAAACCAAGGACCAACGGTTCTTTGTCAAAACTTGTGTGTCACATGTTATTCATATTTTTACAGACAGATCACTTATGTATGTCGTTGATAGCGTTACTTCTCAAATAACGTCACTTTTGATTTTATCAGCTGAAGAAAGAGATTGCTCGAAATAATTTTATAGATACTCGAATATACCATACATACTTGAACGCTGACAGGTGTAATACTATGACTTAGTAAACTGTGACACCAAAACTAGGATATCTAGTATAGATTCGATAGTTTGCAGAGCAAAATACTATTATAAAATTATTATTGAACGAGTACGAAATCCATAGTTTTGGCCGAAATAACGGGGTATTGCGTATCACTCACGGACATAAGATTAGTTCGGGGCCCAAACTAAGAATAAACGACAACACGATTTGACAGTTGTCCCAAATCCCGATTTGTTATTGCACGTCCGAAAAAATTATTTGTCACTTGTTTTGATGGATCAACTACTATCGAATAGCCCTGTAACTTTGTTTACGGCCTTAGTATGCATACACACGAGCGACACTCGTCAACGGCAGAAGCAACTGCAGCCATCAACAACGTGTCGCTCGTGTGTGTGAGACCTTTGAGAGTAGACTCCTTGGTGGGGTCTGAATTCCTGGTACACTTTGCCTTAAGAGGAGTGATTTTGATCTGCAAATATATCGGTTAATAACTTAGAATAAAATCTAGGCCAAATATAATTTTACTACCTAGTTATTCAGTAGTTATTAACATCGGGTGTTGACAAGTGATTAGACAATAAATTACACTCAATCGATACATTCGTTCAGTTATACCGATTACAAAATTAATGAAAGGCTCGTTTTAATAAAAGTTTAGAAGATGTTAATATTTCGACAGCTTTAAAGGAGCATATTTACGATAAAATAATACATAATGTCATTAGTAATTCATTGCAATGTAACTTATCTTATTGCATTGTAATAAAGTATAAATATTAGAATGACGCCCCAGTTGTTTTAAAATATAAATTAGAATGATTGCCGGGAGTTGTATAAAACGCACGGAATCAGTGTAATTTATACTGTATAATACATTGATATAAGAGTTAGATTGCAATGACATACTAATGGATGGTTACGTAAATAAAAGATATCGGGAATTTGCTCTATATGATTCTGCTCTCGACGCCATAATGGAAATGGTTTATTAGTACCATGCCATTAATTTATCGTTATGGCATTACACTATATTAAATTATTATAAGTATATTTTATTGGGGCAATTACGGTAATGTTGGGAGATGAGAATATTAAAAAACGCAGCGGATTTTTTATACAGCGACAGCGAAATTGCTGCGGGCGAGAAAATGGCGCCTAATCTTTGTGTTGCCAATATAAAAATGCCGCTGCGTTTGGTAGAAATTATCATGAAATGGAATATAAACACTATCGTCATTGCCCCAATGCACCTTGCCACGGAATACGTCTAAAAAAGATTTTTTTTTGTGAAAAGTTTTATTTATCAATAAAGTTTATAGGTATCAAAAATATTTGCTATTCAATTTTAAAATTTAGTTTTGCTTAGTCTAAGATGATTTGAGATTTAGATTTATTTGCTAAGGCCGATAAAACCCTTGGTTTGTAGTTTAGAAAATGCCTCAGTATTTTAGATTTGCAGTTTTTAAATACACATTAATTCAGTACAAGCAAGTAGATTGTAGAAGTTTAAAGTTGAGGGAAAGTTAACAATCGTATTTTTTTTTTTGCAATTCATTTTTATTTTTTAATGACGATTATTTTATAATTTTACATACTGTTGTTGCTGAAATAGTACATTCATAATGTTTAGTTACCTATAGAAAATAAAGATAGCGATATTTATTTATTAGAAAAAAAAAACGCCAATTTATTTTACCTCTTAATTTATTTTCACATCAAAATACTATAGGTAAGCGCCACGTAACGCAATAATTTCGGAACACACCTAACTATACACATTATTAATAAATAGTAATAATAATAATAAAGTACACTATTACACGTTTTCACTGACAGTATGCGATACCTAAGTGAATGCTTAGTGTTACTGAAAATGCGAATAAATCTAGTCGTATCTATTAGGTGTCATCTAAGTTGCCTTTTAGCGTAGGCTTCTCCACTATCATCGCTAGAAGCTAGTGTCCTACATTACTGTGTACTGTGTGTTTACTGTGTACTTTAAGTACCGAAATAGCACTATTAGGTGACGCACTTAGCACTAAGAAAATAAAGCTCTTGACACACGAACTGCGTACGCGAAGCGAGGCGCTATAGAAATACGAAAACGATTTTTTGTAATAAGAATACCGCGTGTATCAAAAATGTGTGGTCATATTAAAGGGATTTAAGGGTGTGGTGTACCACACCACAAAAAGAAACAGACCCAGGACAGACAGGTCTACAGACCATCAAACAGAACAACTTTCTCTATGCGACCAACATCGTAATCGTGAAAAAAATATCAACTCCACCATACATTTGAGTCGAGTAGGTATTGAAGTATTGAACATGGGTCAAGGCCAGACAGGCGTGGATTTACTTTGTGTAAATTTATTTCACCACCACTGCTCTCAAAACGGTGAAGGAAAACATCGTGAGGAATCCGGCATCTCCTAGTACAAAAATTCGAAGACACGTAACATCCACCAACCCGCACTGGGCCCGCGTGGTGGATTACGGCCCGCTCCCTCTCACAGAAAGGAGGCCTGTGTCCAGGCAGTGGGAACATAAAGCTGATTATGGAAGGTCAGGGAGATGATGATGAGGTATTGTAGTTTATAGGACAGCTGATAACTTTTTGCGATTACGATGTTGGTCCCATGGAAGAAGTTGTTCTGTTTGATGGTCCCTTCAATATGACCACACATTTCTGATACACGTTGTATGTTAGAAATGTTGGCAAAGCTGTTTGATTTATGTGGCAAGAGCTTAAATACACGTCATACAGAAGGCAGGACAACTCTCATGAATTAGTTGACTGAATTTGAAGGATAGAAGACAATGTACTGTCAATTACGTAGAAGGAATGTAAGATCAGAGGCTTTAGAAAAGATCATTATGAAACAAGACAGGTTTGATTTGTTCATTGGTCTAGTGGTCGCAAGCGTTGCTGCTGAGGTCCTGGGTTTGATTTCCAAGTCGAGGAAAGTGTTATCAGGAATTTCTCAGTAGTGGCCCGGAGTCAGGATTTGTGCCCTGTTGAAGGCAATAGGCACGTCTCCTATTACATGGGACTTAAACATAACTAGTAAAATGAGGGTGTACTACAGGTACACCTCTGCCTGACCCTGTGGGGAAAACAGGCGTGATGTTATATTATGTAGACTTGAGTTTGAGTTGACGTGACCAGCTTCATGTATGACGTGAATTTTCTTAAAATAAAATAATTAACTTTAACGATTTTCTATGTAAAAAATCTTCATTGAAATGTAACTTTAAAAAAGGATTTTTCCTTGGATTGTATAATTATTTAAAGTCCTAAAACTTAGTTCCATTTCGATGTAAGAGTTAACTTAAGATTTTTGGAACACTGTCACACATCTAGGAAACAAAATGGTTAAAAATAATAATAAGCTAACAATATTTTATTATATTTATAATAAATTGTTATTACTATTTTATATAGCGTGTATCACAATTAACCAGCCATCCCATACATTTGGTTCAAGTAACTATAGAAGTTTTGTATGGGGACAGCTGATTTTTTTCGCAATTACGATGTTGGTCCCACGGAGAAAGTTGTTCAGTTTGATGGTCTGTACCACACCCTTAAATATGACCACACATTTCTGATACATGCTGTACTTATAGTAAAAAAATTGGTGACGGTGTTCAAACCCTAATTATGTAAAATTACTATTTCATAACTATTCAAACTTCGCTAATAGCTAATTTATAAACAAAAATATTATGAAAAAGCAAAACTTGCTACTTTTTATATAAATTAAAATTTAAAATAATGCATTTAAATAATGAATGGATTGCGTAGCATAATTCTAAAACATTGTAAAGTGTAAAAAGTCTTGTCCCTTTTAAATAACTACATATGTAGAAAAAATACTTTTAGCCTAAAAATAGTCCATATTTCATCAAGGTTCTAGTACGCAAGGACCAAAAGAATTGTTGCCCTACTAATGTAAAATTACTACCAAATGGTAGAAAATAAGAAAAAACTAAACAAATGCGAAAAATCGCAATTCATACGAAATAGGCAAATTTGGGCTTTGCTAGCAAAGATGCAGCATTTTATAGTACCTACATGTTTTGAAGTAAAAGGACTATTGAATAACTGGATGTCAAACTTGCTAATTTTGGTCTCTTTGTACTAGGACCATTTAGATTTTTGTAGTTCGGCCTCACATGTAGCTAAATCGTGTATAAACAGCATATTTATACTTTTTAAAGCTTTTCGAAAATAATAATAAATTGTGCCACGACAAAATTTTACATTTTAGACCAAAACAAACGTTATGGTTTTTTACTTAGAATGCTTTTTTTAAAAAACACTTTAGTCAACTACATTGAGTAATGGATCATTTGAAATGATTGAAAACGAATTGTCTCTGGTTAAAATAAAAATAATATTAAAAATAGTTTACATGCGAATAAGAAGAAATCTCCTTTATGTGAAAGGTCAACTTAATGTGCTTCGGACGTTCCAATTGTTCTCATTCATAAGGCAATTTAATTCAAGCCTCCTTTAATTATTTTTTTGTGGTAACTCCGAAATAAGTACCAGAGCAGATGTTGTACTCTGTAAAAATGTCATGGTGAAAACTTACGGGAAGTGAGTTATTCGACCTGATGCTAGAGATTGACACAACTCACTTCAAGCTCACTTTTTTACAGAATAGGTCAGCAGGTGTGAAATCGGGACTTTTCTTTAGGCAATCCTACCGTGTTAATGCTATTTATACGGGGTGAAATTAAATTAGCTAGCGAAACTCTGCAGACTTGATGGATAGCGATATCTAACAAGAAAACTCTGCAGACTTGATGGATAGCGATATCTAACAAGAAAACTCTGCAGACTTGATGGATAGCGATATCTAACAAGAAAACTCTGCAGACTTGATGGATAGCGATATCTAACAAGAAAACTCTGCAGACTTGATGGATAGCGATATCTAACAAGAAAACTCTGCAGACTTGATGGATAGCGATATCTAACAAGAAAACTCTGCAGACTTGATGGATAGCGATATCTAACAAGAAAACTCTGCAGACTTGATGGATAGCGATATCTAACAAGAAAACTCTGCAGACTTGATGGATAGCGATATCTAACAAGAAAACTCTGCAGACTTGATGGATAGCGATATCTAACAAGAAAACTCTGCAGACTTGATGGATAGCGATATCTAACAAGAAAACTCTGCAGACTTGATGGATAGCGATATCTAACAAGAAAACTCTGCAGACTTGATGGATAGCGATATCTAACAAGAAAAAAAATGGATGATGTTTTTTGCACGTCACGTCTGCGGAGGTTCGCTGGCTAATTTCATTTTAGCCTTTATATACCAATTTAAATAGTATTCCCTTAGGTTTAAGTAGAAATTTGTGATCTTCATTATTATAAATAATAAAAACTCCTTACTATTACTGTAAATGATCTAACCTTAGAGTAATGTAACTAACTCTTTTCAGTACTTATTTAGTTATAAATATACCCTTTTTCCCTGTCGTCTAAGATTCGCCTTGATAAAGTAATTTTAAACTGTATTGTAATGAAGTTTAGGTGTATATTAGAATAGTTTCAGTTTTACTAGACGCGTTCTATTGTAGGGTCTTAAGATTTTAATAAAGTTTTATTGTTGGAGTTTACCTAATAATATAATATAAACGGAAATTGTATGAGATAGTGATACTGTAATAAAACGTGCGCTTTTTTACATAATTGTTTTATTTTCTTTAAATAGGTATTTCAAATTATCCTGTCATCGACATCATCTATGTAGCGTTTTCCCAACCATATTCAGCACCATAATTGAGCTACACACTAACAATCTGAATCATTTCGAAGGATATTGCTAAAATCATATGCTATTTCATATGTTTGAAAAAATTGTCTATGTAACATCGTAAATAACGCAATTAATGTTGTTGAACTGTCAAAGTAAACACCATCGCTACTGTTATTGTGTTACGCAACTACCCCGCAAACCGGCCTCCAGTTTAACCGCACGCAGCTGATTACCAGTATTTTACATGGAGCGACTGCCTATCTGCTCTCCACAACTCAGTTACTGGGTAATATGATACCCCTTGATAAGACTGGTTGTTAGACTTTCGGGCTTCTGACTCCCCGTAACGACTGTCAAAGATCCAAGAATGATAGCTGGGACCTATGGCTCGGAAAGCCATCCACGGACTGACCGCGGCAAGCATAGCTTAACCTGCGGAGTAATTGCTTAACACACTATCAGTAGCAAGGGCTGATTTTGACAGTTCAAGAATAGAATACTCTTTATCATGTACACCATATAACTTACAGACATAAATATAGAAACTGTACAAAGGGCGGTCTTATCGCTAAGAGCGACCTTTTAAAGACAACCTTTGGATGGATATAAAAAGGGGAAGGACAGAACAACATTCATTACGTCATTTACGAACATATAAAGTAACAATGGATTAGCAATAACCTTCAAAATGGTTCAGATTATGATTGGTGAGTTTTTTATTTACGCAATTACAATGCTGATCGATCGAACCGTGCGGCTGTTAGTTAATACATGATAACTACTTTACATTTTTTGACCAGAAAATTGGTCTAGACCCAGGAAAGGAAAAAAGACGAGCAAATCAAAAGCAATCAGGTATCTTCGTTTTCACTTTATTTGGGAACTTCAAAACTTAACAGTAAGTATGTACAGGGTTAAGTATTAAGTTAGTATTAACAATGAATATTATGCAGATCTTAATCGTTAAATTGTTCGCAAATCTACGTTTTAGGGGCGAAACACATCGAACTAAGTGTAACTCGATTCAATTCAAACTTTAATGCGGGTCGGAACATGAGGCGAGTCGCTGCGCAGTAATAAATTTACGTGTCAGCGGGGGGAGGAGGGAGGTTCTGCGCAGAGAGTGGCGCACTTCAGAGCCGCCATAAAGTTTGAATCGGGCTATACTTAAGTACATTTTTAGGTCCATTGTAAAACCTTATTCAGGTTTTTACATTGCTAATACTGGAAGACTGTCAGCCTATATATATAAATCTAAAACATCATTTCAGGCAATGGAAATAAACATAGCCACGAATTTAGTTTTGCACCGACTAAAGGTTGACATAGCAAGTACCAAGAATGACGCTACAAACATTAACGCTGCTTTCCCACTTGCAACATGTTTGCCAACAAAACTTCCAACATAATGAAGACGAGTAACAAAAGGTGATGTAACACAGGTAACAAGCGTTCGTAGTGAATTGGTAAGTTGGGGAACTTTTATGGATTAAATTGCAAGAGATCATTGTTTGTTGTTGGCGTGTTTGTACAAGTGGGTGGGTACGCAGCTTTTTTTATTTGCCATTAATGTCCCACTGCTGGGCAAAGGCCTCTCTGCTCTTCTCCCACCTCTCTCTGTCCAGAGCTGCCAAGGACCAATGTTTATTAAAGAATTCCAGCTCATTTCGCCACCTTCGTCTGGGCCTGCCGCGATGTCATCCCATTGGCTCGTAAGTTTGGCCCATTGATCGTTTACAATGCTTTAGAATTATCAAAGTAGTGTACTTACTTGTTATTAAATGTTTAGTAAATCTTAATTAGTCTAGTTTAGATATTGCACTAAACCAATTTATTTAATTTATTTCAAATCAAAGTGTATCCCAATAATGAGTGTTTCGCCGCAATAATGTAATGCAATGACTAGACAATAAAATTAAGTACTAACAATTAAATAAGGTAGGATCATAATGTTAACTTAATTCTAACAATAATTAACTTAAATCACAAATTGTTCTGAGCAACAATCAAATTATAACTAAGTTATTTTGGTAATTTGCTTAGAATTGTAGTAAAAGAAAGTTTTGGACGCGTCACTGGTAAAGGATATAAGTAGGACAAGTAAAAGATATTGAAATAAAGAACAATTCAAGAAATGGTCTTCCGAATCGAGAATTGTTTTCGCTCAATCCAGAAGATTAACGATCATAGAAAAGAGTCAAGCGACAATAGTTTAAGGTGAAACGGAAGCCCTCTAAGTACATCCTATATTGAATGACGATTTTCATGAAATTCAATAGGATTACATAAATGACCTTAGAGGGTTGTATTGATGGTTTTAGTGCGCCCCGCCTTTTCACCCTCATACGTTTCGATCCCGTAGGAATGTCGGGATAAAAAGTAGCCTATGTGTTAATCCAGGGTGTCAGCTACCTCCATACCCAATTTTATCAAAATTGGTCAAGCCGTTTGTGCGTGAAGAAGTAACAAACACACTCACAGGCTTTCGACTTTATAATATTAGTGTGATGATTCTATTAATACGTATTTGTTATGGTCGTGAATCATATTTTAATCAACATACAACCAGACACTGACATGGAAATTGCAAAAAACATAAGAAAAATGGAATTTCGTGGGTTATCCTTATCGCATACCCCTTAAAGACTATCCCTAATTCTTAAATAAAAATGTCGCGTTCATAAATAAGTTACCTACTTTTTGTTCGGAAAACCGGAAAGCGCCCAGCGCGTCAAAAAAACTCTGTTCGGGCTCTCGGCACGTTGAAAATCCAATGCGTGACAAAAAATCACCGTGGGAAAACAGCGCCGGTGCGAATCGGAGCTTCCTAATCATCGAACATAAACGCAACGATTACGTATTCGCGTGACGATCACTTTTTTTAGCACGCGGACTAAGGTAATTTTTAATTATAACCTTGAACAAAATACTACAACATACATAATTTTTGTTCTTAGATTTGATTAAAAGTCACAGTATCCAAGTGAAATTAGAAGTCAATTTATACTTTACTAGATGACCTAAAATCTTTTTTTTTTTAATTGACCCACACTATTTAAGACTCTTAAATTTACATTTAAGTACAGGACCTTTTTAAGAACCTACTTCAAGGTCAAACACGTCTTTATCTAAATCAATTCATCCGTTCCTGAATAAAATGGCAACAGTTATACACACAACCATAGTTAAATCGTATTTTACATTAAACATAGTAACAAGAAAATCTTACAAAGGCACAGTTTTAATAGTACATTATGATATAATAGAATACGTAAGTCGAACGTATCGTATACTATTTTAAAACGCTGTGTAACCTAAACCCGCACTTAAGTCACGCTTTTCTGTTTAAATATGGACTACTTAAGTCACAGAACAGCATGACTTAAGTGCGGGTTTAGGTCACACAGTGCTATAAAATTAATTTACAATCTCTCATTAGAATTCTTTTTTATAACTAAAGGCTTTAATCTACTGCGAAGTTTTACCAGGCGCTTGCTGACTTTCCCCGAAGAATTTGTCGTTGGGTTCCTCAAATCAGGCATCGACTTACTTTCGTGGACGGGCAACGGTTCGGTTGTTTTTAATCCAGTTCCATAGTACCTTGGCATACTGTAGTCTTCCTGATACATCATTGCTGATTGCTGTTTTATACTCTGTAAGCTTGTGTCTCCCTTGTATTCCGGCAATGCTGGCACCTCAGCAAAGAATCTTGGTAGATTGTTACTCTTTATTATCGGAGTGTCAGGCAGTTGGCTCAGTTTCAACTCTTCCGTGGCTAACATAACTCCAACCATTGATTTGCTCTTAACTAACGGTGGTTTTTCTGGTGCGAAATGTTCAGAAATATTCAAGAACGATGCACTTCGGTGTGGTACTCTTGATAAAACCTTGTTCAATTTGCTCGGATCTATGTTCTTCAAACTATCGACCCTGCTTAGCATTGGCCTCGATAATTTCCCGCTGCTGTCAACTCTATCCAAAGTCTTGACGCTAATACTTCTTGGGAACTCATTATCTACTCTCATCCTTAGAATGCCTTTCACACTCTCAACTCTTGGTAAAGAGAAAGCAGATGGTACAGCCAAAGAAGAAATTGGGCCATAATGGTAAATAGGACTGAGAGTTGTGATCTTAGTTTCATCTTTAATAGTAATAGTACTAGGTTTAATAACGTCTTGTTTTATAACTGCTACGTTCATTGTCAGACCTTCCTCGGTATCCTGGCTTTGTCGATCACTGTCCTCTTCTTCGTCAATCTTGAACATGTCGTGGTTAGTATGAAGTTCATCTTTGAACATAATTTCGAAGTCAGTGACTGGTGAATTAATCTCGTCTTCGAAGTAGACCTTGGTCCTGTTGGGCCTGTCTGATAGGTAGTCGGGTTCGGACTTGGTCTCCAGCTCGTCCAGCGAGTTTGTGCTCGCCGTTTTAGCTTTTAATTCTTGGTCGTCTCTAAATATTAGAGATTTAGAGAATACCTGAAAAACAAAAGAGAGTATGTTAGTGTTACTAGAAATTCACTTTAGTTTTGTAGCTAGTATATTATTTTGAAACTTGAACTTGGTTCACAGATGAGGGAACATCACGTCGCAGTGTCGATATCGTGAGTGTCAGTTGTCGGTGTCATACATGTCAGGTGACGTTGTCGCAAGTGACAGGTGTCAGTAACATGAGTGTCAGCTAGTGTAAGTATCGTGAATGTCGGGTGTCGTGAGTGTTAGATGTCGCGAGAGTAGTTTCGGTGTCGCGAGTGTGTCAGGTGTCAGTGTCTCGAGAGTAAGGTGTCAGTGTCGATGCGTCAAGTGTCTGGTGTCATCAGTGTGAGGTGTCGGTGTCACGAATGTCTCATGTCGGTGTCGCAAGATTCAAGTGTCGGTGTCGCGAGTGTCAGGTAAAAGTGTCGCGACTGTGTCTGAGTGTCATGTAACTTGAGTTGTCTGTAATCTTGCACCACTTTCTCACCTCATAAAGCTTGTCAGCATGCAAGGGCACCTCGTTGACCTCCCTGCCGGCGATGGCTCGCGGAGGCAGGTGGTTGTTGTTGACCGGCTGCTCAGTGACCACGCTCTCGAGGCTTGCTCCATTGTTGACGTGGCCGTTCGTATGGACTTCATCATCTTCTAGTCTGGAAAGAGATTAAAGGGAGATATTGATAAAGAGTTCTCATAAAATTTTTGGTGAGATCTTAAATAAGAGGTTCGAATATCTTTAGAGGCTCTTATATGTTAGACCGAATCTCGAAATCCCGAATCACTTACGCTATCCCGAATCACGCTATCCTATTGCGAGATACACGAGATGGGTGATCGGTTTTAGGGTAAGATGCAGAGACGAAACTCTAGCTTCCATCTGTCAAAATTACGCCAAAATGCATTGATTTTATCAGATCGAAGAGTAAGTATAGTATAGTATATACGCTAAGTTTCATCTCTTTATGTACTTACATTAAGTCTTAACGTAAAAACCATAGTGCCTCAAATTGTACGCAAGACGGTGAATGGTTTGGTAAAACATAATTGACACAATTGTAAGCTTGGCAAGGAGTGGCTTGCCGGACTTTGTGTTTGCCAGTAGCTTCAACCAGGAAGACGTGTCAAAGGAGCTTCGGCAACCGTGTGCCGCCATCGACCGTATTATCGCCTCATTAACAGTTTCCTAGAGAAGAGTGGTGAAAATTATGACAGCGAGGTTTGACTATACGGTGTCAATAAACGCTCTCTAGGAAATACACAAACTTACTTTCATAATGTTTTATGCTACTAACTACGCTTCGCGTGCTCTCTCTCACACACCGCTCGACGTCTCTATTCTCTCTACGTTTCTATGCTACGGTTCGGAAAAATGTACTGAATCCACGGTAACAGGATGCGCGACAATGTTCTTGCCACCACCCTGTATAAATCACAGCTGAACTATTTTTTTACTCAACTGTATACTTACTTAAGTATACAGTTGAGTAAAAAAATAGTTCAGCTGTTCACAAGCAAATGTAATGTTATGCACATATACCTAATCCATACTGTGACATTGAGATCAGTAATATTATGTCAATAATATACCTACCTAATGTTTTATACAGGGTTATTGGAAAACACCAACAACCTCTTAAGAGGTCATTGTACTCATCATTATGAACAACTTTTACTATGGGACCAAACTTGAAATTGCGAAAAATAAATCAGCTGTTCCCTACATTTAAGTTCGTATAACTCGTCAAAATGTAGGGAACAGCTGATTTTTTTTCGCAATTTCAAGTTTGGTCCTATAGTAAAAGTTGTTCATAATGATGAGTACAATGACCTCTTAAGGGGTTGTTAATGTTTTAACAAGAAACCTGTAAGTATACGAAACCCTTCCTGAAAGTATGTAGATCAAGTTAATGAAAGAAACATCAAAATTGGTTCATTAGTTTTTGAGAAAATCACGGACATACATGCATTCTGGTCTAATACAGAACCTCCTTTTTTGAAATTGGTTAAAAATACTTAATATCCGCATGTAAACCCATGCTTATCACTAGTGTGACAGCTAAATGACTGTTGACGTTGATCTTACATGGTTCTCTAAAAACAGGCACAAACAATGATTTATAACACAATGCCACTTTACAATGGTATTTGCATATCTTTTATTATGGAACATGCATATTTTACATGTCAATCAAACTTCACTCTTCACGTTTTCCGGGTAGGCAGAAAGCCATGGGTAATTGCGTAATATACATGAAAAGGAATCGATCGCGATGCTTTTCATTTTGACAGTTCACCCAAGCTCATTGCGATTTTACGTTGTTGAGCAGACGAACTTTTGTAACCTATGAAGCAATGGATTAAAACGTTCCTTTAAAACCCTTGGATTTTGATTAAAACACACACACACATGCGTGTGTGTCTTAACACGCTACTAGCTGCTGCCCGCGACTTCGTCCGCGTGAAATTTCTAGTTCCCCCGCCCCACCCCGTCGCATTGTATCACCTACCCGCAGTGTCACTTCGTTTTCGCTTAGCGTTCTTTCTGATGTTATTTTCATTTTGCTCGGCTCCTAAGAGTCCTAGCGTGATGTTAAAATATAGCCTTCCTTAAGAATTGAATTACTTATCAAATTTAATATATTTTTTTTAATCCAACTGGTTTTTCTAGTGATTAGAACGTTCTAACAAACCAAAAAAAAAAACTCTTCAGCTTTATTATTATAGGCCGACCGCTTGACTGAGTCGTTGCCTGAAGTAACTGCGCTGTGCGGGAGAGGTGACAGTCACAAGTTGACGAATCACAGCTCTCGTCACGTCACCACACCCCTCCCACACCGAGCTGCTACCTCAGGCAACGCCTGTAGTATACATTAGGGTATATAGGCTCGCCCACTATCATGGGACTTAAACAAAACTGGCGAAATGTGAGTGTACAACTCTCCCTGACCCTTTGGGGAAAAAAGGCGTGAATGTTATGATAATAGCAAAATCTAAAGTCATTTATTCAAACTAGGCTGAGAATCAGCACTTTTCGAACGTCAAAATTACAAAAGACAATTCTCCAAAACGCCTGCCCTTCACCACTTCCTAGTGCTTTCGCTGGAGAGAAGTGGTGCAACAAACTCCCCAGCAGCACAGCTGTCTGTTCAGTTAGAAAATACTTGATGTATACAATACTAGAGCAAAGTAATTAACATTACAGGACACAGAACATTGAATTTAATTATTTGTGTGTGCTATTTCTAGCTATAATAGGATTCAGGGTGACTTCTTCTTTATTTCAATAAAAATGCGGATATATTAAATTGATCTATTCTTGAACAAAGCTTAAAGTGAAGTAGTACAAAAAAATGGTAGTTGAAACTTAAAGCTAACCGTATACATGGAGTATTAGGATTGGTTACAAAAAGCAACGCGATTGGCTCTCCATGACGTGATAGGCGGTCATCATTGGTTGATGAAGATGACGTGGTTATAGGTGCGTTCATAAGCTTGAACATCCTCCCCGGCCTTGGAAGTGGTAACTTTCAAGCGACTCGAACCAGGCGATCCCGCTGCAGCTACTCATCTTGAATTGGCAGAGGGCAGATCTTGGAAAAAGCTCGTCGTACGATGCCAGAAGCGGTTTGGATATCGGCAACCCTGGCCACTCCATCCTTGCCTGGAAAAACGTCAACAATACGTCCTAAACCCCATTTTAGTGGAGGCTGATTGTCATCCTTCATAAGGACAAGCGTGTTCTTCTTCAGACAATCTTGGTTTTCTCTCCATTTTCCTCTGGTCTGCAGTTCTGAAACGTACTCCTTAGACCAGCGGCTCCAGAAGTGCTGACGGATTTGTTCGACCCTCTGGTAGCGTGTCAGGCGGTGCGTAGGCACGGCGGTGACGTCAGCGCAGACAGGTGCAGTCATCGGACGGCCAACCAGGAAATGAGCAGGGCTAAGAGGGAGATAGTCATGCGGATCTGTGGACATAGGAGTCAGTGGGCGGGAGTTCAGTATGGCCTCGACTTGTGTCAACACCGTGCTGAGCTCCTCGAACGTTAAATGCGCATTGCCTACTACACGTCGCAAGTGGTGTTTACAACTCTTAACCCCGGCCTCCCACAGGCCTCCAAAATGACTGGCGTAAGGAGGAATCATTTTAAATTTAATATTTTGAGCTGTGGCGTACTCTTTTATATCGTCAGAACAACTGGTAAGAAATTTGTTGAAATCATTCATTAAGCCAACAAAGTTCCTTCCATTGTCAGAAAATATTTCAGCCGGTTTACCTCGGCGTGAAATGAAACGTTTTAATGCTAATAAATATGCTTCTGAAGTGAGATCGCTGACCAATTCTAAATGTACCGCGCGCGTCGTAAAACATATAAATAAACAAACGTATGCTTTTACGGTTCTAGCACCTCTGCCCTTTCGGTTCAATACAAGCAATGGCCCAGCGTAATCTACGCCGCAATGTATAAACGGGAACCCATAATCTAATCTTTCCTTTGGTAAATCAGCCATTTTTGGTGTAACTATTTTGCCTCGCATACGTACGCACTTTACGCACTTATGACAGGTCTGACGTGCGAGATTTCTACCACCTAATGGCCACCACGCTTCCCTGATAGTAAACAATAACATCTGTGGACCTGCGTGCATCAACCGGTTATGCTCATATCGGAATAACAACAATGAAAGTTGATGTTTACCAGAGATTAATATGGGGTGTTTTTTATCAAAATTAAAGTTGGGACTGTTTTTTAGACGACCTCCAACTCGAATCAATTTATTTTCATCAATAAATAAGTCTAACTTTGCTAAGTGAGTCTGTGTTTTGTTTACTTGTCCCTTTCTAAGAAGTGAATCGCGCGCATCGGGGAATGACTCACGCTGCGACAAGCTAGCGAGCGTTGTCGTAGACTTGTTTAGTTCTGATGTACTCAACGGCCCCTTCCACCGATCGTCTTTACAACGCGTGTTATGTATAAAGCGGAGTACATAAGCGGCAGCACGCTGCATGCGGTTATACTGAGAAAACCTGGAAAATGGAAATAAGTTTTCTTCAGTTGTTTGACGGGTGAGAAGTGTGTGTGCGTCGTGACTTTTGAGCTCAGGTAAATTTTCTGTCGATATTTTTATGCGTGTTTCTTCATTTAAACTATCGAATTTAGGGTCATGCAAAAAATGTGGCCCTGACCACCATAAATTGTTGATGTTCAGTGCATCTACACTTTGACCTCGCGACACTAAGTCGGCGGGGTTATCTATACCACTAACATGTCGCCACGAATGGCCTTTTGTCAGTTCGTGTATCTCCCCGGCCCTATTCTGGACGTAGGTTTTTAACATGTTAGGTGGAGTTTGTAACCAACTTAATACAATAGTCGAATCCGTCCAGAATACGACTTTATCAAAACTCGATCGCAGCGAACCCCTAATTTTTTCATATAATCTTGCGCCCACCAGCGCCCCACACAGCTCGAGCCTAGGTATAGTCATAACAGGCTTTATAGAAGCGACCCTACCCTTTGAGCATAACAATCTTACTGTGACGGTGGATGCGTTATCAATCGTACGAACGTAGGCGCAGGTGCCATAGGCTGCTTGTGACGCGTCGGTAAATATGTGCAGTTCAGTGTTTACAGGGTGTTCGCACATCACAAAACGAGGTACTCGAATTTTATTGAGCATAAACAAATTATTGATAAACCGTTTCCAGACTTGCGTGACGTCATCCGGTAATGGTTGATCCCAATCGAGTTTAAGCAACCAACACTTTTGCAACAATATCTTTGCTTGTGTAATAACTGGACTCAATAAACCGAGCGGGTCGTAAATTTGTGATGCACCTGATAATATTGTGCGTTTAGTGATCGGTTTTGTGTTAAAATCAAACTGTGTGTGGAAATATAATTCGTCACAATGTGGGTACCATCCCAACCCTAACGTTTTGCTGTGTACATGCTCACCTAATGAGAAATCTTTTGCGTTATTGGGCATGTCTACACAACTGGAATCTGCATTGAAATTGTACACCCACTTACGTAGCGGAAAACAGCCGGTATGTAAAACTTTTGCCGTATCATTACAGATCTGAATTAATGTACTTTTATCGTTGTTTCCACAAATTAAGTCATCAACGTAAAAGTCTTCGCGAATAGTTCGTGCCACATCAGGATCGTCACATTCCTGTGCTAATTGTTTCAGACACCTGCAACTAAGAAACGGCGCAGACGCGGTACCATATGTCACCGTGTTTAACTGATAAATACCTAAGGGATCTGACTTGTTTTCGCGCCATAAAATCAACTGAAGGTCACGTTGTTCTTTATCAATCAACACCTGCCTATACATTTTTTCTATGTCTGCGCAAGCTACATACTTGTTCTCTCGGAATCGCAGTAAAATAGAAATTAAATCACCTTGTATAGGTGGTCCGACGTACTGTAAATCATTTAACGACCTTCCCGAACTTGAAGCTGCGCTTGCATTATATACAACACGCAGTTTTGTTGATGTGGCATGAGGACGAAAGACGCCGTGATGGGGCATGAAATAATGCGGGGTTCCGTATGTGGTGATACGACTCATATGACCTAAAGTTTCATACTCGTTCATAAATTCCGTGTACAACTTTTTATATTCTGGATAACGTTCCAGCCGTTTTTCCAAAGCATAAAAACGTCGTTCAGCTTGTGCGAATGTATCACCTAACGTGTCAGGTTCATATTTGAATGGTATGCGTACGATAAATCTGCCATCAGCTGTGCGCTTCATGGTATTATGGAAATGATTCTCGCACGCACGCTCATCGTCGCTGCGTGAGTCAGCTGATTTGGTGCTAATAGGTAACTCTTCGAGCTCCCAGAAGCTGCGGACTTGTTTATCTAAAGATTGAATATTATCTATAGATTGCGTGAAATTACAATTTACACGATTAGATTTTCGCGGGTAGTCTAAAACAGAACCTGAAATAATCCACCCTAACTTTGTGTTAATAATGTAAGGGCCATTATTTAGTTTTATTTTCCCTTCAGTCAGCAGGTCCCAAAATAGATTCGCACCTATTAAAATATCAATTTTTTGGCTTTCATTGAAAGTGGGATCGGCTAACACAATATTGTCAGGTAGACTGAACTTTTTCCGTGGCAAAGTAAAGTTTGGCAAATTGGAAGTAATTCCGGGTAAAACTAAACATTGTACATGTGTGGCAAATGTTTTATCCAAAGAACGCAGTTCTATATTGCAATACTTTGTGCACTGCGTCACGGAATAAGCTACTCCTTGAACATTTTGAGTGGACTTTATTAATTGCACGTTTAATTTGTCACATAACGATTGTGTAATGAAACATCTATCACTGCCGTTGTCTAAAATTGCGCGTACTTGGTGTAAATTACCTAATTTATCAGGTATTTCGACTAGAGCAGTAGATAACAACACAGATTCATATTGCTCGGGTGACGATTGCGCGTTTATGTCTGGGTGAGCATTATTTACCTGGATTGAATAGCTTTGTGACTGTGCGTGTGTATGTGACGTATTGGAACTAGAGGCGGGGAGATCCACAGCGGCCGGCACCTCAGCTACCGAGTGCAGGGCGACCGAGCGGTTGTGTTCTTGGCTCCCGACCACAATATCACATATTAATGAATTATGTTTTTTCTCACATCTTCTGCACGGACCGTACCTACACTCGGCAGCTGTGTGGCCGCTACGGAAACAGTTCTCGCAAATTTCGTGCCTGTGTACCAGCTGTTTTCTGTCTTGCAAACCAAGATCGAGGAACTTTTGGCATGAATATAAAGGATGCGATGCATTACACATACAACACGTTCGTTTGCGAGATTGTTTGGTTTTAGTGTTAGTGTTGGTGTCCGGTTTTTGTGTAACTATGTTACAATTAACTTTCTGTGTGGAAGAATTGTTGGAAGGTTTATTTTGTGTTGAATTGGCTTTGGGTGAACTGTGTGAGACGGAGTGTGAAAGTGTTTCTAACATATCTGCTTTCTGCCTAAGAAATTTCATTAAATTATCCAGTTTAATGCGTTTAGAATCATCCGTCACTGATAAAGTATTCTTATATTGTTCCCACTCGCGTTCAGTAGTTTGGTCGAGCTTGGAAACAACCATATGTATAATTAATATGTCCCAATGCTCGATACTTTCGCCGAGTAACTTCAAAGCGCGTAAATTTTTTAGGGTTATGTCAATAAGTTTCCTTATCTGCGGCGATGATTCTTTTGTGACTGACGGCATGGAAAATAAAGATTTGACGTGCTTCTGAGCAAGAAGTGTAGAATTATCGTAACGATTGAGAAGTAATTCCCATGCAACAATGTAGTTATCTGCAGAAAACTCAACTGAATCGATCACTAAGCGAGCAGAGCCTTTTAATGACGATTTAAGGTAGTGAAATTTCTGTATTTTAGGAATAGATCGGCAATTGTGAACTAGGGATAAAAATATATCGCGATATTCTAGCCAGTGCTCGTACGAACCGTCATATTCAGGCAGAGATATAGTAGGTAGTTTAACAGACGACGTTTGAATTGAGTGGTTATCGGCTAATACATTTGAATTATCAGCTTTCTCATCTTCATTGTTAATTAAACATTGCGCTTTAGCTAATATTGAATAATATTCAGAATCAAAACTATCTCGTTCTTCTAATGCTTTTGGAATGTCTGTTTCGGACGTGGTTAATGTTTCAATTTTGTATTGAACGTCATCGAATAACGAGTATAGTTCTTGAATGCCTGAAACACGCAATTGCAACTCCATGCGCTGCCTAACAGTTAAAACGTTACCGTCTAGAGCTTCTACATGTTTTTTAAAATTAGTGAGAGACCTTTTGATGTGACCTCTTCTATTATTAAGCTCTTTAATTTTCTCCTTAGCGTCAGTCATTCTGGAATGGTGTGGAAGTACTCACGATTAAACAGGTGCGCGATATTCACAGCAGCTGAAGCGGTGATTGAAGCTTCGGTTTCAGCTTGAATGTGAAGTAGGCAACCGACACGTAGCGGTCACGCGGAGGTGGTTCAACACTGGAATTTAGCACAAAAACCGAGATCACACAGGGGAATGGACAGGTTTTGGATATTCTGGTTGGCTCGTCTCACCAAATGCGCTGCGATGCTGCTGATGATGATTGACGAGGATCTTGCGTTGATCAATGCCCAACCGTCGTCGTCGTATATCCAAATTCTTGATCGCTGATGTCCGACTCGAAGGACCAAATTATGTGTGCTATTTCTAGCTATAATAGGATTCAGGGTGACTTCTTCTTTATTTCAATAAAAATGCGGATATATTAAATTGATCTATTCTTGAACAAAGCTTAAAGTGAAGTAGTACAAAAAAATGGTAGTTGAAACTTAAAGCTAACCGTATACATGGAGTATTAGGATTGGTTACAAAAAGCAACGCGATTGGCTCTCCATGACGTGATAGGCGGTCATCATTGGTTGATGAAGATGACGTGGTTATAGGTGCGTTCATAAGCTTGAACAATTTGCCATATGTAAGCTAGACACGCCAATATACCACAATAAAAAAATATATATAATATACAAATACAACGAAATCTATACGTACTCAAGCAAAAAAAAAACAAAATTAAAAATTTAAACAAAAAAAAATCATCTGAGATAAGTGATGCATGGAAGATTTATCATGTTTGTATCAATTATATTTTAATGGTTCCAACGTGACTGCTTTTTATATTGCTTATCAATATAAAGATGACACCACAATAGACGAAGATGATACCTGCATTTGACGTTACATAACATGCATAATCAGTGTCTAATGTTCCCACTGCTGGGACACAAGCCTCCTCTCTGAGAGAGGGAGTGAGCTGTAATCCACCACGCGGACCCAGTGCGGGTTGGTAGATGTCACGTGTCTTCGAATTTTTGATTCCAGGACATGCCGGTTTCCTCATGATGTTTTCCGTCACCGTTTTGAAAGCAGTAGTGATGAAATTAAATACACAAAGTAAAGTGATGCAGACACTTTACTTTGTGTATTGTGGGTTCGAACTCACGACTACTAGTAAGTCGGGGTCAATACCACTGGGCCACCACTCCTGCTTATTAATATTTTTGGAAGTGTCAAATAGGAATGAAAATCATTAAATAATTATATTCAAAATACATACATGTCACACACCCATTTATACTAGGTACTTTTGTGCGCGGAAAGGTTGACTAAAATTCAAAATGGCGGCGGCTGGATATGCCAGCTTCCATAGAAAAATGTCCGAACCCCTTTGAATTTCGCGGGCTACCTCAGTCCTTCACCTTTGAGATGATCGATCTTGAATCGAATCTATGATTATTACCTACACAAACCGATGGACAACCTAGGCTTGCAATTATTAACTAGGTAGGTACTGGTTTTTTAACTACTCTAGTCAATGAGTTAATTCAAGCATGTAAAGGCTCCTTCAAACAGGCGCGACACGACACGTGACACAAAGGCACCGCAAGTCGCGCAACGAGCGGTGCCATTGTGTCACGCGCGATTATATCGCGTGTCGCACCTGTTTGTAGGAGTCTTAATGATGGTGCAAAAAACGATAATTATAATTATTTTCCTCAAATAAATTATAAGAGATGTACCTTACTTACACGTGAGTTCACAAGTAGGTATTATTAGTCAAGTAGGTTATATTGTTATTTCTCAATAAATTGTAACATAACTCAAACTCAAAGCGTTTATTTCAAATATACCAATTAAGTTAACTTATTATTAAGTTCTAATCTGTGTTTCCTTATTATTACGCTACTGTTTGTTGTCCCTAAATAAATAAATAAATTACAGGCACTTTTGAATTGTCGCTCCACCCAGAGCGGGAGGAGTCATTTGATGATTTCCCATCCAGGAAAAAAAAAGCGGTCTCGGTCAGTCAGAAAGATGAGGTTGTCCATTCCAAAGCGTAGTGGAGAAGAACGGGCAAGATTCTCCACGGACACTCTTTTAAATTATATTGTTACAAAAATATTAGTTAAGTACATCATTAATATTGAATTTATAAATACATGTGAGAACGATGCAAAAAAAGAAGTACACGTTATAGCGTCCAGAGTTCAGAAAATAGTAAAATAAAGGCTCCTAAAAACAGGCGCGACACGACACGCGACATAAAGGCACCGCAAGTCGCGCAACGAGCGGTGCCTTCGTGTCGCGCGCGATTATATCGCGTGTTGCACCTGTTTGTAGGAGCCTTAAAACAAACCAAAAATAAAATAATTAAATATAAGCCGAGGCAGCTAAGTGATGATCAGCCCCAACTGACGGTGCCCGTTCACGAAAATGACGCATGGGTCAGCACCATTCAGCTCAACCATTTCGAAGGGAGCTGAATGATTCTACACGCGCCACCGTCAGCAAGACATTTGAGTGAGAATGACATACTATCAGCCGCCAGGGCACATTCAAATCAATAAATGACATATTATTCGGTGAATGGTAGCTCTATATAATAGTACATAGAAGTTACACCCGTGCTATGTAATTATATAATACAAAGGAGATTGAGTTTATACAATGCAAAGATAGTCTTACAATCTTCAGCAGCTCCAACAGTATTTTCAAATGTTAATCAATTAGTTGTGGTTGTGGAGCAGGACCGCAGCCTTTATAAGGCAAGGAAAACCACTTCACACCAGGCATTACAGGGACTCAAGATATCAGTTTAAATAAACATTATTTTATCTTTTACAAATAAATACTAAGTCAACAACGTAAATTCCTCGTTGTTTAAATAGTTTGTTCTAACTTCTGTGTAAGTCCAGCTATTTGTTCTATTATCTGACGGAGAAAATGATTTAAGGATCCTTCAAACAGGCGCGACACGCGATAAAATCGCGCGCGACACAGAGGTACCGCAAGTCGCGCAAAGAGCGGTGCCTTTGTGTCGCGCGCGATTATATCGCGTGTCGCGCCTGTTTGTTGGAGCCTTTATTGTTGTTGTACTATATACACTTCTGTCCAACCATTCGGGTTTACAAGGCGGCGTGATGTTATGTTTTTTTTCAAGGTCTTCAAATTCAAATTCAAATAGTTTATTTTCTCTTCACAAACAATGGTATCATAAAAATTAGACAAGCTAGAATCTAGTTTGTGAGAGACTGGTGTCTGCACTAGGAATACCTGTATAGCAGATCACCAGGGTCCCACCACACGGTATGAGAACATAAATTACTTATTTAGTAAATGTGAAGGGATAAAGGGCATAACATAAACTCAATGAAAAACACAGATTAAGAACAATAAAACAAAAAGAGAAGTACGTCGAAAGGTGATCTACTATGTGTAGGGAAAGTACGGGGTTGGACTATTTTGGATGGGTTAGTAAATCCTCAGTTGCTTCATAATCTAAACCAAGGAGCCAATCAACCAGAGTAATCTTACACGCCTTTGTTGTTAGATGATAAATATTTGTAAGACGATTTAATTTATTATATAAGTGGGAACCTAAGAAAGTATAAAACCTTTGAGAGAAACTTGTTCTTAGACCTTTAGTCGTATTGCAGACAGAGTATTTTCGGCGTTTACCTGAGGTAAGGGAGGGATCATATGTATGTTAAGGAGGAATGCTTCTTGAGAACAGTATATAAAACAAAAAGTTGCCTCACTGACAAGACTTTGAAGTGTTTGTAAAGCTCTACAGTAGGATACAAGTATGGCAGAAAACATGCTACTTTCAGTACCATCCTTTGGGCTCTTTCCAATTTTAAAATGTTAGATTTCGGAGCACCACCCCATGATGTTATGCAGTATGTCAGAAGAGACTGACACATTGCATAGTATACCCACCTAATAACTTCCACGTCAGCTACGTGACGGAGGTTTTTGAAGAGATAGATTAACTTGCGAATTTTCATCGTGAGGCTGTCTATTTGTGGTTGGAAACTTAAGTTATTATCTATTATAATTCCAAGGTACTTAATAGAGGTAGTCTTTTGAAGAATGGGACAGGAGCAGGAGTTAGAATTTGTGTCAGTGCAAGAGTGTGCTTTAATTTCAAAATGAGATAGCAATTCATTAGATTTGTTAGTGAGGGAGAAGGCTATAAACTTGGTTTTATCGACGTTAAGGGTAAGGACATTATCTTTTAACCAAGCCAGGACCGTATCAAAACCTTTTTGTGCGTAATGGTAAACACCAGCCCATGAGTCTGCTGTGAAAAGTAGCGCCGTATCATCGGCAAAAGAAATGATTTTACCATGGGGTAGTTGAAGGTTACATAGATCATTAATATACGCAAGAAAGAGGGAGGGCCCGATTACACTTCCCTGAGGTACACCAAAGGTGACAGGTAGATCATCACTAACATAGTTACCTATTCTAACCCTCTGGAACCGATCAGATAAATAGTCCCGGAAAAGTTTTAATGGTAGACCCCTGATTCCCATATTTTCCAGCTTGTTCAATAGGTTGGGTACAGAGACTGTGTCAAACGCTTTGGCCAGATCTAGAAATATGACAAGTGCCTTCTTTTTACTATCAAGACTATTAACAAGATGATCTGTCAGCTCATGAACAGCGTCGGCACAAGATTTTCCAGCCCTGAAACCAAATTGACCCTGTGAAATGAGGTTATTGTGTTCAAGGTAATCGGTCAGTCTGCTGTTCATAAGGCATTCTAGTAATTTAGAAAGAGTGGGTAGAATGGAGATCGGCCGGTAATTGTTGACACAGCCTCTGTCCCCAGCCTTGTGGATAGGATGAACGAGAGATTTTTTTAAAGGTAACGGAAATATGCCTGTTGATAAAGATAGATTAAACAACTGGTTAAGCGGAGGAATCAGGTAGTTCTTGTAATGTTTAAGGAACCGAGCAGAAATGGGGTCAACACTTTCAGAGCAGGTATTTTTAAGGTTACAGATGAGGGAGTCTATCTCCTTTTCATCTGTAGGAAGAAAAGCCAATGAGTGTGGATGAGCAACAGACGTTCTGGTAGGGGTAGGGACATACTCTTATTTCATGATAGGCACTCAAACTAATTCGGGTTAGGTTAGTTATGGTGTAAACCATTTATAACTCAAAAACGGCTGATATGATCTTTAATTTATTTAGTGGATTAGTCTCCGCCGCGAATAGCAGAAACATGGGAAAAATTCACGACAAAAATTTCGGATAATCTGCGGCGTTTGCAGAAATAGCGGATAAAGCAAAAGGGTCCAGATTGAGATGGTACTGTTATGTACTGACGCCAGCACTTCAAGCTACCTGAAACTGACAAATTTTCCCAATCAACTTTGAACCTAATGCTTTAGCGATAAAGTTGAAAATCCATTTAAAAAAATTGACGGATTGTAATAGCTTGGTGTGCTACGACGAACAGATGACCATGTCGTGAAAAAATGCCTTTCCATGGCTACAAAGAAAAGGGGTAAGAGGAAAACCTTAAACCACATGGATGACGAAGGTCATCCATGTGGCACTTGCGGATGATGACGCACAAGACTGAAATAAATGGCGTCGCATGATTCGGGAAAGTCGACCCCGCGTAATGGGAAAAGGCGAGGCCAAAGAAGAATCTGAGGCCGTACGAACTTCGCCTGATCAACTAGTTCTATACTAGTGGCAGTTTTTATTTGCCTGGGATGGGAAGTGAAATGGTAGATGCGGGAGAAACTAGAGTTTACAAAAGTGCGCGCAAAATATGTCTGCGCGCGGCCTAAATCGGAAATAATGGTTTGCCGCAATCTTGACGTGTATGTTAAGAGACGTGTTAAGAGAGTGTTCTGTATTCCGTGTTTTCCAAAGTAAATAATCGCCATCATTACGCCGAAAATGCTGGCAGGGATATAAGATCAAAGTAACGTCACGCGCAGACTTATCTTGAGTGCAATCTCATACATCATGATGCTCCTTGCCATCTGAAAGATACCAAGGCCAGTCAGTGTCCATTCAGTCATCATCTGTGTTATCGGTAATCGTTCTCGCTCATCTTATTGCGACATCACGACAGATGACGTCACACAATTGTCAGGCTTCATATCAAAACATAATATATCGAACCATGAACTACAATATATCGAACATAGACTACAATGGCTGTGAATCTCAACCGTATTACACGAGATCGGGCGTGAGCCAGGGCAGCAATGTTGGGCCTCTCGAGTTTATTAATCATGATAAATGACTTACCAGAAGTCGTCAGGCATGGGACTTGTTTATTGTTTGCAGATGACCTGAAATTGCTGCTCGAGGTTGAGGATCACTCCGATTGTGAACGCCTGCAGGAGGACATCAACAGAGTAGTCGAGTGGAGCAATGACAACAAGCTGCATTTTAATGTTGCTAAGTGTTCGGTAATGTCGTTCACTCGCGCACGAACTCCTTTGAATTATCAATACAAGGTTGAGGATGTGCCGATGCAGCGAGTGTCTCAGGTTCGAGACTTAGGGGTAGTTTTCTCTCAGGAACTAACCTTCCGTGAACATATCGAAAAGATATGTAAGAAGGCATACAGAAACCTAGGATTCGTACTCAGGCAGTCTCAGGGGTTCACCAACATCACGACACTTAAGGTATTATATGATGCATTAGTCAGAAGTCACCTTGAACATAGTGCATTCATATGGGCTCCTCATGAGGTGAAATACAGTGGTATGTTGGAACGTATTCAAAATAAGTTCACTAGACACCTGTATTACAAACTGTATGGGGTGTATCCTTTTTACCCATTAATGTACCCTACACTATTTGTTCTTGGTATGGTAGGGTATTTGAGGGTACGGCGGGACTTTTCGCTCGTGGCGTATGTAGTGAAGCTACTACGTGGCGTAGCGCATAACCCGGGAGTGCTGCGGCACCTAGAGCTCTGCGTGCCAGACAGGTACGTGTGGAGGCGGCGACGCCCGCCCCTGCTTGCTGCGCCTGCAGCCAGAACCAACCTTCTGGCGAGAACTCCTTTCACTAGAGCCATACGTGTGGTGAATGAGGTTCACGAGAGGGTTGATGTATTGTGGTGCAACTTGAGTGAATTCGCAAAAGTTACATTATATATATTAAGTTACTTAGATTTAAGAATAAAGTAGATTATTTTTATAAGATGTAGAATTTAGCTTGTAAGGCCAAACTATCGCATTGGATCGTAGATCTGTGAAGATAGTTTAGGCAAGATTTGTATAAATAAATAAATAAATAAATAAATAAATGAACATCGTTGGAAATGGCTTCAGAGGTGATATTACGAGTATAAAGGTCATGTTTATGCCAAGGGTTTCATAATTTTAGATTTTTTTTTTTAATATTTGTAAAACTACTTGTATGGTGTGAGAGGTATTTAGATCTACAAAAAGATGAAAAAGATCTTCCTAAAGGCTCTCGACAATACAGGCGCGACGCAAATGGTGCAATGCGAATCTGGTTGAACAATATTCCACGAAGTGGTACCGATATAGTACCGATGCTGATTAGAAATACCAATAGCTCATTTACTTTGTCTGGTACCGGTATCACACCAAGACCAATGGTACCGGTTCTCAAAAATACCGGTTTTTTAAGCCCTGGTTGCTTATAATGAAATGTAGATAAGTACTTGAAACTTACTTGTAGGTCGCGATCTTCTTGTCGAAGCAGAACCTCTCCTCGCAGCAGTTCCAGTACATTGTCTCCAGACAGCTGTGGACAAGAGGATACCATTACTTCTTGAGTTCTGGGTATAAGATGTGTAGGTCTCTGTACAGCTGGTATGTACACGCCTTAAGCTCTGAAAGGTTCTGACTCGTTAGAGTATATTGGTGTCAGTTCGGCATTGGGATAAGATCGTACAAATAGAATTCCCCACTAATTATTAAGATATTTATTTTATGTATCACAATTAATAAATGGTAAAACATTATGAGATCTACGCTAGCATTAGATAATAATAGTGATCAAGGCTTGATCCTCCTCTGTTACATATGAGTATAGAAGCCTAATGATTCCGTATTTGAGCTGACTATGCCACTACACTGGCTCATCACCACACCAAGCCTCTCGTGCAGGCACGCTTATTACTTTCAACTTTTTCCCGCCATTCGTGGTGACTGACAGTTGACATTAGTGACAGTTATCTCACTACTGATGTGCATGAGGCAGTGTTTACATAACTATTAAATAGATACACTTTAATAAATAATAGCCTCCCGACCGATTTTGGTCACAATGGCCAATCTCAACGGAGATTAGCCAGGTACGCAGGAAGTATTATTATAGTGCACAAGTGTGTGTGCAAACAGTGCACCCGTGCACTCTCTGTTCCTTTACTCTCATAGTCCGATGGGACGGCAATCCGACAAGACCGGGGAGAGATCAGGCGCAGGACCAACGGCTTTACGTGCTTTTCGAGGCACGGGGGTATTAAACCGCCAATTTTCAAATTCCTAACAGAAAACCCATTAACACTTTAGCACGACCTGGGAATCGAACCCAGGACCCCACGCTCAGCAGTCGCGTCGCTTTGTAAGATAAAAATACTTTACGATAGTCTTATTTGGCTTTTACTGCGCCATAGCGTTATTTTTTCTCAGAAACTTCTATCACAATTACTCACTGTCACATGCACATACATACATAATCAGCCTTTATTGTTCCCACTGCTGGGACATAGGCCTCCTCTCTGCGAGATGGAATGGGCCGTAATCCACCACGCGGGTCCAGTGCGGGTTGGTAGATGTCACATGTCTTCGAATTTTTGGTTCTAGGACATGCCGGTTTCCTCACAATGTTTTCCTTCACCGTTTTTGAGAGCAATGGTGATGAAATAAATTAACACAAAGTAAAGCGCCTGCCTGGGTCCGAACCCACGACCTACAACTCGGTAAGTCGGGTCCGTTACCACTGGGCCACCACGACTCTCAATAGTCATAAGCGCAATTTGCTCTAAAGAGTATGTTAATATCAGTAACCTTTTCTCAGCCACGCCACACGCCATGAAACGACTTTGATAACTATGATCATTATCTGGGGTCGGCGCAACATGTCTTATTCATCTCAGTAGTCAGCCCCTTTCTAGCCATATCATCTTTCACACAGTCCAGTCATCGTTTCTTTGGTTTCCCCCTACTCTTATAGCCATCTACATTCATACTCAAAACTTTCCTCACGACGTTTTCCTCATTCCTCCGCGTCACACACATTTTCACAAATTAATAACTGTCTAACACATTGATATCACTGTGATTCATAACGAAAACATCATCGAATTTGACTCACATGTTTACGAGTTAAGGTTACACAAACTGACACACGCAATTGATATTTAGGTAATAACTGAAGCGTCCAATTAATATTAAATATTTTTAAAGATGCGACTTTTCCGTCTTGCCGTGACAAGACAACTGATTCTCGAACAATAAAAAAAACATAAAGGTGAGTACACACTAGAGCATTTTCTCGAGTTTTCCAAGAAATGTAACGTTTTTACTAATGCTTCAATACAAGCAAGAGCTCAATTTAAAAAGCATTCCCATGTAATGTAATGTTCGAGCGAATGCTCGACACGGTGTGTATTCGAAGTATTGCTCACGGCGGATGAGCATTTACCTGTAACATTCCTTTCTATTCTTACATAAATTTCTTCGTTGAAATGTCGGAGCAGCAGGACGAGTGTGATGCGATTGAGCTCGATGAAATGTTACACAAATTCGCTCGTTTGTTTGCAAAATCAAGTTGTAACAAAACGTCGAGCGTTGTGTTCATTGTTCGGTTCGTGAAAGGGTGACACATAAGAGTGGCTCGATGTTATACTACAAGTAAATGCTCTAGTCTATACTCACCTTTACAGGCAAATATACATAGTTGACAGTTCTTGGTAGTCAGTTGTTTAAGAAGTACAGTAATTATGTTTATGTTAAGGAAATATTGTAGTTTGAAACTCATTGTTACACATACATACTTAAACTCATGCCTTCTTCCCATGGAGATAGGCAGAAACTACAGGATGACAGCTGCTACGATCCTTACACGCTCCTTTCGCTTTGTTTACTTACGTTCACGCACCGCAGTACTATTCACCTGACGTTTCTGAAGAACATCACCAATAAGGTCACTATACTTCCTTCTAGAGCGTCCGCTCCCAGTGTTTCTACTCACATCTGCTTTGGGAATATCGGTTGTTATAATACTAGCAGCGCCCCGCGGTTAAACCCGCATAAGTGTCGATCCCGTTCGAAAGACACGTAGCGCCATCTATTATCATAATAACGTTATTGTTGTTTTCCTCGGGAACAGCACTTTTTTTCGGGATGAAAAGTATCCTATGGCCGTTTCTGTACACCTGACAACGTATATGTAAAATTTCAGAATGATCGGTTCAGTGGTGTAGGTGTGAAAAGGTAACAAACAAACTTACAGTGCGTGCCACGTAAGAAGAGACTTGACACACCACGTGGTTTGACATGCGCAGTACACGATTTTAGGTATCTTTAGCGGTATGAGGTCAGAGTGCGGGACGGGACCGGACGTCATAGGGGCGGCGGAAAGAGGCGGGGGAGGCGGGGTCAAGTCTCTTCTTACGTGGCACGCACTGTAATTTCACATTTATAATATTAATTAGGATAATTGTCGCCTTTCATTGATCCTCTCAACATGACCAAACTATCTAAGCATGCTATCTTCAATGTTGATCGCTACATCTTCTTTACTCAACCCATATTACTTTAGTATAATAGCTGCAGTTGGCAGGCTGTGTTGATTGATTGATTAAAGGAAAGCTATTGCAAACCATGAAATACATTAATATTCAAGTGGCATACAATCCATCGGATTAAACACATAATGTATCGTAATATTCTAAAGCATATGACTGATAAATATACAGTTATGACTGAAGGAAAACCACGTAACATATATCCCTCTCTGATACACTCTTGGTACTTAGTACAGGAATTTCTAGATAACTTTATGATGCTGCGATAATGGATTGATGCGAAGGATCGATGAATATATGTACAATTGTACAGACGCCAGCACATCAAGTTATTACAATCTTTCAAATTTCTTTAATAGATTTTCAACTTTATCGCTAAAGCATAAGGTTCAAAGTTGATTGGGAAAATTTGACAGTTTCGGGTAGCTTGATCTGCTGGCGTGTGTACATCTATACTTATAATATTCAACTTTATTATTAGTGTGTTTATTTTTTTTGTTTGAACGCGCTTATTTATAATCTACATATAAACTGATAATAAACCTGAAAAGTTTGTTGGTTTGTTTGAACGCGTTAATCTCTGGAACTACCAGTCGGATATGAAAAATATATGTTTGCCTGTGATAGCCCAATTCTATAGGAAGGCTACATGCTATTGAACATCACGCTACTACCCTTAGGAGCCAAACAAAAGGAAGAAGAAGTAAGAAAGAACGCTAAGGTCAGGTGATGCGATGTGATGATCTCATCACATCGCATCGCCTGACCTTAGCGTTCTTTAAGCGTTCTTTACAGGGTTCCGTTTTTCCGGGAACCCTAAAAAAGTAAGTATATAAGGGAAAGTTTGAAAGTAGCGCCAGTGACTGAAAAGTCGAAAGGGAATCGCTTGGCTTGGTATGGATATTTGTGATGAGGAGGGAGGAAACGCATGTGACTAAAAGAGCGATGAATATAAATGTTGATGTATGGAGAGAAAGAGGAAGGCCAATGCATAGATGGATGAATCGTGTAAGGCATGATTTGCATGAAAATGTAGTGAATGATAGCGTGGTGGTTGACAGGGGAGAATGAAAGAAGAAAACGTGTTGCACCGACCCCGACAGAATAACATGGCACATAAAAGTGAGGAGACCCGATCCCAAATAACGGGACCAGGAACAGAAGAAGAAGATGGAAGAATGGCGTCCTGGTTTATTATACTATAGAAGTATGAGGAACTGGGTGTAAAGTTCAGTCATCCTCCATAGAAAAGGGAGGATCCTCCGACCAGACGGGTGTTATGCTAGTTGCGCGGTAAACTCTGCTTGCGAGATGCAGGAATTTGCGTGACGTCAGTATGACGCGTTGTTCGCATGTGGCGTTGTAGATACCGCTACAATACAATTACTTAGAAGGTGGACGTGTTAACAATAGCAGGAAAGACGTACGCCTGGTAGGGAGTTTAACATTTTGGCACATAATGATGGTTCGAGAGTACCTATAGCTTCAGTCATCCTAGATAATAGTTAATTCTCACCTTTAATTTCTCAGCAGTATGTCCGTAAGGTCTTGCATAACACTGATACGCGTAATCCGGTGACCATCCACACACTTGATAACACGTCTGGCTTATAGAACATCAAGATCCTAATCGGGATGTTTAGCTAAACAACAGTTTGGGCCTATGACAGACACGCAATCACTTTAACAAGAATATTAATTATAGTTACGGCATTGACATGGCACTAGCATAGTAATTAATTTGCGGGGTCTTCCCACCGCCGCCGACGAGGAAGCGAGCTCGATCAATGATTTTCGCTCAAGAGACGTACCTACAAAATATAGTGTGTCCCGAGCAAGTAAAAGAGATTAGTTGATCACTGACTGTTTACACCGTCGGCGAGTACATGTTTTTCGCAGCGACAAG
The DNA here is from genome assembly GCA_963855955.1 of Luperina nickerlii. Lineage (NCBI taxonomy): Eukaryota > Metazoa > Arthropoda > Insecta > Lepidoptera > Noctuidae > Luperina > Luperina nickerlii. The sequence goes on along the minus strand of OY979686.1, from coordinate 773,335 downwards.
AGCTATCAATGAAAGTAGTCACTCAGCGACTCCTGCTTGGCGGGCTCGCAAATACTCGTTGGGAATACTCGTTGATAGACTCACGCTTGGTACATACGCATACCAGCGAGTAATCGCTCGTCACCGTCATGCACGCGCTCCAAGTTGCTCGCTAACTCGTTTATAGTTGCTGGTTCTCTCGTTCCTCGTTAATTGCCGGCGGTGGGACAGGAGCATTCGTGCTTAATAAAGATGATAGAATAACGAACACTATGAACTATATGTAACTAAATATATGAACTATAAGTTTTACTTCGAATAAACCCGTCAAGAAGAATCCAAGATTCACAAAAAAATATGTTACACAGACATCTTAAACAGTTCGTTTCAGAAACAACTTTTACACACAAATCACTCGTTTACACAGATCCAGGTTCTACAAGAAACGCTTTCCAAAACGGTCGGTAACAAAAAACACTATAATAGGTTTAAATTTCAAGAACTTTCTACAGTACAATTCCCTGGAATGTTATATCGTGCACTAAGAATATACGCATCGGTCGAGGTATTATCTTGACACTGACTGACACTATCAGAATGGAGGCGCTTCGTGTAACGTGATCATCTGCGGTTTCAAAAGTGCGAAAAGTTCCTATGTAGTGGTAATACATAATTAATGATTTTAAAACTATAGTACCACGTTGGTCTAGTGGTCGCCAGCTCTACTGCTGAGCATGAGGTCCTGGGTTCGATTGCCAGGACGAGACGAATGTTATTGAATTTAACCATCTGAATTTCTCAGTAGCAGCCTGGAGTCTGGATTTGTGCCCGGTTTATAGCAATAGGCTCTCTCGCTGTTAAATGGGACTGGAACATAACTGGCGAAATATGGGACCAATCGGGGATTGCAGGCGTAATGTTATGTTATATGTAGTAGTGTGAGGTCTTGTTTAAGTTGGCATAGAAATAGCGCGAGTGTGCTTTCAAAGCAGTGATGGCCCAGAGGTTGCAGCTCGGACTTACAATTTGGAGGTCGCAGTTTCAAACTCAGGCAGGGATGCACTTTACTATGTGTATTTATTTAATCAACACTGCTCTCAAAATAATGAAGGAGAACATGTTGAGGAATAGCAAAATTACGAAGAGAGAAAGATAGTAAGTTTATTTGCAGTAAAACATGATGCAAAGCAAAAACATAAACACAAAAAAGAACGAGTTGAGGGAAAACACGCGTCACATCCACGCAAAACGGACATCGCTGAGCATAATGCTGTGCGAAGCCATGGATTATGGGCCCTCTCTCTCTCAGAGGAGAGGAGGCCTGTGTCCCAGAAGAGGAAACATCATGAGCGGATTATGAAGGGTTTAAAAATTGTTGTGTCGCGAAAAGAAAATATGGAATGAGAGAGCTGTAACGTCCACTTTTGCGTGATCCAGAAATTGCATTCAAGCCTTGAAAAATACATCTGGTGATTGTTTTTACCTATTTATAGACGAATGAAGTGCCTAACGATAAATGATGAGCCAATTATACTTGACTACTTAATTCCAGTTATTACGTTTAATTTGCGGCGTTGCTTGTATTTAAAGATTTACAAGGAAAGGAAGGAAGGCTATGCTTGAAGTTTCTTTGAAGGATAGAATTAGAAATGAAATTATCCGAAAAAGAACCAGAGTTACCAACATAGCTTGCAGAGTAAGCAAGCCGGAGTGGCAGTGGGCTGGCCATGTTTGTCGTAGGACCGGTGCAGTAGAGCAGACAAGTCCTGGAGTAGAGACTTCGTATCGGCAAGCGTAGTGTGAGACGCTCCCTAGCTAGATCGACCGACGACCTTATAAAGGTAGCTGGAACAGACTGGATGCGCAAGGCGGAGGACAGGGTGTTGTGGCGCAGCCTGGGAGAGACCTCTCCCTGCCAGTGGACAACGGTAGGCTAAGTTGCAGGAAAGAAAGGTTTCCTCACATTCAACCGTAAATCGAACCCAAGACCCCAGGCTCAGCAGTCGCGATTGCGACCACGAGACCAACGGGGCAATCTATCTATACGTATAATCTACCAAGGGAATGTGGTAGAACTTCTCCGAACCTTAAGGTTCGGAGGTTAAAGTAGAAGAACACCCTGGTGTTTTCTCCCAAAAGACCGAAGTGGATCCTATTATCTATAGGATCCATATGAATATCCTCATGAGAAGAACATCTAAAAAGAAAGTAAAGCACTTACTATTGGCATGACTTGCACAGCTCAAGCAGCATATTGAGTTGTTCACATAGTGTCCGCAGGTGCTGATGTCGACGCTGGTCATGGAGGCACGTGCTATGATGTCCCTCTTAAAGAACACCGCATTCCTGGAACAAGAGAGGTATATGGTTACAGAACATTGTATACAGCAAATTAGGTTATCTATGACGGGTGTATGGAGGTATGAGGAGCAGTGTGTAAAGTTCACTCATACTCTTAGAAAAGAAAGGATCCTGCGACCAGACGGGTGTTGTGTCTGGCGAAAGTGACAGCAATATTGCGAAATATGCTGCTGTACAAGGATCTTTTGACGCGTGGCCAAATTCGGAATGAATGCCGACATCTTGTTTTCATAATACATTTTGCACAATGTTCACCAACAGTACTCGCCTGACAGAGTCTTCGAGCACCAAGAGATCAAAAATTCATAATTTTAGTTTTAGTTAGGATTCATGCAAGCCACATTTCCAAAACTTAAAAATATTGACTGTAGCATCACTTTATGTCTATGAAACCTGTATCTTTGTAAAAAACAACATGTCTTTATATGAATTTGTCAAAAGTGAACGGCGCTCAAAAAAGTTGCACCCGTTATGCACTAAAACCAATTTTCCCTACAATAGTATATTTGCAATGGCTCCAAGACTTCATAACAAATTACCTGATCAAATTGTATCAAGTAACAATATGAATGAGTTTAAACGTAAGCTTTTTAAAATATTGAATGACTAGCTTCTGCCCGCGACTTCGTCCGCGTGAAATTTCTTGTTACTCCGACCCACCCCGTCGCATCGCATCGCCTGCCTGCGCTATTAATTCGTTTTTGCTTAGCGTTCTTTCTGACTTTTTTTCTTTTTGCTCGGCTCCTAAAGGTCATAGCGTGATGTTAAATAGCCTATAGCCTTCCTCAAGAATTGGGCTATCAAATGCAGAAAGAATTTTTCAAATCCGACGTGTAGTTCCAGAGATTAGCGCGTTCAACCAAACAAACAAACAAACTCTTCAGCTTTATAATATTACGACCCACCCCGTCGCATCGCATCGCCTCCTCGCGCTATTACTTTGTTTTTGCTTAGCGTTCTTTCTGACTTTTTTTCTTTTTGCTCGGCTCCTAAAGGTCATAGCGTGATGTTAAATAGCCTATAGCCTTCCTCAAGAATTGGGCTATCAAATGCAAAAAGAATTTTTGAAATCCGACGTGTAGTTCCACAGATTAGCGCGTTCAACCAAACAAATAATCAAACAAACTAACAAACTCTTCAGCTTTATAATATTAAGTATAGATGAGTAATTGAGTACGTCTTCCTCAAGTCATATGTAAATAAATAAACGTACTATTCTTATTTATAAGTTGCACTCACTTATTTTTTAAGCTCGAGTGACGTACTTTGAATCCCTCGCCGGGCTCAGGATTCTACTTTAGAATTCCTCGCTGCGGTCGGGATTCTACTCAAGAATCCTTCGCGCCGCTCTGGATTCAAAGAAACACTCTCGCCTTCAAAATAGCTCCATTGGCAAACAATCTACTATTATGATTCAATAATAGTAGATTGTTTGCCAATGGAGCTGAAAAAAAAAAACCCTCAAAAAAAACATAAAAACGAAAAATGTCAAAAAACCGTTCGAAGCAGGGACGGGTAAGCGGCTACATATAGCCGCTTACGCGTCCCTGCTTCGAACGGTTTTATGACATTTTTTTTATTAAGTACATCTTAGTTAAATATGGATGTATTTGTTATACACCTTCAGGAATAAATACTCTGAATCATGTTGAAATCCGCATCAAACATTTTGGGTTTTAGTAATTATCTCCGAAACTATGTGACCAATTGACATACTGTAAATGGCAAATCTTGTCTCTATAATGCCCATGTGAACATAAAATAATTTATGTTGATAAGGATTAACAATTTGTTGTTTATATAATACTCATCCAAACGTAAGTATTATGTCGAAAAATTACTTTTTTAAAATTGAAAAAAGCAGTTTACTGAGCACAACCGTTTCGTAGTAGGTAGCCGGCCACCCGGCTGGGCCACGCGGTATAGTACCTCGCAGAGCTGCCGGCCGCCTTGCGGAGTTATTTTAAAACTATGATATCTCCTAAAATATTCATTAAAATCAAATGCTGTCAAGGGCAATTTTATTCAAAACTAAATACTTGTGCTGAATAACGTATTTATTTGGATAAGGATCAATATCATGTTTATAAAAACACCTTTGCAAATAATGCATTATTTTAGAACAAATTTGATTACCATAAAAAAGGTTATAGTTAGTCAACCTTGACAGATAAACATATACTGTCGCGGACTTTTTTTTGGAACTTTTAAAGGCAAACAATTGCGTCATACATAATTTTTACGTAACTTTAACCGTTTACGCAGCGTACGCAACGGAAGCTCTCAAAAAGAAATAATTTTTCCCGTTTTTGCAACATTTTTCATTGATGCTCCGCTCCTTTTGGTCATAGCGTAATGTTATATAGCCTATAGCCTTCCTCAATAAATGGAATATCCAACACAAAAAGATTTTTTCAATTCGAACCAGTAGTTCCAGAGATTACCCCCTACATACAAACTTACAAACTTACAAACTTACAAACTTTACCTCTTTATAATATTAGTATAGACAAGGCGTATTATTCTGTTAATGAATATCTTAATGACTAATTAAAATAATAGTTGTGTAACTGTAGGTATATATCTCTATAATTAAAATGTTGCTTTTGTAAGATAATGATAATATGTATTGAGATTTCTATGGCATTTATTATTGTATACGAAATTGTGACTAATTACCTATTTGTTTATGTGCCGTTTTTGATTCTTATTGACATATTATATTAACTATTGCATGAAATTGTGACATCTACTTACTTATTGACTTTATTAAATTTTGTTATTTGATATTTTGTATGCCTTTTGGCGGGACATAGCATGGACCAACATTTTTTTTTTTGTATAACATCTGTATAATTGTACCCTATGTTCACAAAATGAATAAATGAAATGAAATGAAAGAGATCCTTGTAACACTCCATCAACTTTGGTTGGTGTGGTGCCAGACTTTTCACACAGAGAACGAACGAGCAATGGTGATCGATTGCTCTATTTTTTTTTTTTTCAATGGTCCCGTCCTTGACCTCGATCACGCCTAATGGAATGCGATGGATGAGGTCTATGATCAGAATATGCCATGATGCCATTGGGACATAACATTCTGATGGCTTCATCACAATCCCGCAAATAAATATTATTGTGTCAAATATTTAACCAATTACAATGCCCTTATGTCTGTAATATTAAAAAAAAATAAAATTCGTTTAATTCAGATTATTTAATTGTCCATATTTTGTTAGTACCTATAATACTCTGTAAACAACACAAGAAAACAAAGACTTGGCACTAATTTTAACATTCCCAGCATCGGCAGACAACTAGCGAAGAATGTTTTGAATAAATAAAGAAGGAAGAAAGTCATAATATTATGTAACAAAATATGTAACTTTCAGCATGCTTGGGGTTGGCTGCCAGTCTAACTGGATGCATCTGAATATCAGTATTTTACATGGATCGACTGCATATCGGACCTCCGCAGGGCTCCGCAACCTAGTTACTGACTAACACGATACCGCTTGGTAAGACTCAGAAAGCACGTTAAGCCGTTGATCCCGGCTGCCTTTTGTAGATCTTTGACAGTTGTTACACATGTAACGGCTTTCTGAGACACGGAATGGTTAATATGTCATGGGTGATCACCAATCCAGGAACCGACCGCGGCAAATGTAGCTTAACCTTCGATGGACCTGTACGGCTGTTATTATTTAGCTAGTAGTCCCTGGTACTGTTACAACCTATTCCCTGAAGGTGTACAACCTTGTTGATCACAGAAGTGTGTCAGTGAGGTCTCATTAGAATACAATAGCATCGTTATGGCGTGGTATTCAGAACGATCTGGTCGACGCCTCGTTAAAGAATATTATCTGTCAGTTGGAACTAGATACATAATATCAATGTAATGTGTTCGTCGAAGGAAAATTAGGGCAGTGTAATGTTGTAGTAGGTGTAAAAAATCTGCTACGGTTGGCCCGGTTCGTAATATCAGAATACGATTCGTTTTACTTATGGTGATTTACACTAGTCGATTTTCGCCATGCGGCTGGTCGCTTACCAAATCGCCATCCCATTTACATAGATCGATAAAAATTGCAGGTGACTATAAACCGACCGCTTAACCGAGACGTAGCCTGAGGTAGCTGCGCGGTGCGGGAGGGGTGATAGTTGTCACAAGTTGACGAATTACTGAGCTCTCGCATCACGTTACCACAGAGGTCCCGCACCGCGTTGCTACCTCAAGCAACGTCTCAGTTAAGTGGTGGGCCTATAGTTCATTTCACATCAAAATGTCGACCTTCATGCGGCGGGCGAACACCAGCCACGTGTGACCTGTCACCCCACGGCAAAAGTCGAAATCTACTCTACTTTGAAACTTACCATTTTGGTCACCTGCGGCCCAGCAGAATTGCCATTAAAACTAAATCAAACTGGTTCCTAATTTAATTTCTGTTTTTTTTTTTAATTTTTATTACATTGATTTTTACAATCTGTGACTACAGTAGGTAACTGACACACTTGTTAAAATTCTAGGATAATCATCTACTTTTACAATATTTGTAAATAATTTGTAAGTATGTGAGCACCATGTATCATCTATCACATAATTGATTTACTTGTCATTGCTTAATTTTTAATCCTTTTTACTATTTGTGGTAGACTAATTTCATTCTAAGTGCATAGTCTTCACATTATTTATGTATACAAAACCTTGTAAAACATTTTAAAAGTACTCTTTTAAAATGTGTCTTTTTGTTTTGTTTTATGTTGTTTTATGTTTTTTCCATACGAACACTAACTTTTGGAAGGGGCGACTAGAATCAATTCAATTTTACTGTAAGTTTTGACGTTCAAAAGTGTCTTTAATGTGCCTATTTGAAATAAATGATTTGACTTTGACATTCAATTTTCGGCCAGCTGCGAAAGTCGTGCGGCTATAGTCACATATAAAGCCCGCCCACAGTATAAGTTTTTCCAAAGCGTTAGATGCGGTTCTGATGCTAATTCAATATGTATTATTGCAAAGATAATACGAACCTTTCGATATTGGATACTGGTCCAACTTATCAAGCTTTAAAGACACAATTAATTAACTATCCGCTTTGTGAATGAGGTAAGGTTAAAAACAAAATTTATCGATACATTGATATACAACCTAAACCTTCTATTTTTTAATACCTCAAACTCGCAAACATTTATATATTAATTCAAAGTCCTGACTGACTGATATATCAACGCACAGCCTAAACTGCTGGTTAAGACATGAAATTTGGAGGGTGTATTCATTGTGAAGAGTAGGTATCCACTAAGAAAGGATTTTTCGAAATTCCACTCCTAATAGGGTGAATGGAGGGAGGGTGACATTTCACGCGGACGAAGTCGCGGGCATAAACTAGTCGTCTATCTTATCACAACCCATAGAGACATATCACAATGAACCGTCATCATAATGAAAATACTAACTTCCGTCCATATAATAATACATGTACATAATAGGCTATACATGCGTATATTTATATACAACATGTAACTACATGTCCATTTTAGAGGTCATTTAATGGCTCATGTGATTCGATAAACCTCCTCTTCGTGCTCCTTATTGGACCATCTTCAAAAGATTTAGGCGTTAGATCGTTGAGCTCCCGAAAATAGATTTCAGCTACTGCATTATTGTGAGCCATTCTTGGACAGTCCCCGATTCAAGATGAAGAATAATCATTTGCCATTTGAACCGCATGGCTACTTTAATAATGTTGTACTATATTAGGGGTTTATACATGAAAAAATATGATTTTGGGGAGTTACTATAAGTTCGTGGTTAACTGATAACAGCCGTACGGGTCGATCGAAGGTTAAGCTTCGTTTGCCGCGGTCGGTTTGTCAATGGGTGACCATCTATTTCATATCTAGAACCCTCCGTGCCTCGGACAGTACGTTAACCCATTGGTCCTGGCTGTCTTTCGATGATCTTAGACAGTCGTTTCTGGAAGTCAGAATCCCAAAAGTCTGACATTGTCGCGTAACTGGGTTGTGGAGGTCAGATAGGTAGTCGCTCCTTGTAAAATACTAGTATTTAGCTGCATCCAGTTAGACTGGAAGCCGACCCCAATATATGTAGTTAAGAAATGGCTAGGCAGATTGATTGGGGAGCTACTTAAATCAATGGATTATTACCTTCAAAAGTCTTTCCAGATAACATACGACGTATAGAGATATGAGAAACAGGATGTGAAGTTCACTCATCCTCCATACAAAAAGGGAGGATCGTCCGACCAGACGGGTGTCGTGTCTGGTGGGCAACTGCCCGTTGATTGATGTCGCGATGTTGTATATACGCTAGTTGCGCGGTAAAGTTCGATTGCGCGTTGCAGGATTTTGCGTGACGTCAGTGTGATGTGTAGTTCGATGTGGCGATGTAGATGCCGCCACAGAACTAAGTATCTTACAACCACAGTACTAACATGGCGTCAGAGACTCGCTATACAATAAAACAGTCGTGAGAAAACACTTATGGATAATAACTTCCAGTACAAGAAATCTACTTTTATCACAAAGTCGGAACGCATTTTCTCAAGAATCTCAAACAATATCTGTTTTATTACACACCTTCCATACACTCTAGAACATTTCATAACACTTCCATATTAATAGCCATAGTAACTTGTAGTTTATCTCATTGTAAGATGTATTGTGTGCCAACCTCGAGCCGTGACACACATTTGCAAGATAATCAGCTAGCACACTGTCAGCAGTGATCTGGTGAAGAAAACAAGGTGTTAAAATATTCTAGTTTGATAGGAATTTCCCCAAGCACCATAAAAATAGTTGATGGAACGATGTTCGTCCTATGAAAAGTCCTACCCCAGCAGCAGAGGTATTTCCCCACGAAAAGGAAAGAACAGTTCAAAACGGACAAACTTCATCATCATGATTAGCCTATAATGTTCCCACTGCTGGGAGACAGGACTCCTCTCTGTAAGAAGGAGTGGGCCATAATCTACCACTCAGGCCCAGTGCGAGTTGGTAGATGTCACATGTCTTCGAAGTTTTGGTTCTAGGTCATACCGGTTTTCTCACGATGTTTTCCTTCACCGTTTTGAGAGCAGTAGTATTGAAATGATGATGTACACAAACGATTACAACCTTCAACTTGTAAGTCGTGGCCGTTACCATTGGGCTACCAGAGCTCTACTACTACCTTGCAACTGACAGACTCTATAATGAAGAAAAGAAGATAAAGTAAGGTGAAATACCAATTCATATGTATATGCAATTGCCTACTCATCAAATTTTACAAAGTCATGCAAAAAAGTAACTCTTTCAATCATCAACCACTAATAGGTAGGAAGACAAAAAACCAACAACAACAAAATTTGTAAGCAGCAACATATTTTTTGTCTTGTGGTGATCATTTAAGGAAACACTGCGCTATCGGTCTGTCAACTTAACAATAAAAAACTACATTTCAGCTTGATCACAAAGATTTACTGATGACTGATTGACTTCCTTAGCAACTACAAATCCTGATCACCCATATTGGTATAGCGCTAAGATATTCAGCCTTACATAAACAGTTTGATAGCTGGTACCTGACGCTTAAGACTGATTTTAGTGATAAAGAGATAGCGAGCTAAATATAGTAGCGCTATCTGAACGGCAGAGATTAAGGCACAAGTACCACCGCTCACGAGGAAGCGACGAGCTGTCAGCACTTTTTCTCGCTAAAGCGGCTCAAGAAACGTGAAAAATATTGTAGATCTCCCGTAAGTGAAAGAGATGGATGTAAAAAGCACACAAAATCACATAGCCGTCAACTAGGTACGCATTCTATACATCAAGCTAAATAACATTACACAAAAATGATTGCTGGGAAACGACTTCTATTTTTGATGTAAAAAGCTGTTAACGGTAGTGCGTTATGTAACACACGCAAAATATTGCGCATAAGGGTGCATGCAACGGTACAAGGGTCGTGGGGTATTTAAAGTTCTGTACTAACATTAAAAAAGTTAATTTTTTTTACCTCCAATATCTGCATAACCAGAAGATTCCAGGTATGGTAAAGTACAAAGAAATGGTTACAGTGACGGGGAATACAAGTGACTCTCGGCTTCGTTAACTGTTACCTATATTTATAGTTGATAGCTGACTGTTCACACCGAGTATTTGTTTGTCACAGAGTGTACTCGCTCAGCGACGCTCGCTTGGCGGGCAGAACAGTCGCTAAGAGACTCACGCTCGGCACGGACGTATTAAGGCTCCTTCAAACAGGCGCGACACGCGATAAAATCGCGCGCGACACAAAGGCACCGCAAGTCGCGCAAGAAGCGGTGTGTTGTGTCTCGCGTGATTCGCGTCGCGCGTCGCGCCTGTTTGCAGGAGCCTTTACAATCAATCAACTCAGCCTATCGCAGTCCACTGCTGGACATAGGCCTCTCCCAGACTGCGCCACAACACCCTGTCCTCCGTCTTCCGCATCGAGTCCGACCCAGCCACCTGCTTTAGGTCGTCCGTCTATCTAGCTGGGGGGCGTCCCACACAACGCTTGCCGATACGCGTTATTATTATCCTACTGCGGAGCAAAGGCCGCTTCTCATATAGAGAAGGCAGGAGCATTGATCACTACGCTTGCTCAAGATGGGTTGGCAATTTCAGACATAAATCAGCCCAAGTTTCCTCACGTTGTTCTCCTTCATCGATATCAGAAATAACCAAGATAAACTCAAAAAGCACATAATTATGACTTGAAATCATATTGATAGTTGCCTGAATTTGAACCCACAACCTCCTGCATTTCTTTGAATTTTCGGTTTTAGGACATGCCGGTTTCCTCACGATGTTTTTCATCACCGTTTTTTGTTTTCACCGTTTAGTGATGAATAATACACAAAGTAAAGTGCCTGCTGGGTTGGAACCTACGACCTACAACTCGACTCGTAAGTCAGGGCCGTTATACCACCGCTCTCACGACATACACGTACCAGCGACTAATCGCCCGTCGCCGTCGCGCACTCACTGCTCATCGCGGTCGCGCACATACAGCTCATCGCGGTCGGTGGGACAAGTGCCTTATGGTACGAGATAGTAATGATAGATTAGACCAGGTGGAAAGATAGATTGGCTTTACTGTACACTCATAAGGGAAACACAAATAAGACAGACTAATGACGGTCTTATCGCTAATCTTGCAGCGACCATGTGTGTAAGGAAGTAAGGGATTATAGACGAGATACAAGATTTGTTGTTGGTGATATTTTTAAATGGCATGTATTAAATTGAACCTCTAATACTTAATTAAATTATGCTCCTAAAAATATTGAACCACCTAATATTATAATGACTGCGCCTCTTTTTGTGAACCTCGAATTATTCCTATTTTGAGATCCTTAAGTATTATTGAATACTCTCTAATATAATGATTGCGCCTCTTTTTGTGAACCTGAAGCAATTCCTATTTTGGAGTCCTAAAAGTACTAAATAGCCAAGTAACTGGGACCAATTTTGATATAGCGCGGTTAAGTCTAACCTAACCTAACCATTCGGTCGGGGTACCCTGTGAGAAAAGGATAGAAATTTAAAAAGAGGCTCAATTATTTAAAAATTGTGCTTTTATTCCTGCTACCTCCTTCGCAGATGAAACTGTAATCTACTGCAATAACAATAGAATTAACAATAGTATGACTAAATCCATTACAATAAAAACAGTAAGTAACCTATTTATGATTTAGCCCACGTAAGTTGCCTCAATGATAACGATGCACTCAAATCTTAATTGTTTTGTAGATAATTTATCATTAAAGATAATGTGTAAATGAAATATATAGTTTAATTGTTTGCGAACAACATTATCGTTAATAGATAATCTATATTACCTTGACAGAGATTGTAGATACGATCTGATAATGCACACAGTGAGGAAAGATGGCTTTTATGATACCGTATAAGTAAATTGCCAATCAGCAACGAATGAAGATAATACAATTATGGTTAATATAATTAATTAAAGTTATTATGAGTTTGTTTGTTTGAACGTGCTAATATCTGGAACCAACCGCCGGATTTGTAAATTATTTTTGTATGATAGCCCAAGTTTTAAGGAAGGCTATTTAACATTATGCTATAACCCTTAGAAGCCGACCAAAAACAAAACAAAAAGAACGCTAAGTGAAAACGAAGTGATTGCGCGGGACGACGATGCGATGCGATGCGGTGGGGCGGGGGAACAGGAAATTTCACGCGGAAACGGTCGCGGGCAGAAGCCAGTTTACAAATAAATAAAAAATCCAGTTGCAGTGCAAAGGGACAGTCACACAAAAACATACGATGCTCATGAGTCAGTGGTATTTTAAAGATCATGAGTAAGACTCCTGAGTCCTTTGCGCTGCTGCCAAGAATGTCAAGTCCTATACAGTGGTTAATAATTACTTAATGATATGGTTAAGACATGAGTAAGTAAATAACAATTTTAAACACGCCTTTCTGATGAGGAACGGTAACAACTTTTCACCATGAACTTATCTTGAACTTTGATCTTGATCTTGGTCAGCTAATCTTTTCACCATGGCCAGAGCTATTTTGACCCCACTACGGCGAAGCAAAATGGAGGGTTATGGTTTTGACCGGTATGTATGTATGTTCATCTGTTCCCTCATAACTTCTAAGCTACTTATCATAATTTGACAAATGAGGTATCCAAAACCATATTCAAATTGAATATGGCGCCTTCTGGAGGACATAAAGTCATAAAGGTAAAAAAGGGGATAGCCGTGATCGTATGCCACCTACCCTTACAAAACAATACATTCTAACAGTAGTAAGCTAATAAGCTTTAGAGCAGTATGGCATGTGCCCACGGCTATCCTTTGAACACCACTATGAAGACGATAAATATTGAATAGTTTGTACATAACAAACTTTTCAGAACGTGATTTCCAGAACAGGTGCCTTTTTTTTTCTTTGACGAAGAACAGGTGTCTTTTTTTTCTTACACGAAGAACGGTGCCTTAGACAATGATCTCATTACCCATGGAACAACTAATGTACCTCATACTTACAATATTTCGTCAATTATCAGTTATGAATTATTCATGTTCGGCAGATTACTCGTATTATGTCATAGCAATTTGTAATTTATCTAAAGCCTATTGTTTCACGCCCCTTTTTTCCTTGTTTTCTCTCATTGACGGTTTACAATAATAATAAAATAGATAAGTATTCAACATTGACTTCTACGTGATGAAATCCATTGGTTTCAAATCGAGAGTTTAATCTTAACATCAACATCTGCGTAGCCTTTTCCAACTATGTTGGGATCAGCTTCCAGTTTAACCGGATGCAGCTGAATACCAGTATTTTACATGGAAAGACTGCCTATCTGATCTCCACATCCCAATTACTAACGCCATTACCCGTTTATTTTGAGAAAACCTATGAATGGCAGCCGGGACCAACGGCTTAATGTGCTTTCCGAGGCATGGAAAAGTCTCGGTATGTAATGGATACTCAAAAACAATATTTCTTAACCATAGTACCTTTACAGCAATCATCACCGATATATCTAAAATTACTTAATGAAGCACATAACTCTTGTGACAGCCTCGCCAGATAAATGGGGAAAGTGACGGCTGCACAGAATAAATGTACCAGTTAGCGCACAGCTTAGCCGCTACTTTCATAACACACTGCATATAAATAGAAATACGTAGAGATATAAACAAGGCGCCCAGTACGTTTTGTTGAGAATAATTTATATTCTTTTAAGTTTAATTATAAGAGAGCAGGAGTAATTCATCAACTCGTCCTACATGCCTACGGTCCATTTGGGACGACTTGCAGAAAATCAAAATAATATATTTTCATTCTGAAAGTCGTCCCACGTTTTTTTTTTTTTGTATGGAACTTTAAACTTTATCAACGTTTGGTATAGTTAGCAAGACAAGATTTAACAATATTTATTTAAGATTTTTTAGTTTTTACTTTCGTTTTATTTATTCATAGATTATTAAATATGATGTAACAAATTCTTTTTTCATTATTTCCACACTAACACTTTTGCTACTGATTACCTTTTCTCATTGTAGGGTGAAACCATACACTAATAATGCACTAATGCTTATTCGTTCCCTTACCTCAGTTCACTAATTGATATTAGTCGAGCATTCAGTACACGATTAACGGTCATCGCGTGTGCTCCCTCGCTCCTTTGTACCAAACCTTTTTGGTCCGAATATTATATTTAATTTGACTTTATAAACAGCAGTATTGTGACTGTTCCTAAATTACCCTAGGCTGATAAAATTTTCGTTTTTCTTAACTCTGTTACTTATTAGTGTTTTGGTCGGTTCCCCCTAATGGGGAAGAGCCGCACCCCGCCACCGTGCGGCTCTGTAGAGCTCGTCTCCAGACTGGACACTCTCCCACCGATTGTAATGAATTCCCAAGAAGTGTTTTGCCTTGTCCCGACTTAGGAAGCTGGGGAACAAGGGGGGATACAAGAAAACAATTTCAATATAAAATAAGGTTGGGAATCCATCTATAAGGTGATTAAGGAAAGGAAATCTACTTTTCTTTTGCTTATGAAAGTTACGAGACTTGAGAGGAATACAAAAGGGTAATTGATACGTAACACTTGCGTTGGAGAATACATTGTTTTGAGTTACGTTACTGAAAGTTCTTACAATAGTCTGGTAACCCACCCCAGAGACGTAGGGCCGCCTTATAACAGCTGTTACGTCGTACGTGTGCTGCCAGTCCTGCTTCTAAAGTGCATAGGCCCTAGAGAGGGCCTGCTACGTTACCAGCAGGACACGTTCCCTATACTCAAGCATGTCTTACCCAATCCTAAGGTAAAGGACTGCGAAGTAGCTCTACCATTGAGCGAGACAAGTTTCCAGAAGTGCTGGACGCCTACTGCAATAATAACCCCTTATAACGGCCTACTCACCCTTTACTAAGACAATACAAAACTAGCGCAAGCGTACCGCATCGTCAGTCGGTTGCAAAATTCCTTACGAATTGCCTTGCTATACGCCGAAGTGGTTATTTTAAATCGTCACTTCTCACTTCCTTTAATCTACCCAAGTTGGGGATGCTTGCAGTGTAATCGGCGTCCTTCAATAATTTCTGTATACCTATCTAGCAGCGGGGCCTTTCCATCTGGGCATCCAAAATTATGTGTCTCGCTAAATATTATTTTTTTGTATCAGTAAGAGGCCTACGGGGGCCGGGTGTGATTTAACGAGACACAATTTCTAACGTTCCTTAGAACGGCTATCAAACCAGTTAGGGGTACTTGGTGAAGCCTACCCCCGCTCCCAGGAAATGTGCGTACATCAAGTACAATCTAAGATATCCTGCAGTTAGTCAGTCCATAGGGGAAAAGGTAGCCATCACTAACGTTTGATTGGTTTGTGTTCGTAAACAAGAACAACATACTATAAGGTAGCACTATAATTCAAATTGGCCTTAACCCTAGATAGCTAACGTTCGTCAAAATGACGATCATCCAATAAATATCTTCGTCTGCCTTTCTCATCGTTTTACCTACACACTCGCGGTTTCGTGCCAACTTAGGGTCTGCTAGACTGTGTCGCGTGGTGGTTGCGTTTAGCCGGTAAGTACTTTTGTTTTTGAGATACCCACTGCGTACTCGTCATTTTGACGAATGGTTAGCTTATGCGTAACTTTTAGCTTACGTGCTTTGAGTTGATTTTTGCTTCGTTTTTTTTTAAATTATTTCATTGACAGTGAAGAATGGCTGCGAGTTTGATCACAGTTGACGACATAGTTCGGGCGTTAGATGATGAAGATTATGTCAACACAATGGTGTTTTTGATAGTGAAAATGAGGATGGTTTGTTGACTGATGACGTTGAAAGTGACTTTCAGTAAGTCCACCGTTAGATATTGAAAACGAACAAGACAGGTCACCTTCCGATGTTCGTCCACTCAGTGAGGATTCATCATCTGCTTCCAACAGCATAATCCACTTGCCTCAACCTAATAGTCGTGGCAAAAATCGTCATGGGTGGGCAACTCACAAAGGACATACTTCTTCCCGAACTTCTGTGATGTACTGGTGTCTGGAGGTAAACCACTGGCACGAAGGAGCTATATGAAACAACTGCATGAAAAACTCGTTGAACCATGGCTAAAACGTCGACTGGATATACCAACAAGGCCTCGTAGAATGAAAGACAAGATAAGAGATGACGTCTCTTATCTTGTCTTTCATTCTACATTCTAGGGTTTGAACCATGGGGATCGCGCTGAAGGTCAAGGTCAAGACCTTGAGCAATCTGGTTCTGGAAGTAGTCCTGATACCTGAAAATACCTCAACAAAGAAAAGGAAATGGGCAGTTTGTGTTCCTATAAAAAAGCGCATGATCGAGAAGCACTGCAATAGTTGCAGAGTTCCCATTTGTGGCGACATACGGTTGACTTTTGCCCAACTTGTGCTAAAAAAATCTAAGTAATTCGATACTCAAGATTAATTTTAATCTTTTTTCTATATTATACTACAAATAAAAATATAAATTTTTAAACAATACTTAGTTTTCTAATTCAGTCAAGATTTAGTCCCTTAATGATCTCAATGAAACATGTGCCATTTAAGATTTATGATTTAGTACTTAAAAGTTAAATGAATATTCATTTTTGTTACAATGATCTTTAATTTACATCCCATATTTCCTATAAATATAATAAACCTGATTAAAATAACAATTTTTTTAATAAAAAAACACGTTTAAAAATGGTCGTCAAAATGTCGAATGGTTAGCTTATCATAGAAGTTTAGGAACGTTAGCTATCTAGGGTTAACGAGTTGCAAGTTCGGTTCAGCCTTCCATAAGTTGTGTGACCGCCCAAGGATCATGTCCTGGCTATGGTTGTATATAGTCTGTCGCACCCCATAGATGGCTTTCCCCGAGTCCCTAAAACCAAACGCATGTGTAGGATACCTCGATTAGGTCATTAAAAGGAACAAGGAAGGATAAAATATTCAACACTCACCCAATCCAATCGTTCACAGACACTCACTGAGATTCACGCGCCTTACATTATAGTAGACTAATATAACCTAGTCTAAAATAACTAATCTGGGCTTCAACCCAATTATATTTAGCTTAAAACCTAATACTCAGCCCACATTCCCATACTTTTGCAGCATCTGTTTATCGCCTTTTTTATACAATTGCTCAATTGTTTCAAGGGTCCGTTTTGGCTTTGGGTCGTTCTTAGAATTCGTACAAATAATGCATCTTAAGTGATGTAAAATATTGGTTTCGACTGATGGCTGGCATATGTCCCAGTCTGCTGTCCATAAAATAGAGAATTTATGTGTCTCCAAGTGACGGCGTCAAGTGTCAGTTTAAAATAAATATAATATTTTGTTATTAAATAGGTGTAAGTGACGGACAGTCACAGTATCATTTAACCATCTTCTACTTGTTTCTATACTCATTTTGATAGTAACTTGGGGCGACTTGCAGAATTAAAATATTACTTATTTTGATTTTCTGCAAGTCGTCCTAAATGGGCCGTAGGCATGTAGGACGAGTTGATGAATTACTCGAGAGTAGTACTGGTGGCGCAGGGCTTGACTGCTGTTCAGTAAAATATGGTCTACAGGTGCAAATTAATAACCATGCACGTTAACTTCAATTGTATTGCCCTTAACAAAAGAAAAAATATTGTCAAAGTACCAGCAATAATTCGCCCCAAATTGGTCCATTTCATCAATCAACGGTAATCAAATTAAAATTACATACATTTCTTCCACTTAATTTTTTGCCTGTTTCGAAGTAATTCGCGTAATAATCACTCTACAAAAAACATTGGAGGTATCATTAACATTTGTGCGACTGTCGTGTAATACTGTGGTTATTTGTGTCGACGGCCTATACGAGAATTCTGAGTTTTATTTATGACATTGTGAGAAATCGGAGAAATTAAGGCAACTTTAAGGTTTAAATGAAGATGTAGTGACAAAAATTGAGAAGAGTATGCTTAGATGGTTCGGTGATGGTGAGAGGATGTATGAAAGGCGACTAACAAAAGGTATTAACAAGGCAGATGTGAGTGGAGACGCCGGGAGGGGATGCCCTAGAAAGACATAATATAGTGGCCTTATTGGCGATGTTTTCCAGAAAGGTCAGGTGCGTAGTACTTACTCGCAATCGGCTTGCGTGTATGACGCGGTGTATGAACGTAAATGAAGCAAAATGAGGATTTAAGGATCGTAGCAGGTGGCGATCTGTAGTTTCTGCCTACCCCCATGGCACGAAGGCGTAAGTTTATATATGTGTGTTTGCAAGAAACTGTACGTCAGAGTAGAAAAGGTGAAAAAATATACAATTTCGTTCAGGACGGCTGCAACCGTTTTCAAGAAATGTATGACTTAGATGACTACACATAACATCACGCCTGTATTCCTGAAGGGTTAGGCAGAGGTGAGCGCTAGAGTAGAGAGCTGCGAAATTCTTCACAAAAAAAACCCAATAACACTGCCCGACCCGGGAATTGAACCCAGAACCTCATGCTCAGCAGTGGCGCTTGCGACCATAGACCGACTAGGCAGTCGCATACTTTAATCTGCATAACATTACACAGAGATAAGTTACAAGAAAAAGCGGCGGTTTCTGAGCCAGCGTAGCAGAGAAAACCTGCACTTCCTGACATTTGACACTTCCCCAACACATCTTACAGGCTATAAATAAAAGTCTAAAGCCTGCTCTACACTTCTCGAGAAGTTGATCGGTTCGCTTCGTCCAAACTCGGCTCGCCTCGGGCGATTTCGGATCATTGTCAGTTTTTGGCCCGAGTCAAAGTTTTAGAAGCGTCCCGTACACAGATATAGATACTGCAGCGGTATCTACAACGCCACATGCGAACAACGCGTCATACTGACGTCACGCAAAATCCTGCATCTCGCAAGCAGAGTTCACCGCGCAACTCGCATAGATACAACGGCCTGACATGAACCATCGGTCAGTTGCCCGTCAGACACAACACCCTACTGGTCGGAGGATCCTCCCTTTTCTATAGAGTATGAGTGAACTTTACACCGTATTCTATAATACTATATCTATGGTCCCGTAGTTCTTAGCATGAGTATAGTCACGTACTTCGGACTTCAGTCAATTTCGACTAGTACCTACCTACTTTGTCGAAGCAACTTCGCGAGCAGTGTAGTGCAGGCTTATAGATTAAAGCCAGCTTAACACGCCAAGTCCTCTCGGCCAAATGTCACCGACCGGCCTTGAACACTGTTTACCTACAGTCCTTATACATATAGATACGGTCGACCACACGTACAAAGTCCCAACTCTACTCTGAAAACGCCTTTATTTCTTAGCAGTACGGCAGCTTTCGTAGTTCAAGTACGACTTTGACGGGCGGTCGACGGTACATACATACGTCATTCACCACAATGTAGCAGCTCCGAGGAAATCCTGACTCACTGTGAAGGTAACGGAGTATCGATTATTCGGATCGGATTAATCGAGAGATAGCGGGTTGCAATTTTGTTCTCTACCTGGTGTTCGATATTACACTGATATGGGTGTTATTATATGACCCGGTGTTAGAAACGTGGACCGCGCACACACGAACTGAAAGCGTAGTATAATCAGCCTTTATTGACACAGGCCTCCTCTCTTGGAGAGGGGTTCCCTACTTATTTTCGAAAGTTGATGATTCGATTTTTATTATATCGAACACGGTGTGTCGATAATTCAGTTGTACGATGTTTTATTCCATCGATGCTTTATTGGTGCGATATAACGTTTGTGCGAAAATTCCTGTTACGAAAAACCCTAAGAGGAAGTGAGCTATAAGTCGGGGCCGATACCACTAAGCCACTATTGCTCCTCAGCACACCTATGCGTATTCCCCTATACAATAGAAACCACAGTAGAAACGGATGACGCGAAATACAAAATTACAGATTGTAACAAGGTTTCAACGCCGCGATGTCAAAAATGAATAAGCAGCCGTCTCATACATTTGAGTCGAGTAGGTATTGAAGTTTTGTATGGGACAGTTGATTATTTTCTCGTGATTACGATGTTGGTACCATGGAGAGAGTTGTTCAGTTTGATGGTCTGTTCTATATATACCATTAAATGTGACCTCCCATTTTTGATACACATTGTATAAGTACACATTTCTTTTCATATCCATGCGCCACAGTAAGTGAAATAACTGCAAATATTAATATACATCATCTGCCTAGCCTTTACTCAAATATGTTGCGGTCAACTTCCAGTCTAACCGGATGCAGCTGGGTACCAGTATTTTATATAGAGCAACTGCCTATCTGACCTCCACAGCCCAGTTACTGGATAATACGAAACCCCTTGGTAAGACTAGTTGTCACCTCTTTCGGGCTTCTGACGACTTGTGACGACTGTCAAAGATCCACGAATGACAGCCGGAAACAACGGCTTAACGTGCTTTTCGAGGCACGGAGGGTAGGTTCTTGGTAGGTATTTAAAGATGATCACTCATCCTCGGACCAACCCTGGCAAGCGTAGCTTAACCTGATCGATCGACCCGTGCGCCTGGTGTTACACGCCCTTCATAAATGATAGTATATAAATAAAAATTAAGTGAGTAGAAATTCTCGTTATCCATCAAGTAATTTGTAAATATTAGTCATCTTAAAAAAACCCGTTACTGGTGATAATTCACATAAACCACAAAACGAGGAATATCCTTACAAAAGCCTCCGTTTATACCAACAGAGAAACTTAATGCAATTTACGTCTCGAATTTCTCAGAGATTCCAAATTGGCGATGATTCGCCCAACTGTAGGGGAAACCTGATAGTGGGGATAACAAGTTCTTGTTATGTATAATTTATGTATGTTTCTGATAGTGAACACATTTATCTTCATACTAGCCTCTGCCCGCAACTTCGTCCGCGTGAAATTTCACCCTCCCCATTCACCCTCTTAAGGGTGGAATTTTGAAAAACCCTTTCTTAGTGGATACTTACTCTTCACAAAGAACACATACCCTCCAAATTTCATGTCTCTAGGACCAGCGGTATAAGGCTCCTGCAAACAGGCACAACGCGCGACGCGAATCGCGCGCTACACAAAGGCACCGCTCGTTGCGCGACTTGCGGTACCTTTGTGTCGCGCGCGATTTTATCGCGTGTCGCGCCTGTTTGAGGGAGCCTTCAGGCTGTGCGTTGATATATCAGTCAGCCAGGACTTTGAATTTTATCACTATCACTATCACTACATAGTATAAAACAAAGTCGCTTTCTCTGTCCCTATGTCCCTTTGTATGCTTAAATCTTTGAAACTACGCAACGGATTTTGATGCGGTTTTTTTTAATAGATAGAGTGATTCAAGAGGAAGGTTTATATGTATAATAATAATAATGTTTCCGTGCGAAGCCGGGGCGGGTCGCTAGTATACAATAAATAACTGGTATTTTTGGTGACTCATGAAAGTTTTAATATACAACATAACATCACGCCACCTTACATAGACAAGTATTGTTTGTAAATACAGGTGTTAGAGTACCTAAATACTACGTGATCATCATCTCCCCGCCCTTGTCCCATGTTACTTGGGGTGGACGCAACACGATTCCTATTCCATTCTCCCCTGTCAACCGTCACGCTATCTTCACTCCCTTCTCTTTCATATCATTCCTCACACAATCCATCCATTACTTCATCCTTTTCTTTGGCCTTCCGCTCCCGCCATGAACGTTGATATTCTTCACTTTTCACTTAAATATTACGTCGTTTGATTTGATTACAATCATATAAATAGTCTTGCATAAAGTGGTAGAACTGGTGGTCGAAGCATGAGTAATTAAAATTTAAATAATTGAGTTGATCGCGACTCAGTTTGGAGTAAAGGTATCGCTCCACAGCGACACACGGCTATGCTACGCACAGACTTGGTATCGCTTTGTATAAAAAAAGTAAGTGAGCTTGTCCACCACAGTCACACAGGCTTACGTTTGGCTAAGAATTGAACCGCGCAGCTAACGTGGCTCAATTCTACGTACAGCCTGAAGGCTCCTGCAAACAGGCGCAACGCGCGACGCGAATCGCGCGCGACACAAAGGCACCGCTCGTTGCGCGACTTGCGGTGCCTTTTCGTCGCGCGCGATTTAATCGCGTGTCGCGCCTGTTTGAAGGAGCCTTGATTCAAACTTTATGCGGGCTTTACACAGGTGACTATAGCCGCACAAATCGCGCGTCTAAATGGCAATTCGGATAGGCCGCAGGGGACTAAAATCACACTCGACTTTAGTCGTCCAGGTCGCATGCGGCGGGTGACTGAAATGGTCCGTCGCAGGTGATCGCAGGCGATCGAATTGATTTGTCCAGATTTGAGTCCGCTTGATGGCAAGAGGCTCGTCCCCTATTACATGAAACTTACACATAACTAGCAAAATGTGGGTGTAGCAGTTACACCTCTGCTTATACACTTCGGGGATTACTGGCGTGATTTTATGAGTATCATTTCCCATACCTATTAGGTATGCCGTCAAATCACGGAGGGTATGACTTACTAGTACATAGTTAAGTATAACGGATATACGGTTAAGTATATATTACCCAATAACTGGGTTGTGGAGGTCAGATAGGCAGTCGCTCCATATAAAATACAGGTATTTAACTGCGGTTCATTCCCAGGAGCTCCAAATCTATTGTTCTCCGAACAATTTCACTCCATACATTGATTCCCAAAACCTCCATAATTCTATTAATTAAAATAATATAATACCTACTAAAATTGTTCCCATTGCTTTTTTTTATTTGCAGCCGCCGGGAATAAAATTATGGAGTGTCTGGGAATAAGCCTCAGCTAAATACCTGTATTTTATTAATAGTTGGGAAAAGGCTAAGCAGATAATGATGACATAGTTAAGTATATAATAATCCGACAGAATTTCCGTATGGCCACCGACAATGGGTTGGTGTTATGTGGTACTGTGGTCTACTTTGAATGTCATGGCAATTTCGTCATTATGCTAATAACTGCCCATTATTTCTCACTGAATGATATCAAATATAAGTAGGTAGTACATATTAATATACTCCGCCTGTTCTATGTAATACTACGTTCGCGATTAAGTTTCCAAACATGTAAACAAATATGAGTTACTGGAGAAATAACTTTAATACGAGTAGGTACTTACCTACACAATAAAATTCAGTTTACGCTACAACTTCAAAAAAGTTATGATTTTTTCAATAGTAGGTATTATTCATTCTGAAATCAACTTAATTTCTTCTACAAATAATATTGATATTTGTTTAACTGAAATAATATCATACCAAGATTTTCTGGAAAAAAATCTAAATGGGAATGTAAAAAATGAATTTTTAGTGACATATTTACCCCCATACGCTCATAATTTTGCAATAGATTTTCAACAATCTCTTTGTAATTTATTACTTTTTTTATTGCCTAAAAAATTTTAACGACACTTTTGAAAAAGTTCCAGGCTGCTTTTTCTACCTCGGTTAAAAGGCTCTCGAATTTTGTGTCGTCCAATATTCTCCTGATTTGAGGACCCACAAATATTCCTTCCTTTAATTTAGCCGCAGAAATATTCGAACGTTTGGATATTTTATACTATATTTATTTTTAAAAGACAAAAGTAACAGTCAGTTACGTGGTTAGTTGGCTCTCTCCATATCATTGGTTTACCAAATTTCAGTGATCAATTTTTACCTGAAAATCAGGAGCTAAGGACCAATCTGCAATTAGTACAAATCACATGAGGAACCCAATTTTTATCTTGATTTGACACCGAAAATCCAAAATGATGTAAATAGGCTTCTTGCAATGGTTTTGTTATAGGGAAACCACGATTTAACTGAACAACTTTCCCACAAACTTAACAAAATCGATTTGGATGTAGTTTGCACACTCTAGATGACATTTCGATGTAAAAATAAGATTTTTCAGACACACAGTTGTTTACAAAATCGAACGATAAACGTATTTAAACGATTGCGGGTAGATAAAAACAAAGACCTCTATATCTCAGAATTGTGACGTGCTACGAAAAATAAAAAAATATATTTTTAATTACCGTCCATAGCCTGCATAAATAATATATGTTTCTAATAATATATGTTTTGGCGTGATCGAAAAAAAAGTATTTAAATCCATCAACTTTCCATCCATGTTTTTTTGGATTTAACATTGATAATTACTAAAGTAAACAATTGAACGACTAAATAAGTAGTTTGAGAGCTTATGTAAGAGGATATTATTAATTAGTTTTGAAGCACTTACTTAGTCATAAACGGATCTATGGATTTTGAAACGAGCATCGATTAATCATTTAAGTATTATGCTTTAAATAATTTGATAATGATTAATCAATGATAGCCATTGGACTTCTAAATCTATCAATAAGAATACAAATCTTGGTATCATTATAAATGGTAATAACCTGTTTTTTTTTGTATAATATTCGGTAATCACCTAACCTAACCTATTTAGTTGTTGCATTCTTTTACTAAAGGAAAACTACCATAATATTATGCCTATTATCATAGGGATATTTATTTTATGTTAAAAACAAGAACGGGAAAGAATAATCCCATTGTTTCCAAATTTTACGATTAAATTAAAATTTTTATAACATATTTGCTCGTAAAGGGTCTCTTATTTAACCAATTTCAATATCGTAATGTATGTCATTACGTACTTGTGTGGTAATGTAAAGTAAATCGCACGGTTTATCAAGATGCTCCGTTAAAACGAACGGTACTTTTTTAAATCTTAGCAAAGAGTTTTTATTTCAGAAAAGATGTCAACATTTTATGAATAAAATTAACTTTGGGAGATAAAACATAATAAATAAACATTTATTTCTTTAATTTAATTAATTTTGACACTAAATTACAACCATTAATATCTGTAACAAAAACAAAAATATTAATTTACTTTATTAATAATACTGGCTGTTTTGTGCCTATGCCTGAAAAAAAAAGCGCGAACGCGCGCGCATCGCTATCTGTTAGGAAGTAAAAATTATTCCGCGTGCTTTTTCTTTTCGCTGTACTTTTTTTTATTTGAAAATGTCGTCGAGTAATGATGAATTTATTAATTCCACACCGCCAGAAGTCTCAGAGGCAGCGAAAAAGGCTACTCTAAGCCTCGCCCGAAAAATCGACCGATAGATACTTACAAGCGTATCAAAATTTCATCATATGGAAAACAAGCAAATATGCATGTTCAGTCCGAGTTTTATTTATTTCCTCGCAAATATGTTATAAAACGTCATATGACATACCTACGTGCGCTTTGAAAATTACAGCCTCTGCTTTCTTTTAGCCCTCGCCTACGGCTCGGGCAAGCAATATCGCCTCGGCTGTAATTTTCAACTTACCGCACTTATATCATAATGTACTATTATGCTATCTACATGCATTAATATTTCTTTGGAAACTAAAAAGAACTCAATTGTCACGCCATTCATAAGAACTTTGACAATAGAAGTGCAATAATAACTTCGTTAGTCACATTTATAACGGTTCAGCGGTTTCTGAGAAAAGGTTGGACAAAAGGCATGGACGGCTACACATCAAGCAATACATTTAAACCAGTATAAACTGACATCTGATGGTACAAAAACCCAATACAATGCGAGGTCAGCTAAAACTCAAAATCTATAGCTTGATGTGTAGCCGTGTGTATGTGTGGTCGAACTTCAATAGTTTTCGAGATATTTGAAACATTTTTGAAGCGTATAATGAAAAAAATTGGTAAGATATCACACTAATATTATAAAGGCGAAAGTTTGAGAATGTGTGTGTGTGTGCGTGTGTTTATATGTTTGATCACATAAAAACGGCTGGACCAATTTTGATAAAATTTTGTATGGAGGTAGCTGACACCCTGGATTAACATATAGGCTATTTTTATCTCGATATTCCCACGGGATCGACATTTACGCGGGTGAAACCGCGGGGAGAGCCAGTTATTATTTCAAGAAAATAATTAAAATTATGAGCGATTTAGCTCATAATTTTAATTATTTTCTTGAAATTAAGTACTTTTAATTATGTTCATAGCTTAATTGAAGTGCCAGCTACTACGAGTAGGTATATAGTTTTTTAATGGTACACATTCAATGTGTAGTTTTTTTTTATATGTATTTGGAATTACATCGAAAAACCCTTAAAATTCAAATACCTTGAAAACTGTTGAATTTCGGCCGTACATATGGGGGGTTCAATTTGTTGCATTTTGGCCCCCCTGTTAGCTCCTGACGGATGTACGTCGAATTATAAGTAATCTTAGTGTAATACTTCAATAACTTCGTCACGACAATTACAAAGTAATTCCTCACATTTATACTATTGACTAATTATTGAGATATTGACACAACATTCTGCTAATAAATTATGAAGTCATGAAAACTGCACAACAGTTTATAAACTAAAGAACAAACAAACGATAAGTATGTAGGTACCTACATAATTATTATGTTGAAGAAAACAAGGGTTAATAATAATTCTAGTAAATTTAGGTTACTAGAGGGGCTTGTGGCTAAGATACAATTTATAACAGCCGCACGGCGCTTGCCGCGGTTGGTCCGTGGATGGGTGACCATCTTTACATACCAAGACCCCTCCGTGCCTCGGAAAGCACGTTGAGCTTTTGGTCCCGATTGTCATTCGTGGATCTTTGACAGTCGTTACGGGTAGTCAGAAGCCCGAAAATCTGACAACCAGTCTTACCAAGGGGTATCGTATTACCTAGTAACTGAGTTGTGGAGGTCAGACAGGGAGTCGCTCTATGTAAAATAATGGTATTCAGCTGGATCTGTTTAGATTGGAAGCCGACCCCGACATAGTTGGTAATAGGCTAGGCAAATGATAAAACTAAGGCTAGTATAGCTTTTGCTCGCCGCTTTGCTACGAGGAAGTTTGAAATGAGCCCACGGGAACATATTACTGGAATAAAAAGTATCCCATACCCTAACCCAGATCATGCTCTACCTGTGTACCAAATGTCATCCAAATTTGTTCAGCCTTTAAGGCGTGGAAAGGTGAAAGAGGGACAGACAGAATTATGTACTTTCACATTTATAGTATTAACTAGTATTAAGTCTTTTTTAGATTTGTGAATGGGACTGTAAAAACAACATTGCTGTATTTCTTCCTTATGTTTTTAGAGAAAAAGGAGAAATTGACAATTTCCTAATACATACTAAAATTATTTAAAATCGAACTTAATACCTAGGTACATTGTACCTACATTTTAATTACTAGCTGCTGCCCGCGACTTCGTGCGCATACAATTTCGACGCCCGACCACCGCGTTGCATCGCATCGTCTGCCCGCGCTATTTCTTCGTTTTCGCTCAGCGTTCTTTCTCACTTTTTTATGTTTTTACTCGGCTCTTAAGAGTCTTAGCGTAATGTTACGCATAATAGCCGTCCTAAAGGATTTTGGCTATCAAATGCAAATAGATTTTATCAAATCCGACGGGTAGTTTCCGGAGATTACCTCCTATTATACAAACTTACAAACAAACAAATACCTGTTTATATGTTATTATTAAGTATAGA
This sequence comes from Luperina nickerlii, assembly GCA_963855955.1. NCBI lineage: Eukaryota > Metazoa > Arthropoda > Insecta > Lepidoptera > Noctuidae > Luperina > Luperina nickerlii. The sequence continues at coordinate 745,429 of OY979686.1, read as the reverse complement.
TTAAACTTGATATCAATAACGTAAAAAAACAATATTTCATTTATTCAATGTTATTTTCGTACTACAAAAAACAACAACTTGATTTTTTGTTTCAAACGTACCTACTACCTACGTTGTACCACAACAGAAAAGCTATAATAGGTTGTACCAAGTACAATTTATTAAGTTCACACTTAAGAAGGTAATGTTATCAATACCCAACTTATTTTTAATTCTCTTACCTATTAAGGTATAATAATTTTATTCTAGGTGCATCGTCTTCACATTAATTATACAACATACATAATTAATGAATGTATACAAAATTTTGTAAAATGTTTTATTTATTTATTATACGTACTGCAACGACTTGTTCACTAATAACATCCATACTAATATTATAAATTCGAAAGTAACTCTGTCTGTCTGTCTGTCTGTATGTTAGGTACCTTTTCACGCCTAAACCACTGAACAGATTTCGATAAAATTTCGCAGAGAGATAGATTGCATTCCGGGAAAGGACATAGGATAATTTTTATCGCAGGTGAAGTCGCAAGCGGAAGCTAGTATTATTTAAAAGAACTTACATATTATATCTATTAGTATGGTGAATTTATCACTTAAAGAAGTAAGTACACAGCTTAGACATAAATAAAAATACATCCTACAAATTAAGAGAATTATTTCAAAGTGATTTAAAATAAACTAACTTATTCTCTGTTACAATGCAAGATAAATATGAGCTACTTTACCATAGGAAGACAATATAAAATTTTAAAAGAGTAACGATGGAGTTTCTTGCCCATTCTTCTCCATACGAAAAGTATGTTCTGGAAGGGGCGACTAGAATCAGTTCTATTTTCTGTAAATTTTGACTTTCAAAAGTGCCTTATTTATATTATAAGTGCCTGTTTGAAATAAATTATGCTTTGACTTTGACGTTCCAACAAAAAGAAAACAATCCTACAAGGAACTACCATAGAAATACAACAAAAACTTACCTCCAAACGAATTTCCTTAAACTTTCAACACACACTATAAACACAATCCTTCTTCCTTTCCTTCCACTGTCACTTTCAACACTTTTGGTCACTGGGAACACAAAATACGTGCGTACTCGTTCAGTTTGGTCGCAGCGCGTACGGGAGTGTTTTGGTCGCAGCGCGTACGAGCATCTGTTTTGGTCGTGGCGGGTACAATGGCCCGGCGCGGCAGTGAAACTGCGACGGTGAGCGTACTACCGCCACGACGTGATTCATTGACGACTAGCGGGTGGTGCGGGGCATAAGCGGTAGCGGTGAAACGTGACTTGAAATATTACGTTTGTAAACTGATTAATGTGGCCTTGTTTTTAAATTGAAAACTTCTTGAACAGTGGATGAAACTGGACCATCACGATCGGTTTGGTGACGCTGAGTCGCGTATACTCGGCTCCAATCATAAGTTTTCACTTCTATCGTGTACACTCACCCTTTTTTTTATAGACCAGTAAAAAGAAGATGGTTAACAAAATTAAATAGTGTGGTTATTTTTAAAAGTATCATGAGTAATGTAATAAAATAAAAATGTTATTTTCTTAATCCAGTTATAAGATCGTGTTTTCTTTTTTGACAAATCAGCTGTAGATAACTTAGATTTGTCATCAACGGTAAACTTTCCAGCTTGCAAATCATCATGATCATACAAATTTACTAAGTTCAACATCACCCGAACTCGTACTACATACAGGATGAATATCGATGTACTGAATATCAAACCGCATCAAAAATTAGATCTTCTGTGTAATTTACAGCACAGAATAGATAGGTGCAGAAGGCAAAAACAGACACGTACGTACGGAGATTTTATCCAGTCACGCATGAGTGCGCCTAGGCTCGCTGGATTCTCTACCTTATTAAGAATCCAACAGTCTCCAAAAACACACTGTTGAATTTACAACTCTCGGCGCTAAGTAAAGCGTTGAAAATCCAGTCCACGAAGAAATATCGCCCAGGGTTACGAGAACTATGTGTGCGTATGTATTTTCGCTCGTTGTCTGAAGCTAACCTTCTGTAGATATTTTTGATACAAGAATGGCTGCGCGCGTGACAATGTGTTGACCTCAGAGACAATTATGATTCAGTTCGTATCGGCTGAGATGTCGCTTTAAGTATCCATAAATTTATAGTTCACGTGATCGAGACATAAGGAGTGTGTCGTAAATAACTGTCCTTATGTGAACGTTGTTTGGGCCTCGTGGCTAAATAATAACAGTCGCACTGGTCAATCGAAGGTTAAGTTACGCTTGCCGCGGTCTGTTCATAAATGGGAAAATCCAATACAATATCGAGACCCCTTGGTACCTTGGAAAGCTCGTCAAGCCGTTGATCCCACGCCGTTGGTCATACGTACATCTTTGACAGTCGTTACGGGTAGTCAGAAGCACAATAGTCTGACAGACAGTCTTACCAAAGGGTATCGTGTTACCCAGTAATTACCCGTGATTGGTATCCATATCTCAACACAATAAAATAAAAGAAAACAGATTTTCTCCAACTCATTCTTCAAATATTAAGACATCCAGCGGTCGTTGACCCCCAAAAAACATCAAATCATTTTTAGGGTTCAGAGGTTCAAAACGGGACCCTATTACTAAAACTCCACTGTCCATCTGTCACCAGCCTGTATCTCATGAACCGTGATAGCTAGACAGTTGAAATTTTCACAGATGATGTATTTCTGTTACCGCTATAACAACAAATACTAAAAACAGAATAAAATAAATATTTAAGGGGCTTCCATACAACAAACGTGTTTTTTTTCGGCGTTTTTGCCTACGGAACTCTTCGTTTGCGAATCCAATTCGCACTTGAAAGAAAGAAAGAAAATTGCGTTTATTTGGCAAAAAAAAACCTTAAAAATAAACAAATTCAAAATGATTAAAAATAATAATGCCAAAAGGGTCAGTTTTTATTTTATCGTGTTTAGATATCAATACCATCACGTCCGCAGAGTTTTGCCAGCTAATTTAATTTGATTTGTTTCTAGGTACAACAGACTTCGGAAACATCCATACTAATATTATAAATTCGAAAGTGAAAACTCTGTGTCTGTCTGTCTGTATGTTACCTTTTCACGCCTAAACCACTTAACGGATTTCGATAAAATTTGGCAGAGAGATAGACTGCATCCTGGGGATAGAATAATTTAGTATAGCTATAGCATAGGATAGTTTTTATCGACATACCTTGCGGGCTTTATTTTAATATGATCATATCCAAATAGTTCTATACCTTATTTATGAGCACCATAGAAACGTGTTCTATAACAATAGACACTACGTTAAATTCAATGTCAAGTCACCGTGTAATATTGAAGTACGTAATTCGTCACAGAACAATTAAATTGAACTCGACCGTGCAAATGTCTTTCACATCTGCGTACTCTGCTAATATAGGTCATTTACATGGTTTTTTTACAGTGCCAGTAGCATAGCGAATGCCAAAATGTTTTTGGTGCTTATATTATTTCAAGAGCGGACGCGGTCGGTTTTAATTTGGCCTACATTTGAATTATTGTAATTGTAATATCTGACACGGCATCAATAGTGAGGTATTGTTATAGTTTACGGTTTCCTGATGATTGCTTTAGTACTACCAATGAAGAACAGTAAGTTAAAAGCTGAAAGCTTAGAAAGAAACAGCCTGAGCATTTTTTTATTTTACATTATTAGCCTATAATAATATTCCCACCGCTGGGATACAGGCCTCCTATTTCTGTGAGAGCGAGTGAGCCAGAAACTACAACGCGGGCTCAGTGCCGGTTGATGGATGTCACATGTCTTTTATTTTTTGCCGGTTTCATCACCATGTTTTCCATCACCGTTTTGAGAGCAGTGGTGATGAAGTTATTTACACAAGGTAAAGTGACTGCTTGGGTTTGAACTCATGCTCTTACCACTGGACCACCACTGCTTGCTTTTTTATTTTAAAAGGTTCTTGATTCGCGAATTATAATTATGTAAATAATGTAAAAATCCACATTAGTTTTTTTTTCATTAAAACAATAACCTGAACAGTAGAGGATTACCATGTACTCAAAAAGTCGGGCAGCATGCGTTTTCGAACCATTTGCAGTGCAACTAAGTATTACTTAAAGTATTTGTACCTGTAGTTTTTATCGTGTACATCATGAATGTATTCTACTCTACTTTCTCCTTGATCTGCACTTTCTTATTGTCCAGCAAACGGTTATTTTACGAGCTCATAAAGTTACCATCATTTGCCTGCCGTCACCCGCTGTCGCTTATGCCTTGCGTTCCCACCGCAGTTTTATCAATAGTGACGTAACGACTGGCACTGGACACCGGTTTCTAATGACGTCGGCACCTACCTGCTCACTATAATTTGTTTATAGGATAGCCGTCAGACGTCACGTAGGTTTACCCCAAAGTAATGGTCAAAGCTCGTTTCCGGGTCAAGTCATCTTTTTCTGCTTTCGTCACACACATGGTGACTGCCCTGTTGGTCTAGTGGTTGCAAGCGCTGCTAAACATGAGGTCCTTGGTTCGATTCCCTGGCCGGGTAAAGTGTTATTGGTTTTTTCATCTGGAATTTCTCAGTAGGAGCCCGGAGTTTGGATTTGTGCCTGGTTGATGGCCATAGGATCGCCCCATATGATTAAACATAACTGAGGAAATGTGGGTGTGACATAGGTACACCTCTACCTAACCCTACGGGGAAACAAAGTGTGATGTTTATGTTTTATTTATTTATTAAAACTTTATGCACAAGTAAACTTCTCAAGTAAAAGAAACACTGTGCAAATGCCTAAGGCATTTTTTACCAGTCAACCTTAGAGTGATGCAGAGACAAAACATGGCAGGTGCAACATGCGGGATAAATAGCTAGGAAATTACTATAAAATACTAATACAGTTCTAAGGCTCCTACAAACAGGCGCGACACGCGATATAATCGCGAGCGACAGAAAGGCACCGCTCGTTGCGCGACTTGCGGTGCCTTTGTGTCGCGTGTCGCGTCGCGCCTGTGTGTACGAGCCTTTAAGGCTCCTACAAACAGGCGCGACACGCGATATAATCGCGCGCGACACAAAGGCACCGCTCGTTGCGCGACTTGCGGTGCCTTTGTGTCGCGCGTCGTGTCGCGCGTGTTTGTAGGAGCCTTAAATTTGTGTAAATTCCTCTGACAATTAATAAGAAAATATATAACCTAGCAGCGCCCCGCAGACCCGCATAAGTCTGGATCCCGCAAGAATATCGGATTTATAAGTGTCTTACTTATGTTTTAATCCAGGTTATATAGTTGATATGACAGAGGGGCATTAAATTACACTACGTATACTATACGTGTATAGTATTAATTCGATACAGTACAAAAATAGAAAGCGCCAAAAATGAGATTTTTTTTTTTTCAAACAAACTAAATAGCTTAAAGTCAGAGTGAAACGCAACCACCCTTTATAAATAAATTTGACTGACCTTAGTTAGATGCCTAGGTAACAAAGTCGCGCAGGAGCGCGTGTGCGTGTGTGTTATCTCTCTTGGCGGGGGCGCGGGGGGCGGGCGGTTTAGACCGCTCGCGCCGTCCGCGCCCGGCTGGTTGTTAAGTACGCGCACACACAAAAACACAAAATTTTTAAATTCTCGATGTGTCCTCGATTCATATTAATGCACAAATTATACCGACGGAGAATATTGTTATTTATTAAATCACTGTCCGTCGCTAAGCACTTTAATTCCCGTAATCTTTGTACTGCCAATTGTATGGTGCCGGCGCGCGGCGTTCCTAGGGCTATTGCGCCGGTCACCATACCTTTCTCGGTATGTTCGCAGAGCTAAATCTGCGTTTCCACGGCATTCACCGTAAATTAAAATCATGTAAGTGTATTCTGACGCCGTGTAAGTTACACGAGGCATTGCTGAACACTTTAATGATTACACACACACACAACCAACGTTTAATTACGTATCCTATCACAATAAAAACAGTCAAACACAAAAAAACACTAACACTAAATAATAATATTCCCAAGTTAAACTTATTTAGTGTCTATCACAATAACAAAACAAAATCACAATTATTGTCAGCGAGTTCGACAAAACATAAAGGCGCGGCGGCGGGGGGCTCCCGTATTACGTAACGTACGTCCCGAGTGGATGACGCTTGCGCACTGTCCACTGAAAGAAAGTTTTTTAGCAAATTCCCAAGGATCTAGAATGCAATAGCAACATACTGACCTATTTCTATTCCTTTTACGCGCGGGAAAAAGGCGCGGGGGTTTTGCTATGATTGTCACTCTCATAGTGAAAGTGCAAGTGTGTGTGTATTTATTGCTTCGTGAAATATTTGGTTGTACTTGTGCGGCAACAATGTATCTTATACTCAGATTATCGTTTTAAGGTGCATGACCTATGCGTATGAGATAATCAGCTGTTAGGAAATATACATCGTGTTCAAACGTAGCAAAAACTTCAAAAATCATTTGTGACTAAACTACTGCTCCTATTTAATTGATTTTTGGTACAGAGCTTGAAAATGGTATCTAGTATAGGCAGTTTAAAGAAAAGCCCCTCTGTCGTATCAACTTTGTATACTATCTGTGTGCCAAAAACGCGGACGAAGTCGCGGGCATAAGAAGCTTATTGAATTTCTACCCACTCTCAATCATCCTGTGAAACACACGTAGTGTTAGAGTAACGTAATCATTCAAGACAATGCATCTTCATTATGTACCAAGAATTAGAGTAATAATTAAACTAATAGCATTGTTCATAGTTTCAGATTATTTTTAATTATTCCATCGCCACTTAACAGTTATTTAGTGCAATGTATTCTAAGTTGATTTTTGAGTGATCATTTGTAACAAAAAGGTTCTACTAAGTTTTTGGTTGCAATGGAATTTGAATTTTGTTGGGTATAACATTCAGTTTGTTGTTCCACAACTTGAAAATTATCTCAAATTCCTGGCTCTAATAAAAATAGTCTCTAATTACGTGTAACAAACGGAATGAATTCGTAAGATCAGTGTTTTCTTTACATTCTAGTGACCATGAGACGGTCTGGTAACTATGCTATTTAGATTCGCCAGTCATTCAACAGCCAACAACGAAATTAAAACTTTAATATATTAGAATTAAGGTCCAAAGTCTATAATATTGACTGAAAACTAACAATGATATTTTTTTTAAATCAAGTTTAAAGTAAAGTTTGTTTCGTAGGTACCTTAACATCTGTCGATCAATTGGAGCCGATACGACTGATTGCGGATGATAATTATATTGACATAAATAAAGCTAAATATGGACGGACGAGTTTGTCGCAAATTGACTCGAATTGCCGCAAAAAGTCGCTGGAATTGTAGAATTAAGTTTCATTTTTGTCGGTTGTAATTATATTGAGATGAATAAGGCTCTATAAGGACTGGATACTTCACTTCGTCCCAAGTTATAGCAATGACGTTTAACCACATGTACCTACAAAATAATGCTATATGTTATTATTTATTAAACTTATTATAGTAGTGACGAACTTGGCTTGTTAATAATAAAACACTATTTTACTAATTTAATGGATTCAATGTTGTCGGAATAAATAAATTACTAATATTAATACTAAATACTAATGAATCGTTGACAACAAAATGACGCCATTTGCCGGAAAACTCAATATTTAGGCATAATTTTAGTGTCCTAGATTGCCGTTTAAATGGCAATCTAGCACCTAAGTACCTAAGTGAACATAGGTGTCTCCCTATGTTCACTTAGGTACTAAATTTACGGTGTAAAAAACATGATTCAAAAGAGAAAATTCAAAAAGACTGTGATCATCACTTACATTAATAGCACATGAAGTGTGATGAATGATAATATACATAACAATACTATTGCTCATTCCATTCTGTTTATTGTAACGCATACTATATATGATCAAACGAACTTCGACAAGTGAAGTTCGATCGATATTATATTAATCGCTTCATTCGAAGATATAACATTCACAACGTAGTTCCTCTAACCTACAAGGCAACTTCGCACTTTTTATTTTTAAATTACCCCGTTTTTTTTTTTTGTCTGGTGTCTACTGTCAGTGTTTCAAATCTCATTTTTTTTAGAGTAAAGTATAGCATAAACCCGTATTATTATTATACTCTTTGGCATAAACTTCGTTATAGGGAAATGGGGTGGGTGGGTGTTATATCTTCGAATGAAGCGATTAATATAATATCGATCGAACTTCACTTGTCGAAGTTCGTTTGATCATATATTATATTGCATCGCTTCATTCTTCAGATATAACATTCACAACGTAGATGTTTAGAGGTGAAGTTTTGCTAATAATAATACATAAGTTGTTTACTTAATTTGTTTATTTAACATAAGCCTTCGTTTCTTTAATAATTATTAATCAGTAATCTATTATAAATAATACATTGGCAATATTGCAATCTTAATGTAGAATAAACTTAAATCATAATAATATTGTTTAGGTTGATAACCTACACACCTATAATAACCTCAGGCTTTATTTAACTTGGGGTTGGGGGAAAACAAACCGAACTTGCGAAAGAATTTTCTTCGCGTATGGCCCGACAATAATATTTGGCGAAAGTTTGAGAAGCGGCTGTCCAGCCAGCCGCCTTCCTGATGACGTCTATGGACAGGCCAGCGCGATGCGCCGTGGACGTGGCGGCATGGCGCGTGCTATGCGCGCTGAATGTCGTCACGTCCACGCCGCTCGCACACAACACTTGTTTAATCCATCGACTGATTGACTGCGCCGTGGCGCCTCTATGGGGTCGTTTAAACGTCAGGAATAAATTAGGTACGTTCTCAGGTCTAATCTCATTAGTCACTTGAAGGTAATCTTTTAATGTCGTAGCCGGGCAAATGCTTGGTTTATCTACAAAGTACGGTAGAGATAAAATTGGTTGATCTCGGCCAGGTGCCGATGTCTTAATAATGTCGGTGACGATTATTTCGATGCCTCTGGAATTAAATTTTATGTTTGAGGTCTTGATAAGGGAGATCGTTTGAACCCTGTGAGCTGTGCAAATAGCTAACAAAATTGCTAATTTCTTAGTGATATTTTCTATTGTGAGATCCTCATTTGAGAACCAATTAGAGATAAAGTTGAGTACCACCTGGGGATCCCAAGTACTCGTGTACTTGGGTACACATGGTCTCAACTTGTATGCTCCTTTTAGTAATCTTTTTATGCAGTCGTCTGATCCTACACTATTTCCTAGAAGTAGCGATAGGGCAGAGCGATGACTATTAAGGGAACCGTACGAAGCTCCCTTATTAAATTGATCGGATAAAAAGGTCATGACCCGTGGAATTGACACCTTAAATACGCTAATATTATTAATTATACAGAAGTCCCACCACAGTTTAAAGGTGACATTATATTGCTGTACAGTGTTTTGAGACAAAGAAGCTAACATTATGTCGAGAGCGGTTGGAGGCGTCCCTCGTTGCGTGAACGCAAGCCGGAGAGCACCGCGGCACCCAGGGTAAGCGACTTGTAAAGTGGGTGGTGCGTTCTGAAACGGGAAGATAAAAGACTTTTATTTGCTTTCAGAGTAACAATTTCGGTAACAAGCATACTCTTTAACTGGGGATACCAAGCTTGTGATGGCCATATGGGAAAAACAAGAATACCTTCGGCTTTGTCTAAAACAATTTTTTGTAAGCATTTCAATATCACAGAAAATGGCGGGAAGGCATAAAAGTGTTTATCGCGCCAGCTTATTGTGAAGGCGTCAATTGTGATGGCATCGGGATCTGGTCGCCAAGACACATAGCTTTCACATTTTGCATTAGTGCGAGAGGCGAATAAGTCTATCTCTGGTTGGCCTAATTGTTGTGTTATCAATTGGAATGCTAAATTTGATAATTCCCATTCTGTGTCTATGTTAATTTTTCTAGATTGTTCGTCGGCTATAACATTATCATGTGTGTTTATGTAAGAAGCTACTAACCAGATATTTTTCCTCTCGCACCACTGCCAAATAGATCGAGATAAATCATTCAAATGTGGGAATTGTATTCCGCCCATACGATTTATGTAACTAATGGCTGTTGTATTATCAATACGTAATAATATAGTACAGTTAGAATAATTACGAACGAACCATTTTAATGCTAAAAATACCGCTAAGAGTTCTAGGTAATTAATGTGAAATTTTAATTCTGAATCTTTCCAAGCGCCGTTAATGCGTTCGTTATTGCAACAAGCGCCCCAGCCGGTCCTGGATGCATCGGTGAATATTTCTAATGTGAATGCTTGAGCTTTTATGGAATTGCAAGTTGTGGAAATATTTTTTGACCACCAATTCAGATCTTCCAAAATTATATTAGATAATTTAATTTTTGTATCAAAATTGTTGTTTATTTTTAAGGCCAAGTATTTTTGCCGTTCTAAAATTTTGGTGTAAATCCATCCATATTTTGCTGCGGGACAAGCAGCAGTAAGAATTCCAATTAATTGTGCAAATTCCCTTATTGTGCAGCGTGGTAAGCGTAAAAATTTCTCTATTAAACTAGCTATGTGAGTGCGTTTTTCGTTTGGTAAGGACATAATTAAATTTTTTGAATTATAAATAAATCCTAAATATTTACAGGTCTGTTTTGGTTCTAATGAACTTTTATTGAAATTAATAACGAAACCAAGGGACTCTAATAATTTCAAAGTTTCTGTTACGTTATCACGACATTCAGAATAAGTATCACCAATACATAATACGTCATCAAGGTACTGAACTGATTTATAACCCCGGCTCCTAAGATGGGACATTACCTCTTTCATAATCTTGGTAAAGGTTCTGGGTGCTATAGATAAGCCATAAGGCATACTATTAAACTCGTACAAAATATTTTGCGCTTTATCATTCTCGAAATGAAAGCGCAAGTATTTCCGGTGATATTTAGCAATCGGAATTAAAAGATATGCTTCTTTCAAGTCTATGTTAGCCATGTAACCGTTTTGAGGTATTAATTTAGTGACGGTCCTATAATCTTCCATTTTAAAATGAAACTTAGAGATAAACTTGTTTAGTGGCTTTAAATTCAAAATAAATCGCTTGTCACCGTTTGGTTTAGGAGTAAGGAATATCTTTGATATGAATTGATTCTCGGTCGGTGAACATGTTGATATCGCGCCTAAATCAAGTAAGTTTTTGATGGCCATATTCATATCGTCTTTATCTGCCGTTGAAAGACAATTACGAGGTGAACAGGTTTGCACTGGAGTTTCAGTAAATGGTATCGAAAAACCCTTACGAATCCATTCGAGAACGATGTTATTGGAAGTTATGTCAAGCCAGTGAGAATAAAAAAGACGTATTCGTCCAGAATGTACCTGTTCTATTGTTGAGGTTGAGCACGCGTTTTGTTCGTGTTCGAGTACCTCGGTTGCGCGGCTGTCTGTGTCTTGCGTGCTGCAGGGGCTTGTCTCCTCTGGCCTCCGCGCCCCCCCCTGTTCGACAGGTAACGCGAAGGACCTGGCCAGTTTTCCTGATAGCGAGGTCGTGCGGCTGCCGATTGAACTGTCTGTGGGGGTTTTTGAGGCAGCAAGGTCTTTTTTATTTGTAGGCCCTGCCTTTCAATAGCTTTTGAAGCTTTTATTTTATCGGATAGTTTTATTCCGAATAGAGTGCTATCCCTTTCATTATCCTTGATAACATTTAGGAATGATCTCTCCAAGCCGGGTGTCACCAATTTGATACGTGCTTCCAGTGGCGTGCGTTCCATAAAGGCAGAAAGACACTGCCTACCCTGGTTCTGATAATAGATCTAATATTATTTTATCAATAAACAAAACCACATATAAAATTTAAATCAAAAATCAGCTCCATCTATCGAGTGCCGGTGGTATCATTAAGATCGATACAGTAAGGCTCGTTCACGTTCGCACATTGATTCGCGCGGCACTAGCGCCACCTCGCCTTTGCCACGGCAAAGACACAAATTATTCTTGTCTGAATGTTTTGTGTGTGTGCTCTCGTGGTAAGTCGTGATCATGCGGATTTAATATGTGTGCGTTCCTATAGCTACGTGATACACAATGACAAAAATCACGCACACAACTGCATGAAGAGACAGTGTCTCTAACACGAAAAATTACGACTCCTAGCGAACATTTCCGAAAGAAAGTTTGCTATGCACAATGCAAATATTTTAGGAAGTAACATTGTTTCATTGAATTTTATGTATTTAGATGGTCATAATTTTTTGTCGTATTACATTTCCCTTTTACTAGATAATTTCAATAGTCAATAGTCGCCATAATTTGTTTGATGACATGTGTGATGTGTGAATACGTTTTCAGATATTTAGGATTTTAAGGTTGTTAATAGTGAAAAATGGATAATATTGTCTGTGAAAGTTGTTCAGATGGTGTGTGTATTGTGAAAATAAAATATGATGCGTTTTCAAAACTATCTTTCGGTGAAAAAAAAACAAGTTATCGAGATAGGTCGTCGTACACCGGATTTGCAATTAATACAAACTAAAGGTAAAATCAATCGTAAATTCAATAAAAACAATATGATTCATATCATTGGCTGACAGGTTGCATACATGTAGTAATCGGTTATTTTGTTTCGTTTGTCTACTATTTTCAACATAATAATTATAATTATGACACACAACCAGCTGTGCGATTGGTCGAATTAAAACGCAAACCAACTTTTTATGAACTTTACTTTTACTTTTGTTACAAAACCAGTAGGTAGTTTATGTACTTATTAAATATATTTATATAATGCAAATCACATGAAGAGCCTTTTTCTAGGCCACATCGAATATCTTTCAAGTGACGAGTTTTGTAATTTTCACTCACTTGGATTAGATATTTGAAGTGTTGGAAAATCGTAGTTACAACCTTTTCAACCCCTGGTGAGTTTTATCTTTACTAACTAGTGCAATTGCGAGACTTTTTTTTTTGCGAAAAGAAAACTGCCTACCCAGGCATAAAACCCTGTGCACGCCACTGCGTGCTTCAGTATTCATATGGTGAAGATGGGTTAAGATGCGACAACTGTCACTTAGCATTTTAATGGCTTGGATTTTTTCTTCACCAGTAATGAGAAGAGTCATCGCCTTATTCGCGGCTGTAATCCCAGCGCCAAGAAGTTGTTGTGATAACTCCATCTTCTTATCGCGATTTCTTGCCATATCTGTAATAGCTGCCGAAATTTCGGCATTAAGTTTTGGTGCTTGTAAAAGAGTACAGTTGGAGGGGACAAGGTATTCTTTTAATAATTTGTCCTTGGCCTCCTTGGGAAGTCCTTTTTTTAATATGGGCTGCCATCTTTGTGCCAAATTTTCGTGTATACTTTCCCCAAATTCGGGAGTGTCGTCCGATTGCTCCCCTAATGCTGACAATATCTCTGGGTCAAGTTCATGTGCAATGCAGCGTGCCTCGGTTTCTGGTATTTCTGGATCGGGAACCGGTAGCTCGGGAATATCGGTAACCTCTATGGCTGGTGGGTTCGCCGGTCCATTTCTGTCCACTTTGTCGGCATCTAATAATAAAATTATTTATTTTATATGTATGTGTGGGTACTTTTGACGAAAATACCTTCGTTCTATCTCTCGGATAGACCCCAGGCTTTGTCTAATTTCGCAAATATGTTAAGCTACCTCATGTAAGATATGCTTATTTTTTGCTTTCATGCCCTCGTGTTGACTCACGGCCAACCCCCAGGCTCGCCACGTTCGATTTCGAATCAAGGCAACAAGGAATTTTTTGGAGTTAAAATACCATATTGAAGCACTTATTCACCAAAATTTGTTAATATAACTAAGTAGGTACTTACCGTTATCAGCGTTATTATCGAAACTCACATCTGAGTCCGAAGATTCTAAAACTCGCATCACGCGACGACGTGTTTGTCGTTCCTTCTCTTCGAGTTTACGAATCTTTTTATTATATCGTTCAATTTTATCTTTAGCACTGCGCTTAGGCATTATTTCTATCAGTTAAACTACTAAATTCAATATTAAAATCGTTTTTCAAATCGGGGACTGTGTTCGCAGAACTCGTGTTGTCGTTGCCTCGCACGGAAAAAGAATGAGATTTGAAACACTGACAGTAGACACCAGACAAAAAAAAAAAAAACGGGGTAATTTAAAAATAAAAAGTGCGAAGTTGCCTTGTAGGTTAGAGGAACTACGTTGTGAATGTTATATCTGAAGAATGAAGCGATGCAATATAATTGTATAGAATCAGCCGGTCGATTCTGTAAAAATCTCACCGTGAAAACGTAGGGGATGTGAGTTTGTTTTTGCTAGGAATTGACACTATTGACAGCTCACTCCACGCTCACTTCACCCAAGTTTTCACGGTGAGATGGTTACAGAATCGCACTGCAGGTTCTTCTAACTGAACACAGCTATGCTGCTGGGGAATTTGTTGCGCCACTTCTTCCCAGCTAAAGCATGAAGTGGTGAAGGGCGGGCGTTTTAGAAGACTACCATAATCAGCCTTCTGTTCCCACTGCTGGGACACAGGCCTCCTCTCTGTGAGAAGGAGTGAGCTGTAATCTACCACGCGGTCCCAGTGCGGGTTGGAGGACTGTCATAAGTAATTTTGAAGTTCACAAAGTACTGATTGTCAGCCTAATTTGAATACTTAATTAATATCTTTTTATTTTGACGACATCTTGCAATTCTTTAAATTCCTTTTAAGAGCTATGTACTACGCTAAGACAGAGACATCCTGGTGGCACAACCAGTCACGCTGCCAAAAAAATCATTACTAAAAAACTAATAATGAACTAGGTACTTTCTTCTTCTTAGGGCTCATTTTTAAATCGACCGATAATTTTTATTCTTGGAAAAAAATTGACGTCTCACAGATTTTGTATGGAAGAATTGCCATAATGCAAAACCTACGATAAAACTATCTGGCGTTGGAAAAATTTGCCCGTATTCAAATAACCAAATTCATATGTAATAGGTAATACGGGCTGGTGTCCGCAACTCCACGTCAATGCGCGTATTTTGTGTACGGGAATTCATATGTAATTTATTCAAATTAGGCCAAGAATCAGCATTTTTTCAACGTCAAAATTATATGAAACAGTTCCACAAAACGCCCGCCCTTCACCACTTCCTAGTGCTATACCTGGCAAGAAGAAATAGCGCAACAAACTCCCCAGCAGTCCAGCTGTCTAATCACAATATCAATGATTTTGAAGGTTTGTGATAATCCATTGCTTCACATATTTGAAAAATTTGTCTGCATAACAACGTAAATAACGCAATGAATGTTTTTGAACTGCAATTACCTCACTGTTCCGTTAGATGAATTTGTATAAAGACATTACCATCATTGTCACTATACCAGAACTAAATCTAATATCGATTCATACATCGCACGCAAGTGTTTCGCAAATAATTTATATCGGCTATATACGCGATGGCCTTTGATACACATAATTGGTGATCGTTTTAAAATGTAACCTACTGTAGAGTGTAGGGAATACCACACGCTTACAATTAATGTGTAAGAACGTAAACATGTGCAACACTTGGTGGAAGGTGTTATTTGTGGACCTGTTTCTGTCGTAGGACAAGAAATTATAATTTTCCGGAAAGTTAATATATTATAGTTCATAATCAATCCAAAGTCAATGATTATTTTATTTTAAAAAAATATACAAATAAAGTGAAGTCCTGACTCCTGCAAATATACAAATAAAGTGAGGTAAAAACACCATGTATTACAGGAGCTGAATCTGCCTAGCCTTTTCAAAATACATTTATTTAGCACACATCAATCAACCTGCCTAGCCTTTTTCCAACTAGTATTGTAAATGGAGCGTCTGCCTATCTGAGCTCCACAACCCAGTTACTGGGTAACACGATACCCCTTGGTAAAACAGGTTGACAGATTTTTGGGCTTCTTAGTCAGAAGCCCAAAAATTTGGGCTCTTAACGACTGTTAATAAAGATTTACGAATTGAAGCCGGAACGTGCTTTCTGAGGCACGGAGGGGTTTCGATATTTAATGCATGGTCACCCATCCACAAACCGATTGCGGCAAGCGTAGCTTAACCTTCGATACAAAAAGACAAGTATTTTAAAAAAGAGTAACCGTGGAGTTTCTTGCCGACTCCTCTCCATAGGAAACGACCAATTGGAACCGTGCACCTAGCTTCTGACGTTTCATAAGTGCCCATGTAGGATTATGTGAAATAAAATATTTTAATTTTGATCCCATGAAGTACTAGAAACGGGTGAATTACGACATTTTCTTCTAATTTTGACGTTCAAAAGGGGCTGATCATCAGTCTAGTTTAAGGGGCTTACAGGACCTAAACGCAAAAAAACGCAAGTTTTAGAATAATAAAAGTATATGATCAACTACAGTAAACCAAATTAGAAAAATATATGATATTCTTCAGGATATATGCTAGGTAGATAGTCTGTTGTAAACATAATACAACTAATTTGATACGACAGACAAAGAATCATGAAGATACTTCTAAAAAAATTCTTTTTACAATAAAAACCATGATAATTATATATGTACATACAATCATTTTTATTTTTTGTCAGATTATTCTACAAGCAACATACTAGCACTAGTGTTTTAATTCTTTAGTCCAAACAAAAGATTTTTTTGGAAATAATTGCTTCATATTTTGCAATAAATTACCAGCGCTGTGTCATCGCGCTCTCTTTCTTTTCTATGCAGTCCGACAGTAACCGCGCTTTAGGTCATGTAAGCCCCTTAAATACAGCGGCGGCGACCTCTCGCGTACGGCCCTGGTTCAAGCCATGGTCCGGGGCGAGAGGGAGTGGGGGGCAGTCGCCTCCTTCTGCGAAGCAGTCATGCTAGCGAAGGAGGCGGCGGGACGGCTGAGGGAGAGAGCCTCCCGTCCCAGCCGCCGCGGGAGACGCTCCGGGCGTCGGGAGCCGCGCGACGACTCCCGGCCACCGTAGGCGGGGGCCTGCGGGCGGAGAGTAATGGGTAGCTCACCGTCCGATCAGGACCAGGCCCGTGCCGGACGGCGCGTACGTGTTCCACGCGCGCCTCACAGAGATGTCAGCATGAATTGAAGGGGCCCGATAGAGCCGAAGCCTGCCGGGCCAGCGGGATTGTCCGAAAGGGTTACCGCTGGCCCGGAACATAAAGGGCTAAGGAAGGAACACGGGTGGGTTTTAGTCAGTAAGAGTCTGACACTCCCTTCCGCTCCACCCAGAGCGGGAGGAGTCATTTGATGATTTCCCATCCTGAAAAAAAAAAGGCCCCTTAAATAAATTACGTTGTGGTTGTGATCCACCCGTGCGGCTGTCAGCATTTAGCAACGAGCCACAAATTTCATGGTAGGTATGATTTAAAAGGCCACATTATTTCGTCAAGAGTACTTTCAAGAGAAACTCGAAGTATAGCGTAGATTGCTGAGGAACAATAAAAATCAAATCTCATTCAAAGTAGGTAATTAATATGTTTATCTAATTTTATTTCGTTCAGACAAGCAAACAAGAACGTGTGATTATTGATAGCATGTTTGTTAATTTTTGTGTTATGTTGTGTGGTCGTACATCTGATAGAAGATGCGTCAGGTGTAACTTCGTTACTACGCTCGACGGACTAGCGTATCATCGGTTAAATTATTTATCTACTTTTCCATTCTGGCGTCACGCGATCGACGCTACGCGACGCATCTTCAGATATGCGACCACGTTTAAGCCCAGATTCGCACGATTTTTTTTAGCGCACTGGAATCGTGGAGATTTGAAAATCCAACAGTGTCGTTTTTGACACGCTGGGATGCGTTTTGTTGGATTCACAATGCTAGGTTCAACACCAAGAGATGAAAATCCAATGCGAGATAAAATCCCGCCGCGATATTTCTACATCCGTGTGAACGTGGTTTAATTTCAGAAAACCGGTTTTTAGACATTGACATTAAATTATGAACTTGCTAGCAGAATCTATTAAAATTCACACTTAATGACGAAGTGCATAAAAAAAAAACAAATGACCAAACGGAAGAATACTCCATACAACTTTTTGTAAACAAATATTTTTTGCAGTAGCATTGTGTTATGAGCAAGATCACGGTTAGTAGGTACAGACGCCAGCACATCAAGCTACTACAATCTGTGAAATTTCTTTAATAGTTTTTAACTTTATCGCTAGACCGTAAGGTTCAAATTTGATTGGGAAAATTTGACAGTTTCGGGTAGCTTGATGTGCTGGCGTATGTGCCATAGAGCGAGTATTAGGTACTGTTGTTCGTGCGACCTTGTTTATATCATCAAAAAGTTCAGTGTCAATAACTGGGCTATTATTAAATACCTAAATGATTTTATTTCTGTAAGTTTGTGCACACACTTTTATACGTCAATTATATTTTTTAAATCTAGATGAGGTCGGCGTTTACTATCTGACTACTCTGAGAAGAAAGGCCGAACGGACTCAGAGGTCACAGTCACTTTTAAAGTACAGACATAATCTTGGTCAGATCATGTGAAGACCATGTAGATTGGTGTCTGAAATGGTCTTTTGAGGAAAGAACCACACAGATTGAGTGGACCTGTCCAGTCAGTGCACGCATTTGTAAGTAATCGTTGAGCTCAACGCAGAACCGACTCGAAGAACAATACTAAAGAAAGGACATTTGAGTAGGCCGCATAAATTACTCAAACTGCCAGATCATGAATAAAACTAATTTATATTTTTCTCCTTCTTCGTGTCGCTGGCACGACAGTATTTCAAATGTTGTTGGCCGAAAACTTCGTAAGATCCACGGCGTCGTCGGTGACAGCGCAGAGGTCACTTTCCTGCATGTTTTGGGGCACAGAGGTCAGGATAAAAGATGGAACATAGTTTGCGACACTTCTCCACACCCTGCGGCTGACCCGTCGAGATTGGAGTTCACCCCCTAACATGGGAACCTGCCGGGTAATTGCGTAACACACATAAAATGACAATTGATTGCATTCCCATTAATTTTGACAGTTCAGCCACGCTCTTTGCGTTAATTACTTTGTTGAGGAGACGAGTTTTTCAAAACATGAAGCAGTGGATTAGGAATTTCCTTCAAAGAAAGAAATATTGAAAGTGTTATTCAATTAGGGCGCTGGTTTGAGCCTAGAGTTGAAAATCCTTCAGCAAACATTTAATTTAGGTGTCGCTTACTATTCGTGAAAATGGTCATAGGACACCATATAAATTTGCGCAAATAACGCAACAATGCCCCAATTCTGTATGGTAATCATTATTTCCCGCGTAATCTAACCCCGTGAAAACCACGTACGGTTGTCAAGCGTGGTATTTTGACAGTTCTAACCACGCCAACATTGCATTCATTTCGCGCGGTTTCGTTCATTGTGTCATTAGAGAATACGTTATTAGCAGATGTCGTGATTCGTGTCGTGATTCGTGTCGTGTTCGTCTATGGAATTGACGAGGTTTCGAAGTAACTGTAACTAGTTATAGTGAATTAGGGCCCAGAAGACTATGAGAAGAGAAAGGATGACCACGACTTGCGCAGTCGCAAACGATCTCATTGTGTTCCCTATGGTATGTGAAGGGATTGTGTCACGACGCTCTGGTATGCGAGTAGCGTGGCGATAACATGGTGCAATCGTAAGCTGTCACTACGTCACTAGTAATTTGGTTTGGTTTGGTGGGGGATTTTATATCATATCGTAAATTTGAGTCACCGTTCGACCTAGGACACTGTCAGGATGTTCACGCTTGAAAGGTTTGTCTATGTAAAAGCACATTTAAGGTTAACTACAGAATAAATCCTTAGTGAATGAATTAGTTGTTACTTATTTAGACTGTAAAACTGTTGACTTAGACTTTGTTTTGGACATTCTACCTAACTATATATAGACTCGTTTGAATTAATATAAATATAGATAGACTCGTTTGAATTAATATAACTATATATAGACTCGTTTGAATTGATTTGTATTAAATATCGATCAGTTTATTCGTCAGAAAGTTTTGTTGCGGCATAAATTATTATGCTTGGCTTTTGTTGTAACAGATCAACTAAGCTAACGGGTTTTCCCCAAAGAAGACATTTAATGCACTGAACCATCACGCACAATGGCTCACTTGAGCAATGCGGAAACCAAACCCATAACATAAAACATGACCCATTGTCATACCCATATAATTCTACCATCATTTCTGGGTATCCCCAGAGAATGTCTGATGGGAAAATATCTAAACATGGTAAAACAGAATATAAAAACAAAATAAATCAGATTTTCTCAGCACAAACAACACAACAACAACAAGGAACTTATTTCATCATATTTATGTCGTAGGTTTTTCATAAAATTAGGTTTTTGATGAAAAACCTAGGTTTTTGATGAAAAACCGGAAGATGACACATTTTAAACTCAATTTCATCATAAACCTCTAACAATCCAGATTTTTGATCAAAAACCTGAACTAGTTTGGCTTTATGATAAAACGAGCGCGCAGTATTATTTCTAACGACGTCAGGTCGACGGAGCCCCGCTGCGCGGGGCTCCTATTTCTGTCTTCAGGGTTTAAAGGAACCTAACCAAACCGAACCTCGGGGTGCCCCTGACGTCGACCGTCTTCTTCTGGTTCAAAAGCACAAAAATAGACAAAATCACGTTTTTAACCGTTTCGTTTTTCGCCGTTTCACATACACATCACACATATTATTTTTTAAATGTAGACCAGGTATGTAATTTCATAACAAATAAATCATTGTTTATTGTTTCTTAATTGTTTTATTTATTTAAAGAAATAGCAACCAACATTGTTTTTATCATAAAACTAATACAGTCTAGGTTTTTGATAAAAAAACTGGATTTTCTCAGGTTTATGATAACATAAAGTAATAATTTTGTCTTCTTCCGGTTCTTGATCAATAGCCTAGGTTTTTGATCAAAAACCTAATTTTATGAAAAACCTACGACATTTATATAGATACGCATCACGTCCGCAGAGTTTCGCTAGCTAATTTAATTTGACGCAGTATAAAAGCACGGTCGCATTTAAATCACAGACTCAATACAGTGCTACAGTACCCGGCGATAAATATTGCACATCGACCTATTCGATCCTATCGATTTTATACAAAGAATAAAAATAATTATCAAAAGAAGCAAATCATAACTGTTTTAACAGCTCCTAATAGATACCGGACTGTTTGTATTTCGTGCGACAGAGATAGCGCTCTACGAAGCTGAAATTAGCCGATATCCTTTTATGATTCGCCAAAGTCGCCTTTTTAGGCCCCCAGAGAGGTAATTCTCGTAATTTTAAATCTGATCTCAAAGAAGGTGGCTGGGACATACTAGATGCTGAAGGCGGAGGACAGGGTGTTGTGACGCAGCCTGGGAGAGGCCTATGTCCAGCAGTGGACTGCGATAGGCTGAGTTGATTGATACTTTGACTATAGCTACGTTAGCGAATGTCTAGCAGTTAATAATAATACCAGGCATTAAGAAAACTAATATGTATTTAACATTTTATAAGTTCATATTCATCAAAATCAGTTCAACATTTTTCGAGTTCACACCACACATACGTACAGACATGGAGTTATCCTTACTCGCTTAAGACCCTGCCCCAATTGTGACAACCTAGAACATTATATGTATTAAAGCCTGCTTCGATAATTAATACATATTTATCCATACCCACCTTCTCACCTTACGTCTCTCTAAGCATGATCTTATTGGATCTCGTTAAGATCTACCATCTTAAATCCTGCACATAGTAACGACTTTAACATGTGTAACATAAAGTTCAATATTACTTTTCTAGTGTCGAGTTAACGTGGCATCTGATTAAAGACTACCAAGTAAAGAATTGCGACCAATTTCATCTTTATGTTTTTGCAATACGATTGATATTCGCTTCGCTTGGTAGCGTATCTAAGTTTGTTCTTAGCTTAATGTCCTGCTGTCCGTTTCACATAATTGGTACAGATTGCGTGTAAGGCGAATATAATAAATTGTTAAATAGTAAAGTACCTATATAGTTGTATGTACTAGTGAGATATATAACGGTCGTATTAGATTAGAACGTCAAGACAAGTTAATAAAATTGTATTTCTCGAGTTAATTGGAGAACATGGTGTATTTATCGTTAGCTTGTGTGTTATTAATGTCTGATGAAGGAAACAGTGCATTAAATTAACGTAACACAAGATATAAAATCACGTATGTAATCCCCAAAGGGTTAGGGAGAGGTGTATAGTACCTACTGTTGGCAACACCAACATCAACATTTTTAATGTAAATTTTGACGTTTATATTATCTGTAGAGCACTGTATTTTGCTCTCTTCCAACCACGAACTGTGCAATAAATGGACGTGTCTGTAACTCCAGAGTTTTTACTTCACCAAATATTGAAGCCCTACCAGCAGCCTAGCAACATCCCCACAGTCCATTGCTAACGACCCTCGTACACCTACACTCATATTATTATTTCAGCAGTTTTGTTTAAGTCCCATGTACTAGGGGGCGACCCTATTGCCATCAACTGGGTAAAAATCTAGAATCCAGACTGCTACTGAGAAATTCCAGATGGAAATACTGAATAACACTTTGCCTGATCCGGGAATCGAACCCATTTTTTGACATTGATATTATAGAGGTATGAGGAACAGGGTGTAAAGTTCACTCATACTCTATAGAAAAGGGAGGATCCTCCGACCAGACGGGTGTTGTGTCTGACGGGCAACTGCCCGTTGATTCATGTCGGGTCGTTGTATCTATGCTAGTTGCGCGGTAAACTCTGCTTGCGCGATGCAGGATTTGCGTGACGTCAGTATGACGCGTTGTTTGTATGTGGCGTTGTAGATACCGCTACAATATTACAGTTAAATTGCTTGGATCAACTAATGTGGCCAACTACAGCCATTGTGGTAGTCAACAAATCATTGCGGCCAATATTGGCAAGTAACTGAACTCTTTAAAGGATGACCAAATGAGAGCAATAGAATTCATCAATTTGGCACACATGGCTTACAAAATCCAATTCAATGAGAGTTACCGGTTTCTATACGAATATCAATTGGGTATTTACAGAGGAACGAGACAGGCAGTCAGCCTGAAAACGGTACACACAATGACACATCTAACCTAATTTCGTAATTTAATTGCCAAAAATGTAAACAAATATGAGTTGGAAAAATAACTTTAATTCCTACACAATAAAGTTCAATTTACGTTACAAGTTTGACAGTCTTATAACTTTTTCAATAATGCCAGTCACTCTGAAATCAACTTAATATCCATTAAAATACAGTTGATAGGTACGTGTTTAACTTGAAATAAACTCAATTGGACCTGTTACCTTAGATACACTTCTAGAATGAATTAGGTGACCAGCTCTCCTAAAATTATCCGAAAAAGAACCGGAACAATCGACATCTTGCAGCGTAAGCAAGCTGAAGTGGCAGTGGGCTGGCCATCTTTATCGCAGTATCGAATGGCCGATGGAGCAGACGAGTCCAGGAGTGGAGACCATGTATCGACAAGCGTGGTGTGGGATGCCCCCAGCTAGATTGACCTAAGACATAAAAAGGTGGCTCAGACAGACTGGATTTTTTCCATTAAGGTGAATGCGCAGGAATCATATTATGATCAAGATACAACCTGACACTGACCTGCAAATTGCAAAAAAACATAAGAAAATTTGAATTTCGCGGCTCGCGATCCATTACTTATGACTTAAATATAATTGACGAAATGTGGGTGTAACCAATTTGTATGCAAATCTCCTATCAGTGTAATAAATAAGCATTAATTATTCACGACACGTCCCTATTGCTTTAAATTGTGTCTCAGCTGCATTGCATTAGATTGTAGTTATGTTGCGCGTGAGTCTTCCCCTTGTGTTTCGTAAATATTCATCATCTTCATCATCATTACCACCCCACCGATGAGTATTCAGCTGCATTCGGTTAGACTGGAAGCCGACCACAACATAGATGGGAGAGGCTAATGGTGCAGAATAGTTGATTTAGAAGCACGTGTTCAGCAATTTATTGGTATTGATTTATAATGATGATGATGTTATGAAATATTTATTTCCAACGTCATTATTGTGGTTAAACTGGACAATAAAATAACACAATGAACAATAAATTTATGATGATTCATTTAATAAATTATATTGTTAATAATTAACAATGCCGTTTATATTACATTATCGCATTTTGTTTTGACGTGTGCTTAACCGAACCTCAATATTTCCCATTCTGTTTTTCTAAAAGTATTATTAAGACACTAATAAATAATGATTGCCCCTCTTTTTGTGTAGCTCTAATAGTTCCTATTTTGATTTTTATTATTTTAGCCTAAAAATACTAAACAGCCAAGCAACTGCGACCAACTTGGATGTAGCTCTCGCCGCGAATCAATTTTATCAAATTAGTCCAGGATACCGCCATTTAAAAAATTACAGAGTCGCCAGTAACATTTACAGAACACATAAATAAATGATCGTTTGTAATAACAGGAAAACCTGTTGCTTTGTATTTGTACTAATATCACAGATTAGACAGACACAGTAGGTTGACTTTATCAATGTCTTTAACAAATATTAAAATATTTTATACTAAACTAGCTTCCGCCCGCGGCTTCGCCCGCTAGGTATGTCGATAAAAATTATCCTATGTTATTCCCTGGGATGCAATCCATCTCTCTGCCAAATTTTATCGAAATCCGTTCAGTAGTTTAGCCGTGAAAAAGTAACATACAGACAGACGGCCAGAGTTACTTTCGAATTTATAATATTAAAGTATGGATTACAGGGTATTAGGGACATCAATTCATATGTTTGCGCGTCGATGTCCCTAATACCCATTAGGGACATCGACGCGCAAACATATGAATTCAGTACATAGGTAATTCTACATCCACCAGCGCGCAGCGGTGAAATTCATCGTATTATTATTTAAACAAAACCTCCTATTTCATACAAAAATGCAATATCTACATGGTCAATGTATAGAACAGCTGAGTCTTTCGAAGGAAGATGGTTTGATAGCTGAATGACGTTGACTTCTCGCATTCCTAGACATACAAATATAGGTCCTCACCATCACCGGTGTCCGGTACAACAGTGGTGCTACTCTGTAAATCTCGTCGTGAAAACGTAGGTTAAGTGAGCTGTCAATAGTGTCAATCTCTTGCATCAGGTGGAATGCCAGCTCACTTTATGCTCACTTCACCTAAGTTTCCACGGTGAAATTTTTACAGAATAGATCACCAGGCCTTCTTTACTCTCTCACTTCGTGGCTGCAAACATACAGACGGAAGGAAATAGCAAATTAATGAAACAGTATGATTGGGTGTTTATTAGATGTCGTTTCAGTTTGTAAGCTATCAAGGTTCCCTCAATACTTGAGCGGCAATAATCAGTTTTTTATAGACATTTTAACGGCTTTGACACATATTTAAAACGATAATAGTTGAACGGTTGAGGTGTTAACTAGTTAAAGGTCGTTTGAGAACTATGTAACTGAATAGACATGTGCTGCGGGGAGTTTGTTACGCAACTTCTTCTTCCCAGCTAAAGCACTAGGAACTGGTGCGTTTGTTTTGAGGGACTGTATCATGTAATTTTGACGTTTAAGAGTGCTGATTCTCAGTCTAACTGAATAAATGACTTTAAATTTTGATTTAAACTTTCAATCTATACTAATCTTTTTAGTTGCTTGTCACAACAAACCACGTTCTTTAGAGCATTCAGTCTTAATTATTATGCTTGAGATGGTTTAGCAGTGAGGTGTAACGGACATGCTAATTTAAGCTACTAGCAATTCCTAAAATAACCACACTGAAAAATCTGCGAAGCCAAACCAGTCAGTGTTTTAATTACATATTTAACTTGATCGACGTCAACTCAGAGGAATTAGTTTAATTCGTCAAAATAATCGTTGGTGACTGTTTGCGCAATTGTCATTGTAAAACTAGCTACATAATATATAACAACTTTACCAGCAATCGTGGGAACTTCTTTTCCTAAAACTGTCCCTTCTATGTACCTTACGCAACGGTAAATTTGTAGCAACAATAAAGTTATTATTTATTAGATTTCATTCACATACTTATTTATTTTATAGAGAAGTTCCCAGGCTAAGCTAAACTCCGTTTTGCTAATAAACCTGGCCGTCAGCTAGTTACCGTCGTTATTGTATCTTATATTATTATGTTAATATCTTGTTATGTCTGATAAGGTTTGCAGGGTCAACGTGACCGGAGATCGCACAAAACAGGGAGGGAGGTTTGAAAGGAGAAATGGGAGGCCATTGCCTAGCAGTGGCACACAATTTAAGCTAACAAAAAAACGTTATTTGAAAATAAAAAATATATGGCAATTAATATCAAATAAAGAAGTTTCTGAGAATCTAGACATTAAAAAATCACTTCAGTCTCATACTACTCGCAGATATTACAATTGCTGCTGTAACCTAAATCCATTGAATTGGGTACAGATCGAGCGCTCGATTCCGGCAACTGTACGAGTGTACACATTATAAAGGTGAGTATAGACTACAGCATTTACTTGTAACAGAACATCGAGCATTCACCGCTTTTAAATTTTACCGAACCGCACTTAGAACACGATGCTCGATGCTTTATTACAACGTGATTTTAAAAACCAACGAGCGTATTGGTGTAACATTTTATCGAGCAAAGGCATGAGTGGTACCTGTAGGTCTGACATTTCGACAATGAACGCAAGGTAGAAAGAAATGTTACAGGTAAATGCTCACGCGCATTGAGCATTACGTCGAACAGAGCGTTGAGCATTTGTAGGAACTGCTTGTGGAAACTGAGCCTTTTCACGTTTTGTACCATTCGTAAGAATATTTCATAACATGGAGTTCCATGTTATGAAAACGTTCTTACGAATGGTACTCGAGAAAATGCTCTAGCGTATATTCACCTTAAGAGTAAAGCGAGCTGGTGAAAGCAAATCGTTTAACAAAATGTTCCGCATTCATTCGTTAAATAACTACTTTTAGTGGCTACTACAAACTATCTATCTTCACGCTTCTTCTTGTTAAGAGGGACAGCAGAACCAAGGGCTCAAAAGATGAATCATTTTATTTTTGTAAATTGATTCGTTCAAACACTTTTACCCGTCAAACATTAATAACGTTTTTAAAACTAGGTGAGTCTGGTGTATCTGAAACTCGGAGAAGAAAAACCGAAACAAACTCAGAGGTCACAGTCTCTTTTAAAGTCCTCACATAAGCTTGGACAGATTATGTGAGGACCATGTAGATTAGTATCTGAAATGGCCTTTAGAGGATAGAACTACACAGATTTAGGGGACCTGTCCAGGGGCCGTATTCTCTATTACGATAACATAAAGGAAACCGTACGAAGTGAACCTAAGGTTGGCTGCGGTTGGCGTGATTAGCTAAGGAATTGGCGTGGTTTCGAAGTAAGGAATCATTGAGTGGTCATAGTGAATTAGGGCCCGTTAGGGTAATAGTGTACTGTGATTAGGGTCCAGTGAGTGCAAGCATTTACCAGTAATCGTATAACTTAACTCAGAACTTAAGCATCTCAACTCATAAATATGAATGTTTGATTGTGACTATGTTGATAACCATCATCATAATTATAATAAAATTGTTATCAAGTATACTTAGATTATATTTTTAACTATCCGATCAAAGAAGAGTTATATCATTAGAATGTATCCTTAATTACCTATTTCCGGTCAGGATAAAAAGTATTTGTAAGATTACCGAAACGATGATTAATTTAATAAGGAATTTTATTCCGTGGTCATTGATTAAATTCATTTACGTATTATCTAACTGACTTTTATAAAAGACAACCTTGAAATCTGCCTTTGTTTTTTTTATAATGATGAGTTAATTATTTCAAATGTAGCAGTTACACAAAAAGGCTATTTATTTTGTGCGAATACTCTTTGATGGCACTCTCATTATTTAAACATAGCTCCAAGTTACAATTTAATCCCACAAATTGGCCTTCCATCGATTTTAATACATTTTCCGCCCGCTTGTCAAATCTTTATCAAGAAAAAAATAACAAAATATTCGAAACATTTACCAGTTTAAGTTAAAGCCACGAGTTTAAAACCCTAATTTGAATACAAATAGTAAACACAGATGTAAACCTAAAGTCGATACTTACCTCAATAAGTAGGTGTACTTCCTTCCAAAAATTATATCACAAGTTAACGACTTATCACTGATTAACACGTCAAACTGATTGGTATATCACCACTTTTATTAACACTTAATACTGTCGCAAAAATATTAGATGATTAGTAAAAATAACTTCCGAACTCCCGGTCTCTATTCTAAATCACTGTTCCAGAAAATATACTAGGTACAAAAAATAACTGTTATTTTATAATAGTGATTTTTACGAACCGAATAAATTAGTATTTCTATTTTCACATAAAAAACCCGATGTTTATTTTTCTTTCGGATCACGCTATTGGGCACAATTTCCACGTGCGTTTGGCTCGCCTGTTTAACAATGACTGGCAGTAAGAGGCAGATTCGTGGGAATTAGTGATTTAGTTATCATTTCCTTAACAGTAATAAAGTAGTAATACCCCTCCTAATAAGGTATACCTAGTGTTAATACGAGTAGGTAAAGTATGACGGTTTAGTTTCCCTAGTGGTAGAAATGACGTCGAGTAAAAGGAATTTCATCCGACCGTTAAGTAGGTGAGGAAAAATCATTCAAATTGGTATATTCTTAGATAGGTTACCTACAGGAAAAAAATATACCTAATCAGTGCGCAAACTGCAACCCTGAATTCAGCATAATGATTCTAGACCCCTACCGTAGAAATTTGTCGCCGGTTATCAATCATAGAAAAGTGCAATACTGAACAGCTATTTTTTAGGGTTCCGTACCGCAAAAGGAACAACGGAACCTGTATAAGATCACTTTGTTGTCCGTCTGTCTGTCCGTCTATCACGACCCGTTTTCTCAGGAATGCGTGTAGGTATCAAGTTGAAATTAATTTCAAATACTCAGGGCTGCAATCCCTTTAAGAAAAAACTAACTTCAAAGTCAACGCAATCAAAAGATACGGGCGTTTACGTTCCTTTTATGCCGCATATTTTGACACACGCAAAGGAATCAAAACCTATCCTAACCAACGGGAAGTACCGTTGACTTAGAATCATGAAAGCCAAGAAGCAATTTCATGTCATGAATTTGGACAAGACAAAAGTCATGTACAATTCGCACGTCTTGCCGAGTCCAATCCACATCGAAGGGTCGCTTCTCGAAGTTGTGAAGGATTATGTCTGAATAGGGCAAGTCATGCAGACGTCCGTGCCCCCCACACATCAGGACCCGAGGTGGCGGCGCGTAGTGTTCCACGCGCCCCTCCTAGACGTCACGGGGGGAGTCAAACACCTAAGGTCACCTAAGGTCTTCAACCAGTGCTGCCCGTCATGACATATGGTGCTGAAACGTAAATATTGACGGTCGGGCTGGTCCACTAATTCAAGGTCGCTCAGCGCGCTATGGAGCGAGCTATGCTCGGAGTCTCTTTGAAGATTAAAAATAGGTATTGAAATTACCCGGAAAAGAACCGGAGTTACCGACATAGCTTGCAGAGTAAGCAAACTGAAGTGGCAGTGGGCTGGCCATATTGTCGATGGACCAATGGCCGGTGGAGCAGACGAATCCTGAAGTGGAGACCGCGTATCGCCAAGCGTAGTGTGGGACGCCCCCCAGATAGATGGACGGACGACCTAAGGAAGGTGGCTGGGGTAGACTGGATGCGGAAGGCGGAGGACAAAGTGCTGTGGCGCAGTCTAAGAGAGGCTTAGTCCAGCAGTGGACTGCGATAGGCTGAGTTGATTGAATCTCATGTAGCACAAGTAAAGGAAAAAATCCGAAAACCGTTAATTTGTAGTTACATTCCTTCCATTTTTGTACGGAACCTTCGGTGCGCAAGTCCGACTCGCACTTTACCGTTTTGTTTAAATTATTTATTACCTAATAGGAGAACCAACAGCTATAACAGAATATATGAGACAGAAAGCCAATTACAGATTCTCACGGGTAAATACAGAAAATGTAGTAGAAATCTTAGGATCACTAACAAGCACGGTAGAAAATAATACATATATAAGGTATATAAGCACTATGCACTTTTAAAAAAGTCAGCGTTCAGCCGAGTGCGTGCAGAATAGGTTTTGGTAGTAAATGGGTCCAATGAGAACTCTTTGCAAAGAATATTAAACTCGCTCGCCACATGTATGAGTTTTGCCTGGACTTAGAAGAGGAAAAGGAATGGAGATCGGCGGGTAAATCTAACTGATCTCTGGGGGACACTGAAATGCAGTCTGTGCAGGAGATCAGGGAAGCACGATCAATGTACTTCAGTAAATAAACCTACTCTGAGAAAGTTTGATCGAATCAACCGTGAACTTTTAAAACAACAATAGGGCAACGGAACAAGTATCGACTGTCAATCGAAAGGGCAGGAGTTCAAACCGGTAATGCACAATATAGATAACATTATTAAAAGAGAAATTAAAAGTTCGTGACAGTTACTTTTACATAATAACAGGGGGCCTAAAAAAAGCCACTTTGGCAGAATCATATAAGGATAATATTATGAATCGTAATGGACAATTTTTAATATATCAAATCCCACTGGTGAAGGATTTTTTTTCGTCTGTGCTTATATACCAATCAATCCAATCCAATTCCAATCTCTTTGATTACCTATACCTACTTAGTGCAGCGAAAAATAGAAAAATACAGACTATCTTCGCCATAATTATTATGATTCATAATGTTATCCTTTTATGATTCTGCCACAGTGGCCTTTTACGTCCCCTGTTCTTTACAAGATTCGATTAAAGTTGAGTACTTTTTATTCGGAGTAATTGTTAAAATATTGACGCGCAATCATTATTGATATGGGTGTCAGTTAGTAATCATTTTGACCTTGACTACAGTATTTTTATCTCACGAAGTGACTCGCGCTTTACTTGTGGTAACCAAGTGTACAAACATGCTGTGAATGTGTGAGTAATTGTTTCACCCGCGTAAATGTCGATCCCGGGGGATTTATGGGGATAAAAAGTAGCCTATATATTAATCCAGGGTGTCAGCTACCACCATGCAAAATGTTATCAAAATTGGTCCAGCCCTTTGAGCGTAAAGAAGTAACAAACATATAAACACACACACTCACAAACTTTCGCCTTTATAATATTAGTGTGATCGGTGTAGAGATTGTTCTATTTTTGGCGACCTCTTAGTAAAAAAAATACAAATACCTGGCGATCCAAATCATCGATGCCCGTTAACCCCGAGAGGCGAGTTCGGGCGTCGAAAATTTCGGTCTAAAACCTCGAGGTCATCAATACAATGACCAATGCTTGGCTTATATTAATTGCAACCTTGGAATTCTGCTCACTCCAGATGCGTGAATGGGCGTGAAGAATAGACGTGAAAAGAGAGATAAATTGGTAATATTGGAAGTGATTCATCATTGCCAATAACGAATCGATCAATTGTTTTGTGTTGAAAACTAAATTATGGCCAGTAGAATTACCATGACGCTTATTTTAAAGTATCGAAATCTGGAACCTACTTTTGGTTTTACAATAATAATGGCAATATCTACACAGATAGAGTGCTACTGCCTCTTTGGTCTTGCGGTCGCCAACTTTACTGCTGAGCACGAGGTCCTGGGTTCGATTCCCGGGCCGGCCAAATAGTTATTGGGTTTTTCCATCTGGAATTTCTGGTGTCTGGATGTGTGCCCAGTTGATGGCAATAGGCTCGTCCCCTATTACATGGGACTTAAACATAACTGGCGAAATGTGGGTGTACTATAGGACATAGGTACACCTCTGCCTGACCCTTCAGGTTATACAGGCGTGATGTTATATAGATGGAGTGCCACCAGGACCCTTTGGTTCTTAAATGACGTGAGCAGAGTGGTGCTGTTGGTAAATAAGTGTGAATACACAAGATGGCGGCATTCGTTCCGATTTTGGCGCGCGCGCTTTATGATCCTTGTACCGTTATATCTACTTAGATAGTTACTTACCTCTGATAGGCTTGTGGCTAAGTAAAAGCAGGGGTTTAACAGGTCTAACAGCCACACGGGTCGATCGATCAGGTTAAGCTACGCTTGCCGCGGTTGGTCCGTGGATGGGTAGGCATCTTTTCATACCAAGACTGCCAAGACCCCTCCGTGCCTCTGAAAGCACATTAAGCTGTTGGTCCCGGCTGTCATTCGTGGATCTTTGATAGTCGTTACGGAGAGTCAGAAGCCCGAAAATCTGATAAACAGTCTTACCAAAGGATATAGCATTACCCAGTAGCAGGGTTGTCAGATAGGCAGTCATTCCATATAAAATACTGATATTCAGCTGAATCCAGTTAGACTGGAAGCCGATCCCAACATAGTTGGGAAAAGGCTAGGCAGATGATGATAGTTGCTTACCTCTCCTTTCAACCAGTTTCATAATTATTTTAGGATCTTTTATTCTTTTCTAAAAGCTAAACGTCACCTTTGGGTGACGATTGGCCTTTGGGCCAATGGAACTTCTGCTTGGAGGTACCCCACGTGATCGACTCGGAAATGAAGATCCGCAGAAGAACCAAGGTAACCGACACATAGCCCGAAGAATCGCTAAACTTAAGTGGCAGCGGGCGGAGCATATTGCTCGCAGAACAGATACTGCCGAAAGGGTCTGGAGTGGCGACTGCGTACCGGAAAACGTAGGGTTGGAAGGCCTCCCACAAGGTGGATCAGTGATATTGTGAAGACCGCGGGAATCCCCTGGGTTCGAGGAGCAAAGAACAGGTCGAAGTAGCTGTGCTTGTGGGAGGCCTATGTCCAGCAGTAGACGTATTTCGACTGAAATGATGATGTTGAAGATGATTCTTTTCTATAACAATATAATATTTGATTGCCGTTCTATTGTTTATACTCACCTCTCTAAAGAGTTGTATTCGACTACTCATTTCGAGAGCGTATAATAATAATAATAACCCCACCGCCGCACCGTATCTCTACGTTGACTTCGTGATGGGGCTTGCGCGCTCCGAATCCCACCGCCGCCGTATCTCTACGTTGACGTCGGGGTAGGGCTTGCGCGCTCCGAACTCTGGGTCTGTACCGGTAGAGTTTACTTTCCCGGAACAGGTCTAGGGTGAGGAGCCGAACCAAGGTTACCTTATTATTTTTAGTTTCTCCTTCATTTGAGGACATAATAAATTGTCACCCTACCCAATATAGTTTTTCTGCATTACATGAGTGATTGGCTAGTTTGCCAGAGTCACGGTCCATCCGCGCGTAGCGTGAAGGTTGCTAACAGTCTTTTGTTTTTTTCACACCATCATTTTATCACATCATTTATTAAGTAGATAGGTATTTAATTAAGCTTAAATTTCAAGTTTACGTCAAGAGACTTTTTTAGGTCTTTTATTTCATTAAGTTCCCTTCAAAATGGTTGAGCTGAATGGTGCTGATCCATATGGCAAGTTAATGAACGGAAAATTTTAAGAAGTCGGTGCCAAGCCCAACTTCATTGTACTATCCTAACATTTGTTTTATGTAAATCAGGTGTTGCTATTGTAAATATTTCGTGATTGTTTAAATTTTGTTAATCGTTTTAACACTATTTACTTTTTATCTAAATTAATTAAAGTTAGGATTTGGCGCTGACTTCTTAAAATTAAGACAAGGTATTATGTAAAGTGAGTTCGTGTTTTTTTTTGAAGGCAGTACTTTTTCTTTGTGAATATTTATATTCCGAGGGCCGATTTTACCAAAGTCAGAATATCTTTTATTCGTGGAATAAAATTGACGCCTGACGGTTAAAAATGTCAAAAATTCAAAATGTATTCTCTGGATAAGACTTATTCTAGATATGAAAGTTTGTAGAATGCGCCCTGAATAAGTTTAAGTAAAACAGTATTTTTGTTTTAGTGTTCATCACTTCAGAAGGTCAATATTTCCAGTTAGCAGCCCTGGGTGAGCCAGACTGACCTATATACTAGTCATCACAGGTAAATAATATTTGAATGCACCCAAAAAAGAGTTGAGGAGACACCCGGATTTGAACCGGGGACCTCTCGATCTGCAGTCGAATGCTCTACCACTGAGCTATATCTCCTGTGTGCTCCACACAAGAAATTGCGGTCATCAATCCGTTTAAATATTGTAAAGTATGCAAGAGATAATAGTGATGAAGAGCCTTGCATAAATAGTATGACTTTTTTTTACCTACATCTGAAAAAAGAGCTTCTAACTGAAAAGACAGCTATGCTGCTGGCGAGTTTGTTGCGCCACTTCTTCTTCTCAGCTAAACCACTAGGAATTGGTAATCACTGTTTTATGTAATGTTGACGTTCAAAAAGTGCTGATTCTCAGCCTAATTTGAATTTAAAAAAAATATGATTCCATATAATAGCGAAGATGAGATTACACTGTGATTGCATCGATCTTTAAGTCATGATCTTTAAAAGGAGAGGATTTCACTAAAATCACGCCCTTATTCCTCGGTGGGGCAGGCAGACGTGGTCGATAAATTCCCCCCTTTTTGGCAGTTATGTTTAAGTCTTATTTATAGCAAGAAGGTTGAATTTTCATAAACCCACGCCTTCTTCTCATGTGCGTAAGCAGAAACTACAGAACGTCACCTGGTACGATCCTTACATACTACTTTTGCTTCGTTTACGGTCATACATCTGCCGACCTATACTTTAAAAATCTCACTGTGAAAACTTAAGTGAAGTGAGCTGAAGACCTTGAAATGAGCTGTCACTCAACCTGATCTAGCATCAGGTGGAATGACATATGGCTGGTCATACATGTACGCCGGTTGCGGTCAAGTGCCTTCAACTGGGCACACCAGGCAACCAGAAAACGGGCTGCTACTGAGAAACTCTTCTTTTTCATCAAAATAATACCGTGCGGGATTTGAGAAAACACCCAGGATTTCAAAGAAAGATTAAAAAGTCAATTGCCGACGGATTGATGACTGTAGTTTCTTGTGAAGAACACACAGGAGATATAGCTCAGTGGTAGAGCATTCGACTGCAGATCGAGAGGTCCCCGGTTCAAACCCGGGTGTCTCCTAAACTCTTTTATGATCATTTTCGCGTCTATTATTGTATTTAAGAAGGGTGTCGCAAGATATTAAAATGAAAGGCGCGTTTTTGATGAAGAGTCAAAGATAAATATGTACTCGAAGTATTTAATGTGACTCGTTCAGAAAGATCACAAACTAAACTAAAAACAATCATAAATAAAAAACAAAATTATATTAAAAAAAGTCCTTTACTAGGCCAAAAGTCTCCTATCTCAGCATGATGAAATGATTCACTTACACGATGCACTATTCCAATTCAATAATGCATTCAGGGTGCTGTTGGGGCTGCGGCGATTCTGTAGTGCATCAGGGATGTTTGCTGAACATCGCGTTGACTGCTTTTACGCTACGATGCGTAAAAGATGCGCATCCCTGGTGCGTAGAGTACGTGGCAGCGCCAAGAGCGTCCTTAGCATGATAGCTAGTCGGCTGGACTGTGGCTACATCAATCATTGCTGCGCCATTTGTTATGGAATGGCGCAGTAATGATTGTTTGAGTCTATTTCTTTTGTCCTTTGTGTTTATTTCTTTTATATTTTGTTGTGGGTAGTTTTAAGTATTACTAACACTAGTCTATAAGAACATTGTTACTAACAAAATGGACACCATGGTCTGAAAATAAAGTATATTATATTATATTATTACTATTAAAATCTAGTCATAACTTCGCCATTAAATCAAAAGTCATTTACATTAGGCTGAGAATCAGCACTTTTTGCCAATCAAAATTACAAAAGACAGTGCCCTTCGCCATTACCTAGTTCTTTCGCTGGAAAAAAGAAGTGGCGCAACAAACTCCCCAGCAGCACAGCTATCTTTTCAGTTAGAAGAACTTGATATTCTGTCTGATGTAGGTCAAACAAATACATATTTATATCTGTCTCCTTTTCTAAAGACTTCCCTTTTTTCTTGGCTCCAATCACTTTGGCCGTATAAGGTTTACACATCATTAGTGACTTGGCTTGCATTTCTTGAGTGCCAGACACTTTGCAATAAGGTTTTTATTGAAACTTATTGTAGAAGCTTATGGTATTGATAAATCTGTAGTGCTGTAATTAAAATATACCATAGGCCCATCTTTTTTATCCAACTACGCCACCGTAAAGAAAGGCTTGTGTAACCTTTGTATCTTTAAATCTTTGCATCTTTACGTCTTTGCATCTTTTAACACAGAATTCTTTTAGAATCTAACCGAATTTCGCATTCGATTTTCGGCCGAAAAAAGGATTTTTTTCAGCCGTGGCCGAAGATAATTGAGATCATCTGCCTAGCCTTTTCCCAATGTTGGGTTCGGCTTCCAGTCTAATCAGACGCAGCTGTATACCAAAAGATAATAATGATTGAGATCATGTAGAGTGAAGTGAAAGAAGAGTACTTACTATTCGAAGATCTATAGTTACAGCTTACAGCAACTAAATGAGAAAATGCGGAAAAATGCATATTCTAGCATAATATTTTCACGATGTGTAACTGCGAATTAATACACATCATGAAAGTAGTTTGATCAGAATCGTTTGCTGGATCGATTTCAAAACAATAAACAATAAGAATATAAAAAAATAATAGCTCATCGGCATCAAGAACAGGGTCCAAGATGCCGGTGGTCAGGGACTCAGGGCTCTAGAGAGAGGAAACTTCTCACTATGCGTGCCGTGTCCAGAAGAACTGATTTCTGAATCAAGCCCTTGGCCCAGGTCAGCGGGATTGTGGTCAGCGGGATTATGGTTAGCGGGATTGTCGGAAGGGTATACCGCTGGCCCGGAACATAAAGGGCTAAGGAAGGAACACGGGTGGGTTTTAGTCAGTAAGAGTCTGACACTCCCTTCCGCTCCACCCAGAGCGGGAGGGGTCATTTGAGGATTTCCCACCCCGAAAAAAGAAAGCCCTTGGCCCAGCCGCGCAATAAGAGCTTCCTAAGGTGTTGGTCGAGGCTCTCCGCTAATAGCCCCTTTACTGTAACCGTTGGTCGGCAGTCACCGACCGTTTATGAACTTGCTGACAGCGCCTGTTACTTTTGTTACAGACTTACAGCAAATAAACTACAGCGTTTTGCTCATAAAATAACGGTAGTGCGTTAGATATTTATTTCGAAGACATAATAATATGGTCATGTGAATACGACCTTCGGCATCGCTGTCGACTGGTCATGTATCCAAGAGACTGGCGGTATTACCACATTGTATGGCAATTCTTAGGCTTTGGCCATGGTAAAAGCCAGCCCTTGGGATATATCAACCAGCCGTTTCGAGATTTCCTTACAAATACCATGAGCACTCGGACCCAACGGCTTGAAGGTTTCAACCCCAAACGGCTCGAAAATAGATCACTGATAAGTATACTTACGCATGAGCAGTGGTGACCCAGTGGCAACGAAAGTGGTTCGAACCCGGTCAGGCGTTTCACTTTGTGTAAATAACTTCATCACCACTGCTCTCAAAAAAGTGAAGGAAAACATCGTGAGGAAACCGGTATGTCCTACAACAAACAATTTAAAGACATGTGACATCTACCAACCTGCTCTGGGCCCGCGTGGTAGTTTAAAGCACACTCCCTAAAGCGCCTGTCTGGGTTCAAACCTACGACCTATGGCTCGTAAGTCGTGGCTATTACCACTGGGCCAACACTGCTGTCCTGCTCACTGTTTTATACGACTTAATAAAATTTAAAGTTGGTCTAAATACCTACTTGTGCTATTATAGCCACATCAACTTTAATAAAAATACTAAACATAATCCTAATGCACCACATACCTACCTCGCTATACAAGAGCTCTGAGACCGTGTGAATATTACAAATGCATGCGATGGAAGACTTCTATATTTAATAGCTCCTGGAAAATGGCTAGGAAGAGCACAATCGTGACATCCTGAACGCATTCGTAGATACTAATCACTGAACGTGCTCTGCATTGTAATTGCGTAGCACACTATCAATTGCAATCTGAATCAATTTGAAGGATATTGCTAATCCATTGCTTCATATGTTCGAAAAATGTGTCTGCTCAACAACGTACATAACGCAATGAATGTTGCTGAACTGTCAAAAGGAAAGCTATTCCTGCTGTTAGTGTGTTACGCAATTACCCCGCTGTTTGAGTTTCGTATCTTGTTAAATTGTAAATAGCGGTACAAAATAACGGTTATTTTTTGTGAAGGGCTGGCGTTTTGGGGGAGTGTCTTATGTAATTTTGAACTTCGAAAAGTGCCGATTCTCAGCCTAAATTGAATAAATGAATTTTTATTATGATTTTGTTATTTTCAGCAGTCTGTTATTGGCAAATTAATAATGTTTTATATTCACTACTGCATAGGAGTTTCTGCTTTTTCTTTACATACCGAGACCTCTCCGTGCCTCGGAAAGCACGTTAAGTCGTTGGTCCCGTCTGTCGTTCGTAGATCTTTGACAGTCGTTACGGGTAGTCAGAAGCCCGAAAGTCTGCCAACCAGTCTTACCAAGGGGTATCGTATTACCCAGTAACTGGCTTGTGGAGGTCAGAAAGGCAGTCGCTCCATGTAAATACTGGTATTCAGCTGCATCCGGTTAGACTGGAAGTCGACCCCAACGTAGTTGGGAAAAGGCTAGGCAGATGATGATGATATGAGTTTCTGCTTAGTGGTCGGTGATAATATCTAATGGTACAGACGCCAGCATATCAAGCTACTACAATCTGTCAAATTTCTTTATTCGATTTTTAACTTTATCCCTAAAGCTTAAGGTTCAATGCTGATTGGTAAAATTTGACATTTTCGGGTAGCTTAATGTGCTGGCGTCTGTACCACCACTTTGTATAATTACCAGCCTGTTATTGTCTTATTGCGAGCCATAGGGCTCTCCTCCTACAGAGATGGCACGAACATTGATCAACACGCTTGTTCAACACGGGTTGACATACATATATAGACTTAATATTACCTAAATTTAAGTCCAGGGTTCCCTGGCGATGTCTTTCCTTCACCGATGTCACTAATGTCTAAGATAAACTCATTGCGATATATATATAAGTGTATATTACTAGCTTCTGCGCTCATGTGTTTCTAGTTTTAACATAAAATATATCCTACTAACATTGCCCCGCGGTTTCACGGCATAAGTGTCAATCCCGTGGGAATATCGGGATGAAAACTATTCTATGTCCTTCCCCGGGATGCGATCTACCTCTCTGCCAAATTTGATTTTTGTAAAACTATAATTTAAAAGAGTGTCCATGGAGTTTCTTGCCCGTTCTTCTCCATAGGTACCTACGCTTTGGAATGGGCAACTAGCTTCATATTTTCTGACTGACCGACTTTTTGACAATTCAAAAGTGCCTGTAAATGGTTTAATTGAAATAAATGTTTTGAGTTTGAGTTTGAGTATGGATGAGCAATGGTGGTAACGGCGGCGACTTACGAGTTGTAGGTCGTAGGTTCGAACCCTAGACAGACGCTTTACTGTGTAAATTTCATCACTTCTGCTCTCAAAACGGCGAAGGAAAATATCGTGAGGAAATTGGCATGTCTTACATCCAAAATTTTTGAAGACTTGTGACATCTTAGATTAGGTATGGCCCACTCCCTCTCACAGAGAGGAGGCTTGTGTCCCAGCAGTGGGGACATTATATGCTGATTATGTTTATGCTATATCCTATGACAGAGTGCACGTGACACTCGGCACGAGTGCACGTGACACTCGGCACTACATCTGTAGATTTATTGAAATCGGATCAGTAGTTCCGAAGATTACCCCTACATTCAAACTCTTTTACCTGATTGTAATATTAGTATACAAAGATGGCTCTGCAATCACTAATTCAGCTTAACCAGTCATTTTAGAATTAACGTTATTTTATGTCGTGCAGATTATTAATGAAAAAACGACAGGAGCATATTGATATAAATAAAATGCAAACGTTTCTTACTCTAAATTAAATTTATATTTAACGTTTATAGGTACATCAAAAATATATACATAGTAAATTAACTCGGCTGTTGATCAAACGTCTTTGTCCAATCACAAAAAGACAAATGTTTGATCAAACAGTCGATAATTTGATCAATCAAATATTGTTTCAATAACCCCATCGTTATTTGAAACAATCAATAACATCAATGTTCGTGATCTTTTTACCAATCACACTCAGTCTTGCGTCCTCTATGAAGACGGAATATTTTTGGTAAAAATTTATAAAATACAATAACTTACATCGTTGTAAAAGTAACATTTTGGTGAGGTCTCATCTTTTTGTAACTAGAAATAAAACTTTAACACAAATCCTCACATATGGGCAGACACAAGGCAGGCAGGCATTGAAGCTCCGTCGCCGGCCAGACACGGCCGTGTGTGGACAAGTTTATATACTTAAAATCTACACACTGATATAATATTTGAGCCTCTTACGGAGCACGGTCCGTCTACGTCCACCTTTAAAGACCAAAAACGACTTGCGTTATAAAAATAACGGTACAAGCTATTCACAGATACCCACCGTTATTTTACAGTAACGATCGTTTTCTGCAACGAGCTATTTTTTACGGAAGTTACTTCGTTACTAAAGGTCTGTATTTGTATTTCAAAACATATTTAAATCCTTCTTCTATAAAACATTTCACAACGTCCCTTTCATCACATCACGAAAACTTTCAGACTAGTAAACTGTAAATGCATAGCCTTGACCCGCCAGTGGAACTGGAAGACTTGATACATTGAATAACGATAACATGATCTTCACGAACTGGCCGCGACAGCTCTCGGCACATTCACGATGGTTTCATCAGCTGTTCTGGTGACAGCTGTACCGGTATCGTTACTTCTGGTCTCGGTACTGCCGGAGGCAGTCTGCGCTAGCGCTGTGGTTATCGGTGCTGTGATTGGCTGGACTTGGTAGTTGGGGTAGTGGACACCCACGACCTCATCGTAGCTGGGCGGAGCCATGCATTCTGAAATTGAGGTAAAAAAACGCGTCAGTGTTGTGAAAATACATAGTAAAGAACCCTAATTCCGTACACACACTTTCAATCACAATGCGTGGGTTTTAAAGAGAAATTCCTAATCCATTACTTCATAGGTTTGAAAAATTCGTCTGCTTAACAACGTAAATAACGCAATGAATGTGACTGAACTTTCAATATGAAAGGCATTGCCATCGATTGCTATTTTACGTGTGTTAGGCCGCAGATAATGTTGTAGGGATGTTGATTTATTATTTCAAACTAATTTTAAGGATACTGAAAAGTCAAACGTCTGGTTATTTTTGTCCGTCAAAATCATAAAGCTACCCTTCAGAGAATACGGCCGGGAAGTGATGTTGTTATCGGAAAAAATATCTGCTAACTGTAACATCATAAACAAGCTTCTGCCCGCGACTTCGTCCGCGTGTTTTATCCTATAACATTCGGCAATACTGTGGCTTCCCATTAGTGAAAGAATTTTCGAAATCGGATCAGTAGTTCCGAAGATTACCTCTGTCCCTAAATACAAAAACATAAATGTTAGCTCTTTATACAGGGTCAAATTAAATTAGCTAGCAAAACTCTACAGACGTGATAGGTATCGATATCTAAACACGATAAAATAAAAAATAAAAAGATTTGAGGTTTTCTTTAAGAGGTCAACGACCGCTGGTTGTGTTGTTACTTGAAGTATGAGTGGAGAAGATATGTTGTATCGTGTTTATATCGTTTAGTGTATCGTGTTTATCTATACCTATCACGACTGTGAAGTTTAGATACTTACACAAAAATAAACTATTTTTAAACTGTTATTTCAACTAAGTGCAATCGATGATCCTACAAAAAAAAAAACATCGGACAAAGTAATTAATTTTAATTTCCTTTTTGTTTCATCACGTTTAGATATCGATACCCATCACGTCTGCGGAGTTTCGCTAGCTAATTTAATTTGACTCTGTATACTTTTTCATATGATCTAGGTATGGGTATTTTCAACACCCGGTCTTGATGATTAATTGTTTTATATAAGGATATGAATGCTGTATTTTACCTCATTGTCTTGTAGAGGAGTATCATCAGGGTAATACCTAATTATTTATATTTATATAAATAATTAATTATTAATTATTTATATATTATATTTAAATATTATAATTTTTTTTATTTTTTTTATATTATATTTTTATTTATTATTATTATTTTTTATTAATTATTTTTATTTATAATATTTATTTTTATTGTAATTGTAAACTAGCATCTGCCCGCGGCTCCGCCATTTACAATTCAAAAGTGGAAGTACTCACCATATTTTGGCGGGGGTGGCAAATTGGAAGGGCTGACGTATATAGACGGCTCCTGCTGCGCCAGCGACTGTCGTCCTCGGGACCCCACATACATTCGCCTCTGCTGCGGACTGCGCGTTTTTTGCCCTGGAGAAGACAAAATAAAGAAATAAGTCACAATGTTACTGAACAGGTCCGAATATCGGTCACGGTGGCCAATATCACCGGAGATTAGTCAAGTAAGCAGGAGATAATATTATAGTGCACAAGTGTATGCGCAAACACAGGTGCACTCTCTGTGAGTTTACTCTCATAGTCCGATGGGACAGCAATCCGACACGACCGGACATCGTGCACAAGACCGACAGATCGCCGTACTTCCCGAGGAACGGGGGTATTACACCACCAACTTCCAAACTCCGGGCTACTGAGAATTTCCTAATGGTATACCCAATAACATTGCCCGATCTGGCAATCGAATCTACGACCCCACGCTTAACAGTCATGCTTGCAACCACGAAACCCAACGGGGCAGTCAGGTTATATTATCTAGATAGCACAAGGGAGGAGCAATGGGTAAAAACTACCACACAGTAGATCTAAAGTAGCAGGTACAATTCTTCAACAGGCTCAAAAATAGATAGCGGGGTAAACTGGTTTCCTTTTTAAATGATCTTAATACTAATTCATTTACGGTAACTTATTGAACTTTTTTGGGAACCTGCTTCGGATTGAAGTAAGGAGAGATAATGTATATTTTTACACCACTTGCTTGATAATCCCAAATTATAAGTCATCCAAACTAAATTACAGCCCTAGTCTAGACGGGTAATAATATTGTCCTGAATTTCATTATAACCTGCTGGTCAATAATGCAATTTGAACTAAACTCTTTACGTTCGATAATAAATAATAGTTTCAATATAGCGCCTGTGACAAAAGACAATGCTTTATCCCCTCGTTGAGTAATCTACTATTCCGGAGGTACCTAAGTAGTCAGACGTGTAATGATGTTTATGTATATTGTTAGTGTCAATTTATGTAGGTATTACCTAATGGGAAATCCGAGCACAATATACATTGTCGTATTTGAAGACTAATTAGTTCAATATTCATATTTAATTATAAACTTTTCCCTTATAATGCCATTTTTCCTTAAAAAATAATTATGTTCAAAATTATACAGCTGTTATCTGTAGGTACGTATATTTAAACGAGCAAATATTTAGTAAGACTTTTAAGAGTGTGTAGC
Organism: Luperina nickerlii; assembly: GCA_963855955.1. NCBI lineage: Eukaryota > Metazoa > Arthropoda > Insecta > Lepidoptera > Noctuidae > Luperina > Luperina nickerlii. The sequence goes on along the minus strand of OY979686.1, from coordinate 701,870 downwards.
CTCGGACTGCTTCGTTGGTGTAGTGGTCGCAAGCGCTACAGCTGTAACACTCCTGGGTTCAATTCACAGGTCGGGCAAAGTGTTATTTAGTTTTTCCATCAGGAAATTCTCAGTAGCAGCCCGGAGTCTTTGTTTTCTGCCCGGTTGATGGCAAAAGTCTCGCCCCCATGGGACTTAAAAATGTCGAAATGTGGATGTACTATGATATACATGGTTAAGTGCGAGGCTTATGACTACGTTGTATGTGGATATTTTGTCATTAATTTTTGTAATGTGTTTTATTTGTGAAGATTTTTTCTTTCTTTCCATTTTTCATTTCTTGTTCTTTTACACCTCTGCTCAGCCCTTCGGAGAAAACAGACTTGATGTATTACGTGTTAAAGTCGGCACGTACAGATGTCAGCACATGAAGCTTCCCGAAACTGTCAAATTTTCCCAATCAACTTTTAACCTTATACTTTAGCGATAAAGTTGAAAATCTATTATAGAAATTTGACAGATTGTAGTGGCTTGATGTGCTGGCGTCTATACATAGAATTCGCGCCTTATTTTTATTCGTTGCAGAACATCGCCTGATATTTTCGATCGCCGATAATAAAAGTGATATGATATCGCATGAAAAAGGTAACCTACTGATTAGTGCAGGTACATATAAATACGTCAGTTGGAGCTTAAATACAGTATTTGATCCAAATTGTATTTTGTATGATAAGAACTCATTCTACGAATCAAAATCGCTTTTAATTCCTTATTTGATCATGCGTAGGCGCACGTGCTTATGCACTAATGGAATTCTTTATTGACACTACGTATTACATTTAATAGTTATTTATGCAACTGTTGTACAATAAGGGGTATTAAAACACGAATGTCGATTATCGGTCGGAATAGTATCACATGAGTGTTTTAATACCTAATTATGTACAGTTGCATACAAGACTTTATCTACACCCATGATATGAATCACACTAATATTATAAAGGCCAAAGTTTGTGAGTATGTGTGGGTTCACGCTCAAACGGCTGGACCAATTTTGATAAAATTTTGTATGGAGATAGGATTAACATATAGGCTACTTTTTATGCCGATATTCCCACGGATCGACATTTACGCGGGTGAAACCGCGGGGCGCAGCTAGTCCTCTATAAAAGGTTCTGAATCCATAGGATGTTGTACAGTTACCACAGTTACGCCGCTGTGGTAGTAAAACACGCGTAGATGACATGTGTTCTTTTTCTTTTAAAATTCATAAAGATACCACGAATTGAGTAGTGAGAATGTGGCTGTTTGATGAGTAAGGAAGGGATTGAGAAAGCAAAGGAGTTGCATAATGAAATTTAGTACAAAATTTAACACTCGTTTGAATTATATTATGGTTACTATGGCACTGGTTGTTTTAATGTTGGTAATAAGCTAACTGTTTCAGAAACTTATAGAGGATTTATAGCATGGGTGTAGATAAATTCTATTATAAGGTAAGTAGTAGAACTATGTAGATAAACAAAAAATAACATTTATAAATTAAAATAAACTTATTCTGTTATGAAAATTACTTTCTGTAAGTATGAATTTGTAACCTTCAGTTTAAAAAGTCAGTCAGTCATGATTTCGAATAATCCCAAATATGTAATATTTTAATAGACTGAATCCTATGTCAGCTAAAAAACACTGGCTGACGATGTGGACCGGTGTGTGTGATTCCTGACCAATTGGCCGGAGAAGGCACAAGATAAGGAAAGTTCGAATAGTATTGGGGAGATCTTTGCCCAGCAGTGGGACAACATAGGTTAACAAAAAAACAATTTTATAATTGACACACCTTAAAACACAAATATCCTCAATGGGAATCATTGTTGTACTGAAAGAGAGATAACAGGTACTCGCTCAAAAAATTACTGTAAATCTACTCCAATGAACAAAAATAATACTAGTTACAATGATGAGAGTGTAAAATTGCCTTGAAACCAATAAATGATATGATGCCATAACAACCATAATCTCACACAGAATCAATAATTAAAATCACAAAAACAATGCGTACCCATAATAAGGACCCTGATACACGTGACCAAGAATATTATAATCAAGAATATGGTCGTAGTACTCAGAGCAGACCACACGATATCAGTAAAAGAACTATTATAATTCTGAACTGGTAACAAGTCTTCACTATTCCCGTCCCCAATAGATACGGCCGCAGTGAAATTGAGAGATTCCATTTTTGAGAAGAAAAAATAACAGTTCTAAATCACTGTTCACTAAATACTTGATAACTTGACGTAGTACTACACTATCGCCACTTATCGATGACAGATGTAAGTGATTTTAAATGAACTCGTTAATCAAATTCAATAATTTTAATCCAATTTGAGAATACATTCACAACTTAAGATGCATCTGCAGTCTTTTGATTACTATTTATTCAAAAAACACTTCAAAACTAATAATACATTAACTTTTCACTGCCCATTATCACTCGCGACGGGTACATAAATTCGAATGCCAGCGAAATTAAAATGATCGATATGATATAAAACTTTATCAAAATCGATTTAATCTTGGATTAACAGTGAAATATTTATGGTTATATTATTATATGCCTCCCATGGTTTATTATCAGGGACTTAGTGTTACGAGTAGATGTTATTTCTGAGGCGGTCTTGAAGTAACTAACGCGCAAGTGATGACGGTACCTTATTGATTACTGATTTGATTTTAATTGTCGATGCAATCTTACTCGATACTTGCTGCATTGTATCATTGTTTACGTAATATGTAGGTAGGTAGTAAGGAAATAAATCTGTGGAAGGTGTGTGGTACGGGATTTTTCAAGAGGGTCATCAAAGAGAAGCTGGATGACACTGGCCCAGGAGCTAGTGTAGAGATTGGCACATGAAAAGAGAAACCTACGTCCAGTAGAGAGTGAAGTCGTGTTGTGGATGATAATGATGATTCTCAAAACACGCCTACTTTATTGACATTAACCTACGTTAAGGTCAATAAAGTAGGTGTGTTTATGATTACAAATTGATAGTATTTTTAATCATTAGGATCGGAGACTTGAATGATGATACTCGTAAAATTGAGCCTGATGAAGACCATATCTGCCTACGTACAAATCACAGGCACAAATGAATACATACTAGTTCTCTGTCGCTGACAATAACAATGAACCTTGAAACTACGTCCAAATCGAATACGACAACTTTGGTCATCGAGATACAACAAACGGTGAAACCGACTAAACTAGGAAAACAACATGATCCAATATCAAATTGATATAAAATGCAATATACCGATCAAAATATACCTACCACCGATAAAGAACGAACGAATTACCTCAGCAAGAAAAACTAAATTAAATGACTGATGTTGATTAAAAAGACGATAAATTGACACAACTTGATAGATTAATGTTGCACTCGACAGATAAGAAGAAAAGATATCATTAAGTTAATTAATGATAAAGTAATCCCCCGAGTAGGTAACCGGTACACTTGTAAAAAAAATATAACATTTGATAACAATGCTAAGTAGGGAGGGCGCCCACGAGCAACTTTTTTGTCTCTGTCGTTGTCTCCTCGTCGAGATTCGGACAATGCGCACATGGGAGCGACAGCAACGCTACTTTTTGGTAAAATTTTGCCGCATTCATCATTTTATTATGTCGCCGTGTGACTTGCATTGCACTTGATTAATATTTATAAAAAAACTTTTTAAGAACTTCTCTGACGAAAAAATGATAACCAACCTGCTGAATATGATAGAACAAACAACAACGTGCTAGGTCTATTATTATAATACCAGCCTATTAATGTCCCGCTTCAAGGCAAAGGCCTCTTCTCATTCAGAGAAGGCACGAGCACTGATAACCACGCTTGCTCAAGACGGGCTGGAAATTTCAGACTTATATTAACTATAAGTCTAGGTTTCCTCACGATGTTTTCTTTCATCGATGGCAGTATTGTCAAAGATAAACGAAAAAGAAAAGAAGAAGAAGATGAATTGAAAAAGTTACATTGTTACTTGGCCAGATTTTAACCCAAAACCTGGTATATCAAAGGCGAGGCGTTTATAATATAAAATAATAAAGCATTTAATGGCTATTACCACTGCGCCATCATGACAATATTCCTCTAGCCTGAAAGAAATCCAGAAAATTACATCACTTTCATGAACTAAAAAAACGGTGATAAAGTTGAAGCATGTTAGGTCATGTAAGCCCCTTAAGGTGCCACTAGTCTATATAATATTTTATCCATACTTTCGGGAGAGTATTACTCCACTGTTTGAAGTCTCCTTGCGAGTTGCGGTGCCTTTGTGTCGCGTGTCGTGTCGCGCCTGTTTGAAGGAGCCTTTTGACTTTTATTAATTTTGTCTGTACGGAAATAGAATAGTAAAATAAAAAGCCATTAAAAAGTTAGTAGGCAACAAAGATTCGTTTTTCTTGCTATTTTTTACGTAACTTTGGGTGTAAATAAGTAGGTAATTCAAAAGCAAGTCCATACAGATAAAGCGCAGTTATCGAAGACTTCAATAAACTTTATTTGTAATTGATTTATGCACTGGTTTTTTCATAAAACTCGATTTTCCGAAGCACTTTTAGAATTTTTTACGCGCCTAATAGTTCTGAACGCTCTTTCTGTGCGTATGAACTAGACGTTGTTCGTGTAGACTAGCATCTAACTGCTCATCACTGATATCAGCTCTGTCGGACACTAAGCCAGGTGAGACAGCGTGCTTTTTTGCCATGATCACCAGTGGGTTCGAGCTCGCGACTAGTTTACTCTTAAATTGTCTGTTTGAAACTACGCACGAACAATTTAAAATACGAAAACAAGACAAAATGGGATTAGGATGGCAATGCCCACAATCAGCAAGACACAATCTAATCTTTTATAGGTACATGCTGTTTTATACAAGCTTAGTGGAAAAAGGACAATTCTATACGACTTAGTATGCAAGTGAACAAATTACTCATAGCGATAATCCTCAGACAGAAGAACATGAAGAGCCAAGTCAGCAACATTCCGATCAGGATGATCATATACCAGAAAGCCATCTGGCTTAAATTGGCCGGGTCCTGTGCTTCCTTCTGCTCATTACTATAGTCTTCAGACAAATCACCGGTTTCGAAGAAATTCACATTCGGATAATATGGGGCCATGTTTGATCAAATGGCGGCTTCTTCGTCAGTTGGAACGAATATTGTCGCAAATGTTGGAGGAATAGTTTTTTTCCGTTCGGTTGGCACTACGGTGCAGACTTTACAAACTTTTCTATGGCGTATTAGTCAGTACACTCAGTCAATTTTCATGGATTTCAGTCTATGATATATAAATATGACCAAAAATGTCTTTAAACCACAATTTCACTCTGATACCTATATGCTTTAGTCGCTCGAAAATTCGAGAACCTTCTAAATTGCTTGCAAAACAAACGATTAGACTTCCCGAAGATCACTTACACACTCACAACTAATTTGAATCAACAAATTATTGGAATGATTTAGCACTGAATACTATTTATTCTCACAGATTCACAATTATAAATATTTTTCGACACATTTTATAACGGTATTCATGGCTTTTCGTGAGATGAACATCGTACTAGTGTGTCAACTGTATCTAGTACTGTATCTATTGATAACAGATATCATCTCTGATATGTCAGCACTATCGTAAAGGTTAAGCAATGTTTTCAAGAGTCCGTTTTAGATTAAAGCTGTCAGTATGTCTGGGCCTAAATAACTGAAAGATGAGGAATTCAGAAGTCGACATTCTAAGAATATTTTTTTTGTTCTAATCTAGAATATACGTAGTAATGTTGTACTTATATCAGGATGATGGTGAAGTTATGTAGGATTCCTTATATGAATGGAATACTGTACATAACTTATAAGTAGATTATATATAACTGTATCTACCCTATACCTATACAGAGATGAAATTTTCCAAAGGTATGACGGAAGAAAAGAAATGGTACTTATGCCAATCCAAATAAATTGGGATAAAGAGAATGCTGATGATCTTAATAAGAATAAAAGCTAGAGAAATTCGTAAGGTTTCTTAGTGAACTCATTATAGGGTTTAAGATTTTTTCAAGAGTAAACTTGACGCATACAGAAGGATTTTTTTAAAGTATACAAATCAAATAAAAGCAATTACCAAATTGACCCATCTTCACGCACATTATGACGAAGCCCATGATCATTATAGTGAACAGCACCGATATGTACACGATATGGTATATCGACACACTGCTTGTACTTGCAGTCATTGCGTCCTCCATACTCGGCGCCATATTTCCTTTTTATTATTATTTCCGGTTTTATATTACAGTCTTCTTTGTTTATCGTTATTTCAAATTTTACTTTTATTTTATATTGGCACTTTATTTTTATTTCCTATGTTTATGTTGTCGTTCTTTGATAGTGTTATTATCTTTAATGGTTAATTTACTTTTAACTCTAGGATTAATTGTAATTTGCACTATTTATGGGCTCCAGGAATTAGATGAATTTCTTTTTTAACAGAAATTCAGTAATCCTTTCTTTATAATTTGTGACACTATCAATAGCTTTCGATGTTTAATTACTATCTTGTTAATTAAAACAAAACGAATTATTTTAGATGCTATTTCAAAATCACTTAATATTATTTTCTTATCATTATTGTTTTCGACATTTTATTGAGTTATTTCAGATTAATCTATCTGTATTATTTCACAAATCGCACTACTATTCTTTGAATCACTGAAAGAAACTGTATTCCATAGATTTTCTGCTTCAGACATGTCATTTCAAACGACTGATGATCAACTTTCGATATCTACCCGTATCATTACTTTTATCACTTACAAGGAATTCGAACCTTACTACATTGTATTAGAGAACATGAAAATGTTTTTCTATAGGCGATTTTGTTTTTCCTCCTTATCTTTAGAGTTATCATCGATTTAAAAATACGTGTCGATGTCTTTAGATTTATGAGCCTTGATAATGTCCAAAGTCTGTAGATATATGAGGTTTTTAATAAATTTCACTGTGGTAAATCAGCAAAATAATTGGGCTCAATACAATAGCCTAGAAGTAGTCACGTCGAATTTAAATACGACAATTACTCATGACATAGTTATGGCGACACTAGATAATATTATTCCCATACAGAAAATAAATGCTAGAAGAATAAAATAGAGAAGAAGAATGTAGTTGGAAGTACTTTAAGTAAAACAAATGCATTCAACGTGGATAATCGCTCATTAAGTTGATAAACGATATCAAGCAAGAAAAGAACATAAGATTAACTTGAAACAGAAGACAAAATAGTGTGTCTGAAATATACAGACAATTTAACAGAGCAAGGAAGACAAAAGAAAACAATGAATGATCACGTTCACGATGGCCAGAGCGAAAGGACTTTGGTCTGTGTAAAGGTTACATATACTTCTAGGTTAATAGAAAGATGAATGACTTACCAAACAATCTTACAAATTTTAAAATCACTATTAGAATTGCGATTCCAAGTACGACATAAAAAAATATATTATTTATAGCCATTTTATTTCACAAAGCAGTGTACAGTACTGTTCTCTATATATTTGTACACATTACTAAGTAATTATACCTACTTATTAACGATGAAAAGCATGACAATAAAATCGATAATCTTATCAGTAAAGATATCCTTGACTTTTCTATAATTTCATTAGTCTTTGATTCAGATCTTTAACCAAGAGCAACGTAGACCCTAAACTTCAGGGTCAAGAACAGCGGGGTAATTGCGTGACACATATGAATGGCTTTCATTTTAACAGTTCAACAACATTCATTGCGTTATATTCGTTGTGGAGCAGTAAAATTTTTCAAACATATGAAGCAATGGAATAGCAATAGATATACTTCAAAATTATTCAGAATGTGATTGATAGTGTGATACGCAATTAGGGTGCAGGTACCAAATGTTAAGAATATATATTTGCGATGTTTTAGGATTTGGCATGAAATGTATGTAACCAAGAGCTTGATTAATAAAAATGATGATAGAAGAAGGGAGAGAGAAAAGATGTATATGTGCTATTTATGATGAATGTAAGGAAATGCAGTAAACGACTAAGTAACGACTGCCAAGGAATAAGGAAATATATAAATATTGCGTTGACTCAAATTAATACATATTCTCATGATACGTATTTATTTAAGTTAAGCATAGCAGCCAAAAGAGAAAGACGAAGTTTAGTAATACAACATAGAAACCTTATATATCTACTTATTAAAAATCTCAAATGCATTCACTGACAAAATTAAACAACGCACAGCCTAAACCGCTGGGTCTAGAGGCATGAAATTATGCACAAGAGTTCCTTATATCGCAAAAATGAGCATCAAGGAACGATTATTGAAAATTCATCCTTAAAGGTGCTCCTCAATAGCATTGAAATGGTTTTTAATGCATCTAACCTTCGAAAAATATTAAACTACTAAAGCCAAGCAACTGATAGCCGACGATAATACAAATCATAGAAAAAATATATACTCACTCCTTAATCTGATCACAATCACTAGAATAACTAGAACGTAAAACATGAGCATCCAAAAGAAGGCCCAGAAATATTCATTATTGAAGATATCCATTTTCTATCTGTCACAACTCTTACACAAAGTGAGAAGCTTTAAATAAATCAATAGGATAGTCAGCAATTATTATATACCAAAGATAAATAATGATTAGATGATGACATTGATACTGAATTTCTATTAAACTATGACTACAATAATTTAGTTGCTTTCCTGGAATTTTCTCGTGCACAATATGTGACTATAAATGACGTTTTCCTGACGTTATAGAAGATGTCTTATCATATACTATTGGAATACTGATTGCACTTACAAAATAAGTAGAGAAGTTCGAGGCAGTCGTTTGTATAAAAACGAATAGTACGTAAGTATTACGTACTAATTATACACTCAAATCTTCCTCACGAATCACTCTGTCCATTGGTGGAAACCGTATCAAAATCCGTTCGCTAGTTTTTGCGTTTACCTACCGCGTTCAAACAGACAGACGCGGCGCCGGCGGGGGGAGTTATAATAGTTATGTAGTGATAACGGAAGGAAGGATAATAGGTACAACTTAAAAGAACATTATATCATATCAGAACACAGATCAATGCTAACAATCGTTTTTCCTGTAAATACCTATACTTGTTTGGTTATTGGCGATCACTGAATAAAGACAGCGACGAATTCTTACTCAAACAAAAACAACGTAAGTGACAATTGGTATGAAGTTAAAAACCGCAAAAGTTAAACACAATGCTTGTTTAATTTCTAACTAGTTTGAACAAAATACTTTGAATAATAAAAAACTTACGTGATGTACAGCACAACCCGAAGTATAATAATAAAGTGAGGATGAAAATTGTCCAAAAAATGTCCAACCATAACTCAACATTTTAGAAAGGAAGGAAATAAGTTAATTTGCCACAGACTAACTATATAACAATAAATCACACGCAATACCAACTTCAAAAGTTGACGAATCACTAAAGATAGTGGGAACTGGAAATATTTTATCAATACATGATAATCAATTATGAACAACTAACTCTCAAAGTAACGACTGACTGAATGAAGGGAGTTGATGTCATCATTGAAGGAGGAAAACTAATTGGGGATGAAAGCAATGCTGAAGAGGACATCGGGTGTTCTGTAAGTTTCAATTTAAGTGTAGTTAAAACCGTGAGAGTTTAGAACAATACTTGGATTGTTTCTTATAAAATCCCTTTACAGTAGTCTACCATGCAGTACAATACTGTAAGATTTGAGATGAAGCCCCTTCTTTGCCATGTATCATAATCATAATCAGCCTTGTTCTGAAACAGGGATGCAGGATCTGCCTGCAGGGACGAAGTAGTATAATAAGAAACAATCGGCGTCATAATGCTAGACTTGCGAAGGTTTTCACGTTCGACTAATGACTAGGAGTGAATTAAGGCAGGAAGAGATTTCTAGCGTAAGTGTAATAATCGCTGCCCTAACTGGTAGGCAGGGCACGCGAAAGAGAGGATGAGTATCGTGTAATGTAATAGGACTAATAGGCCTTCTCGACAAAACTGAAATAAAAACTGCACCTTCACACCGAAACACGTCAACGTTGATTGGTCGCAGTAATGGGTGTAGTAGTAGGACTCCTTCGCAAAGAGCTCTATTAATACAAAGCCGCTGTAGAATATAAGACATCAATGAAAATCTAATAGAACCATGATGACAACCAACATTATCAATGTTAACTTACGTTTTGAATTAAACTACGAGTACATCGTGAAAAAGTTGGGGTCGGCATCCAGTCTAACTGGATGCAGCTGAATACCAGTATTTTACAAGGAGTGACTGCTTATCTAACCTCCACAACCCAGTTACTGAGTAATACGAAATCCCTTCGGGGCCTTCAGAAGAAAAAAAATTACATTGAATAATAACATCAACACAGCACAAACACAATCATGTCCAAAACCATTCCCATCTAGAGGTAAACATTTACACAAAAAAATACGAAGCACTGAATTTACTGAGAACTACAAATATTAGCTCCTGCCCGGGACTTCGTCCGCGTTAATTTCCATGTTCCCCCGACCTACCCCGTTGTGACACTTCATTTTCGCTTCGCGTTTTTCTGACTTATTTTCTTTTGCTCGTCTCCTTAGGGTCATAGCGTGATGATAAATAGCCTATAGCCTTCTTCGAGACTATTCTCGAAGAAGGCTATAGGCTATTATTTTATCATCACGCTATGACAGAAGAGGATTTCAAAATCTTTCGTCTTGCCTATGCATGACGAAAGATTTTGAAATCTTCTTCTGTAATGTACGTACACATTTACTATTTACGAAAAAACCTTTGTTTCGGTAATAAACTAAAGTTTAACGAAGTCTACAGCCATTTTTTAAATATTTTTTCAATAGTGCGCGAAAACAGCTCGCAGTGTCATGGCGTCGAGTCTGACGTCACGCCTAGGTAAACGTCAAATGTGTCTTCGCGCAGTCAGAAGAAAGCTAACAAACATTGCTTATTTCGTGTGATAAAAATGAATTCCAAAGTTTTAAAAAAAGTGTTTTATAAAGTAAGTTAGTAGTATCTATAGTTTTTTTTTCGAGTGTTTTAAATCCTTTTAATATGTACTTTCCCCTAGAATCATTAAATCTTTGACTATTTGATGCTGTCGTCACGCCTATTGGGTTATAAAAAGCAAAAATATCTTTTCAAACCCGACCGGTAGTTCCACAGATTAGTATTCACAAGCTAATATGACGCCTATAATCCCCGAAGGGTTAGGCAGAGGTGTAATTATATAGAACACCCACAGTTCGCCAGCTAACATTTGTAATAGAGAGCGACCCTGTTGCTATAGACGGTGCACGAATCCAGACTCCGGACTTTTTTGTGAGAAAGTCCTGATGAAAATCCCAATAACACTTTGCCCGATCTGGGAATCGAAAGACTTCATGCTCAGCAGTTGCGCCTGCGACCACGACACTAACGAGGCAGTACCGAGTATTCTATAATATAAGGAAAAGGTTAAAGTGTAGCGGTATCTACAACGCCACATACAAACAACGCGTCATACTGACGTCACGCAAATCCTGCATCGCGCAAGCAGAGTTTACCGCGCAACTAGCATAGATACAACGGCCCGACATGAATCAACGGGCAGTTGCCCGCCAGACACAACACCCGTCTGGTCGGAGGATCCTCCCTTTTCTATAGAGTATGAGTGAACTTTACACCCTGTTCCTCATACCTCTATACTGGTGACCCCGAACATGAACGTCAGCGCAGCCTTCGTGCAAATACTTCAGCGTGACGTCATCATCATCACTCCCGCAAGCTTTAGCGGCGAGTCACCCAGCCAGCCAGCTCCCACGGCTTCAACGGGTATCCTGACCACCAGCATGCAGCGACCGCGCATACCTGGTCATCACCCTCAGCCTCATCAGCAACCTCGGCACAGCACACTGCACTTTCGACCGGTCAATAAGAAGAGCTCAATTCCTCTCCTGGTCGACGCACCAGCCAGCCTCAACCCGGCGCTGTACGACATCCGACGCACTGGAGCATAACGCAGCGCCACCCCGACTCACTGGGGACATCTTCGCAGACAGTTCCGACTCACCGTGAACTATGCGGCAACCGGTTCCGACTCACTGGAACCTCAGTTGGCCTGGCAAGCATCGCAAGATACAAGACTCAGCCCACTATCGACCTCCGGTCTCCGGGGGGGAGTGATGTAGCGGTATCTACAACGCCACATACAAACAACGCGTCATACTGACGTCACGCAAATCCTGCATCGCGCAAGCAGAGTTTACCGCGCAACTAGCATAGATACAACGGCCCGACATGAATCAACGGGCAGTTGCCCGCCAGACACAACACACGTCTGGTCGGAGGATCCTCCCTTTTCTATAGAGTATGAGTGAACTTTAACTAACATAATTCCTTTATATACTAAACCAGCTTCTGCCCGCGACTTTGTCCGCGTGAAATTTCACCCTCCCCCATTCATCCTCTTAGGGGAGGAATTTCGAAAAACCCTTTCCGAGTGGATACCTACTCTTCACAAAGAACACATCCTCCAAATTTCATGTCTCCAGGACCAGCGGCTGTGCGTTGATATATCAGTCAGTCAGGACTTTGATATATATAGAAGAAGAAGATTGATAACTAAGTAACAAACTATTCGAGACAATAAAAATCACTGTTGTCAAAATTACTCTCACAATGGCATGAACAACCCAGAGACGTAGGTAGCTGATGAAGGATCTCATGTGCCTGTAACTACAACGGCAACTACAATACAAACTAAAGATAGACAGAACAGAAATAAGTATGGTCAACGAAACAAAAAAAAATGTTTTGTTGACAACATGACGCAGTTAATGAACACAAACACAAAAAAAAAACAAGTTTTTGGAAAATATGCGTCACATCCGCGCAAAACGGCCATCGCTCAGCATAAAGGCTCCTACAAACAGGCGCGAAGCGCGACGCGAATCACGCGCGACACAAAGGCACCACTCGTTGCGCGACTTGCGGTGCCTTTGTGTCGCGTGTCGTGTCGCGCCTGTTTGTAGGAGCCTTAATAGTACTCTCCCTGACGCGATACTTCACAAAGAGCTCTTCTGCAAAGCACCTCGTTGTGTATAAGATGGTTGTAACTAGAAGCAATGAAGGATAAGATTGAGTGATTACAACTGTACCAATGGTTAACCAAAAATAAGACATGTGACATGTACTAACCCGCACTGGGCCCGCGGGGTTACAGCTCACTCCCTGTCCAAGAGAGGACGCATGCTCCCTTATTGCGTAACACACTATCAATCTCAATATGAATCATTTTGAACGATATTGCTAATCCATTGCTTCATGTGTTCGATAAATTTGTGTGCTCAACAACGTACATAACGCAATGAATATTGTTAAACTGTCAGAATGAAAGTCATTGATACCTAGTGTGTTACGCAACTACCCCACGCCCACGGGGTCCCAGCAGTGGGAACATTACAGGCTGACTAAGCAATGATTAACTTACGTGAATAATATCTACAACACGTCCATATAATGATTAACACTATCTTGCAGGTAATGACGAAGGAAATCCATGCTACCCTCTTGGTATTCATTTTTATAACAAATACAAATAGGTACTAAAGGGATAGCTAACTACCGGAGGCACTGCCGAAGGTTTATAGATATTTAAATGAAATATAAGGATCTAATCGCGAGGACATTTGTATACAGACTAACCAACTTGTAAATCTATTACAATGTCCGTAATAAGGGTTGCCAATGCCAATTTATCAAATTCCCGAATACTACAAGTCAAATTCCCGAAATCTGGGGAGAAAAATAAGTTGATTCCCCACAAATTCCCCAATTCAAATTATTTTAAGACATGAAATAATGATCTATTTAGAGAAAATGTAACTAACTATTTACACTAGATATTAAATTAAATGACTAACTAACTTACTATACAAATACATATATGAATTAATATAAATACATTTTTATATTAATATATTTATTTGTATAGTAAGTTAGTTAGACATGAAATAAGTTTCAACTACATATTTAAATAATATTTATTTTTTATCTTTCATATAGGCACAGGGATGGGTTAAAGTTGAAGGTTGGTTTCAGATTAGAAAATTCCCCACATATTGGCAACACTGCTGGGCCCTTAACTCTACCGATGCGTGTCACCGGGTGCTAGCCATAACTACCCGACGCTACCGAGAATGAAACATAATAATTACATCAGCGTAAACCACAACGACATTCAGAAGCAAATGAGGAAAAGAGGAAAAGTCAAAGTAGTACCTAATAATACCACGTACATACCATAGGCAGTATGGGGCTTATGAACTATAGCTGGTATTACTGATCATCAAGTTTTATGATGAACTAGCTGTACCCGCGACTTCGTTCGCGTGGATGTCGGAAATCAATAATGTGTCTCTTTACTAAGTAATAATTATTTATCTAAAATTAAATTACCTAACACCAGCTATCTGTCATTGAAAGTCCCGTCAAAATCGGTCCTTTCGAAGATTATCCGACACAAACTGACAGACAAAATTGAAACTGAAAGACAAAAAAAAACTGGTCAAGTGCGAATCGGACTCGCACACGAAGGGTCCCTACCACAAGGCAAAAGCGCCGAAAAAAACAAGTTTGTTTTGTTTGTTTGTTTTTTTCAGCGTTTCTTTAAATATTTACTTTATTCTGTTTTTTGTATTTTTTTGTTATAGCGGCAACAGAATTACATCGTCTGTGAAAATTTCAAATGTCTAGCTATCACGGTTCATGCGATACAGCTTGGTGACAGACGGATAGACGGACAGTGGAGTCTTAGTAATAGGGTCCCGTTTTTACCCTTTGGGTACGGAACCCTAAAAATGATTTTAACTTTCATAATTATGTATTTAGTAAAAACCTGTTATTTTGACAGTACAAAAAGACACTTTATTTATTTGTATAGATATTAATAAACAATAACGACTAGATAAATAAATAAATTAACAATGGCCGGCCCCAGCCAGCTTTACACGAGTGTTTGAATGTTCTGACGAGGAATATTTTAGAATCCTCAAGAAATTCCAGAAATGAAACAGCCTCAAAATCAATTTTGAAATACCATTGTCATCGATAAGAAGCAACAATGTGTTTGTTTGCCCTAAGGGCCGGTTGTTTCAAACGGTTTGTTAAGGCGAAAGCGCCAGGGTAGCCCGCGAAATTCAATATTTGTTACGTTTTTTGCAATTTGTTGGTCAGTATTAAGTTGTACGTTGATTCGCGGCCGTAACAAATATGTATTTACAGAATTATAATAATTAAAGTCATCAACAAAACTCTCTAAGACCAAGTAATCCCACAGAATGACTATTTCATGAAATCTTGTCATTTTGGGATTATAATAACCTAACAAGTTGTATATCTGATTCTAATGATTATGATTCTGTAAATACATATTATTTTTAACGGCCGCGAATCAAATTTTGATCGACGTACAACTTAATACTGACCAGCAAATTGCAAAAAACGTAAGATTTTTTTTTTAATTTAGCAGGCTACCTTAGCGCTTCTCCTTAAGGTGATTGGATACTGACACTTTTTCATACATTCTATCGGGGTACAAATCTCGATACTTAAACGATTTTTGCAAAATAAAAGCACGTACATTAAATGATTATGATCTATTATTGACGCATATCGTAAAAAACTTATAAAAAAAACACTATTTGTAGGATATTTAGGCCTGACAAAAAACGATAAATCTTTGTATGTGTGCGCGGGCGGAGGCACGCCCTCTACAGGATATTTCAAGAACCATCAAGAAACAGAACAACATTTTTGCTAAAGTTATCAGTTATCATCTAACGATCAAGATCTACTGTAATCTTGATCGTTAGATGGCGTTGTTTGTCAACGGATGGCCAATTTTATAACATGCGTGATATTGTTGACAAGTTTCGAATCGTAGGTACTTTATGCTGTGTGTGTGAGTGGGTGTGTGAGTTATATTTTATCAATTTAATCATGAAGTAAGTGAGAAAAAATGCATTACTTACTTAGTGATAGGATTATCTGCGATCTACCCTGGGTTCGATATTACTGTAATGAATGTCGTAAGTTCAAGTAAGTACCTACATGCATTTAGTAAGTAGGTACTAACTTACACATGAACTCTTCGAGAAATTTTCTGATATAAAAATCATTCTGCATTATGTAGGTAGGTAGGTACCTATTGAGAGAGCCCTTTCTTTTAGTAGGAGTGGGCGATACAAATCGTATATAGATAATATCTATGTATCGGTACAATATCCAATACCTACCTATATATCGGACGGCACTGAATCTATATTATATCAGAAGGCCAATTCTCGTAATTTAAAACGTTCAAAATCTAGTCGCAGTCTCATCTCAGCGACAAAGAAATGTCAAAAACTTGTCAAAATGTAGGGAAATTTGAAGTATTTTTTGACAGATTGAGACTGAGATCAGACTGTGAACGTTGTTAAAATTAGTAGAATTGCCCCTCAGGTATCCGCGTACCTAGAACGAGACACTATACCGATATCGTATCACATGATCTATGATATTCGGTTCAAACTGATTCAGGTACAATGCGTGCCACGAAAGATGAGACTTGACCCCGCCTCCCCCGCTCTTTCCGCCGCCCCTATGACGTCCGGTCCCGTCCCGCACTCAGACCTCATACCGCTAAAGATACCTAAAATCGTGTACTGCTCATGTCAAACCACGTGGTGTGTCAAGTCTCATCTTTCGTGGCACGCATTATACAGTAGTAGTTACACGGTCTTAGGTACCGTATCCTTGATGCGCGCGGGCGGGAGTGATGTACTAGCTAGAGATGAACGAGCGAGAAAGCGCGCTAAGCTAACGTCTAATACTAATTTTAAACATTATTTACAGGAGCATAGAGTTTAATACCGAATACATTATTTTGTAAACAGGTAACCATCAATAAACGTCAAAGGATTTTAAATCGTATGGCATTCTCAACAAAAATAGGTAGGTACTCGTAGTTTTAAAATCATTTTACGTTGACCTTGGTTGCACTTTGCTGTTTTCGTAGGTACTTTTCGTGTTCTATTTTTAGTTACTTACGCGTCGCGTTAGCTGCAGTTGGCCGAATTTCTCTGCTTGATTTCTTTACTTTATAAAGTAGACAAAAAAAAACCGGCCAAGAGCGGGTCGGGCCACGCTCAGTGTAGGGTTCCGTAGTTTCCCGTCCGTCACAATAAGTGTTCCCACTTATGAGTTTAAAAGTGGGTACCGTCAACTGCCCTGATTTTGCCTCGCGTCCTGTGTTTGCCTAAAATGAATAAATAGTAATATCTTTTTCAACTTTTTATTTTGGGAATCAAAATATTTGTCAGTTTTTAGAATTATTATTTGGCAACACTAAATTGGTGATGTGATGTTGGTAACATGCATAATTTTTGACAGTTGTGTGTCAAAGCAGTGTGCGATGAGACCGTTAATGTTAGTTTCGGAAAAACTTTTCAATTAAGTCATTAAAATATGTATATTTCTAACTTGTTATCAACTTATTCTATAAAACTTTGATAGCTTTATCGTTTGTCATTGTTATTGTTGAAAAAAACACGGTATTTAGCGATAAATGTTGGAATAGGCAAAGACAGGCAATTTTTTTCAACGAGTGATCGTGACTTTGCCTAGGCTAGGGTTGACACATTTGTTTTTTTACCAACATCAAAAAAGGAAGATGTATTTCTCTGTGTATGTTACGCGATAACTCAAACAGTTTTTCATAGTAATTTTAAGTTATTTGAAGGTGTACTGTTTTTAATTAATTAATAAATATCAATTCAATTAATTTATTTTATGGTGAAAAGAAATGTTTTTATAGGAGACGATCAAAATGGACAAGTCACGAAGAAGATATAAAGACTATGATGAGAGCATGTTAAGTTGTGATGTTGAATTATTGCTAAATGGAAGCTAAAGTTACTATAGGGTTACTGAAAAGTTACTATCTTATGTTATAATATCAAAAGATTATTTTAATTGGTAATGTAGGTTGCTACCCTCTAAATGACTTTAGTTTCGTAAATAGGTCCTGCACTGATTGTTCCTAATAATACTTCTCGAAATACTTTATCAATAAAATAAAATAAAAAAATGTTTCATTTTCTTATGACACAACCCTACCCATTCTTCGTCAATGTATGGAGTTTGTATAAAATGGTGTCCAGACATTGCCTAAGTAATTTTACCTACTAAAATGCTCCCAAAATTTGTCATTCAAAATTGGATTGTATTGTTTAGAAGTTAAACTACGTTTTAGACTGTGCCAGCATAAAAATCGAATTGTTTTTTTTGGAGTAAATGCGTTAGGCAATGTTAGAGACATGAAACATTACTTTGCCTAATATCTAAAATACCTCAAAAACTTTATTTACATACCGTAAAATGCTACAACTTTGCCTGGATTTTGACGTTTTTTGTTAGTATCTCTGAACCTATTTATTATTACGGCTTTTAAAGACTTTCAGGTGGAAAACAGACCTTATGCCTTGCCAGGTAGAATCCAAATCTATTTAAATGATGCCGTTATTCAGAATTACGAACACTCAAAGTCGTAGGCAAAGTTGTAGGTAAAAGACACAACTTTGCCTAGAAGGATATCTCAATAGATATATTGCTGATCTTTTTTTAATATTTTTTTCCATGTAAATGAGACACCGTGCTCAACCCCGGCAGTTAGATTATTGCCATGACGGTAATATATATTTTTTTACTGCTAATAGGCAATGTTGTAGCAGGTACCAGAAACTTTTCATACAAAAATGTCGTTGACTCTAGGGTTGTCCCAAAAATAACGGATTATTTTCTTAAACTTTTATTCACTTTGTAAAAAAAATTAACAAATTCTAAAAATCACAAATGTAATGCTTTTTAGCAATGCTGGCTTGTGATTACTATTAACATAAAAATATTTTTTTTAATAAAATTGCTTTACTAGCTGTAATATTCACTACATCTGCGATGTGGGCTTCTTCCTCAGTTGTCAACTCTGTAGATCGACCAGATGGTTTGTTATGCATGTTTTTTGATTAATCAAAAATGGTCCGACGCGGGATTGCAAATTGCTGTTCCGCTTCGTATGACGAAATTAATTTTTTTTCGTACGAGATCTGCAGCAACTTCTAATATTTCTACAGAGTAGGTTATCGGCATAACTACGAGCTCCTGGTTTTCTCTTGCTTCGTTATGTATTATTCGGCATTTTTGCATATAACTGCAATAGAATTAAGACTTACATACTTATATACAAAATCACGCCGAATAGTTAACCAAAGGGTTAGGCAGAGATACACCTCTGCCTCACCCTTACAGGCGATCAAAAACATAATTGTCGAAATAAAAACAAAGAATGTTTTATTGACATAAAAAAGTTGTAACATTTTCTATTAAAGCCCTAACTACTGAGCTAGGTGATACCTGTGTTACAGGAGTCAGTGTCTTCACCCGTTTTCGGAACATTAAGAATTTATGCAATAAAATTAAAATATCGTAAAACAAAGGGAATTTAGTGCATGCAAGCTCTTGAGTTTCGATTTAACCGGGTTCCAAGCTGTGCAAATTTCATGCAAATATGACATTTATATAGTAAAAATATATCAATATTAAAATCCGACTAGTGACAACCCTAGACCCAGGTAAAGTTGTGTCACTCAAGTTTCCAAAACAGTGCACAACATTGCCTACTAAGTTATTTTAATGAAATCGTGTCCTTTTAATAAAAATATCAAGCAATATGGAAAGTAGATAGTATTTTCTTACCCTGGAATGTTATAACTGCACGAAAACACCTTTTCTTTAGCTAAAACTTCAAAAGTTACGCGACACTAAAAATTTTCACCTACTCCCACCGCTGTTTGTCGCACAACTGACAGAGTAACAATGAAGTTATCATTACAAAAAATGAAAAATATGTTGCCCTAATAATGTAAAAACAATACCAAATGGTAGAAAATACGAAAAAACTAAGCAAACGCGAAATATCGCAATTGAAACGAAATAGGCAAACTTGGGCTTAGTTGGCAAAGTTGCAGCGTTTTACGGTACGGACATTGACGAAAATAAATTAAAATTACAGAATTCTTGGGTTTTTAATACGATTAAATGTGCACAAAACATGGAAATCGAGCATATTTTAAATTTTATTTTACGTTAAAGGCCAAAAGTATCAAAATCCGGGCAAAGACAGGGAAGTTGACGGTATCCATTATGTTCGCGCTCCAGCAGCACTCCGCGCTCCTGCAACTGCTCCCGGTAGTGGGTACGTACGCGAACACGGAGCGTGCAACATTGCACGCTCCGCGGCAGGCACTCCGACTCGTGACGGTTTTTAGCGCGAACACAAAGGGGTACTTACGTTCAGGATAATAAAATATGTAAACGAAGTTAAAAAAATGCTTGCATATACGATTATACTACAAACTTAGTCCAGAAATTATTTTGTACAACTTTTTGTCTTTTTTGTACAAAAACTGTTGTTTCCATCAAGTTCAAAATAATTTTCCTAGAAAGTCCTTACCTATAGATATAATATAAGTCCTTATAGTTCTACTTTGCAGATTTTTTTCATAGTTTCTAAACTTATGGTTCAAAAGTTAGAGGGGGGACACACTGTTTTTTACTTTTGGAGCGATTATCAACAATACCAAACGATACATTCACTGATTTCGAGTACTTATACAGTTACAAAAAAAATACAATGATGTACAGACGCCAGCACATCGAGCTACTACCATTTGTCAAATTTCTTTAATAGATTTTCAACTTTATCGCTAAAGCATAAGGTTCAAAGTAGATTGGAAAAATTTGACAGTTTCGGGTAGGTTGATGTGCTAGCGTCTGTACATGAATCGAACAAAACCGAAACCTAAATATCACAGTAGGTACCTACTACTTTCGATTCCGAGTTCCACACTGATTCAGTCAATACTTATACAAGATGTTGCTTTGCATCCTCGTCAAAATTCAGGAGGTTGTCATAAAAGACGTAAATAATCAATTTAAATTACGGTATTTACCTGGCCAATAATTATAAACGCTCCTTTTTTTGTTGTTTACATTTGACACTAATTCAGAATGAAGCTCTTCATAAAAGAGGAGAATCACCGTCACCATTCCACGCGCGAGGCACCGCCCACTTAGGTACTACGACACACATACACGCGCTTGCGCACGTGCGCGCTTTATACCTAGAGTGATCGAATAAATGGCCATAATTTATCCTAGTTCGAATTCGAAAATCACCTTCATTATTGTCATAAATTACGCTAGATAATTAACTCATTTTTAAGTATCATAAGAATGCGGAAATCTTACTAATGAAAGTAGTAGTGCCCCAAAGAAAAGTTCATTGACCTACTGTAAGTAGTAACTACGGTAGTTATCAATCAGTTGATTAACAAAATGTTAGTTTTGCTTTATTGCGTTTTATTGCAATCCTGCTGAAAGAACAATCCTAAAATTGGTATTCTTAGATCTTAGGGCTCTTTCAATTTAGAGGTTTCGTGTCGGACCGCTGCCGCACGTTTACCGTGCCGCATGCCGGGCCGCTACAGTACGGTAGCAGTCCGATACCAAACGCCTAAATCGAAAGCATATCCGACTGCCGTGCGTTTGTATGCTAGTGTTAGTGTTAGTGTAGTGTTTGTTGTGTGTTATTATTGTTTGCGACGTTGCCGTCCTGTTGTCGAGCGTTCGCGGTACCGATGGCGCACTGTTGCCGCACCGCGCGCTTTGTATAAAAACAAACGACCGTGCGTGCGCAATACCGCTTCGGCACCGCAGCGGTCCGAGAGATTGAGATTGATAATGTTTTACGCAATTAGGGTGCTGGGTTAGGACAGGACATAATTATGTAGGATACTTTTTTAAACGGTTTTATTTAGCTTAACCTGTTTGTTATTTATTTGGTTCAAATTTAGTACCTACTTGAAATTTTACCCCCTTCCTGTTGGCAAATTGATCTGATATTTGGTACCTACACACTTTAGTTTTGATGACAATACATCAGTATCACTGTAAATCCAAGATGGCCGCCGCTACGAAATGGCGGATTACATATTTTCTCACAACCCCCTCAATGTGGGTATCAAATGAAAGGGCTTCTTGACTAGTAGAATATTGCCGTGCGTTTTTGCAACCCTCTCACCGTGAAAACTTAGGTGAAGTGAGCGTGGAGTGAGCTATCAATAGTGTCAATCCCTAACAATCAGGTGGGATGACAGCTTACATCACTTAGGTTTTCACGGTGATATTTGTACAGAATAGGCCGGCTGTACACTATAAAAAATCGAGCCGAGCGGGCGCGCCAGCGGCGCTCGTCAATCAAGTTCCCCATTTCACCTCGCCCCGACCCCGCACGACTCGACTCCCGCGCACCTCTACGCGCCTGTCGACTAACAAGCAAGTGAGAACGCGATAAAATTGAACGAAAAATAGTGTGCGGAAATATGAAACTTGTTCCGGGAATTCCGGGAAATACGTGTTTTTGAGCAAGTTTCAAGTTTGGCTGCTCCATGTCCGTGACTACCGCAGGACCACCAACGCCAATCGCTTCCATATTTGGTAAATAATTAGTGCTCAATTGGTACTAATTAGTACTCGAACAACAAAATTGGTACCTTAGTAGTTTTCGAGAAAATCGACTTTGAAGGTGGTCCTGCGGTAGTCACGCTCCCTTCAGCAGGACCACCATGAGCGCCGAAAAAGGGCCCATGCTACAGCTATTCTAAGTATACAAATAATTAGTACCCATAAATGTGATTTATTTCGTAAAAAAAAACAGAACTGTAATATTTGTATTTACCGAGAAATCAACGATGATAACTTTCTCGAAATTGTTCAGCAGGACCACGATTTTGAATGTTGATTCCAAGCTAGAGAAGCTTGTCGCTTTCCTCAAACCTACATAGAAAATTAGTACCCTGCAAGATAAAATTAGTACCCAAAATTCAAAGTTAATACTTCAGTAATTTACGAGATATACCATGCCAATGGTGGGGTGGCGGTAGTCACGGTGCCAAATTTTCATTTCAAGATTTCTCTATTAAAAACTCTATGATTTCTTCCCAAATTTATACAAAAATTAGTACTCCTAAAGAAGTTAAAGCGACTAGAAATCCAGATTCCTAAGTGTTGTATTTTAAGAGAAATTAGCTTTCATTACTTTTCCATACTAAATCTCCGCGTATAACCCGACCAAATTAAATTATCAACGGTGCCAATTCCTTTGTTCACAAACTAAACTAAATTTGAGTTCAGTGCATCTTATCTTTTGTTTCATTATGAAAAGGACAGACAATAAATTTTAGTTTTGTCCTGTCAAAGTAATCGGAGCCTGACACTACTCAATACAAGTTTAGACGTGATTAAAAACATGCCTACTAATGTTACGTCAATTTACGTCAGACGCTGATTAATTTGATAGGACTAAACTAAAACTTATCTTTTGTCCTTTTCATAATGAAATAGATAGAAAAAGATGCACTGAACTCAAATTTAGTTTAGTTTGTGAACAAGGGAATTAGTCCATTCACTTTAGGCAAAAAAAGGGGTCAACCTCGGAATTTGAGATAATAAGCTGGAAACTCGTATACAGCTTTATTTTGGCGTTCTAAAAGTTGTCTCAAAAGTCACATATTATCTCGTGTCTGCGTCGTAAGTTATTCGAGGTCAAAGGTCACGAAAATCGGTTTTTGCAATTATCTCCGTTTCTATTGCTCCAATGATGTTAGCATGCATTATCAAAATTGTAGAGCATAAAATTTGCGACAAATTTTGTTCTAAACAATTTTTCATAGAGTCAACCGTTTTTGAGATAGAGAGCGGAGAGCACCCAGCGCTCAGGCATATATACTGTAATACAAGGTCAACCGTGAATCTCGGTGAATAATACCTTGTATATAGTTACTAAATCATTACAATATTATCAACAATAAATAATTAGTATTATTTATTAGTTAATACATTGTATTGAATGATCTTAGATATTGAACTGTTGATACTATTCCGACATCCATAAATTTATGTGCACGAGTGTACATCTCTTAAACAGCTCAATACCACCATTGGTGCCTATTCCCTTGTTCACAAACTAAACTAAATTTGAGTTCAGTGCATCTTTTTCTATCTATTTCATTAAGAAAAGGACAAAAGATAAGTTTTAGTTTAGTCCTATCAAATTAATCAGCGTCTGACGTAAATTGACGTAACATTAGTAGGCATGTTTTTAATCACGTCTAAACTTGTATTGAGTAGTGTCAGGCTCTGATTACTTTGACAGGACAAAACTAAAATTTATTGTCTGTCCTTTTCATAATGAAACAAAAGATAAGATGCACTGAACTCAAATTTAGTTTAGTTTGTGAACAAAGGAATTGGCACCGTTGACAACTTAATTTGGTCGGGTTATACGCGGAGATTTAGTATGGAAAAGTAATGAAAGCTAATTTCTCTTAAAATACAACACTTAGGAATCTGGATTTCTAGTCGCTTTAACTTCTTTAGGAGTACTAATTTTTGTATAAATTTGGGAAGAAATCATAGAGTTATTAATAGAGAAATCTTGAAATGAAAATTTGGCACCGTGACTACCGCCACCCCACCATTGGCATGGTATATCTCGTAAATTACTGAAGTATTAACTTTGAATTTTGGGTACTAATTTTATCTTGCCGGGTACTAATTTTCTATGTAGGTTTGAGGAAAGCGACAAGCTTCTCTAGCTTGGAATCAACATTCAAAATCGTGGTCCTGCTGAACAATTTCGAGAAAGTTATCATCGTTGATTTCTCGGTAAATACAAATATTACAGTTCTGTTTTTTTTACGAAATAAATCACATTTATGGGTACTAATTATTTGTATACTTAGAATAGCTGTAGCATGGGCCCTTTTTCGGCGCTCATGGTGGTCCTGCTGAAGGGAGCGTGACTACCGCAGGACCACCTTCAAAGTCGATTTTCTCGAAAACTACTAAGGTACCAATTTTGTTGTTCGAGTACTAATTAGTACCAATTGAGCACTAATTATTTACCAAATATGAAAGCGATTGGCGTTGGTGGTCCTGCGGTAGTCACGGACATGGCTGCTCCACATTTTCTGACACGATTACCCTAATCCATGGTCTGGGGTTGAAGAATCCATAAACTTGGTATTTACCTACTAGCTAGAAGTTCATGCACGGCGCGGCGGAGGAGGTCCAAGGTAGGTATAAGTACAAACTATTTACCTATTTTTCCCTAAGCTACGATTCACCGTTGCGTAGGTAGTACCTAATCGAATAATTGAATTATATATAATTCTTGTGAAACCAGCATTCAAATTGAAAAGGTAGATACATACAGGAAAGCGAATACACAAACAAACGATTTGTTTTTTCATAGTATTTGCGCTTTTCAGTGTTATTAGCACACAGTGCGTCAAGGTCAACGTCATTCTCAACTAGCTAGGCGTCTCGCCTACTGAAAACCATTCGTTCAGAAACTGAACTGCAAACTAATTCAAATAAGAATAATTTTATAATTTATTAATTAGGTACAAGCAATACGAAAACGTTATTTCAATCAATATAAATAAATGTTTAGCGAACAGTGAAGCAAGAGTGAGGCAAGTAGGTACGACGTATTTTTAATTTTTGAACGTATTACTTATATTGTGCCTTGTGAACTACATTTCAATACGTGAAACGAGCATATATTTCACCTAATTATTTATAGGTATAGTAATGTTTATTAGGGTAAGAAATGTTTTATTATAACAAGTTATAATAACATTTGTATGATGTCGACGATGATGTACGACGTATTTTAAAACTGACGTATTTTATTAGTATCAAAAATAAATATTCACAATAAAATTGAACGACTACGGACCTTGATATTTTAAAGATTGTGACAAGGAGTTGGTCGTACACATTTGTAACATCACACTAAAGAACAAACTTCCACTTAATTATTTAAAATCACGACCATAAGTTTATTGCGTTGAAAATTCTGTTTGCGCGATGTAGAATTTTTGATTATAACTTCGTTGTTTTTGAGAAATTGTTAAGTAATTTTATGTCATTAATTGTGTAACTACTCTATAAACATATACTATACTTGTTTTGTTAAAATTGTGATACAGTGTAACTGTTTTCCCGATTTTTTGAAATCATATAAATTACTTTTACAACAGCGCCATCTAGTAAACGACGATTTTTAATTATTTGTAACTATTGTGGTATAGTAATTGTATTCTAGGTGCATCGTCTTCATATATACCTACTTATATAATTAATGTATACAAATATTGTAAAACATTTCAATCAAGTCAGTTTTTGTTATAAATATTGATGTTAAAAAATGCCTTTTAGGTGCCTATTTGAAATAAATTATTTGACTTGACTTTGAGTCTATTATTTATTTAGGGCTGACTTTTCAATCATCTGATAACTTTATTAGTGGAATAATTTTGAAATTTTTACAGTTCATACAAAAACTGTCAAACGTCAATTTTATTCCTTGAATAAAAGTTATCTGGCGATGGAAAAATTTGCCCTTAGTTGTAATAACACGACAAAACCATTTAAATAATTGGATAATTTGTGGTGTTGAAGAGGTGGTCAATCATGATAATATAATGAGCCTTTATGAAACAAAATAAAAATATATAAGTATTCTTTTTTTCAGTTTTTACTTTATTGAATGAAGGATGGTTATCATAAAAATCTTTTATTTCAATTAACGCCATCTCGACATACTTATTTCAAACCAAGCTTATGAATTCAACGCCATCTAGTGGTATCGAAAGTAAAACTATTTTACTGTACATGTGTGTGTAATCAAATAAAGTGAAACGGCTAAACGTTTAGGGGTACAAATCTTTGTATGAGACGAGTTATCAAGCTAAGTGAATATCTCAAAAAATTAAGTTAATACTCTAGTTGACGCATATAATGAAGTTGTCCCTCAAAGATTTCTGAGTTAGGCGTAAAAATTGAAAATGTTCGAATTTGCGAATGTGCTGCCATCTCGCGAAAAAGTAGCTGGGAGATCAACTATTCAATAGCCTTAACGTAACATACGTACGTACAGTGCGTGCCACGTAAGAAGAGACTTGACCCCGCCTCCCCCGCCTCTTTCCGCCGCCCCTAATACGTCCGGTCCCGTCCCGCACTCAGACCTCATACCGCTAAAGATACTTACCTAAAATCGTGTTCTGCGCATGTCAGACCACGTGGTGTGTCAAGTCTCTTCTTACGTGGCATGCACTGTACGTACGTACCTATGCTTCAATAATAACGATCAAGTAATCGTTACCTACTATTTGACACCAAGGCCATTTTTTGGGAAATAACGCTTTTTTTGGTTTGACGATAGTTAGCGCCATTTTTGACAGAAAATATAGAAGAAGAAAATATTATTGATGTAGTTTCGGTCAACGCCATCTAATGAAGTAACTTTGATCCCTAGTGACAAGTTTTAATAACATTATTATTATATTATAAACTACGACTTAACAGGATCTTAAAACCGTAAATTATCAAAGATAAACCAACCGTTAAACCAACCACCACTGTAAAAAAGATGATAAATTCCTCTCCCGAAAAATAATACGTCGTGACTTTTGAATAAAAATTTTATACAATCTTAAAAAAATACAAAGCATAATATGGCAGACAGTAGAGTCGAATGGATCTTAAAGTAATTAAATTGATAGTAATTTTATGAATAAATATCCTCATGTTATTTTAATCTAATCAGGACTTATTTTTGCTTTATTCTGTTGAGTAAACGAAGGTTTCACCTATGTTTAGAACAGCGCCATCTAGCTTTAACTGCTGTAACTTGTTCATAATAGCTCTCAATGGCATTTTCAATTTACTATACAAGTGGATCCAATATGGTGTTTGATATCCAGCAGATTTTTGTGACCGCAAAAAATAACCAGAATACATAGAAAAAACAGTTAAAAGTAAAAGGTACATGGCTGTTTGGACGTGGAGGGAGCACTGCAGTGCCCCTAGATTATTGGAAACATAGTCTTTTATTTGTTTACCTAACTTTTTTTTTAAAACGCACAAATATTCATAATACTTAATATACTTATATGATTATTTTTCTAACAGCGAAATATGTAGATTTTTTTTTCAGTATCACGATAATCTATTGGCAATTGTTTTTATTTTAT
Organism: Luperina nickerlii; assembly: GCA_963855955.1. Classification (NCBI taxonomy): domain Eukaryota; kingdom Metazoa; phylum Arthropoda; class Insecta; order Lepidoptera; family Noctuidae; genus Luperina; species Luperina nickerlii. The sequence goes on along the minus strand of OY979686.1, from coordinate 673,568 downwards.
AAAGTAATCGAAAATGTTACTTACTTAATTTAATTACTAAAAGCCCAACCACAAGCGAACCCAAAACAAGAACGGCCCCAAATCCAGTGCCAGAGCCATACATGTTTTATTTCAAACGCGCCAACTGTCACTCTTGAAAGTCAATAAAAAACTACCCATAGAGTAGGATTATTTTCTACAAAATAATTATAGCATTTAATCTACAAACAATGATCTTATCAGTGTACTATCAGTACTATCTTATCCAACCAAGGCTTGCAAGTGACGTCACTGAGAGATGGGCTACTATTCATAACCAAGCAAGTGCTACCAGGGCTGAAGGGAAACCAAGCTGTAACTGTGCCCCGCCCCCTTACTGTCTAACCTAAAAACTTTATTATTTATCATTTGTGGTGATTTTGGTATGTTTCTACATAGATTTTTATTTTCATTTATTTCTACGTGTTCTTCCAGCTTTTGCCTGAAAGTTCAATGCTAGACTGCGTTCATAAGCCTAAAAAAAAAACTAAGTAAGTATCCAGTTTTCTTTACAAAACTCATGTAAATCCTCAAAAACTCATATGCAAAGCATCAACTCAAAAAGTTTCAAATCCATATACCTACAGTATTTACTTCAAAATTTTTAACGGTTGAGATTGATATTATCATGATTGAAAATGTTCCTGTTTAGTTTTCCTTGTTCGAAGCTAGATGGCGTTGTATTAAAATTGCTTCTAGTTTCAAACAGCGCCATCTGCTGGTGTATGTAGAAATTAAAATTCATAAAAGATAATTTAAACGGTTAAATAAAAACATGGTGGAAAGTTATAACGAATAGGAAAAACGTCCTAAAAAATCATTTTTTTACATATATTGAGTTATCCCACTATGCAAATCATGAAACACTATCATGGTTATCTCCAGGATTATAGCTCAGCAGAGAAGTATGTACATGTTTTATTCAAAATTATTTTTCTAAGCATGCGGCGATTACGTAGATTAGATTTTTGTTTTTCAGTAATAAGATTTTAAATAATTGTTTTATTTTTGTTTTATTTAATCTTAAATAGAATATAAATGAACTTAACAAACAATCTACCTACCTTTTCCATAATGCTTTTTGCCCAAAATATGTTTAACGAGACATACATTATCTTAGGAAATAAAAGAAGCAAACATAACCTATGGTAAATAAAAATCAGAACTTATGCCTCAATTGATAATACACGCGACCATTGTCAAAACAACTAAAAAAATAGTCCAAAAGACGGTCTGAAATATTATTATAATTATAATAGTCACTGTGCATGTTTTATTTAAAATATTGCTCCAACATATTTCTAGAACACTGGTGCAGGTGATGTCACTGTTATTATACTCGTTATTGAATGCATATTCGATAAGACCAGAAAATAAGATCTTATCATTTTATTATCTTATCACAAAGAAATAATTAGCTCTCAATCATTCAAAGCTAGGCTTAAAAGGCTCTTCACGTTTATTGAGGAAAGCGCCATCTAGTGTTGATAGCCAGAACAAAGTTATGCTTAGCATTACGTGTTGCACGCGCACCTCATGTAGACTTGTGGCAATACATTGACAGGTTTGAAAATATAACAATCTAAATAAAAAAAGACGGAGCGTTCAAACACGTAGAAATAGTAGGTACGCAGTTATAAAGAAGACTATAAAGTTTGAAAACTGCGTACATGATATTAACACAGATAAAAAATAATATTCACTTACTCAACTTACTGATTGATTTCCAAACAGCAACAAAAAGAAAGAGAAGTATCGAAATAACCAGGAGCACCAACCGATATATATCAAAACCATGCATTTTGCAAAGAAGGACAATTTAATAAGTAAATATGAAGCACGTATGCACTAAGTAAACAACGTACCGAGAACTAAACGATAATGTTAATAATTAAGCTGATAACTGTCCAAATCTTATCATTCACATTATTTTACTACCTATCTACTTATATAAATTAAAAATATCGATAAATAATTCAGAATATCGGACGATTAGTGCTAGAAAATGATGACAAAGAAATTAGAAAAAACTTACGCCAATTTCCGTAGGCTGAGGCGAATCCAAAGAGTAGCAGTATGGTAAACCATGATGTTAATAAAAACAGTTCGAAATACATTCTAAACAAATAAAGTACCTATCGAAATTCACAATCAAAGCAAAATAAGGTACTGAATTTAGAATGAAGGCAGTATCAAATGACGATAAACATGTAATTTGCGATAGGTACCTAGTAGGTTGCGAAATCTTATCATTGACATTTTAAGCGATTAAAAATTAAATTTAAAGATTCCGCTGTTTTTACTATCTAGGTTGAAATTGAACGCACATAATAAGTACGTCCTATTTAGTCTTAGGTACTTTAATACTGTATCTGCCGCTATTTTTCCTACGTTAAAGTTAGCTAAAATTTATTTTTATACCTACAAATAAAGAACGAGCGTTGCTCATGCTACATGCTCGCTTACCGAGTATATGCATCTATGAATCTAGAAAATACGCCACTTAAGGCGACTACATGACCTAAAGCGCGGTCTTTGTCGGACGGCCGCGGCATAGAAAAGAAAGAGAAGTGCGATGACACAACGCTGATAATTTATTGCAAAATATGAAGCAATTATTTATTTACAAAAAATCTATTGTTTGGACAAAAAAATTAAAATACAAGATTAAAAAAAAATTAAAGCTAACAACGTCATGGAACATTTCACATCACAAGAGCGCTGGATCTTTGATGCAAAATAAGATTATGTGCGCTATTGACTTATTTTAGAGTTTGCTCACTTAATGTTAAAAAGGCTAAAAAAAAACGTACACGCGCCAACCTCTTCCATTCCAAACTTCCCCACAGTGAAGTAGGCTTTCAAGATGTTTTTAATTTGTTGCCCTTTTTTGTTTTCAAATTTTTTGGCAATTTCCTTTGGCAGCTTATTTAGAATTATAAATATTAATGCTTTCGTATGTTGCTTGTAGAATAATATGGTTTTTATTGTAAAAAGAAAAATAAAGTTTTTAGAGGTATCTTTATGATTTTTTTCTATCGTATCATATTAGTTGTATTATGTTTTTAACACACTATCTACCTAGCATATATCCTGAAGAATATCATATATTTTTCTGATTTTGTTTACTGTATTCGATCATATTCTTTTATTGTTTCTAAAACTTGCGTTTATGTCCTGTAAGCCCCTTAAAAAATTAGGTTTGTTATAAATATTCAAAATAAGTAGCACAAAGCGGGTGGCGATGCTTGTGGCGAGCCCTTGTCCAGAAGAGGACGTATTTTGGAATGATGATGATTAAATAATAAAATAAAAACTTACTCCATTTTCTATATGCCATTATTCCAATTATGAGGACGATGAAGAACACCCAAAACATTAAAACAAATAGTTGATACCATATCGTAGAATGACTGGGATACATTTTTAAATAAAATCCACAGTCACAGAGAATGGCATCGTGTTAACAATACGACTACTTATATAACACAACCATTTTAGAACGAAGATAAAAAAATCATAATTTCAATTATCAATGAAGCGTAATCTTATCTCTTATAACTTCAGGTGATTAGAAACAAAATAGTAGGTTCCCGTTGTTGATCTTAAGTATAATTAATATCTATATGTACATGTAAATTAATATATTGAGCACTTACCAATTAAAAGCCTACAATACACATACATTATAATCAAATCAACATAATTTTCGTTACATAACTTAGATCTTAGAGAAAATCCTAATTATCACTAAAGGAGATTGGGCTAATCTGCCCTGATGCCCAATAGCGTTAAGAAACCGATGGATACATCTCTTGAAGGAGAATCTATCTTCTATTTCTTATTATGACGACTTTTTTCGATTAAGTAGTATGTACTTGAGGAGCTACAGAGAACTAAATGTGAGTAATGAAGTATTATATAAATTCTGGTCAATTAATTAACTTTTAACGTTCATTAATTCTGTGCTTTGCTGTGTGCATTATCTTTTAAGCCTAAAAGCGTCAATTTAAAAAAATTGTCTTCTTAGATGCCGTTTAAGAACATTGTTTTTAAGAGTTGGTCGGCCGGACAGAAAAATAAACCTACAGGACCCCCAAGCGTTCTTCCATTGGTTTTAAATTCTATTTTTTTTTTTAATTTCTCTCCATTCTATCTTAGGGCTTGGGCTTCAGAGCAGAAACCCCTTAGTTCGGTGTCCATTCTCCTTTATACACCAATAAATTAAAACTCAAAGGCAAAATAACGATGAAAAGGATTATTCCAAGAATCCCCATCAATGGCGATTTGTGAACTATTTGTTTACAAATCCCAATTGAATGTTCATAAAGACGCCAGCACATCAAGCTACTATAATCTGTCAAATTTATTTATTAGATTTTCAACTTTATCGCTAAACCATTAGGTTCAAAGTTGATTGGGAAAATTTGTTTGGGGTAGCTTGACGTAGGTACTAGCGACTGTACATAATGGGGATTTGTGGACAAAAATAGTTCACATAATTATTCCCATTGGTTTAAAATTGAAATACAAACAACATAAGATTATAAATAATAGCCATGAAGTCCTTATATCTTATAGAGGTTAGGACTCATTAATTTTTTTTTAATCTATCAATTAAAGTAATGGCTCATAACAGAAACACAGTTTTAAAATTATTAATAAAATTACAGATTTTTGCAATTTCTTACTACTTACGAAATATAATCACAGTTTACCGTACACACATAATACACACACACACACACACATACATCACAGTACACAGTGTACTCTATGAGACTTCAATGGGGATTTGTAAACAAAAAGTTCAATGAGAATCCTCATCAACGGGGATTTGTGAACTTTTATTAAAATTCGCGCCGCCCCGGGGTCCCGGGGTATTTCCTACAGTTTCATGATGCTAAATTTCACGACGGACGATGTAATGAGTATAGTATGGTATGATTGAGTATTGATTGGTTGTTGATAATTTTGGGCAACCAATCGCTTTAAGTAATAAAATTACATCAATGTATGAAATCTTATCATTTAAAACGTTAAGTGATTTGTAGTATGAGCTCTCCACTATAATTTGATACTCTTAAAATTATGACACACTCAAGGTACTTACACTTGCTCACAATCCCACAAACTGTTATCTGCAGAACGTACACGATCACAAGTAAAAAAAAATACCAAAGAACAAGCATTTTAAAAGTAAATTCTGCTGGGGATTCGACCGTAGGGTCAGACATATTGTCATACAATATACTGCGATCAGGATAAGAAAAAACAAGAGGAATGTTAGTACCTACTCCTAAGAGGAACTTCAACACTTAATTGTTACAGGTATAATTACAAGGGAATTACTACAGGAAATACCGAGCAGTTTCTAGGCCAGTATGTACCGCAACCACGTCTCAACAATTACTGGCGCTCTACGGCTCGATGCTCTCCATGGTTCCTATCAACCCTTAGACTCCGCACAACGTCAAACAAAGGCGCTTATGTCTCATTGTTAAGTGCAGACTCATCATATCAGATCCGACGAGTCTATAATTATATCTGTGTATATTTATACAGGACTGTACACTGTACAGGGTTATTGGTAAAACATTAATAACCTCTTAAGGGGTCATTGTACTCGTCATTATGAGCAACTTTTACTATGGGACCAAACCTAAAATCGCGAAAAAAAATCAACTGTTCCCTACATTTATGTTCGTATAACTCGTCAAAATGTAGGGAACAGCTGATTTTTTTTCGCGAATTCAGGTTTGGTTCCATAGTAAAAGTTGTTCGTAATGATGAGTACAGTGACCTCTTAAGAGTTGTTAATGTTTTACCAATAACCCTGTATAGGTAATTATATTTTTATATTTCCAAAAAGACTACAGACTTAATTTAAGTACTAGTTAACATAAATACATGATTACAACCAGTGGTAGGAGGTAGTAGGTAAAGAGCAATAATCTATGCTGCAGAAATCTGTAAACAGTAATGCCTCTTAAACCAGGGTTACCTGCATGTTAAGCGACAGAGTTTAGCTGTGGGGTTGATTTAATAAGATTTATACAACTTGTGATTTGTGTTGATCTACAAAGTGGTCATAAAATTTAAGGTTAGTCTAAGTTGGTTTTGTACCTAAGATTGATTTTTTTATAGTGATGTATCTAACGTGAGGCAGAGGAGTTCCACTCCTTTCAATATGACAGGTCGGGTGAGTCAGGTCAATGAATAAATGGAAATGGTGCAATCGATCATTTAAAAATTCAGGGCAAAACAAAACACGATAAGTTCTAGAAAAATAAAAGGCCAGGAAAATGTGGTTCAAACTTACTTAGAGACTTGTAAACACCTAATGCAATACAAAGGATAATAAAAACAACCCAAACTATAAACATAGTATGCCTGTAGTGCATATTGAATGAGAAAACAATTGAATTCGACTGACACTAGCAAACAACGTGATTCTTTGAATATCTGTGATCCATTATGTAGCTATAATTTGTGATAACGTACCTATCGCATATTTTTATCAATAGGTAGGTACGTACTTAATTTAGGCGATGACGTGTGAAATTTAAGGCTCTATCGTAGTTATATCTTCGATGTCGTGTTGCATGGACGGAAGTAGGTACATAAAGTCACAAGTTACCGAATAAAATAAACAACGCTTTTTCAGTCAATGTATGAGTCTCTAATGCCGGAAAACATTTGAATGAAATAAACAAAGATAAATTTGAAGTAAAATACAAAAACTTACGCCATTTTTTATACGAAGAAGATATTAGTATAATGAGTAAAAAGGTCAGCCAAAACAATATCACAATCATGGTCTTAAAAGTAATTGTCTAGACGCAGAATCGACAATCACTATCACAGAACAACAAATACTGGTCGTTGGTATGATCCGCTCAAGCACAGAAATGTAAAGATAAAAATTATGATAACGGTATTGAGTATGTTCACAGAATCTTATCTATACATTAATTTGCGCCCGATTATTATATATTCAACACCACACATAGTCCTTTTTTGTTAACGATATTTAGGAAGTTATTATTCACGCAAAGTCTGTTCCTAAGGATGATGCACAACCATCCAACAATCAAGGAATGGATAACGAAGGATTTAAAAATAGTTTTCCTTTGACAAATAAACAATTTTCATAAAATCAACTCCTCTTATCGAAGGTAAACAGAACGAAGATGAGGAGAAAAACCTTATGCTCAATAAGGTACTAAAAACTTACACAAATAATTTCTGTACACAGAAAGCAGCATCAAAAGTATGATGAACGTTAGAAGTATTAAAAACAAAAACATTTTAAAATATTGGAATAAAACCAAATTAATTCAAAAATAAAATAAACAATCTTCGTCTGCACTACTGCAGACACTAACGCATAGCGGACGGACGGATGGATTTTATTAATTATATTCGTGATTATAAGCGAAATCTTATCGGCTTATTATCTATGCGATTCATGTTTGTAGTCGTCAATTCAGTTCATGGGAAACTCTACAGGCATCATAGCCTGGCGGTTTCGTTGGTCAGGGGGCCTAAAAAGGCCACTTTGGCAGTATCATTAAAGGATAACATTATTAATCATAATGGACAGTTAACTGTTAAGTTAATCGTATCAAATCCCATTGGTGACGGATTTTTCAGTTACTTTTGTTGTCTGTCCTAAAATACTAATCAATCCAATCCAAATCCAATCCCAATCTCTTTTATTATACCTACGTGTACGTAGTGCAGCGAAAAAAGAAAAACACGGACTGTCTTCGCCATACTATGGATTCATAATGTTATCCTTTTATGATTCTGCCACAGTGCCTTTTTAGGCCCCCTGGTGTGCAGTTCTAGGTTCAAGTTAGGCAAGTTTTTTTCCGATTTTCATCAGGATTGATATCTCTTGGTGGCAGTACGGTGTTTATTAGCAAAAGGCTCACATCCTATTGTATGGAACTCAATTATTATTTGTTGACAATAATATGATTAATACGTAAGTAATTATAATTGTAAAAAATGTCTTTTGTTCAACTTTTTTTTCACTATGGAAAAGATTGAAATATGTATTACTTTTACATTAATCATTCACGAATTTTGTCATTTTTCGAACTCCATTACAAAATACCAAAAATGAACGTTGCATAATCAAATCAAACACACGCCATTATCTTCACGATAACTTTAGTCATAAAATCACAACATAGATGGCGTTGATTTAAGTTTTTGAACTAATAAAGCACCATCTTACGGAGTAGGTTGAAACTTGTAGAAAGGGCTTTGAAGATCCGTGGCATACCCACTGTCGCACCATTTCGACTTTTTATCAAAATGGCGGCCACTTCTGAAGCCTATAGAAATCGATAGCTGACCATTAATGCATACAGAAAACATAATAAGACCAAATCTCGTAAAGCATCACGTTTCCGAGATATTAACATCTTGTTGCTTAGATGTTTGTGAAATAATCTCTCTGAAAATTTAAAGTAATCAAACATCATGTGCAAACAAGATGTAAGCAATTTAAAACAATATGGGTTTCTCGTGATCAATTTTGCTATAGATTTATATGTATAGGTTTGATGCGCGGCCGCCATTTTGAAAAACAATCGCCAAAAACGCCTTTTAGGCGTGACAGTAGTATGCCAGGCTCCATATAAAATTCTTCAATCCCCTCTATGTGTCTGTTTGTAATGTCAAAATAAAGCTTTATACTCAATAAATCTGTTAATCATTTTATACAATCACTTTATACTAAATATATACATCAATAGTCTGTATGTCTGTTTGTTCCGGCTAATCTCAGAAACGGGTGGAACGATTTTGACAAGACTTTCACCGGATAGCTGATGTTATAGAATAGAATACTCTTTATTATGTACACCATATAAGGAGAAACTAAAGTCTTACTTTGGCATAGGTGTGAGCTATTTTTAAAATCCGTGCCACTATTATAATTTAGCTAATATTGTATTTTTACTAGGTAGTTATATCAATGATGTGTTCTATTTAGAATAGCTTTAATTTTTGAAGGGAAAACTTTTTCTATCAGGATAAAAAAAAACAATTTGATAAAGATGGTACAGACGCCAGCACATCAACCTACCCGAAACTGTCAGATTTCCCCAATCAACTTTGAACCTTATGCTTTAGTGATAATGTTGTAAATCTATTAAAGAAATTTGACAGATTGTAGTAACTTGATGTGCTGGCGTCTGTAAATACTAAAAACTTACAAAAATGATGTCTCCACACAGAAACTACCATCAATATCAAGATCACTATTATCATTGTTACAAATAAATACACCATGTCTAATATTAATTGTAAAACAAATAGATTAAAAATTAATTGAATAGCCTATAGAATATTTCAACGCACTGACAAATTTACCGAATAACAGCACTTTAAATTATATCAAATAATTATTCTTTTTTAAAACCTACTAGATAATAGGCGAAATCTTATCCATTAATTAATTCTTATCTAGGCGATTCATCATAGTGGCTGATTAGACTGCCTTATTTTATTTTTATCTCCACTTGAACTAAAAAGAGGTCAATATGTAATCACACAAATCACTCCGTGTCCTCCAATCCTTTTATGATTCTGCCAAAGCGGCCTTTTTAGGCCCCCAGGGTCTGTATGCATTTATAATTTTCAATTCTCTGGACGGGTAAGCGTAATTGGGATTCAATTCTCAGGACGCGAAAGCGTAATTGTGCTGGGTGCCTAAAAAGGCCACTTTGGCGGAATCGTAAAAGGATAACGTTACCTATGAATCAAAATATGGCGAAGACAGTCCGTGTTTTTTTTTTTCGCTGCACTACGTAGGTATAATCAAAGAAATAGGGATTGGATTGGACTGAATAGTATTTTAGCACAGATAAAAAAAAATAACTTAAAATCCTTCATCGATGGGATTTGATTCGATTAATAGCCCAGTCATTTTAGAAATATCTGCGGAAAAATTCCTAGTGAGCTGAATTTTTGTACACACCTTTATTACGACGTTGTAATGAAGATGTGAAAAATCGACATTAATATCGTGCCGGCTAAAAGAGTTATAAAGGTCAAAAGGTCACGAAAATCAGTTTTTTGCAAATATCTCGCGACCTATTGCTTGGAGGTCAATACAGGTCATTATAAAATTGTTTGTCGTGAAATTATCTACAAAAAATTCCTGTTGCAATTTTCTGTAAGATTAACCGTTTTTGAAGTAGAGCGCTGAGAAAGCGACTAGAATGCACTTACATACAGTGTTGTATACCGTATACCAAGGCGTAAACTCTATTGTTTTTTATTTATGTTTTAAGTAGGTATCTTAAAAACTCTATCTGATATTTGGACGTTTTGTGAAAAGTATACTTATATTATAGAGGTTTGGAAATTAGTAAAATCTACTACATATATATATTATACAAACAACCTCCGCTGACAGATGTTCTGTATTTTATTATTCCGAGACCCGTCCCTTTATACCTGCTACTGTCTCACTTCTCTAATAACGCGTCTGTATTTTTTTTCTCTTTTTCTCTCAACTTCTTCACTCGCTTCTTCTCCACAAAATAAACATAATTTTTTAAATCAAAAGCTCTAATTCTTTTCTTCCGCGGAGATTTTGATGTACTCGGTTCTTCTTGGCGTCGTTTAAAAGCCGGAGGTCGTTTGTATAATATATAGTAGATTTTACTAAGTTCCAAACCTCTATAATATAAGTATACTTTTCACAAAACGCCCAAATATCAGATAGAGGTCGCGAGATATTTGCAAAAAACTGATTTTCGTGACCTTTTGACCTTTATAACTCTTTTAGCCGGCACTATATTAATGTCGATTTTTCACATCTTCATTACAACGTCGTAATAAAGGTGTGTACAAAAATTCAGCTCACTAGGAATTTTTCCGTAGATTGGGGTTTAAAATGCCTAAAATGACTGGGCTATAACTTAACAGTTAACTGTCCATTACGATTCATAATGTTATCCTTTTATGATTTGCCAAAGTGGCCTTTTTAGGCTCCCAGATATGATTTTGACACACTACTAGTTGAATAATATTTTCCTTAAAAAAAAATTATGTTTTGTTATAGATAAAGAAAAGCAAATTTTATCAATTATCGTCACACACTAATAAATACCAAAAAATGTGACGTTTCATAATTTATTAATATAGCGAATGACACGACACGTATTATTTTAGTACATCTATTAGATCATTTTAGTCGCGAAAACAAAACATAGATGGCGTTGATTTGAATGTTGAACTACGACAGCGCTATCTAGCGGCAATGGTGAAAACTTGAAAGAATGAATAATGTATTTCCGGGTTGAAAAAATATTTGTAGTCTTGCTTTCGTTCAACACTAGAAAGTTTTCTTCATAGTGACTTCAAAATAGTTTACCCTATGAAGTTTTGCATGTTAAATTACAATTTAGTTTTTTTGCCTACACTAAAATGGCTTCCAGTGTTCCATTAAAAAAAACTGCACAGGTGACATTTACCCCCTGGGCAGTTTGATGAGGAATAAATAATTAATGACTTACCACAAAATCTCACCAAAACCGCGTAAATAATCCAAAACAACGCTATATTAATGACCATAAAGACCAAAGCTGCAGTTAAATCCACCGACATTTTGCCAAATTTGATACGAACCAACTTTTATAGCAATATTGAACTAAATGATACGCCTGCTTCACCGTCAATACATTGAGGGACCTACACGATAGGAATACGATAAACTATCTATTGATAACGGCGCTAATTACCGGTTTGTGTTTTGCCTTTTTTTATTTAGGATTATAGATTATGGAAAATTTACATATTGTTATGACATACATACATGGCGGACTCATGCCAGCATCTTAATTGCGTAACACACTATCAATCAGAATCTGAATCATTTTGAAGGATACTGGTAACACACTAACAGTAACAATAGCTTTCATTTTAACAGATCAACATCATTCATTGCGTTATTTGCGTTGATGAGCAGACAAATTTTTCTAACTTGTGAAGCAATGGATACGCAATATCCTTCAAAATGATTCAGATTGTGATTAAAAGTATGGCAATTAGGGTGCTGACCTAACTTAACAATATTGATATTATTAATCCTAAAATATTTTAACTCTTTCAGCCACGGTTTTTTATAGATGACTTTATAAATAAAATAATTGTATTTTTAGTTCAATAAGGGTTTATTAATTATGAAAAAAAATAGAAAAAAAAATTTGCATTGAAGGCTTTCATGGAATAAGGTGGTCAGTTTACTGACCACCATGGCAGTTGACATAACAATAATGAAGATAAGTTCGTATTTACAGAAGATTTACAGGCGAAAATATATACAGGAATTTTATTTTTTATGAAAATCTAAAAGCATGTTTTATCTTTTCGGATGCAGAGAGGGACTTTACAGGTACTGCATTGCCACACAGTACGAGCTGGACTCCTTTTAGTGCTGCACTTTGCGCATCCTCGTGTAGTGCATCTCTCTGGCTGATGCAAGCTACTTTCCAGATGTAATTCTTCTGGAACTGATGGTTCGTGGCGTTTTATCAAGACAGGTAATGGAGAATATGATGCAGAGCTATTGCAGGAGTAATTAGAGCTGGATCTGCTGTTCTTGGCCTGAACTGGTGCTAGGATCCCTTGGTAAACACTTCTGCGAAAGTCTTTTGTGGTCCATTTCTGGGTGGTGTTCTTTCTGAAGTTCTTTATACACTAAATATGAGTTTATGACAGGGCAATCTAGAAAGTGAAAAAAAATTCGATGACACCATTTGCGGGATTTACATAATTAGCGTCAGTTTTTACCTCATGCCTACATGAGGTTATTATCATTCAAGTGCAAGTTATTGAGAAACCAGCCAAAGCGGTTGAGCGTCATAAAAGATGATATGTAAGTATCATGCAGATCAGGAGCGGAAGACCAATAATCTTTATAACTTGGCATTTCCTTGATCCCCATCACCAAATTCAAGGCAATAAATACTTCGATTTCCTCAGGTGTGGGAGGTATATAAGGTGCACCTTTCTGTGTTGCATATAGATTGGTTTGAAAGCAGATTATTTCAATCAAATCCTCCGAACAAAACAAACGGAAAATCTGTGTAGGCGTGGCACTCTCTAATTCTATTATATCATTTGGTATACCTCCACATCCTGTGTATTGACCTAGCTCTTCCATTCTGAAGTTTCTCTTCCATTTCGGTTCCACAACAGTTTTTTGATTAGATGATGCTAAAGGATTGTAGATACATGACTGAATTACCGGCCAAATTTGATAGAGGTGTGTCATCATCAACATCAGACTCGGATTCATCATCAGGTGCTGGTTGGAGCATTGGGGGTATGTCACCGAGCACCATCGCATGTATTTGTTCCCCAACATTATCTTCTTCGCTTGATTCCAGACTACAAACACTCTCCCCGTCGGAAGATATGTCTTCCAGAAGGATATCTTGGATATCACGTTTACTGAGTACACGCGGCATCCTGCAAATGTAACATAAAATTACGTAACCAAAATCACAATTAAAAACGTACGACAGTCACAGTGGTTAGTAAACTAACCACCTTATTACTTCCTTTATTTATCAAAAAGTACAAAACATTTTATATTTTTTTTATTCAAAATCAAGCAAACAGACACTAAGTAACAAATTACCACTGAAATCGTAACATTAATAATCGCTCTTACCTTTTTTATTGAATTTTAAAATATCTGGTAGCAAAACCATCACTGCACCACATTTTCAAATCAATGTATTTTTCCAACCGTCACGCCTTGGCGCCAAAGTCTCGCACCGAACAATCAAAAATACCCTACAAAACCGTATTTGTTTAGCGAATTGGCAATAGATAGCGTGGAAATAATATTTAAAAATGTTAGAATTAAGTGGTTAGTTAACTAACCACCAAACCTGAAAGAGTTAAACCAAATGCAAAGATTTTTTAATAAACATAAATTATTACAGAGCAAACAGTTCGGTTTTACAAGGGGTCGTTCAACTACTGATGCCGGGTGTTGAACTTTTAGGACATATTTATAATGCATGGGAAGATAAATGCGATGCCTTAGGCATCTTTTGTGATTTTTACAAGGCATTCGATTGCGTTCTTCACGAAACGTTAAACAAGAAACTCCGCCACTACGGGATCCAGAATACTGCTCTGGATCTTCTTACTTCACACTACTTGAGAAAAAGGTGAATCCTTTTAACAGTAGATCCAGAGCGTTGACGTTAATGGAAAAAGATCACCCGAATCTATAGTAACAATGGGAGTCCCACAGGGCTCAATTCTTGGTCCTTTCTTGTTTCTCATTTATATTAATGACTTGCCGTACCTCATAAAGGATAATCATGATAAAATGTTATTTGCAGATGACACTTCACTTTTGTTTAAACTTAAACGTCAGCAGTTGGTTACTGACGATGTAAATAGCGCGGTCTCGAAAGTAGTCCACTGGTTCAATGATAATAATTTGCTTCTAAACGAGAAAAAACCAAATGCATTAAGTTTACGCTACCCCACGTTAGGCAGGTGAAAACTAATGTATTCATAAAGGGCGAGGAATTTAATTCTGAAGACAGCACAGTATTCTTGGGCATAACTTTGGGTGCTAAGCTTCAGTGGGGTCCACATATAGATAAATCGTCAAAAAAGCTAAGTTCCGCAGCATACACTGTTAGAAAAATTCGTAATTTAACTGATATAGAGACTGCTCGTTTAGTGTATTTTCATAGTATAATGTCGTACGGTATTAATTTATTGTGGGGATATGCCGCCAATATTCAGACTATCTTTGTTTTGCAGAAGCGAGCTGTTCGATCAATTTATAAATTAAGTCCGAGACACTCTCTCAGAGACAAATTTAAAGAGATTAATGTAATGACTGGCGCCTTCTCAGTATATTAATGAAAATCTTTTATATGCCCATAAAAATATAAAATTGTTTAAAAAATACAGTGACATATAAGTACTAGAATCAAACACAAATTTGTTGTACCTACAACAACGCTCAAGAAATTAGGTGGCTCGTTCAGATGCCAATGTATACATACGCTTTTATAATAAACTATCAAGCCACGTTCAAGATCTAGTCCTTAATAAAATTACATCATTCATTAAACCTAAGTTGTGCCAGAAAGCCTTTGAGGCCAAAAAGGCTTGGGGATTGAGTTGCTTCCAATTTCTGCATTTTGAGTGATTTTATTTTTTTATATACACATTGACATTAATGACTTTTTTTTAAAACAATGACATTTGCTTACTTTGTAAAGTATTATATTATTTTAATTATTATGAATGTGAAGACAATGTGGGTCATTTTATTCGTTTTATATTTTTTTTATTATTCTCTCTGTTCTGTTAGTTTTTTTTTCATGGTCTGGCAGTTTGAGTAATTTATATATCGACTCTTTCCGCTACAAAGGGCGTAAAGACCATTTTGGCCAAATTCACTTTTTGATGCAGTCTTACTTAGTTTTTCACGCTCTTTCGATCTGTATATTTGAAATTGCGCTACGGTGAAAAAAATGGTTTTTACTACCCCACATTTTCTTAAAGCTAAACATCACTTTTTCGCAAAACCGAGTCATAAAACACAAATATTTTACATTTCGACAGCAAACTTGGTGTAACTACAAACATACATATTTTCTCGAATGAAAAACGGGGTAAAACACAATAACAAAATAAATTGTGACTTACGACCTACAAAAAAAATACAATTAATTTACAATTCGACAGCAAACTTGGTGTAACTACAAACATACATATTTTCTCGAATGAAAAACGGGGTAAAACACGATAACATAACAATTTGTGATTTAGATTTGAAAAACATTGCGAATCTTTATAAAATCTACGTAAATTACTGCATAAAAAAGGAAATCGAAGTAGTTAGCGAGAGAGTATTCAGAGATATGTATATTTCGTGATGATTACAATCATGTCAGTTTTCACATGCCAAAAAAAGATAAATGTGTTTTATGCATTCAAGATCAGAAGGATATGAGTGAAGAAGAAAAAGAAAGATTCAATATTCATATCTTGGTAAAAAAGCTATGTCTAGGAGATTTGCTGTACATCAAGACTTGCATACTCGTACAATTGATAATGAAACCGTCACTGCCAGTTTTGATTTACAAAAAGTATTAAATACCCCACATGGGGAAAGTATGCTTCTTTACTACTCAAGAAAATACGCCGTCTATAACTTCACAGTTTATGAAAGTGGTACCCAAGAAGGATACTGTTTTACTTGGGGTGAAAGTGAGGGTAAGAGGGGCAGCAATGAGATAGCCACTTGCTTGTTTAACTACCTAAAAGCTCTTGATGAAAAAGGTTATAAGAATTTGCTATTATACTGCGATTCATGTGGTGGGCAAAACAAAAACAAAACAGTCTTGGCGGCATTAAACTATTTTTTAATGTTTCCACAAAATTAGCAAGTCACACAGATAAATTTATTATTACCAGGGCATACATACATGCCAGCTGATTCGATGCATGCGACGATTGAAAGAGAAGTAAGAAAGCTCATAGTTTGGAGCCCATCACAATGGGCCACATATTTTGAATCAGAACAAAAAAGACCAAGGCTGTATAAGATTACGGTTATGGACCACACAGATTTTTTTAAACTGGGAGGAAATAGCTGTCAAAACATTCACTAAAGAATCGCTGAAACAATTCAAATATAGGGATTTGAAAATAGCCACATTCAAAAAGAAGACTTTGGATCAAATGGAATTCAAATACTCCATGAGGGAAGGCACTGAGTCACACACTTTGCAATTGTTTAAAGATACAAAATATAAAGGAAAAGGAAAGGGAAAAGGAAAGAGGAACAATAGAACTGTGGAACTATCTACAGAAAAAAGGGAGAGATACAAAGGAGTGATGGTATTAAACTTACACCCATTATATACAAGTAGCCTGCCTATTGCTACTGCTAAATATAATGATCTTAAACGGTTGGGTGAAAATGGATCAATTCCAAAACGTTTTCATGCTGAATACTCACAACTGCCCTATCAATCACAGATTATCGAAACTCTTCCTCAAACTGATGAAGAGGATGAAGTTGAAAGCGATCAATGAGCACTTGAATAATATCACCAAGATAAAATACAGAAGTTTTTGTTGATTGTCAACCTTTTTACTCAATAAATATAATTATTTATTGTGATTTGTTTATGTTTACACGTAATAATTAATAAAAAAATAATTTGAATTCAAAAATACCTAAAATCTATCCTTATTAAATAATTATTATCGATCCTTATTAATTAAATTGCTCATAGAGTTATTGCATTACTAATAATAACAGGGGGTATCTACATATTTTGCAAAAAAAAATTGTCTTTACAACTATAAAAATTACTCTTGTATGTAAATAACCGGTTTTTACTGCAGACGTTTGTTACCAGGCTACTTAATTATGGGTTGTATCTACATTTTTTTTAGGTTTTCAGGGGTGTAACTCCATGGTAACTTCGTTAATAACTGTTGTAGATAATTGTAATTAAATGAGGCAAAGGACTGCCAAAATTTAAGAACTTTCTTCCTAGAACTCAATTTTATAAGTATAGAAAGAAAAGAATTATTTAAAAAAGTTTTTTTTTTTTTTTGTTTTTTGCTCATTGCCGAAAGTATGGGATTTGGAGTTACGCCCTTTGTAGCGGAAAGCGTCGATATGTGGCCCACCTAAACGTCCTTTCTTTGGTATTGTTCGTCGAATCGTTGAGCTCCTTAAGTCTTGAGTTGAGCTGCACGATTTCAGACAAATGCGTGCACTGATTGGACAGGTCCTCTCAATTTGTGTGGTTCTTTCCTTAAAAGACCATCTCAGACATCGATCTACATGGCAAACTCAAACTCAATCTACATGGTCTTCATATAATCTGACCAAGATTATGTCTGGACTTTAAAAGAGACTGTGACCTCTGAGTTTGTTTCGGCCTTTAATCTCAGAGTAGTCATCATCATTTCATTTAATTAAATTTCATTTCATTTCAGCCCTTAAGGCAAAAACGGCAGAGTAGCCCCCGCGAAATTTAAATTTTCCTTATGTTTTTTTGCAATTTTTAGGTCAGTGTCAGGTTAAATGTTTTTTTTCTGTATTATGCAATCAGTCTTTTAGACTATGAGCGGATGAGACGGTTCTGTTCGCATGTGTGGCGCTATTTCCAGTGGAGTTTGCCCTAACTTTTCGTAGTCATTCTTCGTACTGACTGTTCTGGTCGACAACATACCGCCTTTTTAATCGGCGGATACTTTCTGGGATAGTAAGCTGCCCCGCAAGCTTATTACAAGTTTATTGACTCAGAGCTGCTAAATAATACTACTCATAAAATCTTGATTGAAAAATCCAATAACACTTTGCCCGATCTGGGAGTCGAACCAAGGACTTCATCCTCAGCAGTAGCGTTTGTGACCACTGGACCAACAAGGCAGTTATTTAATTTAGTGTCTCAAATCTTTGTTTCATCATGTTACACATTGGGTACAGTCTTACCAAGGGGTACCGTGTTACCCAGTAACTGGGTTGTGGAGGTCAGGTAGGCAAGAAGCCGTCCCAAATATAGTTGAGAAAAGGCTAGGCAGATTGATTTAAAGGAGTTTAGAAATCCAAAATTTTTTCAGGATTAACAATGCTTATCTGAACAGCCTGTGTAATGACAAACGTATTGACAGCTCCATTAGTATGTAGGCTTAGGTACCTAGTCCGGAGTACCCATGATATTGATAGTGTTATCAAAATTTTTAGCAGTCTGAAGATACCGACAAGATTATTTGTTTAATACTAGCTTTCGCCCGCGGCTTCGCCCGCGAGGTATGTCGATAAAAACTATCCTATGTCCTTCCCCGGGATGCAATCTATCTCTCTGCCAAATTTTATCGAAATCGGTTCAGTGGTTTAGGCGTGAAAAGGTAACATACAGACAGGCAGACAGAGTTACTTTCGAATTTATAATATTAGTATGAATTTAAATGTAAATCAAGACACATTTATAATTTTAAAATTATCGTCCACCTCTAGTCTTGCCATATTGAAACTTATCAACACGTAAAAGTATCATAAATTATTAATTGTATAGAAGCACTGCCTTTTATTTTGATCAATACAATTTCCCCAATTTCAAAATTGATAGGTACCAAAAACATTTTTTTTACCAGTTATTAGCCTTTTCAATAAATATTTTCTCAGTATTAGCAGGCCGGAGTCTGGAACCTCTGGCTGAAGAAACCAAAATCAAAATATTTTATTACACATAAACCTACCTAGGCACTTATGAAACGTCCGTAGCACGGTTCCAATTGGTCGTTTAATCGTTTCCTATGGAGAAGAGCCGGCAAGAAACTCCACGGTTACTCTTTTAAAAATAATTGGCTTTTAAAATGTTTTCAAATTACAGTGTTAATAGGTATGGGAGGATAGTGTACAGTAGGCCTGTCAACAAGTACTAGATAATAAAACAAAAAAATGTCTCCAAGGCCTACAACGGTTTCACATTCACAAAATATGAAAGAATATCAAATAGATAAATAAAATTTATAAACCTAGTACTACAAAATGATTATGATCGTCGATTGAAGAATGTCATGAATAGCAATTGCAATAGTTAGTGGTTAGCAAACGCCTAGATGATGGTGATATTGTCTCCCATTGTCTGAGATGAATGCGTAATCAACGGTGTATGTATGAATATCATCTTTATCACCTTTTGTCATTGTCATTGATTTTCATTATCAGTCAGTGCCGCCTGGCTTATGTTGACCTTTCTTGTCAGATTCATTGTGTTATTGATCTTATAGCAGACTGACGTTTGTCCACGGCCTGTGAACACTCAACATCACGCCTTGTTTTCCCGAAAAGTTAAGCAGATGCTTAAATATACCTTCTTTTCACCAGTTATGCTTTTTAAGTCTCATGTAAGAGCCTATTGCCACCGACCGGGCACGAGTCCTTACTCCCGGCTGCTACGTAACACACTAACAGTAGCAATGGCTTTCATTTTGACAGTTCAACAACATTCATTGCGGTATTTACGTAGTTGAGCAGACAAATTTTTCCAACATATGAAGCAATAGATTAGCAATATCCTTCAAAATGATTCAGTTTGTGATTGATAATTCGTTACGCAATTAGGGTGCCTATTAGTAAATGTACGGTTTCCTAGAAGAGCCTTAGGCGCCATATAACGGTTGCAGTGACGACTTTCATGAAAACGATGTCATCGGGATGTCGGGGAAAAATCGCTCTCTAGGAAAACACACCAACTTACTGTTAAGGTATAATTATAAAGGATCATGATTATTCCCACTTAAAACGTGTGAAAAAGAGTACCTACTTGGAAGAACTTGGGATAGACATTTGCCCAGCAGTGGGACAGCTTTTACTGTATTAAACTCCTATTATATAAATATAATTAGGGGAAAACGGGGTAATGGGGATCAGCTGGCAATGGGGATCACCCACACATCTACAAATACTAAACATCGGAGAATCTCGTAAAGGACCTCTGCACCCAGCCCTGTGCCCCTCGCAATTGTTACAAACGACTCGCTATAGATCCGCGCGCGCGTTTCCGAGTGACAGCCATGTGTCAATTTTGCGCCGCGCTGTTGTAAATTTTCGTAATAATAAAACAAGAAGTACGGGGTCCCATTTATTATTTTATTTTAATAAGACTTTTATGTGTATTTAGTCTGTCATTGATAATAGTGATTTGCAACTTAAATTGTGATAATAATTTCTAGTTTATTTGATGTTTTACTTTTTTCTTATTCGTCATTTCCCACAGGGTGATCACAATTGCCATCACCTCGGTGCAATGGGGATCAAAACCGTTTTTTTTTTAACTTCTATAATTACCAAAGTGTGTACACACAAAATGATTAAAAGTGATCTCAGTTGATAGATGAATAAGTAAATTATGTAATTAGGCGGTTGCAATAAAAAATAAGCTTTTATTTGAATTCTCGCTTAAGTGGCTAAAATTACCCCGTTTTCCCCTACACTAGCTTCTGCCCGCGACTTCGTCCGCGTCAAATTTTTTATTCCCCCGATCGACCCCGTCGCATCGCATCGCCTGCCCGCGCTATTACTTTGTCAACGCTCAGCGGTCTTTCTGACTTTTTTGTTTTTGCTCGGCCCCTATGGGTCGTAGAGCATTCCTCGAGAGTTGGGCTTATCAAATACAAAAGAATTTTTCGTTCAAACAAACTCTTTAACTTTATTATTAGTAGGTATAGATTACAATAATCGGTTGTCATGGTATGAGCCCTATGGGCATGTGATGCGGAGGATTTAGGGAAATATCGTGAGGAACGTTTTGGGTAATAATGTGAATGACTGTAACAGTAGGGGAAGAACAAAGAAACGATGGATACTGTGTAAAAGATGATATAGATAGAAAGATGACATAGCTAGAAAGATGATATAGCTAGAAAGATGATATAGCTAGAAAGGGGGTGACTACCGAGATGACGACTAATAGAGAAGTATGGAAGAAAAATACTTGTTGCGCCGACTCTAAATAAATTGGGATAAGGGCGAGAGAATGATAATATTAATGAGGTAGTGTAGGTGTATACAATAGATATAAAATACATTAGGGCAATATGTACAGACACCAGCACATCAAGCAGATCTGAAACTCAAATTTTCCTAATCACCTTTGAACCTTATGCTTTAGCGATAAAGATGAAAATCTATTAAAGAAATTTGACGGATTGTAGTAGTTTGTGGGCGTTCATTTGTACTAAAGTGAAAACCGATCACATTAATGTGTAAACAGATTACATTAATGTGTATCTTATCTAGAGAGCGGTGGTGGCCCAGTGATAATGGTCACAAGTTATGAGTGATCGTGGGTTTGAACCCAGGCAAGCGCTTTACTTTATCTTAATAATTTCAAGACCACTGCTCCAAAACGGTGAAGGAAAACATTACACATAAACCTACATGGGCACTTAAGAAATGTCAGAAGCTAGGTGCACGGTCCCAATTGGTCGTTTCCTATGAAGAAAACCTGGCAACAGAACCAACGGTTACTCTTTTTTAAAAAATAGGTTTTTTCAGTGTTTTCAAAGTGTGGTGATAGGTATGGGAGGACAGTGTTTACACCTGATGCCTAGTGCAAACTTGAGCAAAACTGAGCCTGGTTCTAAAGGTTAAGTCAATAAGGCTAGTATCAAAATAATATCAATAGGTCATCATCATCTGTCTAGCCGCTTCCCTTGGGGTCGGCTTCCAGTCTAACCGGAAGCTGATGAATACTAATATTTAACCCAGTTACTGGATAATGCTGATAAAAGATTACCTAGCATTTTTAACTTAACGCGCAAAAAATACGTATTGTCGTTGTGTAATACAAATTGTCGATTACAAATTCTAATGGCTGATTTTGCCAGTCGGATATTTTTTATTCGTGGAATAAAATTGACGTCTGACATATGGAAAAACTGTCAAAAATTCAAAATTTATTCCCAGGATAAGACTTTTTTTTTACTAGCCTATGCTGTCCCACTGCTGGGCAAAGGCCTCCCCCAAATCCTTCCAGGAACTCTTCCCCGCGCCACCTCGAACCAGCCCTCGCGGTACGCATCCAGGTCATCTCGCCATCTCTTTCTGGGCCGGCCCGGCCTCGGGATAAGACTTATTCTAGGCATATAAAAAATTGGTGGAATGCGCCCTAAGTACGATAAATCGATATAATTAGGTATATCGAAAATCGGGTTTTAAGCTACCGTTTTTTTCCCATCACTACACAAAGTATTTTTATAGCTGTCAAATGACGAGTATCACGAGTATAGGCAATATTTCGGTACCTATCTTATCCGTTCCCAAGCTAAATAGGAATGAGTAAATATTATCAGAGTAGTGGTGGACTGGTGGTCCAGTGGTAACAGCCCCGACTTGCGAGTTGTAGGTGGTGGCTTCGAACCCAGCCAGGCGCTTTACTTTGTGTAAGTAATTTTATCACTGCTGCTGTCAAAACGGTGAAGGAAAACATGCATGTCCTCAAACTCAAAATTCGAAGGCATGTGACATCTACCACCCTGCATCCTCCATCCTGCCCGCGTGGTAGATTACAGCCCACTCGCTCCCAAAGAGTGCAGACTTGGGTCTCAGCAGTGGGTAACATTAAGGACTGATTAAGTATGCTAAATGTTATCAATGGAAACACACTATTACTTGAAAATAATGACAAATTATGAACAGTTAAAGAAAATATTTAAAAAACACTTACGTCTCATAACACAATTCCCAAAACAGAACCACAGCCAAAACAAATAGATGAACATAACAATCAGTATACCAATAAAAATACTTCCCAATAAATCCATCGTGTTTACTCTGTGTACCGATCAACACTGTTCGAAAAACAACGACTCTAATCTTATCACACACATCGCGAAGGCAGGGACTTCACATCAGTTTATTATTATATGTTTAAAAAGTAGTTGATAATGAAATAATGTCTTGTTTCATTTTTTTTTTTTGTGAACGGTTGCACGGCACGGAAGGCGGGAATAAACTGACAAGTCGTAATAGGGACTGACTAACTATGCGGTTTTCCACTGTGACTGTGTCGGAAAGTACAAATTATGTGCTTAAAAATGTGTTGTGTTCGTCATAAGAACTATCAATTTGCAATTCCTAGCTAATTGTTCTGATATTGTCTTTGAGAAAATGTTAATAAGAATAATAATAAATCATTTTATTTCAGGCATTGCACGTTATCACATACAGTTCACCCATAGCAGATACACAGATTATATTAAATTAACCTTCAAGCGGGCGCGCGTAGTCGAATCGACCGCGCTTAGTACATTTTCGCTCATATTATTATTATTACCCATCACATTTATTTCTCATTTCTAGTAGCCTGTCACTATGTCATTGGGAGTAAAATAAAGAATAAGCCGTTGCTCGGGGCGCTCCCCCCACTCCACAGATCGCAATTGTTTTAGGCCCGGTGCAGTCGTCGAAAAGACTACACGCGCCTGTCGTCGAAAAGGTTACGCGCGATGCTCAACGCAACATACCCTCGTTCACGCTCGTAGTAGTTATTCGGCCATCCTTCAATATTATCGAATTAAACTTGGATTTTTTTATATAAAACAGACTACTACACTCTTATCTTACGTGCCTAAAAAGAAAAGATCTGTACAAACCCAGCATCGTTACTTTTTACAATAAAACAAAGAGGGGTGTCAATGAAGTCGATAAAAAAGCAAAAATGTATTCGGTTTCAAGGAAGAATATGCCATTGACACTCTTCTTTCGTCTTCTGGATATTGCAGGAATAAATAGTATGGTGATATTGAGGGCAAATAATGTGACTCTATGGAAAAGGCGAATGTATTAGGCACTGATTTGACAAAAGAGTACGTCCAAAGAAGATCAACGATGTTAGGCCTTCCAAGAAAACTAAAAAGAAACATACGGAGGATAGTGCTGCTAATACAGAAGCAGGTAGTTCTGGCACATGCATGCAGAGGAACCTGTAAAATATGTCCAGCCAAAAAAAAGAGGCAATCAAAAACGTAATTTAAGTTATGTATTTATTTGCAATCAATGTTATATGGACGAAAAAACTGATTCTGATGAAAACTAAACCAAAGTTAATTAATTTTTATTATTATTTTGTAATTTTTATTATTAGACTAGGTATATAAACTAGTCTGAGATATGTAAAGGGTTTTGCGTTCCTAATTTTTGTTTTGATTCAAAGAATATTTGAGTTATGTTAATTAATTTAATAATTGTTTCTTTTTCATAATTTTAATTACTTTTTTTGACAAATCAGACTATAAAGACAATGATAATATATCTGAGTACAAATAAATAAATAAATATTGAATAATTAGTGCTTTATTTCTCTTATTCATTCCATAGGTCTTTTCGGTTACGCGCGCCCGCTCCCGTTACAAATGACCGCGCGCCCGCTTGAAGGTTAAATTATATTAAATTATACTTATAAGATCATGGATTTACGGATAAATAACAATGAAGTTATGCATATGCATAACCTCATATAACAAAAAAATAATATTATGATCGGATTGTAACAAGATACTGAAATTCTTAAAAGACAATGGCGATGACAGATAAAACTTGAATGACGTACATTTTTATTTATTTATTTCAGGCGTCGCAGGCCTAAACATTACACACACACATTGACAAACAACTGCAACTGGAAGGCCCACGTGAATAAAGTATGCAATAAATTAAATAAATTCGTGTATGTTTTATACGAACTCGTAAAAACATCGGCGTTAAAAACTGTATTATCTGCATACTATGGGTATGTTGATTCTGTGCTGAGATATGGTCTCATCACCTGGGGTTACTCAACAGAGAGTCAGCGAGTGTTCATCGCGCAGAAAAAATGTATCCGCGCCATAGCGGGAATACGCCCGTGGGAATCTTGCAAACCCTTTTTCAAAAAGTACAAGATATTAACCCTTCCATGTCTTTACATCTTTGAATGCGCTAAATTTGTTAGAATGCACCCAGAGTTATTTAAGAAACACCATGAAATATTTTCAAAAAGCACTAGGCACAGGAATAGAATAGTTTTGCCCATAATTCCAAGGACAGCGCTATACAGTAAAAACAGTTATGCAATGTGTGTGCGTATATTTAATGCTATACCTGACAGTATTAAAATCTTGCCCACGTATAAATTTGCCAAGTGTCTTAAAGTATGGTTAAGGGAAAAGAATTTCTACTCAGTGAGTGACTTAATTAATAAAAAATTGGAAAATTAATATTAAATTAATTAGGTACTATAAAATTAGTGACATATTTTTTTTTTTAATTATTGATGATTATTATTACTAATAAATTAATACTAAACTATACTAAACTATAAAATTTTAGCTATTGACATATAAATTTATTTGATTGACATTTTTTATTTTAATTATTCACATTTAAACTTATTGTACCTACTGACATTTTTATTTAATTTTTAATAATTTTTATAATCGGACAATTTAATGTATTTGAAAGGCAAAATGTTATTTAGGTTTGGTCTGTTTATCCGAAACTTTCTTTCATACAAACCTTGTCCTAGCAATACCGAACACAACAAAAAAAGAATTATCCAATTTGGTGCAGTCATTTGGAAGTTATGCGCGTACAGACATTTCGGTGATTTTGTTTTATACAAGTTTTGTTAGTGTAGGGACTGTGTCGTACCCATCCCTTGCATAGTTTTAAGAATGTAATATTTTTATAGAGGAACTTATTGTAATTATTTTTAGAAAGTTTCATTTTTGTGTTTTTCCCACGTTGAACATCTGCAAGCAATTTAAGTTATAGGTACTATTGTCTTTCATGATTCTTTACTTTTAAGGTTCATTGTTCTATTTGTTTAGTTATCTTGTATTGTACCTATTTGCTATTTATAGTTAAGGTTCATTGTTCTGTTATTTTCAGTTGTCTTGTATTGTACCCATCTGCATTTCTCGTGTTTTATTATACTTTTAAAAGGCAGATGTGGATTTGCCGCGTCCTTTGTTTAGTGAACGGCAGATTTGGGAGAGTTTTGGTTCTGAGCTTCAGTCTGTGCTGAACTACGATCGTGCGAGGTCCTCTCTGACCCCCGATCATATTTTACTCGCCGAAGCTCGCCGTAATAGTTTACGGCGAGCTTCGTGTTTCTAGTAGTTTTACCATTCATGTAACCTTATTTAATTTTACTTTTTCGTGTCAAGTGTAACTGCTAGCTTTAGTTACTTGATATCGTAATAAATTAATCGTTACCTATTTACAACTCACTTCTGTGTATCACTCGCCCACCCGGTCACGAATTCCCCACATTAGTAAGGATTTATTTATGTTTAGAATTTGTGTTTTGGGTACGATGTGAAAATTAATGACTTTATTATTGAACGTAATTTGCACGCTTGCTTGCAGGCAGAATACAATAACTTTTAGGCTTTAAGATCTTCCCTTGTTGAACAATGTATTTTCTGGCACATAAATATTTTGAATTTGAATTTGAATTTTGAATTTGAATTTGACAGTTTACACATAGGTCATCATTATCATCGTCATGCTCCTGCCCTTACCCCAATTATTTGGAGTCGACGCAACATGTCTTCTTTTTCCATACTTCTCTATTAGTCGTCATCTCGGTAATTACTCCCTTTATAACAATATCATCTTTCACACAGTCCATCCAACGTTTTTTTGGTCTTACACATAGGTTAAACAAAACGTCAAACAAAACTTGCTTTAGCCTGCAGTTTCACCCGCGACGAGATCAGAAAACATCCTAAAAAACGTTTAAATTTCGACTAATACTACCGGGATAAAAAGTGTCCTATGTTCTATTCTAGTATGCAACATTTCGCCCAAATCTGTTCACCCGGTGAGGTGATTTATTAACAAAATAGGAACTGCCGATGTCACAAAGCTTGGAAAGACCTATGTCTTTCGGCTGAAGTGATGATGATGATTATGAACAAAAATCCAATTCAACAAACATCCAGACTTTCACATTTTTAATACTGATTATAAGTTCAGCACCCTAATTGCGTAACACTATCAATCTTAATATTAATCATTTTGAAGATATTGCGAATCCATTACTTCATATTTTATGTTCGAAAAATGTGTCTAACTCTAATAACTCAATGAATCTTGTTGAACTGTCAAAATGAAAGCTATAGCTACTGACAGTGTGTTACGCATTTACCCGCAGATAGAATACTCACAGAGCCACGGGATAAAATTTAAACAATGCCTTATAACTAATATTAATCCAATTAATGGCATGGCCGCTATTGTGAGGATAACCAAAGCAATTTCTAGCATTGCTTAAAAAAATACCAAGAATGTCTATAAGATGCTTTAATTGTCACTGTTAACGATTGGACTCGGGTTTTAATGATGAATTAATGATGAAATCATCATTAAAAATATTGTCAACATTTCACACTAAGTATCTATAAAAATAACAAGTTAGGTGTAGCAAGAAATAAAAAGACACAAAATATTACCAATATTTGCAAGATACTGCAACTAATGAGGGAATGACGATGACATAAAATTTAACGATATACATTGACAGGTAACAGTCAAAATTTAGATTTATTTGTAAACAAAACAAGCATTGGACATTCGACCATACTTCAAATTAATTCATATCAAGAAAAATGAAAAGATACTCACGGAGCCAGACGACGAAAGTAATACAATACATTAGCAGTACAAAAAGTATCAATAATGCTACTGCTGGCAATGTCATTATAACCATTATTAGAGCAATGTCTTCCATGACTCAAACAATTGACTAAGTACAAAGCTACTTTGCCACTATTAACGATTGGTCTCGGCTTTTGTAATGATAAAATGTTCCTTGAAAGTATTTTAATACTTATCAGTAATTATGATATCAATAGGTAAGTACTGCCATTTGTTCGAGTTATTTATCATTTATCTATTTAATAATAATAACCGCACCGCTATATCTCTGCAGGAAACGTTTACTTTCCCGAAACAAGTCTAGGGTGAGGATCCAAACCAAGACAGATACGTAAACCCGCAGCGTAGCATATGGCGAGCTGTTGGGCAGTAGCGACCCCACGGACCTTATCTCCCGGGAGACATCATGTTCCTCATCCGTGGCTTGCCTTTATTGGCCGCATGGAGAGTGAACACTGACGAGGAGCTGAGCTTCCACCTCTTTCTTGCCTTTATTGGCCGGTTTGAGTGGAGATTCGTAAGAGCAAACGTGCTCGGGGGAAGGAAGTATTTCGTCAGTAAGATGCTGGTAGTATGTTTGCATTTCTACAAGCAGTTAAACCACAATATAAAATTTTAAAAGAGCACATAATCTAAGGGACACTGAGGCACTTTCTAACAGACGAAAACTAGACTAATAACCTTAGTTCGATCTATGACCAGCTGATAACCTGGAACTGGCACGTTATCAGATAATATTGTTGTTGGGAAATCCTCAATTATAACAATGTGACCTATTTAAACATGAACAATTTCAACGTCTCTCGATATAAAATCAAATACATCGGAAAAGCAAAGGCCCAATAGACCATGATAACATCTTTTATGCGAACATTAATATATTGATATCCTAACTAATATTATAAATGCGAAAGTAAGTTTGTTTGTTTGTTACCTTTTTACGCATAAACCACTGAACTGATCATCCTGAAATTTTGCATAGGTATACGTTTTCAGGTGTACAGAAACGGACATAGGGTACCTTTCATTCCGAAAAAAAAAGTGCAAAAAAAAAACAAAAAGAAAACAACAATAACGTTATTATGATAATAGTAGATGGCGTCACGTGTCTTTCGAATCAAAAACAGGACAACGTCTGTCAGGTCAGCTAGTTAAAAATATTACAAAGATTTTAAAGATAAATGTACCTACATTAAGCGTGAACTTTGCCGTACGTCCATTCGTCAACTTTCGTCTCGACCAATGATTCCGTGTCGACAGTCGACACGTTACTAGATAGTTTTACTACGCATTGGAACACTACACTACTTGAATTTGACTCCCTGCGATAGAACTACGGTTGCACTTTATTGTCGCGTTAGAAATATAAAACTTATCTATACCACGACTTGCATGGTGGAAAACGATTTGTTTATGATAGTAAGTTTTATATTATCCATCAGTTTTACTGTTACTGTTACTGCTGTTTGCAAAGCAGTTGTGAGTCTAAACGACCTAGAAGGAATCACCATATTGGTGATGTTCTTCAGATGCGTAGTACTGCAACCGGCGGCGTGTGTATATGACCAGGGAATGAACTTTTAGAGGTGACGTCACCAAAACTGGTAAGGAAACGACTTTGTTTCAAGAACGCAATAAGCTTATTTTAAGGACATCATGGTACGAAAAGACAGAGTAAGACTATAATAATACTGTTATAATTGCGCAACGCACTATCAATCTCAATCTGAATCGTTTTGAAGGTAAGTACAAACCCATTGCTTCATATATGTTCGAAAAATGTGTCTGCTCAACAAAGTAAATAAAGTTATAGATGTTGTTGAACTGTCAAAATAAAAGCCATTGCTACTGACGGACTGGACGCGGACGGTACGGACGGTACGGACGGTACGGACGGTACGGACGGTACGGACGGTACGGACGGTACGGACGGAGTGTGCGCCGCAGGCCTCTCCCCATCCCTTTCCTTGATGTCGGTCGGTCACACAGCGCACGCACGTTTCCAGCGCGATACAAGCACGTTTGTGGCTCGTTCGCGCGCGTGCTACGCGCGTTTTACTTTGCCAGGAGAGTTGCTCACGCGCGTCTATAGCGCGTTTCTCGTGGGTTTTCAGCGATGCAATCGCAAGCAAAAGCCAAATATACCTAGGACTTACCATTGATAGCCGACTTAATTGGAAGGAGCACATTAACGGGGTGTGTGACAAATTGAGATGTATGCTAGCTAAATTCTCTATTATTAAAGGCAAAATTCCATATCAAACTCTGTTAATACTTTACAAAGCCCTGGTCGAATCAACGATATCATATTATGGTCTGTCGAGCTATGGTAGGACATATATAAGACACACCTTGATCAAATTTACGCAATCCAACTACGTTTGCTTAAAAGCAATTGTCCCGCATAACATTAAGAAGAAATACAAAAATGACTACCACGAATTATTTAAATTCTGCAAGATAATACCAATACATGAAAAAACTAAATTTCCACTGCTAAAGGAAGAATTTTTTAATGAAAATCTAAAGAAAACAAAAAACGTTAATACTAATGAAATTAGGACTCGTAGCGTCATCAATGCTCAGCAGTTACTTCCAAAGTACACGAATCTACACGGCAAGAGATCGTTAAAGTATATAATACCTTACCTTATTAATCAGCCACCTATATACCTATATCATTGAGGGACAAAATTACTCAGAAAAACATAAAATACAAACTAAAGCAACATTTTTTACAAAATATAAATACCTAATATTACATTACTTAGATACATTTATAAAAATATATTACTTAATTCATTATACGTAAATAATTTAAAACAATAATCAAACAAAAATAATACCTAATAATAAATATCATAAAATAAATAAAATTTAAAATTAACTATTACTAAATACATATAGGTCCTTTTAGGAACAGCCTGTATCAATTCAAAAACACTCCACCACTATGTGTTATAAGGATGGACGGCCGGATTGGTCACCGATGTGCGCTGGTTAGTTTTTAGCTAATATTTCGCTGATAACCGTTGTAATTTTATTTTTTTGTTGTTACTTTTTATCTAAGTACCTACTTGAGTGGTTATAATCTCTAAATTATGTAGTCGATGATTTTGGTGCACGGTAAAACTCTAATGAGTTTATGTTGGCACCAACTTAAATGTATAAAATGTATGTGTACTACTGAATAAATAAAGTAATCTGCCTTTTTCAAGTTTAGCAGCGCCGACAACGCGCGATGTCGAAACGCGCGTCGACGGCGCCTGAAAAAAACGTGGTGTGTAAGAGCCCTCAAGGTTCATATACCTACTGCTTATGTTGAGACGAAATAAAGTGTTTTGTAAGCTTAGTTAGGTAGGTATTCAATAATTGACAGAAAGCCGGTGAAATGACATGCCACGTGCCAAGCGATTTTAAATTATGTGCGATGAATTTATTAAAAGTCTTGCAAATGACTTTACTGGCCCAGGTTGTTTACCGCCAAATGAAAGTATTACGTATGTTGAAGATCCTGTTCTCTTTCTTCTTAACGTACTGTCTTAATGGCTCTCATGACACAAGAAATGTTTTGTTATAACGTTGTGCCTCGGAAAGCACGTAAAGGAACAGAGATTGCACAGACCTGTGTGTGCGCACACACTTGTGCACTATAATATCTCCTGCTCACCTGACTAATGTCCGTTAAATGGTAAATGATTTTATTGTTGTAAGTAGGTTTGTACAAACACTTTTACACGTCAATATTGAGACGAGCCACCGTGGAACCACCGTGGATTTGATAGCCCAATTCTTGAGGAACGATAAAGGCTACTTAACATCACGCTTAGAAGCCGAGCAAGAACAAAAATAGACAAAAAGAACGCTAAAGAATACGAAGTAATAGCGCGAGCAGGCGATGCAATGCAACGGGGTAGGTCAGGGGACCCAAAAATTCCACGCGGACGCGGGGTGGAAGTCACTGGCAGAAGCTAGTATACATTATATATTTTTTGTTATAGCAGGTTTCTTAAGGTGCAAAGTTCCTTTGCCTTTTCCTACTTTGGACTCAGTCTCCAGTCTAATCGAATGCGTTTGATAAATATTAAACCGAACACCTGCCACCTGACGTTCTCAGCCCAAATATAAGACATGGCACATTCGTATGGCGGCTATGACCGATGGCTAAGGCTGAGGCTACATTAGGCCGCGACGCGACCTGCGACACATGAGCGATTAAAACAAGTAAATGAATGCTCACGTATATGGCTACACCGTTCATCAAATATTACTAGCGATCTTTGATTTCTTTATGCGATAGGAACAACATTACTGAAATCACGGCATCGGCTACATCAACATGAGCGAAATTGAAGCGAATTTATTAGAAAATTGCTTTTTTCTTCGCTTGTAATGTAGCCATACCATGTTTTTCTCGTTTCGCTCTTCCAGTCGCATCGCAAATCGCTGCCTACTGTAGCCTCAGCCTTAGAGAGCTTTCTGAGGTAACAACAACAATTGATGGCTAAAGAGTCGTCATTCTTAGCATAGCAATATCATCTTCGTTACTAAGACGAACTTTCAGAGGATAATAGGATTATTTTTGTTAGAATTAAGGAATGTATAATGGCATGGCGTGTGCTAGCTGACATCATCATAATCGGCCTAGCCTTTTCGCAACTATGTTGGGGTCGACTTCTAAGCGGATGCAGCTAAATACCAGTATTTTACATGGAGCGACTGCCTATCTGACCTCCACAGCCCACTTACTGAGTAACACGGTACCCCTTGGTAAGACTGCTAGTCAGTCTTTCGGGCTTCTGACTACCCGTAACGACTATCAAAGACCAACGGCTTTACGTGCTTTCCGAGTTTCGGTATGTAAAGATGGTCACCCATCCACGGACCGACAGCGGCAAGCGTAGCTTAACCTAATCGATCGACCCGTGCGGCTGTTATTACTTAGCCACAAGCCCCTCCACAGACATGAGATACTTTCAAGTACCTATTTATAATAATGTAGGATGCAGACCTACGAATCTACCCACTACAATAAAGTTACACTGTATCGAGCTAACAAAGAAGGCAGGAAAGAAATTATCCAATTGACCTGCATGTCAACCAAGCCACCGAACGATGTATCATTGTACCGACCACCCAATTTAAACTGAGCTGTTATAATGGCGCCACTTGCTACGACAAACTGTCAAAGATCTGTCAAATGCACTACATTCAAATTTAGTTCCATTTTTCGCCGCAGTTCTTGTTGTACTGATCATTTAGTGCCCTGTGTATGGCTTCATACAGTTATTATGTAGAAGCGATGAATGACTTGGTTGCAAATTTAATTGTGTGTCTCGTTCATAATAGATCTGGCGTTTATTTGATAAAA
Organism: Luperina nickerlii; assembly: GCA_963855955.1. Taxonomy (NCBI): domain Eukaryota; kingdom Metazoa; phylum Arthropoda; class Insecta; order Lepidoptera; family Noctuidae; genus Luperina; species Luperina nickerlii. The sequence continues at coordinate 639,930 of OY979686.1, read as the reverse complement.
TAAGTATGTAACGTACGTAGGTACGTACGTTACATACTTATTTTATCAAATAAACACCGGCGTCGGCGCCGCCGCGTAGGTAGGTACCTACTTTACAGTGTGACGACTTGTTGATCTTCAGTAAAGAAAGAAAAAACAAACTTAACGTTTCAGCAACTTACTAATCCTTAATTTTTATGGAGAATCCATTAAATAATGTTTATTACGTAGGTATTAAGCCACTAGTGAAGATGCTTTGTAAATGGCGATTGTATAACGTCAGGTAGGTAACCCCATTTTTCCCCAAACATATGTACATAACATTAGGCCTGTAATCCCCAAAAGGTTGGGCAAAGAAGTACCTACTTACATTACCATGCACTGGGCACAAATCCAGACTCCGGGCTTCTACAGAGAAATTCCAGATCGACAACCCAATAAACACTTTACCCTACCTAGAAATCGGATCCAGGACCTCAAGCTCGGCAGTAGCGCTTGCGACTAAACCAACGAGGTACTCAATTCTCTTTCCAAGTATTATTGAAATAACTACAGACGTAATATGAGTATTACGAAGTGTAGTAAAGCTAAAATGTTTGTTTGTTTGAACGCGGTAATCTCTGGAACTGCCAGTCGGATTTAAAAAAAATATTTTGCGTTTGATAGCCCAATTATTAAGGAAGGCTTATAGGGTTATTTAACATCACGCTAGGACCCTAAGGACCCGAGCAAAAAGAAATAAAACAACGCTAAGCGAAAACGAAGTAACAGCGCGGGCAGGCGATGCGATGCGAGGGGACGAGAAACTTCACGCGGACGAAGTCGCGGGCAGAAGCTAGACAAGGTTGTTATGATAGAAGAGACCATTGTCCATCGAATAAATGACGTATATGGTTACAGTAGAGTACCTACTCTAAGTAAGTAACCTAATATTATAAGTAGGTAGGTACCTATAAAAGTAAATGAACGTCATCCTGACAGGACAAACATGCTTGAGTGTGGGTACGTGTCGACTTGCGTGTGGGATGCCCCCAGGCAGACTGATAAGCAGGCCCCTCTTGTCCATTGGGCATTCTGGGCAAGTGCCCAGGGCCCCGCGATCTTCGGGGGCCCCGGCCTGCTCTACATATAAAAAAAACATTATTTCCAGCCACCGTTGCATCCTACGCATTATTAGTAGGTACCCGATTCAATGAGAAAATAAGTTATTTGCAGTACGATTTACAATAAGCTTCTAGCCTCCCAGTTATGAAAAATATTAGTAAGTTTCTCTTATTGTCTCTTATCTACACAGGGGCCCCGTGACCCTTATGTGCCCAGGGCCTCCAATAGGTTAAAGACGGCCCTGCTGATAAGTTGATAACTCAGTAACTGCAGGGTCAAATTAAATTAGCTAGCGCAACTCCGCAGACGTGATGAGTAGTAATGTAGATATCGATATGTAAACACGATAAAACAAAAAAATAATAATTTTCGAAACACTAACAGTATAAATGGCTTTGGTTAGCAATCTCTTTCAAAATAACTTTAATTGTTATTGATAGTGTGTTACACATTTAGGGTGCAGGTGGTAATTTATTGTAAAATATGAGCAATTATCTATTTACAAAAAATCTATTGTTTGGACTAAAAAATTAAAACAGTGCTTTAGTATGTTCATTGTAGAATAATCCGACAAAAAATCATAATGATTATATGTATATACATACAATATGACATGTATAGACATACAATGTCTATACACATGTCAATGTCTATACCTATACATATAATTTATTTATTTATTAAACATTTTGTAGACTTAACAGGATAATATGGTTATTATTGTAAAAATAAAGTTTTTAGAGTATCTTCATGATTTTTTTCTATCGTATCAAATAAGTTGTATTATGTTTTCAACACATTATCTGATTTTGTTTACTGTAGTCGATCATAATCTTTATGAGAGTGGGTGTTACAGCGGCATTTGACACGACCTTCGTTTTGTCCATGTTCATAAAAAAATATAAAAGTCACCCAAAGGACAATGGAGAGGGCTATGCTTGGAGTTTCCCTGCGTGATCGAATCAGGAATGAGGAGATCCGCAGGAGAACCAAGGTAACCGACATAGCCCGAAGAATTGCCAAACTTAAGTGGCAGTGGGCAGGGCACATTGCTCGCAGAACAGATAGCCGATGTGACCGAAAGGTTCTGGAGTGGCGACCGCGTACCGGAAGACGTAGCGTTGAAAGGCCTCCCACAAGGTGGTCCGACAGCCTTGTGAGGGCCGCAGGAACCCGTTGGATGAGAGAAGCACAGAACCGGTCGAAGTGGAAGTGCTTGGGAGGCCTCATTGTACGTCTTTCAGCTAAAATGATGATGGTGATGATGATGAGTCGATCATATACTTTTATTGTTTCTAAATTTGCGTTTTTTGTGTTTAGGTCCTGTAAGCCCGTTAATAGGATAGAAGTAGGTTATACTTACTGCAGTACATCATCCAATATCTTAGGCACACGAATGAAAGCACTAGAAAAGCGAATATACTAGGAAAAGCTATCACTAATATTGTCGAATTCATTTCCTTAAGATTTTGCTAACTAACACACGTTACATTACAATATCACAAGTCATTTAAAAGTTTGAAAAATATTTGGCCAGCGTTTTAAACTTGATAAAAGAGCTAGCAGCGGTTTTAATGTTTTTTTTAAGTATTTAAAATAATTAAAAAAAATAGCAATATGTTTTTAATTTTAGAGAAACTGTTATATTAATTGTAAACTGTCTTAGCAACAAATACGACTAAGTGTTAATTGTGAGTAAGTAGGTTGGTGACAATCACAGTAAGCCGTCTATTGTAGTTTATCGGTAGAAGGGCGACAAATATTAAAACCTTTTGTATACAAGAGATAGTGATAATCTTATCGCGGTCTATCGGGAAATGGGAGAGGTGTGAAGTGGCTTTGTGACGTCAGTTAGGTGATAGGGACAAGGACGGGATCAGTCCCCGAATGAATGAAGGATTTTCAGATGGCATTGGCCTCAAATGACCAAATCGAATAACAGTAGGTAAATTACCTTAACTCTGGTTCCCGTATTGATACTTAATTCAAATCAGGATAATTGGAAACTGTAGGCACAGCTTATAATATAGGTAATACTCTCTGTAGGTGATCGGCTCGCGTTGTCTATGCTGGGACGGTTTCAACAGGTTCAATACGTTACTTCGTTGCAGGAATAAAGGATTACTACATAGTGATTGAGACGACCCTAATTAGTGACCAATCTACTAATAGAACATAGTATACGTCTATTTCTATTCGATTGTCGGCGAGAGATATTAAATCTTATTTACGATACCCAACGCCACCTATACAAAAGAGTCTGAACCATTTAGTACGACGACGGTTGTCAATCGAGAACGCAGCAGTGTGAATCATTTGAAGTCTTGCTACTCGCCGCTAGGTGACGCTAACATTCATAATACTCCGAATGAACTTCTTTTACAATCCTTCTTTTGCAAAATGGATTTTACCCCATAATAGGCCAGGATAATTTTAGTAGGAAGAAAAGAAAAATAGTTGTTCGACTTGTTTATCAAGTGGGTGACAAATTCATATTTATTATTTGCGTAAAACATGGTAATTTAAGTTTACATGGTAATTTATTATATATACGTACAGCCATAGCTAAACAGCATAAGGCAGTAGGTACATCAAAAAAATAATATAGCATACCTAACGCTTGTATTCCCGAACAGGATAAACAGAGGTGTATTCTAACACTACCTTTCACTAGTAGATAACATATTATGTATAAATTATGAATTCAAACTCCGACTAATTGAGAATGACCGAATTGAAAAATCCAAAAAAACTTAAGCTCAACGAGACCCTACAAATTACAAAATAGGTAGGGTTTAGCCAAAAACGCGTCTATTTGATAAGTATACTTTTGAAAGCAAATCGGTAAAGGTAGGTAGGTATATACCGCATTATTGCAATTTGCAATGAATTTATTATCGGATGGTGATGTAATAGAAGTTAGGCGTGATCTAAACAATTCTGCAGAAATATTCCAACAAGAAAATTGCTCTCGAGATGACATTGTTAATGCTGGAATACATTTTCTACTAGCAATGTATGGAGCTCCAAAATCAGAACATTCGATAGATTATTACAGATACTTTAGCTTTGCTAAACTACGAGTAACAAGACTAAGCACAGCTGTGAAATTTCCATTATTACGAGTACCACCTACTTCTTCAGCAGCTCTACAGAATATTTATCGAGTGTATTATCAAATACAAACCTGGTTAGGAAGAGAAATTGATCCAGAACAGTGGGGTTGGGAGTTACAAAATAATATATTACAGCCAATAACAACATTATTACCACCAGCACCCGATGACCTACTGAACACAATTTTTTGTCTTTAATACGTCTTTTGTCTTTAATAATGTCTTTAATACTCAAGAAATATTAGAATAGATTTTACTAAGTTCCAAACCTCTATAATATAAGTATACTTTTCACAAAACGCCCAAATATCAGATAGAAGTTTTTAAGACACTTAAAAACATAAATAAAAAACAATAGAGTTTACGCCTTGGTATACGGTATACAATACTGTATGTACGTGCATTCTAGTCGCTTTCTTAGCGCTCTACTCCAAAAACGGTTAATTTTACAGAAAATTGCAAGAGGAATTTTTTGTAGATAATTTCACGACAAACATTTTTATAATGACCTGTATTGACCTCCGACCAATAGGTCGCGAGATATTTGCAAAAAACTGATTTTCGCGACCTTTTGACCTTTATAACTCTTTTAGCCGGCACGATATTAATGTCGATTTTTCACATCTTCATTACAACGCCGTAATAAAGGTGTATACAAAAATTCAGCTCACTAGGAATTTTTCCGCAGATAAATCTAAAATGACTGGGCTATAAACTCAAAATAATTAAATAAAAAGAATTTCGAACATTATTTTTTAAATAAATGATTACTTAATGTTAAAATTATAGTAAAATAATTAAGTTTAAAATAATAGAAATAACTTTTGAGATCCAGATTACATTATCTATGGATAATCTCATAAAAAATATGTTGTTTTTTTTATAATCTATGCACTTAGTGCGTTGCACACAAGATATTTAAAGTTTGAATCAATCTTATCAGTATAGGTACATGTAATAATTAACTGATTTTAATCACTCACGTACACGACAAAAACGGAAGTAATTTTAATTCCTTTATTTTCAAAGGAGTGACCCTTATATACATAACTAGCTGCGTCCCGCGGTGTCACCCTCGTAAATGTCAATCCCGTGAGAATATCGGAATAACAAGTAGCCTATATGTTAATCCACGGTGTCGGCTACTTCCATAATTTTTTTTTATCAAAATTAGTTCACCTGTTTGAGCGTGAAGAAGTAAAAAACATATAAACACACACACACACACACCCTCACAAACTTTCGCCTTTATAATATTAGTGTGATATAATTTTTTATATAAGTAACTACCTAAATTATCGAAATCTATATATCGATCGGTCTGCCGCTTTTTCTCAACCACTTACGTTAGGGTGGGCTTCCAGTCTAACTGGATCCAGCTGACTTCCACAACCCAGTTCACGATTACACGGTAACACGATTCAACTCGTTGTCAGACTTTCGGGCTTCTGATTACCCGTAACGATCGTCAAAGATCTATAACAAAATGATAGCCAGGACCAACGGCTTTTCGAGGCAAGGCGTGGTCTCAGAATGTAGTGGATGGTTGCCCATCCAGGAACCGACCTCGAGAAGCGTTACTTAATCTTAAAGATCCACCTATGCGGTATTATTATGTAGCTACAAGCGAGCCTATATGCATATATATTTATCTACTAAACAAGCTTTGACTACGGCTCCACCTCTTAGCATAATAATTAGCCTATAAAGTTTCCACTGCTGTGACACAGGTCACACAGGCCTCCTCTGTGTGATTGAGCTTGTAATGTATGTCCTTTACATGTATTTTTTACTTACATTTTTGGAAATATTAACCTGAAATTTTAAGCATTCGTCCTCCCTAGGTAGCTTCATGCTCATTTCCTGGAGGCTTATCATATCTTTTACCTGTAATTCATGTTACTTAAGTTTTTCTGTAGATTTTTATCTCTTGAATCTTTGTTTACCTTTGTAATGTCAGTTAGTGACAGCCTAGTTTTATTTTTAATTTATTGCTGGAGCTAGTTGTAGGTCGTATAGGTAAATCACATCGACCTCATTATTTTTTACTTTTTATTATGTTCTAGAATTTCTTTTCAAATGTTAAAAAGTCGATGTCAGGAGCCTGGTGGTGAATTTGGTCAGTCTACGTTGGGAGCTCAGCTCGGCCACAAGCTCGGGAAAATTAGGAGTGTTCTTGGAAGGCAGCTTCCCTCCTACGGCCGAAGCAACTATGAAGACGCCGTAGCAAGGCGACTCCGCACCGGGCTCTTTGGGCTGCACGCACGGCTTGAGGGTTCGTCCCTCGGCCCTCCTCTACGGCCTGAGGTTTGACGTCCCTCGGCCCTCTTCTACGGCTTGAGGGTTGACGTCCCTCGGCCCTCTTCTACGGCTTGAGGGTTGACGTCCCTCGGCCCTCTTCTACGGCTTGAGGGTTGACGTCCCTCGGCCCTCCTCTACGGCTTGAGGGTTGACGTTCCCTCGGCCCTCCTCTACGGCTTGAGGGTTGACGTTCCCTCGGCCCTGCTCTACGACCTGAAGACTGAGGTCCTCCTTCGGCCCTCTACAGCCTGAAGCTGATGTCCCTCGGCCACTATCACACCAGAAGACGCTCGCCTTTCTCCAGTGTCTCATTTTCATTCACCTAGCTTAATTTCGTTCCTCTAGCTCCATGTAGGTAGGCCTAGGTTATTCAACAATAAATTCTTATAACTTGTCCTCTTTATTTCTTTTAACAGTGCTCCCCTCCAGACTGAAAGTTAGGTAGGTGAGTGCTCACAATGTGACCTTACAATTTCTTGGACTCTACCCAGGAAAATGTAACGTTACAGACTGGCGCCCAACTTTATACTAATCCACCCCTCTTAATTTATTTCTAGGCATTCTGCTTTTCCCAAAATTCAAAATTACACTTCCTCAAGTGAGTATAATTATTTGGTAAGCATTTTATTATTTTCATTTTTCACCCGTCTCATCTCTTACTCAACTCTTCTACAACTAAACATCATCTAGGTATTCTTCACCTCACACACATACCGTTATCGAAAGATAATTGGCACCCTTTCGGCCTCTTGGATGTGTTAACCCACTTGTGGGCACTACCAAGGTTGGAGATTGGTTACTCTACAGCGGCTATTGGACAATATCCCGTAGTCGTTTATCTCATATTATACTTGAACTCTCTACCAAAACATCGCTATACTGCACCCCACAGACTTGCACACCACTACGTTTACCCTCTGGTATTCGCACCCAATGGCCGCTTGATGTGCTAATCCATTCGTGGACACTCCCAAGTTGGTTGTTGGGACACTTCACGACAGAAACGGGACAATATCCTGTGGACGTTTATACAAACCTATACATCTACGTAACTCCTATTACAAATACTTCACTATCCTCCTAAACACTTTACTTCTATCTGGGAATCATACCAAAATTTCTTTAAGACTCTGTGTTTTACTCTTAAATTTTTCTGGACCGTGTCCGACACTCTCTCTTGACGTTTTACTCGGAGCTTACCGACTACTGTATTGCGGGAGCTGCCCTGACGTTTACTCGGAGCTTACTTACTGCTGCCCTTGACGTTTTACTCGGAGCGTACCGTCTACTGTTTTACGGGAGCTGCCCTGGCGTTTTCTGATGCGGTGTTGCGGTTCAGACCTAACCCCTCTTTCCCTCATACCCTCTTCAACTCATCGAGTAATTCAAGTAACTTTAGAATTCTTCTTCAGAACTGAGATCCTGTAGACTCGATGTTTATACTTTTATACACTCTTTTGCTATTCTTATATTTGTAATTTTGCTATTTTCGTATTATACAATATTATATTTTTTTTATAAGTCTTAGAACTTATTACTTATAATTCACCTTATTCCTTGTAAAAACCATTTAGATTTTAAGTTTTGTAAATACTCCACAAGGTTTACCTTCCCCTAAAACTTTTGGCTTAGTTAAATCCCTTTATTTATTGTGTAGAGCGGTGCACAACTCTTTAAATAAGCCATTGTGTAGAGCGGTGCACAACTCTTTAAATAAGCCGTTGTGTCGAGCGGTCTCACAACTCGTAAAATAAGCCTTAGTGTACTTTTTTTTAACTTAGATATTTTTTATCCTTGACCCTACTTGAACCTTGACTTGAAGCTTGAATGCTTCTCTTAAGCGCTTTATGCTCTTAAACCTTGGCTGCTTCGTGTAAGCAGAAATGACTTGAAAGCTTGAAGGCTTCTCTTAAGCGCTTTATGCTCTTAAACCTTGGCTGCTTCTTCTAAGCAGAAAAACTTGAAAACTTGTAAATAATTTCTTTTAATTTTAACGGGTTTTAGAACAGGTGCGGATTACGACACCTAAATTAAATAAATAAGCCTACGTAAACCTTAAAAATAATTCCTTGTGGAGTATGCGTCATTGAATGTGAACCATATCCCCTAAGTATGCTGGTGATGTATGATTGAGGAAGGGTGTAGGTTAAGTTGATGAAAGGTGTATGAAAGAGCAAGGTCTTATTTTCAACCTCGAAATTTTTCTAGTTAATAATTTTCTGGGGTTATGGGAATCTTTAGTTTATTTTTTTTTATAACTTACTGTATCACTGTAAATACTCATTTAGCTTAATTTTTTGCTGGTTAATTCTCTCTTATGCTAAATAAGAAAATTTTTTCATTGTATTCAAAAATTTTCCGGGGTTTTTGGGGTAATGTAATGTATGTCCTTTACATGTATTTTTTACTTACATTTTTGGAAATATTAACCTGAAATTTTAAGCATTCGTCCTCCCTAGGTAGCTTCATGCTCATTTCCTGGAGGCTTATCATATCTTTTACCTGTAATTCATGTTACTTAAGTTTTTCTGTAGATTTTTATCTCTTGAATCTTTGTTTACCTTTGTAATGTCAGTTAGTGACAGCCTAGTTTTATTTTTAATTTATTGCTGGAGCTAGTTGTAGGTCGTATAGGTAAATCACATCGACCTCATTATTTTTTACTTTTTATTATGTTCTAGAATTTCTTTTCAAATGTTAAAAAGTCGATGTCAGGAGCCTGGTGGTGAATTTGGTCAGTCTACGTTGGGAGCTCAGCTCGGCCACAAGCTCGGGAAAATTAGGAGTGTTCTTGGAAGGCAGCTTCCCTCCTACGGCCGAAGCAACTATGAAGACGCCGTAGCAAGGCGACTCCGCACCGGGCTCTTTGGGCTGCACGCACGGCTTGAGGGTTCGTCCCTCGGCCCTCCTCTACGGCCTGAGGTTTGACGTCCCTCGGCCCTCTTCTACGGCTTGAGGGTTGACGTCCCTCGGCCCTCTTCTACGGCTTGAGGGTTGACGTCCCTCGGCCCTCTTCTACGGCTTGAGGGTTGACGTCCCTCGGCCCTCCTCTACGGCTTGAGGGTTGACGTTCCCTCGGCCCTCCTCTACGGCTTGAGGGTTGACGTTCCCTCGGCCCTGCTCTACGACCTGAAGACTGAGGTCCTCCTTCGGCCCTCTACAGCCTGAAGCTGATGTCCCTCGGCCACTATCACACCAGAAGACGCTCGCCTTTCTCCAGTGTCTCATTTTCATTCACCTAGCTTAATTTCGTTCCTCTAGCTCCATGTAGGTAGGCCTAGGTTATTCAACAATAAATTCTTATAACTTGTCCTCTTTATTTCTTTTAACAGTGCTCCCCTCCAGACTGAAAGTTAGGTAGGTGAGTGCTCACAATGTGACCTTACAATTTCTTGGACTCTACCCAGGAAAATGTAACGTTACAAGCTCCACTTCCTAATTTCCCAAAAAGTAATTATCATAATTCTATTCCCAAGAAATCAAACTATCGACCTGCAATCAATTCTATGTTTGTCTGTTACCTCTTTTCATGCCTAAACCACTGAACCAATTGTAATGAAATTCGACAGCTAGGTAGCCTGAGACCTCCACCCTAATTGCGTAAGTAACACACTATCAATCAGAATCATTTTGGAGGATATTGGTAATCCATTGCTTCATATGTTCGAAAAAATTGACTGCTCTACAACGTAAATAACGCAATGAATGTTGTCGAACTGGCAAATTGAAAGGCATCCCTACAGTTAGTATGTTAGGCAAGTACCGCTGGAGAAAGACACAGGCTGCTTTTCACAATGGATTACCGACGAAGTAGCGGCCAACGGCTGGTTAGTTATCAAAACGTTGCAGAGCATAATTTCGCCCATTCACAAAACCAAACGAGTGTGTGAACAGAAACCTTGTAAATCGACTCTGAATCAAAATAATGACGAATGAATGTTACGAAACTTAATTACTTGTGTTTCCGTTCTGGGTGCTTACTCTTCAATTTAATTCCGATAGATCGACATTGGAATTGTGACGTTTCGTACTCTTGAGTTCGATCCTAGCGCCAAATGATTTTTAGATTGGGTGTCCATTTTGGTGAACTAAGTGGAATTGGGTTCGGGCTTGGCGTGGGATAATTGTTGATAATATTGTTTTCAAGAGTACCGAATCACGTGACTGTAAAATTAACATTGGAATCATATTGGAATCTCATTGGAATTAAAATTAGTTTGGAGAGTAAGCCCCCAGTTGTAATCGGCAGTTAAATGTTAATGGTGTGATTTGATTGCTGGCATTTGATACAGCAAGGTGACTCTGGTTACGTATGCAGTGACAGGCTTCATCATGTATAGCTACTAGAGTTTTTTAATGCGGGCTTTACACAGGTGCCTAAGTCGCACGATTTTCGCTACATGGCGAAAATGTCTAAATGGCAATTCGGCTAAACCGCAGGTGACTAAAATCGCAAGTACCTAAGTAGAGTGGGTTATGTAGTGTAGCGACAGGTCGTAGGGGCGGATGACTAAAATCTAACGTGAAAATGCTCAGTCGCAGGACTCGCAGGCGATCGCTCGCCGCATAAAAGTCGACATTTTGATACAAAATGGACTAGTCACCCGCGATTTTTATCGACCTGTGTAAATGGGGTGGCGATTCGACTTGTGAGGCGCGGCAAAAATCGATCTAGTCTAAATCCCTCATAATAGACTAGGTCTCGTGGTTAAATGATAACAGCCACAAGGATCGGTCGAAAGTTAAGCTACGCTTGCCGTGGTCGGTTCATGGATGGGTGACCATCCATTATCGAGACCCTTCCGTGCCTCGGAAAGCACGTTAAGCCATTGGTTCCGGCTCGTTCGTAGATCTTTGACAGTTGTTACGGGTAGTCAGTCTGTTATCATAAAGTCCCATAAAGTCTGATTAACCAGTCTTGCCAAGGGGTATCGTGTTACCCAGTAACTGCATCCGGTTAGACAGGAAACCGACCCCAACATAGTTGGGAAAAGGCTAGGCAGATTGATTGCTGGCTGTCATTTGATATTGCAAGGTAACTCTGGTCAGTGACAGGCTCCGTAATGTACTACAGTCTATTACTCTTTATTTTGTACTCTATAAGGTCTGCCCTCGAACCTCAAAAAGATGACATTGAAATATCATGATATAACATCGCGCCTGTATTTCCCGAAGGGTTATGCAGAGGTGTACCTATATACACCCGCATGTCACCACTTATGTTCAAGTCCCACGTTATAGGGGCGTGCCTATTGCCATCCACCAAGCGCAAATCCAGACTCTGGTCTACTATTTGGTTTGTGAATTAATATGTAAAAAGGGATGTATTGGTTATACAGCCCTTTGAGGTGAAAAGTTATTTTTTCAGGATCGATGGACCAAAAAAATGATTGGGTTTCTGTAACCTGTGTTTGCCAGCTATATATATACCTAGCTGCCAGTTGAATTTGATTGCCGATTGCTATTTAACGTGGTTGTATGGCATATTTTCTCCCAACTAGTTTATCTTTGCGTCATGTTTTATCGTATAAACGTATGATCTTTCTTTTTCTATGCTAAACGTATCTTTAAAGTATGAGGAACTATATGAGGTTCATAAGTACGAAGTAAAAAACGTCGCACGTGAGGTTCAGTAGCTTCTTCACCCAGTCGTGATGTCGTGTCTGTTTTTAATGGGCAACATACAATATGTTAATGTTGTGGACATATTTGTAACAATGGAGGGAGTTCGTACTAATATGGATGGAAAGTGTTATCTAAGTATTCTCTGTACAAACATGTCATAAGAAACAAAATGTTGATACAAAATGATTATGGACTGTCGACGTGTTCGCAAAAAAGGGGTTCCAACATTTTTCTATGGAAGCTGGCATATCTACACGGTCACATTTTGTTTTTCTTTTTCAAAGTTTCCGCGCACGTTGATGGTAGTATATTTTATAGGGTAGGGACACATAGACAAACAAAAAATTACAAGTAATATGGTAAAGAAATAAAGAAAATACATTTATTTAGCACAGACTAAAAGACACACAATACATCAGATAGCAAGAAATAAAAATCAAATAGAAAGTGTAAAGTCCGATGTAAGAAATTAACAGGAAAGTGTGCCTCACGGCTGCACCATAAAGGCCCAGTTCAAAAAAAATACCAGAGAAATAGTGCCTGACGCTGATTTTCAACTGGACCTGATGTGTGAGGTGACGGATGTAAATCAGTCTTACACTGCAACGTGACGTGTCTATGCATACTTAAATAAAATAAATAGTTGTCAGACCAAAAATAGTAGGTACCTAACGAATATGTACATAAATGGTGTGAGTTGATTAACATTGCAAAAATAAACAAAAAATACTGATAAATAAATGAGATGGCCGCATATGACCTTCGTTAATATGTAAATAAGGAAAGTCTTCGAAACGAGTCACAACAAAAAAAAATTGGTATCCAAAACTGTCGCGACGTTTCCGATATATTTGGAGGCAAACATCGCCATATAGTATATGTATAATATGAGTTGCTACTATGAAAAGGCTAGGCAGATGATGAATCGACGCAACACGCGTTTTACAACGGAAGTGAGTGGCTGATTTTTTTGGTTTTATACCAGTCAAAATGTCCGTGAATATGCTAATACCTTATTACAATGAGATAAGATTCACATTGCAGTTATGGGTGATGCTATAGAATAAAGCCATGAGTTCTCTTGATTTGAGCCGATTCCATGGTTTTGCGTGACACCAAAGTTTTACTTCATGATTCGATGCCCACGTAGATTTTTGACCATGAATTATTAACAGGCTTAAACCTTAGGACCAGTTATTCTATTTTGAACTTTATTCCGACAGGCATAAAGTTCTTAGAATTGTCAACTTAGACTCGGTTCTTAAGTCAGTGTTATTTTGTTCAAAGGTGGGCAGGGGCAAGTTAAAACTCGTTTAGCAGTGAGACGGTAAGAGCCTGCAAATTGACTGCAGTGAGCGAGCTTGTGTTCTTTGCATGAGACGAGGTCTTTAGGCTGCTTTTCCACCAAAGATGTGCTATGCAGCTACGCTGCGAGGATGTGAAAGCTTTCCTACGAAACTATGCGACCGTTTCCACTAATGCTAAGCTGTGTAGCAGAGCGAGTACACTGAAAGATATAAACAGTAAGTATAAATGGAAAAACATTAATCTGAACTGCTTTAAACAGTTTCTTATGAGCCTAACGTTAAAAACAGTACTTTTACTGATCCGAAAACAGTTATAGCTTGAGGCAAAATGTTACCGTCATGACAGTAAACTTTAACGTTTTAAGTAGCTAAAAGGTCACAAAATTAACTGTTTTATTCATTTGGTGATATCATTTGGTCCAAACCATTGAAATTTACTTATATACGGTAATAGTGGTTTTCCTTTTTTTTTGTTGTTTTTTTCAGTAAATTGTATGTTCAATTATTAAAAGTTACTGTTTTATCTTTTACTGTTTTACAAACATTTCTTGTTATTGTATAACGTCAGTAATTCTTAATGAAATCGCTTTAATGTGCTGTGTAAGAAGTTATTTTTTCAGAGTAAGATGTGCTATGAAGATGCGCCGCCGTGGGATAGCTGTGCGAACATGTTGCGCAGCTCGAGCTATGCGATGTATCGGTAGTAGGGGAGGCACGGGGAGTACTCCGCTCTGCACATAGCTACACCACTCGCGCATCTATAGCTCTCATCCATGACACGCATCCTTCTGTATAAAAAACAGCTTAGTTGAGCCCGTTTCCACCAGTGCTATGCTATGTGGACCAATGAATATGTATGGTGGATATCAATCGCATCCATAGCAACGTAGCATAGCACATCTCTGATGGAAAAGAAGCCTTAGCCCTTGCAGGTAGCTCGAGCGCGTTTTTCCCACCGCGTTGTTTTTGCGTGCACTGGATTTTCAACGCACTGCTTAGCGCCGAGAATTGCAAATCCAAGTTGGATTTTTGACGCGCTGGGATGCGCCCTGTTGGATTCTCAACGCTCGGCTCAACACCGAGAGTTGACAATCCAGTGCGCGATAACATCCCGCTGCGATATTTCTTGTCCGTGCGAACGTCCGTTACGTCCCTGCAGGCTGCGGTGCGACATGGCATTCAGTTATGAATTAATTATTTATCAACATTTACTCTCAAAAGCTAGGTAAGATAACAAAATTAATTACTGGTAAACATTTAACTGCAGTTTATGATAAAGTGCTCTTTACTCTAGGTTTACCATTATTTGCCACGTATTCTAGTTGCCAAAGCTACAAGGCTTAGGGTTTTCCCTGGACTTGTAATTATTTGAAAGACATTTTAGATTATTTTATAGTTTCATGAAGATTTTGAGAAAAGCTTTGTAATATGTATTTTGGGACCTTCTTTCTGCAGTAAGATGGATTGACAATATCAAAAACTGCCCTGATTAACACCTGAATATCATGGCCATAGGATCGAAAATTGTTTGCCTAGCAGATTTTAAAAGCTGAAGGCGAAGGTTTTGGGATACTTACCTATAGATACCGCACAAGTCATAAAATGTTTACATATTTATGAAAACTTCACGCTTAAATGAAAACTTCACTCTTAAATGAAAACTTCACTCTTAAAAGAACAGCCCATAAATGTTCAAACTCATCTCATGAGCGGGCGAATTCGCTAAGTAAAGGTTCTAACTTTGTCTAAAATTACACACTTATGTACAATACTTTTCTTAGGTAAACGAACTGTAACAAAAAACTCACCGATTCGGTATTTCGTCAGATAATAAAGAAGTAACAGCGTCAACAAGTACATTAGGTAGCAGAAAATAGGAGCCATCATTATACAGATCAACCCTACCGTGTCGTGTAGCATTTTAACCAATTAGAAACCACAAAACAGACGTTACACGAACCACAAGGAAAGGTAAAAATCACTGGCTGGCACAATATAAGGATTTACGTTGTCACCATTTGTTTGAAAAAAGAAGAAAGAAAATTCAAAATGGCGGAGATATTTTGGTGACAGTTTGCCACACAAAATTACTTTTGCAGCTCCTCTTTTCTTAAAAGAGGAGAAAAGTCGCAATTGGTTACGATTTCTATTATTTTACCGCGATTTATGTAATATTGTCATAATTTTGTTTTTTTTTAATAGAATTTTCATCGTTTGAAACTAATTTCGCGACGTCAGGATACGCGAATGTCTAAAAGACTGAAGATATGCGTAAGTATCTTGGTTTATTTTTGCAAAAGTACACATAATATTAAAATATTATGTTACACAAGATAGCCGTTGAAGGTTAATATTTTATCACTTCCATGTTCATCAAGTTTAAGGTTATTTTTCATAACTCATCATTAACGCGTTCGGTTTGAAGAGATTCTGATGCTTCCTGAAAGAATGGAAAACTATTTAGGAAGCAGCTGCTAAGGCCCGATGTTCTTGGTGTAAGTAGAGATTTAGAGATTGCCGTCGATGAAGATCACTCGAAATTCAGCCAACTGCCGCATGGCAACCTATTAATCTTATATTAAACAACCGTAACATTATGTTAACAACCCATATTCTAACAAACAACAAGTCATTCATATTGAGATATTGAGTTAAACTTCGGCATAATTTTATTCCATTATAATAAAAGCAATGGTATGAAGTTGTATTAATAGTAGTCTCATACTTTATACCTACTTACTTAGGTCATAAATAACTGCAGTGAAAATATGCAATCGATCGAATCGAATCGGATTAAGGCATAATTTATGTCACTGTATTGTTGACTCTACTGATCAAAACGAGTTATTCAAATCCTCAATAAAGGCTCCTACAAACACACACACACACACACGACACGCGATATAATCGCGCGCGACACAAAAGCACCGCTCGTTGCGCGACTTACGGTGCCTTTGTGTCGCGTGTCGTGTCGCGCAGCGCGCTTGGTTGTAGAAGCCTTAACACGTAAATAAACACTTTTCTCATTCATTAAATGTCTTTGTTTAATTATTATTGGTCCTTCGAGCTGAAAGTGTTTTCACTTAAATAACGAAAACATTTCCTTTTTACCTCTATAGGTATGTTAACAAAAGACAAATTGATGACAATAAAAGTATTGTTACGAGCTTGGGGTTCGTGACAATAAAAACTGCCGATTTAATAACCAAAAAAATGACACTTTACTCACCAACACTAATTACAATTCAAACACACTAATAAGAAACACAATTGCACTTACTGATCACTCTTAAGTCGCACTCGAATATCGCCTTCGATGTTATCGCTCGTATCGCTTATTCGAAACTATATGTGTCTCGCGGCCCACCCGGCCTTATATAGTGCCGCAGAGCTAGTACATAAACATCTAGAACGTTCGAGTACATACCGGTCCCGACTGACTCGACGTCGATAGTTCTCGGAATTACTAGTACTTACAAAAAGGTCAAGTAGGGTCAAGGTCCTAGTACCAAGGTACTAGTTCCGCTACCCGATACTAGATGGCGCTAGTGGTAACTAATGTCGCCATGTATCAAGCATTATTTGCGGCGCGCAACACTGCCCCCTCCTTAGACATGCTCGTCCCGAGCATTATTGGCCCCATAATAACGCGCCAGTCGATCCACATGGACGATCTTAGGAGCACCTCTTGCACCTTTCTGTATCCGGTAGGTTACATCATTGATCTTTGTCACAATCCGGTACGGTCCGTCCCATTTAGCTTGAAGCTTAGGAGATTTCCCTTTGCTGCGGACTGGATTGTGCAACCACACCAGTGAACCTTCGTCGAACCCTTTATTGTTCATTTTGCGGTCATAACGGGTTTTCATCTTTTCAGACATTTGCTGGCCCGATTTTCTGACGTGCTCATAAATGTCATTCATTTTGTTCCGCAAATCATTCGCATAATCAGTTACACTGCGTGGGGCATCAGGTGGTATTCCGGTGATCAGGTCTGCAGGTAGCCGTAGTTCTCTTCCGAAGTTTGCGAAAGCAGGCGTCACCGATGTACTTTCGTGAACAGCGCTTCGATATGACAGCAAAAACGGTTGTATGTGCTTGTCCCAATCTCGTTGCCGATTTTCCACAACTTTTGCCAGGTACCTCTCCAGTGTCTGGTTAAATCGTTCCACCATTCCATCCGATTGTGGGTGGTAGGAAGTAGTTCTTGTTTTATGAGTACCCATAACTCGACAAGTTTCCTGGAATATTTGGGACTCGAAATTCCTTCCTTGATCACTGTGAATCTCCAAAGGTACTCCAAAACGACAGAAGACTTCATGAACCAATTTATCCGCAACTGTCGAAGCTTCTTGATTTGGAATGGCGAAGACTTCCGGCCACTTCGTGAAGTAATCCATCACAACCATGAAATACTTGTTACCACTTTCACTCTCCGGAAACGGCCCCGCAACGTCAAGGGCTATCCTCTCCCATGGTGCACCAACATTGTACAATTTCAATGCACCCCTACTACGAGTCTGAGGTCCCTTTACAGCTGCACAACTTGTACATTTGCGACACCAATCCTCGACATCGTCCCGACAGTGGATCCAGTAAAACCGTTCTCGTATCTTCAGTAGAGTCCGTTTTACTCCCAGATGACCTCCTGAACAACCATTATGGTACAGCTGTAGAACATCCGGTACTAGAGCTTTAGGGACAACCATTTGCAAATGACAGCTGTCTCCTCGAGCATTTTCCCATTTACGGCACAGGACTCCATCCTGAACCACCAAGCTGTCCCATTGGGCCCAATAGCTTTTTGTGACCGAACTCATCGCTGAGACGTCACTCCACCTGGGCTTAGGAGCTCTGGCCTTCATCCACTCCAGAATCGACTTGATGTCTGAATCTTCCTGCTGTGCACGTTGTAGGCTTTCCTTCCACTCGTTGTTGAGGTCTGTCTTGAGCATCCTCACAGGTACCACTTCCTTACTCTCTTGCCTAGTACAATGCTTGCAGTCTTCAGGACAAGGTCTTCTTGACAATGCATCTGCGTTGCCATGAGAGTTTCCGCTGCGATGTTCGACCACGAAGTCGTATTCCTGCAGTAGTTCAATCCATCTCGCAACTTGTCCTTCTGGGTTTTTGAACTGCAATAGCCATTTCAGTGCAGCATGGTCAGTTCGTAAGTGGAATTTCCGCCCCAGAAGATATTTGCTAAAATACTGCAATGACTTTACCGCAGCAAGCAGTTCCCGTCTCGTAACACAATAGTTCCTTTCCGGCTTTGACAACGACTTGCTGAAGTACGCTATCACAACCTCTTGATCACCATTCCGTTGGGACAACACACCGCCAAGTCCTATGTCACTTGCGTCTGTGTCAACTATAAATTCCTTGCCCGCATCAGGGTACCCCAAAATAGGTGTTTTGCACAGACGGTCCTTTAGCTCCTGGAATGCGATGTCACAACTATCATCCCAGCAGAAATGTCGCTTCTCCTCGGTTAGCTTATGCAGGGGTTTGGCTATATCTGCAAAGTTCTTGACAAATCGCCGATAATAAGAGCACAAACCTAAAAATGCTCTGACCTGCGTCTTGTCTTTTGGAACTGGCCAATCCTTGACAGCGGCGATTTTCTCTGGGTCCGTGCGGATACCTTCTTCGGACACGACATATCCCAAAAAGCTAACTTGTCGTTTGAATAGTGAACACTTCCTCGGACTTAACTTGAGGTTGGCACTCTGGATCTTCATGAGCACGCGTTCCAGGTTTTGTAGATGTTCTTCAAACGTACGGCCTACGATGATGATGTCATCCAAGTAGACCAGGCATGCATCGCCAATTAGCCCGGTAAGTACAAGTTCCATCAACCTTTCAAACGTTGCCGGAGCATTGCACAATCCAAACGGCATAACTTTAAATTGCCACAGACCCTTTCCTGTCGAGAATGCAGTTTTCTCCTTGTCCTTAGGATCAATTTCAACTTGCCAGTAGCCACTTTTCAGGTCCAGCGTGCTAAACCACTTTACGCCAGTAAGCATGTCCAGCGTGTCATCAATTCTTGGCAAAGGGTAGCTGTCCTTCTTCGTAACGTCGTTCAGACGACGATAGTCAACACAAAACCGCATGCTGCCGTCCTTCTTTCTTACCAGCACTACAGGTGAACACCATGGACTAGATGAAGGTTCAATAACACCATCCTTCACCATTCCCTCAATCATGGTTTCTACTTCCTTTTCACGTGCTACCGGCAATCTCCTTGGCCGCTGACGGATAGGCAATTCTTCTCCTGTGTTTATTTTGTGTTGAACTATGCCAGTCTTTCCGATGTCAGCATCGTTGGACGAGAAAACATTGGCGTACTTCAGTAACATCTTCTTAGCCTTGACCATTTCACTTTGGGACAGAGCGCTGCGGCAGTCTTCTAAAAGGGTGGTCACTCTCGTTGGTGCATCCTTGCTGAGGGTCCCAGTCGATAGATATTGGCATCGACGCAACCAATCCACTTCCTCGCAAGTACCAAGTAGTGTGCCTTTTTCTATAATGTGTTCCTGATCACAAAGGTTCAGCACACGTACCCCTGAGATGTCGGTGGCTCTGACCAAAGTTCGTGCCACTTTCCATGGAAGGTCATTGTCTACCCTTTCCACGAGTACACAACGATGAGTTTGACCAGGATTCCGAGGAAGACTAACCGGCACAATCGTTTCCGATCTCGGCGGAAGAACAATCTTCTTAAGGCTGTACACATTTCCTGGTAACGCCCCTTCCACGAAAAGTTCCTCTTGTCCACATTTCAAAACACCTTGCTTGACGTCAATCTCGCAACAATTCTTCCTCATAAAGTCAAGGCCCAGGATGCAATCGTCCATTATATCAGCCACGATGACATTATGCAGGTAGATTCTGTTGCCTAGCTTCAACTTTATCTTCTTCTCTCCATGGACGGGTATGCGCTGACCGGTGGCTGTAACCAAATTAATGTGTTCTCGGTTGTGTGCGGAGTCCCCAAGGAACCGACTTGTAAGTTGGGAACTGACGACCGTACGAGAGGCTCCTGTATCTATGGTCAGCTTACAAGGTATTCCGTTGACCTCGCCCTTGATGATTAGGCTGTTCCCGTCATGGGTTTGTGTGATCGAAATCCTTGGGGCTCCTTGAGCATCAGCCAGCACCCGCCCCGCAGTCCTGGCTATTACTCGTTTCCCTGCTGCTGGTGTTGGGCGGTGCTGTTAACCGCACTGCCCTCTGGAGATCGGCCGTCTTCTCTTTCTGCAGTTCGCTTAGGGCAACTGGATCGAAGGTGGCCCCTTTCCCCACAGCCGTAGCACCTAGGGCTGTATCCTTTATTGCGCTCGCGAACTGTAGCCGCTGCAACTTCCCTGACGCGATGGGATCGATGATCCTGCCGCACAGCTTCCACCTCCAGTGCATGGGCCAAGGCATCCTTCAGCGTCCCGTGGTGACCGAGCCTCACAGCAGCTCTAACTTCAAGGTCGCGGATGCCGTCGATGAATGCCTGCACCAGGTTCCCATCAATAAGCGCAGGTACGGACTGGTAAGCTTTGCGAACCAGCTTCTCCACTTCAAGGGCCCATTGCTGCAGGTTTTCATTGCTGCGTTGCACGCGATCCTTGAGCTGCGCACGAAACACGTGCTCCAGGTGAGCGTCGCCATACCGAGCCTCCAATGCCTCAAGGAGCTGCTCGTAAGTCACTTCCTTACCGAGAGCTTCCAGAACAGTTAAGGCCTGGTCGCGCAAGCCCAGGGTGAGGGCAGTCATGGCCTGACTTTTATTCCACCCGTTCGCCTTCATGACAGCCTCAAACTGGATTTTGTAGGCCGACCAGGAAGAAGTTCCGTCGAACGGTGGCACTTTGAATCCACGTAGCGAAGGTGTTGTAGCTACGGGAGCTGCGATTCCATCACCCAGTTTCAGGTAATCCAGCGTTTTCTTCACGTCAGCCATCACGGTTTCCTTCACGTCAGCTATCACGGTTTCCTTCACGTCAGCCATCACGGTTTGCTTCACGTCGGCTATCACGTTGTCAACCCTGTTATTCACTTGCTCGATTCAGATTTCAGCTTCCGATAGGCGGTTGTCATACTGAGCAACCTTATCCTTCATCTCCTTCATGTCTTTCCCTAAGGTAGCGTGAAGGTCCTTCATAAGGAGCATCTGCTCCTCCTGGCGGCGCGCCTGCTCCTCCTTATCACGTTGGAGCTGTTCTTCCAACCGGCGAGCCTGTTCTTCCTGTCGACGAGCCTGTTCCTCCCTGTCACGCAGCAGCTGTTCTTCCAACCGGCGGGCCTGTTCCTCCTTGTCCCGCTGGAGCTGTTCCTCCAACCGACGAGCCTGCTCCTCCTGTCGGCAGGCCTGTTCCTCCTTGTCCCGCTGGAGCTGTTCTTCCAGTCGGCGGGCCTGTTCCTCCTGTCGGCGAGCCTGCTCCTCCTGTCGGCGAGCTTGCTCCTGCAGCATCATCATCAGAGCAGCAAAATCTGGTGCTGATGATGCTGGAGCAGCTGTGGACGGGCCGGCCTCCGTGGTCGGTAGCTGGCCTTCCGACCTCTGTGGCGTTGCTCCACCGAATCGCCTCTGGTCCGTCTCTTGCTGGCGTTGACTCCGGGTACGAATACCCTCCATGTCGTCTTTGGGTAAAATCGGCATGGTTTTTAAATCCCACTTCTGACACCAATTGTTACGAGCTTGGGGTTCGTGACAATAAAAACTGCCGATTTAATAACCAAAAAAATGACACTTTACTCACCAACACTAATTACAATTCAAACACACTAATAAGAAACACAATTGCACTTACTGATCACTCTTAAGTCGCACTCGAATATCGCCTTCGATGTTATCGCTCGTATCGCTTATTCGAAACTATATGTGTCTCGCGGCCCACCCGGCCTTATATAGTGCCGCAGAGCTAGTACATAAACATCTAGAACGTTCGAGTACATACCGGTCCCGACTGACTCGACGTCGATAGTTCTCGGAATTACTAGTACTTACAAAAAGGTCAAGTAGGGTCAAGGTCCTAGTACCAAGGTACTAGTTCCGCTACCCGATACTAGATGGCGCTAGTGGTAACTAATGTCGCCATGTATCAAGCATTATTTGCGGCGCGCAACAGTATGTAACTATATATTATTATGTATATCTGGTGGAGGCTGTATTTTAAAATGAATTTTATAGCAATGCAGCTTATAAACTAAGATACTGTTAGTTTATAAGCTGCATTGCTATAAAATTGATATCTAGTAGGAAGTCATAGATTTCAGCAGTTATCCAAGGTGAATCAAAATTTATGGTAGCTAATTGCCGGATAAAATATTAATAGCATATTATTTTATTATAATAGCGTAGGTTACCTCGTTTTTTTATTTCTACCTCACTGCAATGTCTGAAATGAACATTTCTTGTCAATCAGATTCATGGCGTCGTCAGTTACTAATCTAATAGTCTCGAATCAGAACAACTTTTGTCTAAACATTCCCGCAACACACATCATGCACGCTGGACACTGTGTCTAATCATAACTACCTCAGTGGTCGCAAGCGTGCAGGCTGCTGAGCGTGGGTCCATTCCCGGGTCGGGCAAAGCGTTATTGGGTTTTCTAATCTATCTCGGTAGCACCCTGAATATGGAAGTTGGTGGTGTGAAACCCTGCGCCTGATCTCTCCCCAGTCATGTCAGATTGCCGGCCCATCGGACTATGAGAGTAAAGGAACAGTGAGTGCACCTATGTTTGCGCACACACTTGTGCACCATGTTACTCTCCTGCGTACTTTCCTAACCTCTGTCAAGATTGGCCGCCGTAACTGAAATTGAGTCGGGAGGATTATTTAATTTTATATCTGAGGGTTTAATGTCCAAGAGTTAAGAGTTCAAAAACATCGCAATAGACTTTGTCCCTGCTTCTAATTTTAGTTTACCTTCACATTTCAGTTGCCATGTCATCAAATACCATAAAAATATGAGTAGGTACGATGCTAATCACTATACCATAAAAAACCTATTCATAGGTTTTTATGATATAGTATGAGCTCATAAAAAACGTAATGGATGCTGTGATTGGTGCATAGGGACCACTAATCTGCACAATTAATGGATTTGGATAATAAGTTGCCGGACTACCTACCGCTACTGGTGTATTAGTGTCTTTAAGACCTTGTTATTTTGCAAGGTCTGGGCGGCATCAGAATATATTATTTTTAGCTTTTTGATGAAGATTCATTAGCGATTACAATACCGGTCTATTTTTGTCTCTTTGCAGGGCAATGGCCTCTTCTTATACTGAGAAAGCACGCGCATTGATCACTATACTTGCTCAAGATCACCACACTTGCTCAAGATCACCATACTTGCACAAAATCACCACACTTCTTCAAGATCACCACACTTACTCAAGATCACCACACTTCCTCAAGATCACCACACGCTCAGGACAGGTGATTTTAGACCCATTTATTAACTACTAACTTCTGCCCGCGGCTTCGCCCGCGTCGATGTCGAAAATGATTGCTACCGGCCACCGAGGTAAAATTTAGTTTATATCCTTCTCCAGGATGCCATTTATCTCCTTGGCAAATTTTATAGTAATCCGTTCGCTGGTTTAGGCGTGTAAAACATGAAAAGTTTATTTTCTCTTGACTGTACTTACCTGTCAAAAAGAGTAACCTAGATAAAGTGGATAAGACAGAGATTAAACAGAAGACGAACTAGCAGGGGATTGAGGAGGGAGGAGGTGGAGGGGGGTTCTGGGGATCAGATCGGAATAAATCGTGAAAAGTTATATGACATATAGGTATTGGATTTCGTGGGTTTTATTTGTGCTTTAAAAAATAAAAAAGTAGCCATGTTATTCCTTCAACAAGAACTGGTCCTTAGCAGCTTTAAACAGAGAGAAGTGGAAAGAGAGTAGGGAGGCCTTTGTCCTGCAGTGGGACATCAAAGGCTTTTAATAATGTACTCTTTATAACATCGGCTATCTACCAGTGAAAGTGAAAGCGCCGGTCCAGCCGTTTTGTAGATTAGCCGGAACAAACAGACAGACAGACACAACAATAAAAAAAAATATTTTTGTTATACTTTCTTGCAATTAGTAAAAAGCTAATAATACATTACAAACAGACACTTCAATTTAATTTATTTGTATGTATATATATTGCAGCAAGATAGTTATCTAAGTTTAGGTACTAGTATAGTATAGCTTTCTAAGTTACCGAAACATAAATGATTTTGGTGTAAAGAAAACTGAAAGAGGAAACTAGGATCAACAATTACATAGTAAGCGAACTAAGCGATCAGAGTGAGCTTGGGCAATGTTTTTCCACTGTATCTGTAACTGGATAGGTAAGGGGCTTGCGGCTAAGTAATAACAGCGGTACGGGTCAATCGATCAGGTTAAGCTACGCTTGCCGCGGTTGGTCCGTGGATGGGTGACCATCTTTACATACCAAGACCCCTCCGTGCCTCGGAAAAGCACGTTAAGCCGTTGGTCCCGGCTGTCATTCGTGGATCTGTGACAGCCGTTACGGGTCGTCAGAAGTCCGAAACTCTGACAACCAGACTTACCAAGGGGTATTACCCTGCAGTTACTGGGTTGTGGAGATCAGAGGAGGCAGTCGCTCAATGTTAAATACTGATATTTAGACTGGAAGCCGACCCTAACATAGTTGGGAAAACGCTAGGCAGATGATGATCTGTAACTGGATAGTTCCACTCAATCCGTATGGTACCTACTTTCCTTAAAATACCATTTCAGACCATTTTTGACCATTCCACTATATGATCTTCACATGATCTGACCAAGATTATGTCTGGTCATTAAAATACTGTAATCTCTGAGTTTGTTTCGGCCTTTCTTCTCAAAGTAGTCAGATAGGAAAAGCCGACAGATGAGGTCGGCGTTTTAAAAATATATGATTGACGTGTGAAAGTGTTTGTACAAACCTACTTACAGAAATGAAATTATTCATCATTAAAAATGCTTATTTATTAGAAGCTAATAATTTTATCAAAACTGATTAATGTCTCGTATTGCACAATCGGGTGGCAAACGATCAATACTGATAGATAAGTTAAACTAACACAAGTCACTTTCCCATAGAGATAGCAAAGAATGTGGACAGAAATAAAAGCATTTCATCATCTCGTACTAATAATACAACAAAACAAAATCTCACGTTTTCTGGACGTTCTTTACGTTCTCTAAACTCCATTTGAAATAAGATTAGACATTTAAATAAAACTTTTTTACAGTCTATTCAACCGATTTTGTATTCTACTGCGTTGGTAGCATGACATATGGCAGCTGCAGTAAACAGTTGGTATTGTAAATACTTTTTTGCTTTTAATTCCATCCTACCTAGCCTACGTTACAAAAGTCAAAATCGGTTGAACGGACTGTAAAAAAGGTTTATTTAAATGTCTAATCTTAAAATATAGTTTCCTGGTTCTTTGCTCCGAATCTCGTATAGAGACTAGAATGTTAAGATTTTCTGTTCAAAAATTTCTGTTATACGAGTAGTCTGGAGTGATTTAAAATATACTATATTTATCTATTTTACACCATTTTATTAGTATTTATAACTTTAAAACCGAATATGTTCCCATTGATTCTACCCGACCCTTGTACGAGCCAGGCCGCGCCTCTAAGCTTGTAGCTTTAAATTAGTCCCTAATTAATCACGATCCGTTCCAGTCTGCCCTTTGCTGCCCTCCTCCAGTAACGCCCTAAGCCGAGGTCCGTACCCCACAGGGGGTGCCCTTAGCGTATAGTCGGGAAGTTTATAAGTGTTATGCCCTGGAGGCCTTAATTTATTAAGGAATCCATAGATAGTCCAGTTAAGCAGGTACATCCTAGGTTGACCTGTAAGATGCAATTAAAACAGGAAGAAAGAACAGTACAATTGAAACAGGCCAGTATATTAATTTCTCAACTCTCGGCTCAACTACCATAAATAGTAATATATAACATAAATAATCAGCCTTTATTTTTCCCACTGCTGGGACACAGGCCTCCTCTCTTCGAGAGGGAGTAGGCTGTAATCCACCACGCGGGCCCAGTGCGGGTTGGTAGATGTCACATGTCTTCCAATTTTTGGTGCTAGAACACGCCGGTTTCCTCACTATGTATTCCTTCACCGTTTTGAGAGCAGTGGTGGTGAAATAATTTACACAAAGTAAATAGCGCCTGTTGGGGTTCGTACCTATGGCATACAACACTGGTCCTCAAAATAAAAATAATTAGTAATGCCATTTGAATATTGCGACAGATGAGTTTATGGGGGCCGGGCGATAAGATATCCCGTATCAATTCGGGACAACAGACTATCAAACGCTATTGTGTGTAAACGAACAAGCAATGAAGTAAAGACGGCAGTAAATAATTTATTTATGATGACCCTACAATATAATAATGTTTTTGTTTATATTATATAGGTAGATATTTGTATGAAGCATGTATGTTTGTTAGGAAATATAAAGAATTGTTCAAAACAGCTGAGGAAATAAGTTCTCGAAGTCGCCGTGATCTATACAGACTTGTACCTACTAGATGAGCTCCCTAGGTTAGCAAAATATTATAATAAAAGCTGTCTGGCTATGTGTGTTCGTGCTTTTGTTATTGTATTAAAATATCGACTAGCGGAGGTTGAAGCGAAGGCAACAGAACTTGACAAGCTTCATGAAACAGTGAGTTGCTTGCAGACTGACTTAGAGAGAACGAAGTTCGAACTCTCAAAATATGAACAGCGATCCCGACTAAACAATGTGGAAATTAAGGGAGTCCCTCTAAGAAAAGATGAAAATCTTTTTTCAATTATTGAAGCGATCGGCCAGAAGGTGAATTACAACTGCCCCAAATCACAGGTGAATTATATCTCAAGGGTGCCTATTTTTAATTCTAACGAAAAATTGATAATAGTGAGTTTTTTAAACCGGTATGTGAAAGAAGACTTTATCGCAGCTGCACGTGCCGTTAAGGACCTATGCACATCCCATATCGGGTTTCAGGGCACGACTCAGCGTGTATATGTCAATGATCACCTGAGCGTAGAGTATAAGAAGCTCTTAAGTAAGGTTAAGACCATGGCCAAGGATAAATATTATGAGTTCGTTTGGGTTAAGCATGGGAAAATCCATATATTAAAAAATGCTAATTGTAAAGTAGCTATTATACGTAAAGAATCCGATTTAAACAAGATTGTTTAAAATGCTTCCTGTTTTTACTAAGTTATTTTTTTACTTTATTTCATTGTTTTATAACATTTCAATCGCTTATAGTTTTTGTGATCCTAAGTATCTCAATATTTGTTTACAAAAGGTTTAGCACCTCAATCGCACTAATGAGCTCGACACCTCTCTTTTGTTTAGCTAAAGGAATCCTTTATGTTTCTTATCGCGCTGTTTACTTCAAAGCCCTAATGCTTTCCAATATGTTTGACTCGCTCTCGCTTGTACGCACCACGCATTACTGCTTGCTTTTTCGCTCAGCTGTTTACTATTTATTGTCATATGATTTATGTTCACGCGCAAACTTTTTTAAAGCTTACCTTCCTTGCATTTTTATATTTTTATACTTACATTATTGTTTAATTATTGCTGTTACTGTAATACTCGTACATCACACTGATTTATATTCAATTATTGACTTCATTTTCAATGGCTAATAAGTATAATAACAGTGATAACTTAAACATATATTATCAGAACGTTCGAGGTCTTAGAACTAAAACTCATTCTTTCTACCGTCAAATGTCACTTAATTCGTATGATATCATAGTACTTACTGAGACTTGGTTATTGGATGGCATTTTAAATTCTGAGTTTTTTGATGATCGGTACATTGTTTGGCGCCGCGACCGAGATTATGTTTTAACCGGGCAATCGCGTGGTGGGGGGATACTCATTGCTACTCGTAGGGAATTATCAGTTATTTGCCAACCTAATTTTCATTCTACAGCAGAGGACCTTTGGCTATCCATACACCTTAAAGATCCTATCACACGGAACAATATTACGTTGCATATTTGTGATATTTACTTATGCCAACAAAACTTGGGCCTTTCTTTTTCCTCACAACTCTCTAATTTTCTTGCTAAATTAAACCAAACAGTTATTAATAATATCTCTGATACCTTTCTCGTAATAGGTGACTTCAATATGAGCGGTATTAACTGGGTTCCATCTGACAACCTTTCACTTGTCCCATTGAATCCTAACAGTAATGATGAAGTTTTGTTTTGTGATGAATTGTGCACGCTTGATTTTGGACAGTATAACACGGTAACTAATAGGTATGGTAGAATCCTTGACCTCGTCCTTTCCAATGGAAAAGTTAATGTGGCCGAATGTTCTACCCCACTGGTGCCTATTGATGCCTATCACCCAGCGTTATTAATTAATTTGGACCTATCTGTAACACCTCTGCTTGAATGTGCGCCTCGTATTCAATTCTTGTTTGATAAAGGTGACTATCAATCTATCAAGCGAAGATATTTGCACGACTGACTGGGAAACTGAGTTTTCCGCGCGGTCAATTGATGATGCAGTTAACTTCTTTAATCGGTTTATTTTTGATTTACAAATAAAATATATCCCACAAAAACTGTTTCGGAATAAAAAGTATCCAACATGGTATAGTTCGTCACTTATTAAAACAATTAAAGAAAAATATAAATATTTAAAAAAATTCAAAACCTATGGTAATATATCGGACGAATTAACATTCAAGCTTCTTCGTGAAAGGGTGAAAACTATGGAATCTCATTGCTACCGTAACTATTTGGATCAAACAGAAAATTCCATCAAAAATAACCCAAAACACTTTTGGACTTTTGTAAAAAAACGTCATAATTCAAACGCAATCCCAAGCACCTTGAACTATAATAGTGATACCTTAAGGACGGGGGAATCTATTTGTCAGGCCTTTTCCGAATACTTCCATTCTACTTTTCTCTCTAATTCCAGTGTTAGTCATCCAATCCCTTCTTTTCTTTTTAACGATTCGTCGAACTTATCATCTGATATCTGCAATATCATTGTTGATATTGATGAAATAATTAACTTGCTTCGTAAGTTGGATACATGCAAATCGGCAGGTCCTGACAACATTCCATCCAAACTTCTTGTTGGGTGTGCACCTTCGATAGCGCAACCTATTTCAATTTTATTTAAAAAATCTTTGAATACCTGTGTTGTACCGCAAATATGGAAATCTGCGTTTATAACGCCTATACATAAAAAAGGTGTCAAAACAGACATAACGAATTACAGGCCGATATCTAAACTGTGTATTATAGCAAAGGTCTTTGAAAGAATAATATATAATCAGGTTCACACTGCTCTGAAAAATTCATTTAGCTTGTTCCAACACGGTTTCTTAAAAGGGAGGTCTACTGTCACGAACCTAATTCTCCTTAATGAATTTATAACTGATGCCATGTGCAACGGTAAGCAGGTTGATGTAGTTTATACAGACTATAGCAAAGCCTTTGATCGAATTGATCATAGCATTCTGTTATCCAAATTAAATGGCATGGGAATTCATGGCGATCTACTCAGATGGCTTTCCTCTTATCTTGTCAACAGGTCCCAAGCAGTAGTACTAAATAATTATATATCTAGCTGGGTCCCTGTTCCTAGTGGAGTCCCGCAGGGTTCATTGCTCGGTCCATTGCTATTTATAATATACATTAACGACATTGACTTTTGCTTGACTTCATCCAAACTTTTATGTTTTGCTGATGATATGAAAATTTATGCCACAATATCATCGCAAATGGACGTAACGGCACTCCAGAATGATCTGCGTCGCCTAGAGGACTACTGCCAAAGAAATAAGCTGGATCTTAATCCCGTTAAATGCTCGGTTGTAACGTATTCTCGGAAGCGCTCAGTCATTGCTACATCGTACACCCTAGGTGATCAAGTTCTACCTAGATCAAACTCCATCCGTGATCTGGGGGTTTATCACGATTCCAAGCTCAGTTTTGAATTACACGTTGATGCAATAGTCGCCAAGGCCTCAAAATCACTGGGTTTCATAATGCGGTTATCTAAGTGCTTTACTCAAGCCAAAACTTTAAAAATTCTATATTGTACTTTTGTTAGAAGCCACTTGGAATACGCGTCCGAGATATGGAACCCATGTTACCACAAATATATTGACCGAATTGAGAGCATCCAAAAAAGGTTCATACGGTATATGTGTTATCATCAAAAAGTACCGTATCAGTCGGAAAACTATTATAACCTATGTAAAAAATTTCATGTATTACCTTTACTCAACCGCCGTGAGATTTCGGACTGTGTGTGTTTGTTGAAAATCTTTAACAATTCTATAAACTGTTCCGATATTTTGTCAAAATTTTACTTCAATATTCCCATGAAGTGTAAGCGATACAATCCACCTTTGCGCGTGCCAGTTGCTCCAACCAACTATAGGCAGAATTCCTACATTGTGCGTGCAAGCAGAAATTTAAACAAGCTTTGTAAACAGTACGATATTGATCCGTTCCTAACTAGTGTATCGTCAGCCAGGAAGTGCTTAAGCGGTAACTTTTTCATGTAGTTCATTTTGTTATGATGGTTGTTATGCAGTGCGAGCAACATAGTAATTATGCTGTAGTTTATAAGTAGTAACTAGGTGTGAATGTCCTCAGAATTTACTTTTTCTTCTCTGTATTTTATAAGTGGAGACCTGTAATTGGCTTTCAGACTAATGTACTGTCCTTGATCTGTTTGTTTTAGCTGTAAGTCTCCCATGTTATTCAAATAAACAAATAAATAAAATAAATAAATAAATATTAAATTGTAGGTTATTCAAAATTAAACTATATAAATGGCTAAATGAAAATAATTTCTACAACTTTAAAGACTTTTTTGAAGATAAGATATGTTTGTAAATACAAATTTGTTTATTCGATAAGTTTGCATGTTTGAATTTTTAAGTAACCTATGTATACCATGTTTCACGCAAATAAATTATCTTATCTATAATGCGTAAAAATAAAAAAAATACTTACATTTCCAAGTTATTTTTGTAACAGGTATACACCAAGCAGATCAGGATAATAAACGATATCGTCAACGGTAACGCGACTAGTTTAAACCAAATACTCCTAACCACGTTTGTTTGTACTAGAGTATCGTCATCAGTCGAATTCGTTTCCATTTTCACAACAAAAAGTTAGTTCAAACACACACTCGAAATTATATAAACTAAATTTATTGGCAATTTATAAAATTGAAAAAGGACAGGGAGTCCTTTGCCCAGAAGTGGAACAATACAGATTAATTTATTATTTTGTTTTTAAATTTTGTTTTCAGGTTAGGACCTGGTATTTTTTTTAAATCAAACCAAGGTGAGATTTCAAGTTTGAGTAGGTTGGTTGGTTGGTAGGTTGGTTGATTATTAAATTATATTAAAAAAAACCGACAGATGTGAAAACTTGAACAATTACGTGTGTATTTTTCAATAGGCTTATAAACAAAATATGCGCGGTGTCGGTCACGGTAACAGTGTCGCGAGTTTAATGGTTTTTCCCATCTGAAAAACTTTTCACTTCAAAAAAACTTATCCCCGTTATTTAGTGTTTCAGTTATTTTAGGTTACCTACGCGCGTTAGTGCTAAACAAGCAAGACAAGGTTATTACAGTTGCCATTAGTTTGCGTAACAAACGGCTGTTATCTAGTCATTATCGGCGATTATCTGCGAGATTTTGATATGAACTAGCCATCAATGGCGGGTTCACTCGCTTTTCAGTGACATTGCAATTTGTTATATCTAATGCAGTAATGTGTGTTGTAAATGTCTGGATGACTCTGTAGTTTGTAAGCCTTCCCATAATTATTTTTCAATATATTAGTTATCAATCTGACTTTGTGATTTACCTATTTGTATAATAGGTGTCAATTTCCCAAAAGTCTGACAACCGGTTTTACCAAGGGCTAAGCATTTGAAAAGCGTGACACTACTCTTTTGCAATTGTTGGTCCTTTCGTCCGCATATTTGAGATAAAAAGGACCAAATTAAATATGACAATAATGTATAATTACCCAGTAACTGGATTATAAAGGTCACACAGGCATAAAAATATCATAGGACATGTAAAATATTTTCATTTCCTCGATGGTTCGATGTTTTGTTTTCATTTAGATGCATCCAATTAGACTGGAATCCGATCCCAAATATACGAGTAGCTGGGAATATGCTGGGGTGATTGATTGAAGTATGGACGAAAAATACATGTTGCGCCGACCCCAAATAAATTGGAACATGGGCAGGAGAATGGTGATTGGTATAGGCATCAAATAATTTTATACGAACAGTTTTTCATTGATGAATAGTTTAAAAGCATAAATCCCAGTGTAGGTACCAAAATTGAGTTAAAATGAAAAATAAGTAAAAGAGTCAAGTTTAAATTCTGTAGGACAGCGGGATTGTCCGAAAGGGTTACCGCTGACCCGGAACGTAAAGGGCTAAGGAAGGAACACGGGTGGGTGTTAGTCAGTAAGAGACTGACACTCCCTTCCGCTCCACCCAAAGCGGGAGGGGTCATTGGATGATTTCCCATCCCGAAAAATAGAGTTTCCTACAATTATAGACGAAATTAGGACATTACCAGCAAGCGTAGTATGGGACGCCCCCCCCGCTATATGGATTGACGATCATAAGAAGGTGGCTGGGACAGACTGGTTGAGGATAGGGTGTTGTGGCGCAGCCTGGGAGAGGCGTATGCCCAAACGTGGACTGCGATAAAATTAATCAATCAACTCAGCCTGAGTTGATTAGCGTTCATAATTATGAAAAGTTTTCGTACCTAACGTAATAATTAAAAATATATTTTTTAAATAATCCATTTACCAATACGAAGTTCCTTGTTTCCAATTATTCCACGGACTGAAAGACAAGTGGAGCGTCCCTTGTAATTCGTAAGAAGAAATAAATTTAGTAACTAAAGGAAATACAAACACCACTGTGATTTTAATGTTTATGAGACATTAGCTAATATGAAAACCATGTTACTAGTCGTTGTGATAATGTGAAGCAAATATTAGTTATCTCTGTATAATCGTGAGCGGGTTTTTGTTAAGTAATTAGGGGGTTTGCCCTTTTGATAATGAAAGCCTACTTAACTAGCATATTACGCGCATAACTAGCACAATACATAACTTAGCGGACTATAAACAATGACAGTCGCACAGTTCGATTTTCAAGGTTAAGCAACGCTTGCCGAGGTTGGTCCGTGGTTAGGTGACCATCCATAACATACCGACCGCCTCACCCCTGTCCCCACCTTAGCGGCCAACTAGTTCCGCGCGGACTAAAGCCATGAGCCTCTTTAGCCCCACGAGTGTAGTCATTATATGTATAAAAAAGTACAAAATTAAAGTTGTAAGATATGATTAGAATTAGACACACGAACAGTATAATCTGAAATATGAACATCTTCGTTCCACATCGTAGATATAAATAAACCCGGTTATTGATGAAACACAAAAACAAGGTATAGATTTAAATAAATCCGCTCAAAAAGCATTACGCTCAGATACTACTTGTATCAAAAGAGCCGGTTTCGAGAGGGGCTTACTGAAATTACTGATAAATAACCAGCGTGACTTTGTCACATGATACTACTTTACTTTATCTTAAGCGATCATTTCCTTCTTCTATGTATAGCGACAGAAGTCTGTTGGTCCTTCCGTACGCGTTATTTTTATAACTTTGACCTAACCTACTAAGCAAAAAAATTGGTAGGTATCAGGTTTTTACTGCATATTATTTTTTTTTCTATAATAATTGGTTATTTCCTTTTTTTAATGAATACCATACCTTCGGGGTAATTGCATAACACACATACCATAGCAATCGACCTCAATGCCTTACATTTTGACAACCTTATAGGTTCCGTCATAAGTTTGAAAAATTCAACTGCTTAAAAATAACGCATTGAACGTGGCTGATTGTCAAAATGCGATCGATTGCCAGTACTTTATGTGTTTGCACAATTAGATAACTTGTTTAACTGAGCCAGCGTCGCCTAAATCAGAGAAATGAAGTAAGGTGGAAAACAAACGAAGAACTGAAAAATCCAAGGCAAATCCAAGGAGCTGTAAGTTATAATGTGCTTTCGGCTTTCCCCTTCCGTACTAATGTCAACGTTATCTTGTAATACGAGGCAGTCAGTTAATCTGCCTGCCTTTTTCCCAACTATGTTGGGGTTGGGGTTGGCTTACAGTCTAACTGGATGCAACTGGATACCAGTATTTTACCTGGAGCAACTCCCTATCTGACCTTCTCAACCCAGTTACTGGGTAACACGATACCCTTTCGCAAGACTGGCTGTCAGACTTTCGGGCTTCTACAAAATACACATAACAGCCGGGAACAAAGGCGTAACGTGCATTCCGAGGCACGGGGAGGTCTCGGTAAGGCCATCAAAAGAGCCGGTTCCGAGAGGGGCTTACTGAAATTACTGATAAATAACCAGCGTGACTCTGTCACATGATTCTACTTTACTTTTATCTTGGAGATAATTATCTTCTTCTATTTATAGCGAAAGTAGTCAAAGTCAAAGTTTTTAATTTGTTCGTTGTTTATAATTTTGGTGGTCCTTCCGGACGCGTTATTTTTATAACTTGCAAAGAGTTATGGTCAGTATGGTCACCCTAGTAAGCAAAAAATTCAATTGCTGCTTTACTTCTTAGACCATAACTAGCAGCGCTCCGCGGTTTCACTTTCGATCCCGTGGGAATATCGGAACAAAAACTATTCTATGTGTTAATCCTGGTTATAAACTATCTGTGCGCTAAATTTCATCCAAATCCGTACAGTAGTATTTGTATGAAAGAGTAACAAACATCCATCCATCCATTCATCCTCACAAACTTTCGCGTTTATAATATTAGTAGGAGTAGGATAATTATGTCCTTTATTTATTTATATTTTTGAACGAATGCCTTATCTGTGGGGTAATTGCGTAACGCACATAAGATATCAGTCATACCAAGGGATATCGCGGTATCGTATTACCCGGCCACTGTGTTGTGGAGGTCAGATAGGCAGTCGCTTCGTAAAATACTCGTATTCAGCTCCATCCGGTTAGTCCGGAAGCTGACCCCAACCTAGTTGGGAAAAGGCTAGGCACTAGGCAGATGATGATGACAAAAACGAGCAATCGATCTTAATGCCTTTCATTTTGACATCCATTTCGTCATGACTTTGAAAAATTCGTCTGCTCAACAACGTAAATAGCGCAATGAACGTGGCTGAACTGTCAAAATGCGATCGATTGCCATTTTATGTGTGTTACCCAATTAGGTACATTGTTCAACTAAGATAGCGATACATAAGTTAGAGACATGAATTGTAAACAAACGGCGAACTGAAAAATACCAAGCAAATCCTAGTAGGTAACTAGGTATGAGTCATTATGCGCTTGCGCCTTACTTCTTCCTTACTTATGTCAACATTGTCAACGTCATCTTGTAATTTGAAAATCTTAAGGTTTTCTAAAATAACATACTGTACCTAGGTATCCTGCGTTCACGATTTAGTTTCCAAACATAAACAAGTAAGTAGACGTTTTCGGAAAAACAACTTTAAAATCCACACTTAAGGTTGGGTTTGCGCTACAACTTCAAAATGTTGAAAGCCTTTTTGAATAGTATTAATAATTTAGAAATCAACTTTCATAAACTTGATATTCGTATAAGTGGTAATAACATCAATTGGAAACAACAACTCCAATTCCGTTTATCTTGACTTTCAATCGGCGACTGCTTTCTGACGGCAAAGTAGAAGGCCGCCTAAACTATCAACGATCATGAAATGTAACATCAGAGTCCTCGATTATAATTGGGGAATTATTTTGAAGTATGTCCAATTGTACAGCAAAATTATTTTTGTTTCTGCTACAATTTGTAACCCGGGGCTACATAACCACTGCGATTGCCTCGTTAATACTCGCAAACGCTACTGCTAAGCTGGAGCCCTAGCCCTGAATAGATTCCCGGATCGGGCAAAGTGTTATTGAGTTTTTTCAAATGGAAGTTCTCAGTAGTAGCCGAGAGTCTGAATTTGTACCTAATTGATGGCAGTACCCGCATTGGTGCCGCGTGGTGGATTACGGTTGGCACCCTCTCCCCGAGAGGAGGCCTGTGTCCCAGCAGAGCGAATATTATAATTATGCTATGCTATGATGGCAACAGTCTCGCCTCATATTAAATGGGAATTAAATATAACTGGCAAAATGTAATAGTTAGTATAGGTACACCTCTGCCTAACCTTTCAGGGAATACAGGCGTGTTGGTATGTGACGTCATTCACTATGATTGTCTAAAGCACTTTAAAAGAGGCTTTAAAAATTATAAAATATACACAATAAATATCTTAAGGTAAGAAATCAATCTCTAATGTATTTTCTGCAAGATCACGAGAGAGAGCGTGTTTGCATTGCATACGAGTACGTATCTGTCAGTCAGGCACGAACAAATGGATTTGCATGTAGAAATGGTCCTGTAGAATTTTTCAATATGAAAGTAACTCAAGTTTCATACACATTTATTTATTCAATGTATGAGAAGAGAGCTTTGCCCTGCAGCAGGACGATAGGCTGGTATTATTGTCTGAAGAGGTCGGCACTGCAACAAGACCCGTTTGTTATGTAATTGTATGGTATTGTATGAACAAGGACAAAAGTGAACGTAGGGTCAAACTAAAATTAAATTCTAATATGATGCAGAGGTTTGACTTGGGTGGTGTTGCCAGCCAACCAAACCTTGAAAATAGACACTATTTCCATAGAATAGAAAATGGGTATTGACAGTCAGCTCAAATGGTTGACAGACTTTAGTTTTGTATTTTCGTTTTTGCCACCGAATTCCGTAACAACAGTTACTTTTCACTGCATAGTTTTTTTAAGAGTATTAATCTTTTTTTTTTCGGAAAAATATTTAATATTTCTTTTTCTTCTTGGCGTGTCGATAGCAATCTAAATGGACTCGGCTCAGAAATCGCTATTTTTCACATATTGACTGTGGTATTATATCCTACACAAATTCGTATACCACTACTTGCTATGCATATAACAGTGCCAGTAACTAACTATGACATCATCAACATACACAAAGTGAAAAAATACATCTAAAAAGCTAACTCAAAAACTACTCAAGCAAAGTTTAAAAAAAATATATGGGACCATTACGCAAGCTTTTTCTACTAAATGAAAAAAGGGGAAGACTAACCTACACTCACACTAAGCTCACGATCCGTAAGGTGTCCTGCCGGCCTGTTCTGTAAAAATCTCACCGTGAAAACTTAGGAGCTGTCATTCCACCTGATGCTATAGTCCGTGCGGAACTAGTTGGCCGCGCCTTAGGTATGTGAGCGGTGGGACGGAGGGGCGGGGGCGCAAAACTCACTACGTGCGTTGCAACCAGCCGCCTCACCCCTGTCCCCACCTCAGCGGCCAACTAGTTTCGCGCGGACTATGCTACTGACAACTCACTTCAAGCTCACTGCACTTCAATTTTCACGATAAGATTTTTACAGAATGGCACGTCTGATGCTTGGGATTGACACTATGGTCAGCTCACTTCACCTACGTTTTCACGGTGAGATTTTTATACGTTTAACTGTTTGATAATTGTGAATATTCGGTTACATCGAAAGGTTTGTTAAAGTATTAGGATTCCAATAGAATAGCAATGAGGGCCATCCAATTTGAGAGTTTAGAGAAAAATGATATTTAGTGACAAATTCTGGGAAATTTTCAAAAATACATGAAAATTGGATTTTCTCGAACCCATGAATTTTCGCCTATGCATTATGGGGTGCTTAATTGTTGCAAATCGGTCACACTATCGCGTCCTGAAAGGAAAAGTCAAATTACAAGTCAACTTGAATAGATCGGCTATTCAAAATCTTGTTTTTCATCCTCAAGGTAAAACTTATTGACATGGATAAAAGGACCAGCCCAACAAAATATTATCTCAGAAATTTTGACATCTCAGCTGCACGGACAGTTTTAAGCCAAGCAGCTTTGGCCTATGTAACTTCACGTTGCCAAATCCCTCGCCTACGCTCATGTATTGCATCCCTTTTACTTTTATAACACGTTGAATTGGATATTTTAATTTGTCACACTTATTCAATTTCATCCTGTATTTACTATTTTCAAAAACACTAGATATTTTTAGCTGCCGCAAATAGAGGCAAACCTCTTGAAGTTATTAATATTCAGCTGACAGATTTCAAATGATTTACACACACACCTATGATAACTACGTGATAACTACATGATAACTATTAGTCATGTGTCCCGTGACTTGCCGTGACATGAAGTTGACAAATGTTACTGAAGTCTATTTATATGACCAGATCGATAAAGATAAAATACTCGATTTTTTATCGAAGCATGCTTTTGGTCCTCATGAATGATCTTGTCGAGTGGCTGTAGTGAAATACGATGAGAATTAATCTTTGACAGAGCATCAAACTGAACAACTTTTTTCGTGGGACCAACATCGTAATCGCGAAATGTTATCAAAATTGGTCCAGCCGTTTGAGCGCTCATATAAACACACACACACACACAAAGCTCAAAAATGATTCATATTTATATATTACATTGTCATATAATTATGACTCATAGATTCTATGATCATAGATAAATATGACAATGTAGTAAACCCTACAATCTGTCGTCCATATTGACGCTACGGTCATAACATTGATGTAATTATTACATAGAACATTAAAATATCAATACTAGACCTATAATGTTTTATATGTGAAGGTAAACTATAAATCGTCAACATCCTTAATAAAACACTATCAAACATAATCATCTTGGAGGCAGTTTGTGGTGATTATACTGGTACGGAACCAGAGCGGGGCAAGTAACACACTAACAGTACGAATATCTTTCATTTTGACAGTTCCACAACATTCATTGCGTTCTTTACGTTGTTTTTGTTTTTCGAACATATGAAGCCCATTGCTTCATTAACAATATTCTTCAAAATGATTCAGATTGTTTTTGATAGTGTGTAACGCAATTAAAGTGCTGGCACATTTTTAGGCCAAAGAATAAGCATTGCCATGCAGTTTGGGAATGCTGCCAGCCTTTTGAGCACTTCTCCCATTGACAGTGATACGGATGAATTTGTTGGTGCCCGATGAGCGCTCTTCCCATCGAGTAGATATCGGACAATTGATAAATTTTTCGTGATTTTCATGATGTTGTTGGTCCCATGAAGAACGTTATTCAGTTTAATGGTCTGTGTATCACCACACCCTTAATTATGACCACACCTTTCTGATACACGTTGCATAGTATTATATTTTACTGTTATCTTGTGTATTGTACCTATGATGACCATAATTGAAATGAAGGTAAAATAAATAAACGGAAAACAAAGTGAGGAATTATTTTGAGCCATTCAAATTAAGTAATCATAAATCTAGCCTAGGTAATAATTTATCCATACTAATATTATAAAAAAATAATTGCCGTTTTGTTTTGTCATATTTAGATACTCGTAGGTATCGATACCCATCGCGTCTGAGTCTCGCTAGCTAATTTAATTTGACCCTCTATATTTTGTTTTTGCTTCAGTTAAAATTCGCCTGAATTTAATATTCGTCTTAAAGATTGTCTATCTACATAGAATATTCTCCTCCTTATGACCTTTGCAGTCATTTACAAAAATTAAGAAGAAATCTTCGAAGAAGAAGCGAGCAGTGGTGGCCCAGCGGTAGGGTGAATATCCCAGCAGCAAATTTTACGCGTCCACGTTGAGAATCGAGGTGTTAAATGATAGGATGTTTCTTATTTTTTTTTATAGTAAGCTACGTAACTTGTTTCAATTAGGGCCACATTTTTTTTTTTATAACTGTGTATTTAAATAAATAGGGAAAAAATAAATCGCCTTAAAATTCAAGTTAGGTGGCTTGTCCCAGCTCCATTTTTTGATATAATTGCATTCACCAAAGCAACAATTTGCTGTACAATAAAAAATAAATAAATTCGTTAGTATATGCTTAAGACACATTATCTAAAAACAATTAAACCATATTAGAAAATCTAATTTAAAAGCACAGGGTAGTCGATCAAAGTTTGTCCAAGTAAAAATCAAAATTTTGGTGGCACTTTTTCAACATACTATAAAATGAAGCTTCGTGTTCGTGCGTGTGCGATCAATCACATTTTATTATTTCACATCTCTCAGTTGTGCACTTGCGCGTAACAGGTGTGTGATTAGTGCTATGATTTTCCGCCAAAAACGTAAGTATCATCTTGGGTGGCACGGGGGACAAAAATTGTTCAATTTTTGGTGGATCGATTTGCTGTTAATTTTAAAGTGTTTTAATAGTAAGCTACACATTATAGATAGTGATTTGGGTTACGCATAAATCAGTGATATTAATTTAATTGTAACTAAAAACCCCTATTTTTAGAGATTTTTTTTATATCTGGTTTCAATTTTGGTGGCTCAATTTTGGTGGTTTTGGTGGCGTTTTCACGCCACCGGTCCTTATTTTTCACGTAAACTGAAGAAAAAATTTCGCGACCAAAATTGAAAAAATATTCAGTTTGTTGATATTGACCCTTAACATTGTGTAAGACATCTGAAATCATTAAATGTTCAATACAAATTTTGTTTGTTATTTTTGTATTAAGATAGGTACAAATTTCGCCACCAAAATTGAAAAAATATTCAGTTTGTTGATATTGACCCGGTAACGGCCGCGACTTAGAAGTTGTAGGTAGTAGGTTCGAACCCAAGCAGGTGCTTTACTTTGTGATTTATCACCACAGCTCTCAAATCGGTCAAAGGAAACATCGCGAGGAGACCGGCATGACGTCCTAGAAACAAAAATTTCAGGACATGTGACATCTACCAACCCGCCGCGCGGCTTAGAATTTGTGCTCTAGTGTCTTTACCCAGGAAAAAAACGGAGGAATACGTTTG
Source organism: Luperina nickerlii (assembly GCA_963855955.1). Lineage (NCBI taxonomy): Eukaryota > Metazoa > Arthropoda > Insecta > Lepidoptera > Noctuidae > Luperina > Luperina nickerlii. Next base: position 598,518 of record OY979686.1, on the reverse strand, counting down.
TTTGGAATGAACGCCTGACCACGTTTCCTCTTAAGGGGCTTACAAGACCTAAACGCAAAAAACACAAGTTTTTGAAACAATAAAAGTATATGATGGACTACAGTAAACAAAATCAGATAAATATTATGATATTCTTCAGGATATATGCTAGGTAGATAGTGTGTTGAAAACATAATACAACAAATTTGATACGATAGAAAAAAATCATGAATATACCTCTAAAAACTTTCTTTTTACAATAAAAGACATACTAATATGACATACAATCATCATGATTTTCGTCTGATTATTCTACAAGCAACATACTAAAGCACTAGTATTTTAATTTTTTAGTCCAAACAATAGATTTTTTGTAAATAGATGTAATTGCTTCATATCTTGCAATAAATTACCAGCGGTGTGTTATCGCGCTTCTCTTTCTTTTCTATGCATTCCGACAAAGACAGCGCTTTAGGTCATGTAGTCGCCTTAAAGTAATAATTTGATGTTAGAACTAGCTTCTGCCCGGCGAGGGAAAAGGTTATCGCAATTTGACAGCCAATTTGCTCGCCGAAGGCTGTCGCTCTGCTGTCAAAAACGATGCATAATACGAAATAGTCGCAATCACCTCGCGATCACAGTAGGAACCTGCACTTTTTAGTTAACTGATTGTTCCATAGAGGCAGCACTATCGATAGTTTGCTATGCTGTGGCTATTGCTGTTACATAATACCGATTAGAGAAATTTGCACGATAATTGGGCAAATTTCGCAATTGCTAGGCTTTTGCAAGATAGGTAATAAGCCTGCGGGACTTCGTCCGCGTGAAATTTCTTGTTCGCCCGACCTCAGTCGCATCGCATCACCTGCCCGCGCTATCACTTCGCTTTCGCTTAGCGTTCTTTCTGACTTTTATTCTTTTCGCTCGGCTCCTAAGAGATATAGCGTGATGTGAAATAGCCTATAGCATTCATCAAGAATTGGGCTATCAAAATGTAACCATTTTTCAAATCCGAGTGGTACTTCCAGAGATTACCCCCTACAACCTCTCAAACTTTACCGCTTTATAATATTAGTACCTATAGATAATATGTAGACTCTTAAGTAGAGCCGAAGATAACAAACGCATAAATTATATTGTCGTACTCCAGATGTAGGTCAATGTCTGATAACAGAACAATAGCAGGAGATTAGCAAGTCTAGAAAATATTCAATAATAATGTGAAGCATTTGTGCTTATCTTAATACCGTCCACCGATGGACTTCAGATGGCCGTCGGCGGCCAAGTTGACCGATATGGAGATGATATATTGATGACGACAATTGAGATTTTTGTGTTCATGGGCCTGGTCTGCAAGGAGTCGATGATTTCTATGATGCATAATCAGCCTATAATGTTCCCACAGCTGGGATACAGGCGTCCTCTCTATGAGAGGGCGCCTATAATCCACCACACGGGCTCAGTACGGGCTGGTGAATATCACGTGTCTTCGAATTATTGGTTCTAGGACGTGCCGGCTTCCTCGCGATGTTTTCTTTCACCATATTGAGGGCAGTGATTATGATTTAATTTACACAGAATAAAGCGCCTGTCTGTGTTCGAACCAACAACCATACTCTGACCACCACTCCGCTTAACGCTGTTCACCAATTCAAAACCAGAAATTCAAAATCATTCTAAAAAATTAATTGATTATCGATTCGGAACATACGCGTATCGAATGGTTGTCAATAGCTATGCTGGATTCTATGTAGCTCTATGAAAACGCTTCCGTTGCAGCAATGTCGTCTGGTCTGCGGATGCCCTGAGACTCATCTTAGATTAAATCTTTTAGTTGAGGAAGTGCCTGGTTTACGGTTTAAGGGGACACCAAAGGAAAGGCCGTTCTGAGGATTTCATTAATATGTTTAGTATGCTTTTATTTATAAATTGGAAGGTGTGTTTTACTAATATTAAATGAGACGTGTGATGATAAGGATAAAAGACTAGCACAGTCACTATGAGAAAGTAAGAATTTCTGTTAAGTGGTAAGGGTCCTTCGGTCCGCGATGCGTTATTGGTTTGCAGTTTGATTGTGCGTATACATATTGTGTTATGTATCAATCCCATTAAATACTGGACTAAAACTTTATCTACTTTGACATTACTTGAATTATGTACTGTTAAATAACTATTATAATAATAATTCCAGCCTATTATTGACCCTCTGTTGGGCAAAGGCCTCTTCTCATACAGAGAAGGCACGAGCATTGATCACCACACTTGCTCAAGACGGGTTGGTGATTCGTTCGGTTCTCGTCTAAGTCAGGTTCCCTCACGATGTTTCCTTCAATTTCTTCTATCATATCCTTAGAGATCAGACCCCTCAATATAAACCTAAACGAACCGGTTTATGTGATCTCTAATGTGTGTCGAGATAGCATTGAAGATAACTTTAACGCTTAACTCGCATAACCAGTTTGGATATCAACGAGATATATTTAGACTTTTTTCTATATTAAGACTGGACGACTAAAGGACCCAGTCCTTGATATTGAAACTACATTAAAAAAAGAAGAACATGTTTGAATTGTTTTGAGAAAATTTTAGATTAAAGTATAATCATTCATCATCATCATTTCAGCCGAAAGACAGCCACTGCTGGCCATAGGACAGCCAGTGCTGGCCATAGGACCCCAAGCACCTCCACTTCGACTGGTTCTGTGCTTCCCGAATCCAGCCCATAAAAGTCGGCGTTCCATCATAGACCTCATCCATCGCTTTCCAACAGGCGTGATCGAGGTCAAGAGCAGGCCCATTCAGCAATAAAAAAAACCGGCCAAGTGCGAGTCGGACTCGCGCACCGAGGCTTCCGTACAAACCTGCAAGGTTTACAAAGTTCGTTCATTACGACAATCGAGTCATAACTATGGTATTTTTATTGCATATGAATTTCAACTTGATAGCTCTACGCGTTCATGAGGAAAAAAGTAATAAGTTTATATTTATTAAAAAATAAATATATATTTTGTAATGTAACTAAAAATTTAAGGTTTTCGGAATTTTTCCTTTATGTGTGCTATAAAACGTTGCTTCACGCCAAATTTCAAGATTCTAGGTCGACTGGAAGTACCCTTTAGGTTTTGATTCCCTTGCGAGTACTTGCGAGTTTCAAAATATGCAGCTTAAATTGCTGTTTCTTTTGATTGCGTTGACATAGAAGTTTGATTTTTTCACAGCTTCAAGGGACAGTAGACCTGAGTAATTGATATAAATTTCAGCTTCATACCTCCACGCGTTCCTGAGAAAAAGGGTCTTGACAGACGGACGGACGGACGGACAGACGGACAACAAAGTGATCCTATAAGGGTTCCGTTTTTTCCTTTTGAGGTACGGAACCCTAAAAATTATAAAAAAATCCATTTATGTTATCCACAACTATTTTATAACATTACCTACATCATGATAATAAGATCAGTTTGTGGTTTTCTATAAATATAACGATATATCTGGCCGTTGGTTGGTGGTAGGAACTAGGTAAGAAACAGTTCAAGTTTAACTTATCAGAAGACTGTTAACATTGTTTGAAACTTTATTACTCACTGAAAAGATTAAGCATGGTTTACGACGGAAATAAATATTAAACTTCTACCATAGAATACGGGATGGTACAAAGACCCATCACATAGATATTTGCGCATTCAGTACATCAAAGTAAGTAACAATGAACAAAAATAATTACTTGCAAATCACTTTTATATTTGGTGTGACAAATTGCGCACCGCTAGCAATACATTGTGCTATTGTGCGCTTTTATAAATTCGAATGTGACCGTAGACGTCCACGTCCACGTCACGGCATCAAAATAGCACAGGGAAGTAAAATGTGTGGAAATATATATATATATATATTTTTTTTTATTTTTATTTGAAATGGGTTTGCTCTTCACTCAAGTCTAGGTCAGAGATGGCAGAGACAAAGTCTACGATGGAGTGAGCTCACCCAGAAGAAGCCTGTTCACTCTTACTTTGAAGAGATTCGGAGATATGGAGACGCTTTTCAATTTCCGTCCACGATAACGATGTAACGTTCATGTATTTCCATTTTACGGACATGTGCGCACTATGGGTGTATACGACGGTCCAGAAAATTTGGGGGTAAGACTTGGTTTTTTGAAAAATGTTAGAAAAACGTTGGAACTTTGACCTACAATATCTCCGTAACCAGAAGGTTCCCATGTATGGTTCATTATGAAAAAGTACTCACAATTACTGGGATTACAGGTGACTCTCGGCTTCGTTAGGCTCGAGTGTGTGTGAAAGTGGTTTTTAAAACTCCTTGCAAAAACCTGGTACGGCCTATTAGTAACCAAACTTAGTGATTAATTACTTACTTCCCTGCAGCTGGCTCAACTGAACTAGACGATAATTAATATGAAATAATTATCTTTCTTGGCAAATTCGATGATAAAGCGAGGTCTTTGACATTGTAGCTTCATACATAATGCTTTACAACGCTTCAGGTAAGTAAATAATGTGTATTTATTTATTTAGTTTGCATTTCATAGTTTGGTCATGTTAGGAAGATGAATGAAAGGCGATTTAACAAAACACATTTACAAGGCAGATGTGAGTGGAATCGCTGGGAGGGGTCGCCCTTGAAGGACGTTGTAACCTTATTGGTGATGTTCTTCAGAAATGTCTGGTGCGCAGTACTCACAACCGGCGTGAGTGTATAATTAGATGTATGAACGTAAACAAAGCAAAAGGAGTATGAAAGTATCTCTACCTGCGTCTGTGTTTCCGAGCGCATACAACCCGAATCTCTTCAAAGTAAGAATAAACCAGGCTTCTTCTGGGTGAGCTCACTCCATCGTCGACTTTGTCTCTGTCACGTCTGACCTAGACTAGAGGCGAGAGCAAACCCGTTTCTGATTAAAAAAAAAAATAACATGTGACGTTATGTACATTCGGTCTACTAAAAAAAATTTAATATATGTGCCATTCATTTTTTTTTATCGATTGACAATTAAAAATACAGTCGAATTGAGAACCTCCTCCTTTTTGAAACCGATTAATTATGTCCCATCCCATGACAATTCCACTAAGCCACCACTGAAAAGTCATAGGTACAATTTATCTTTCTTTTTTATTCTTTCTTTATAGGAAAGCAAACGACCCAATTTTGTTTACTTAATTTTTACCAGTAATTTTGGTTTAATTACTGAACCGATTTTGATAAAATTTCTGTGATACTAATCTGAAAGTATAATCTGTCAAACTAAAAAAGAATTTTGCAAATCGGCATATATTTAACGGAGTTCTGAGGTAAAACACATAAAACATCCAAATTGAGGACCTCCTCCGTTTTTGGAGTCGGTTAAAAAGAGAAAAAAGTTTCTTCCTTTTCAATGGAGGAGTGGTACATGCGGCTACACATCAAACTATACATTTCCAGGTTTAACTGACCTCGCAAGCAAATTTCTGGTTGTTGTACAACCAGAAATTTGCTTATACTCCCTAAGCACATTATTGATACTCGACATGCACGTGAACGAAGTGGCGGGCACATCTAGTTTAATAATATTAAGTTGATTTACCTGCATATACAATTTTTACTAGAGATACATGACCCTGCATACGAATAACTTGACAAGTATAAGATAAAGATAGAATAGAGCCATGATCTTCGTTCCGGTGTCTTCAATGTTTAATATTCTACCGACGTTGGATGACGCAAAAGACGAAAAGAATTTAATAGACGTTCACCAATGCAAAATGCACGAATCTAATGTCACTAGATACTATCATTAGTCACTAGGCATACATGTTAGCGGCCACCAGCTAACAAACCTCCGCTTTGCAGATGACATAGTGTTATTCTCCACATCACCTTCAGAACTTGAGGAAATGCTCTAAGATCTGAGCACGGCAAGCCTTGAGGTTGGATTTTCAATGAACAGATCCAAGACATAGGTCATGACCAACAGCACGAAACGTAGAGTCGAGGTAGACGCACATGGGTTCCAATACGTCGATGAGTACACATACTTGGGCCAGATAGTGTCTTTCAAAAACACAAGATAAGGAAGTCGAAAGACGAGTCCAAAATACTTGGAAGACCTACTGGGCCCTTAAAGAACACATGAAAGGTAGTCTTACTTTAACATTAAAAAGGAATCTCATTGACGTGTGAATCCTGCCCGTCCTGACCTACGGTGCACAAAGTTGGTCACTTACTGAACAACAGAAATCCAAATTCGAGATTTGCCAACGGGCAATGGAGCGCACCATGTTAGGTGTTTAGCGTACAGATCGAGTTAGAAACACCACGCTGCGCTCTATAACTCAAGTAGTGGATGTAGGAGAAAAAACAGCCAGGCTGAAGTGGGAGTGGGCCGGACACGTCTCACGAATGCACCTGGAGAGATGGGCAAAGATCGTCACTTACTGGACACCTGAGGTAGGACATCGCCGTCGAGGTAGACCAAGGCGAAGTTGACGAGACGATCTAATATAATTTGCAGGGCCAACCTGGCCAGAGATCGCACAAGACAGGGAGGTTTGGAAGAAAAAAGGGGAGGCCTTTGCCCAGCAGTGGGACACGGACACATAATACGGCAAAAGAAACATGATTGACTGCTTTGTTGGTGTTTTTTTTTGGTTCGGTTCCCAGGTCGGGCTAAATGTTATTGGATTTTCCCATCAGAAACTTCTCAGAAATAGCCCAGTCTGGATTGTGCCTGGCTGATGATATAGGCTCGACTCCTATTACATGGGACTTAAATATAATCTGGTATGAAACATTATTCTTCAGGAAACGAAAGAAAACTGACTGATACAGAAGAACAAATAATGTTTATAAAAGTAAAACTGTAATTTCTAACTTATAAAAAATAGCTTTGGGAAAACATCTCGAACTCTAAACAAGTTTGCCAGACAGATAGATGATAAGGATGATACTAGTAGGTACAGGTACTGATTGAAAAGAGAAAGGCTAAGATAAATGTTATGTTTATAATATTGCAATGCATAAATTAAATGAATTGACAGCAACAAGACGCAGGACTTTCTCAAGAGGAAACAAGGCTTCAAATAGTCTTCGTACGGTTTTGATTTAAGAAGACGATCATACTCTATACGGATGATTCTCAAAACCCTCAATGCCATTTTATTATTTTTTATTCTCCATTTTTTATTTTGTTCACACATCTGTTTGAAAGTCATTGATCACTACTGAGACTCGCAATATTTGTAAATCCTTGGCCATTTTTTTAAACACACAGTAAAGATAAAAACGACATTAAGGTGAGCAAATACAAAACGCAGTCTTATCTCTTAGACAGATTGCACCGGAAAGCGTTTCAACAGATGAGATCTACAGATTAGATTACTATTAATAGTACCTATTATTATGTTGGTGCTTATCCGAATACCTCAATTATGTAAACACTTTTTTACAAAAATAAACAATTGATTTCCAAAAACAAAACACTACAAAGTGAAAAATAACTTTAATTTCGGAAGTCGGTGTCGTTGGTTCTGTATTTTCGTTTTTGACATTGACTTTCGAAATTAAAGTTATTTTTCCGTTTGTAGTGTTTTTTTTTGGAAGTCGGTTGTGTTTTTTTTTTGTAAAAAAGTTTTTATTTTTCACATTTTAGTTGTACCTACCCCGAACAAATTCACATAAAGTGTTATATGAATTTTTTTGGGGTAGGTAAGTAGGGACTTGTTATGTGAATATCAGTGACAGGAAGCTATTGAACACATCTGCCTACCCCTTTAAAGGGTACAGGCGTGATGTTATGTTGTGTGATTGCGTAAACAATACATACATCATATGCTATAGCAGCAATCGCGGTTGATTTGCTGGCATTTATTGAAAAGTTCAGTTGTCTCTCTCCGAAACTCATCATCAGATCTTTACGAAATTTTAATGGGACCGTTTCGGAATAAATAAATGTCTTTCGAACAAAAAATACGAAAACAAAAAAAAATTCAAATCCGTCTATATATGAGGGATCGGGTAGCAGCTGGATGAGGGTCGTCGACAATCGAGATGAATGACATGCGATTGGAGAACCTTATATCCAGGAGTGTACTGCTGTAGGCTGATGTGAGGACGACCCTGAGCATTAACCCACCTGTCAGAAGTTTTCTGTGATAGCTCGTGGCGATACGAAAGAAGAAGAATACTTTTAATCACCATAAATATAGGAAAAATACTATACAAGTGGTTGGGAGGTAGTAATTTCTGAGATAGCCATCATCATAGTATAGTAAATAAAAGATTAGTGTTAGAACCTTCCTGTGTCCTCAATGCCGAATGTTTGGCGGGTCTTTCAGTTTTAGCGTTGTGTAATTAGCCGAGTCTTGAGTCAATATTAACGTTCTCTTAATTCTAATCTATGCGGTTATGATGACGTTATTTTTATGAGGTTTTATAGCTGTTATGTATAGAGTTTTATTGTAATTCGCTTTGGTGTTTTTTCCGCATATGGATCAGATATAAAGTACCTACGTCACTGTTACATTTGCTTGACGCTGATGTTTACTTTAGACGTCGCTGTCACGGTTTTCTCTTCCTGTGTCAGTATGAGCTATACAAGAATATTTCAGGCAATGGTAATAGCATAAGCCATACAGTGAGAGTGATTGATTTGATTACATAAGAGCCTACTTCAGCCCTAGCGTTGTTACCCTTGGACCATTGACTAGAATAGATAATACTTATATTTCCAATGGCTAGAAACGACGTGACTTGACTATCAAGATGACGATTAATATTGAAGTAAGGAAGAAAAAGATGACAACTAATAGTGAAGTAAGGAAGAAAAAGATGACAACTAATAGTGAAGTAAGGAAGAAAAAGATGACAACTAATAGTGAAGTAAGGAAGAAAAAGATGACAACTAATAGTGAAGTAAGGAAGAAAAAGATGACAACTAATAGTGAAGTAAGGAAGAAAAAGACATGTTACGCTGACATTAAATAACTTGGGATAAAAGCAGGAGATTGATGATGATGGTGATACTTACATTGTCAAGAGCGTAGCTTTTAAATCGAAGCGAAGAAGGGATTAAAGTCACAGTGATCAGGTTGTACAAGGTTATCTAGGCGTAGACCTAAGGTAAAACAAAAATCCTAGACATTATTTAACACATAACATCACGCCTGTAATCCCCGAACGGTGAGGCAGAAATGTACCTAATTGTCAAAGACTATTACTCGGGTATTCTCTTTGCTATTAGTACACCCACAATTCGCCAGTTATGTTTAAGTCCCATGTAATAGGAGATGAGCCGATAGCTATAGAACCGAGCACGAATCCATATTCCGGGCTGTTACTGAGAAATCATTTTCGACCTGCAAACCACAAACTACTAAAGATCTCTCTTAATTTCAACAACAAAATGTACGGTTGCGCGGTTGCGCAACAGTCATTGCCACACGCTGAGCTCACTTATCTTACAAGTTTGCGCAAGCGTTGCACGATCTGCGGCAAATATTGTTGAAACGAACTCAACTATGTTTTGCTAGAATATGAAATACGCACTTTGTGCATTAGAGCTAGAAGTAGTCGTGACGACGCGACTCTTTGCTCGAATAAGTAGGGACCTTGCTAAAGCGTGCGGAGCGAAGGACCATTTATTGTCGGAGTGTTGATTGTCTCAGGACGAAAAAACAATAGAAGACTACACAAATTATTTAAAGTTAATGTCACAAAGTTTAGTTTTTTTATTTAAAGTTAATGTTTTTTTGTTGTAATGACGATGCCGAAGACAGCAGTAACGATCTAAACAGATGTTCGGGGAACAGTTATGAATTATTCAATTATTAATTACTACAAGTACCTACATACCCAAGGACTATAATTCTCTTTGTATCTACCACTATGAATGAAATAAGAATATTAATGAGCTTTTGTAGTGCAGTACTATTTATAAAACCACTTATTTAAGACTAGCCTTTTCCCAACTATTTTGGGGTCGGCTTGCAGTCTAATCAGATGCAGCTGAATTTTATATGGAGGGGCTGCCTATTTGACCTCCTCAACGCAGTTACTGAGTAGCACGATACTCTTGGTAAGACTAGTTGTCACACTTTTGGACTTTAGACGACCCGTAACGATTGTCAAAGATCCGCAAATGACAGCCGGGACCAACGGCTTAACATGCTTTCCTAGGCACTGAGAGGTCTTGGTATGTATAGATGGTCACCCATCCATAGACCAACCGTGGCAGTTGTAGCTTAACCTGATCGATCGACCCGTGCTTCTGTCATTCCTTAGCCACAAGCCCCTTATTTAACTGTCAAAGAAATTGGTACTTCCGATATCATCATACTCGTAGCTCACAAAGTACCAGATGACCAAAAATATAAAGAAGCTATTCATATAATTAAACCAGTTACCATCAACCGGACACAAATAAGGTGTAATAGGAATGCTAATTTCTATTTGTTTTCATAATAATATGTCCTATGAATGGAATTTATTTATATTATGTAAATATTATTATAGAAGATTTTGATTTTTATCGTATTTTGATTGCATGAGATTTTAATTTTATTTATGATTTTAATTTAGAATTTGTTTAAAACATAATAATTATGTTCTGTGAGTACAAGAACTCATTATGAATCGACATATAAGTAATCGTGATGACGCTTACCTGTAAGAAATTAGTACACTAGTATATATATCTATGGCATGTATCTCATATCTTTGTATCAGTGTGTTCAAATGTTGGTGAGCCAAATAAATAAAATAACATATAGTGGTAGCGGCCGTGACTTACGAGTTGATCTAGGTCGTAGGTTCAAACCCAGGCAGGCGCTTTACTTTGCGTAAATTATTTCATCACCACTGCTCTCAAAACGGTGAAGGAAGGCATCGTGAAACCGGCATGTCTTTTATTTATTTGTTTTTCAGGATGGGGAATCATCAAATGACCCCTCCCGCTCTGGGTGGAGCGGAAGGGAGTGTCAGACTCATACTGACTAAAACCCACCCGTGATCCGTTTCTTAGCCCTTTATGTTCCGGGCCAGCGGTAACCCTTTCGGACAATCCCGCTGACCCGGCAGGCTTCGGCCCTGACGGGCCCCTTCGGTTGATACTGACATCTCTTTGAGGCTCGCATGGAACACGTACGCGCCGTCCGGCACGGGCCTGGTCTTACAACCAAAAATTTAAAGACGTGACATCTACCAACCCGCACTGGGCCCGTATAGTGGATTATGTTATGTTGTTAGTTTCTTTATTTATGTCTGTAATTTATATGGTGTTCATAATAAAGAGTATTCTATTTAATTATGGCCCACTCCCCCTCATTGAGAGGAGGCCTGTGTCCCAGCAGTGGGAACATTATAGGCTGAATATGATATAGGTGGGTTGCCAACTTTCGAAAGGACCAATCCGGGAAAATTTAAAAAGGGCGGGGGAAGTTGAAGGAAAATCTCAATTGTTTATTAGTTTTTATACCTATTTACTATGCTTTCGAGCAGCATCTAATATGTGACGATTGTTTAACACAAAATCATAAAAGTTTTACATGAAAAATCGAAGGTTTGTTAGTATTTGTAACTCTGCTATTACTAAAGAAATATTCATTCGGTTTCGTTCCTTGCTCTATACTTGTTCCATCACGCTGAATACGCGCTCTCAAGAAGCATTAAAGACAGGAATGGAAACAACAAACGTGACGAGTAGCGACGTGCGAGCGACGGATGCATATAATTTTAGAAAATCCGGAGAAATTATTGCACCCCGGGAGGTTGGGAGGTTTACCATTATTACCGGAGTCTCCCGGGCAATCCGGGAGGGTTGGGAACGCTAGTTATAGGTTATGCAAATATTGTGAACAGCGCGGTGATTGCGTGACACACTGTCAGTAGCAATGGGTTTCATTCTGACAGTTCAACTACATTCATTGCGTTATTTACGTTGTTGGGCACACATTTTTCGAACATAATGAAGAGCAATGGATTAGCAATATCCTTCAAAACAGCTTCAAAATTATTCAGATTGAGATTGATAGTGTGTTACGCAATTAGGGTTCAGCTTTGTAAGAAATTTCTGGAACAGTTTTAAATGAGAGCTCATGTTTAGTTTGTCAGACTGATGTTTGTAATTAATTAGACAGGAGAATAAAAAAAAACCAGTACCTATGCGCTTGTTTACACTTACGTAATAGTCTTCAAAGTTCAAGCTTCCTTATTGATATAACAAGGTCTTCTGTGAAACTAAACATGTAACATAACATCACGCCTGTAATCCCCGAAGGCTCAGGTAGAGATGTACCTACAGTACATCCATATTTCGTCAGTTATGTTTAAGGGGCTTCCATGACCTAAAGCGCGGTCACTGTCGGACTGCATAGAAAAGAAAGAGAAGCGCAATGACACAACGCTGGTAATTTATTGCAAAATTTGAAGCAATTATTTAATTACATAAAATCTATTGTTTGGACGGAAAAAATTAAAACACCAGTATTTTAGTATGTTGCTTGTAGAATAAATCTGACAAAAAATCGGAATGATTGTAAGTATATTAGTATGGTTTTTATTGTAAACAGAAAGTTTTTAGAGGTACTTATCTTCATGATTTTTTTCTATCGAATCAAATTAGTTGTATGTATTATGTTTTCATCACACTATCTACCGAGCATATATCCTGAAGAATATCATATATTTTTCTGATTTTGTTTACTTTAGTCGATCATATTATATAGGTACTTTTATTGTTTCTTAAACTTCCGTTTTTTGTGTTTAGGTCCTGTAAGCCCCTTAAGCCCCATGTAATAAGGGCCGAGCCTATTCCCATCACTCGGGCACAAAGCCAAGCTTCTGGCTGATACTGAGACATTCCATATTATGGAAATACCCAACACTTTGTACGCAATATACCAACGAGGCAGTCCTAAAACTAAACACTTCAGCAAAATTATCGCATTGTTTCAACAACAATTAAATCTTTTTTGTTTGACTTTTAAACGAAATCGATGAGGATTATGTATGTGTATATTTTTACCAAGTAAGTACCTACCTATAAATTCAAAAGTAATGATGTAACTAATATTTTTGTAAAATATAATTTTAAAAAAGTGTCCATGGAGTTTCTTGCCCGTTCTTCTCCATAGGTACCTACGCTTTGGCATGGGCAACTAGCTTCATATTTTCTGACTGACCGACTTTTTGACAATTCAAAAGTGCCTGTTAATGGTTTAATTAAAATAAATGCTTTGAGTTTGAGTTTACAAACAGTTGGAATGGGTTTTTGCTTATAGGACCATTACTGAACGAACCGTAAGTATTTGATAAATAACATGACATTATACTCCGCATTAGTATTCTTCCAACGAGCTCCAGAACGCCACTCCTACGACCCATACAAATACTTCTATTGCTTCGTTCACGTTCATACATCTGGTGGTCTACTCTCTTACTCCGTCATCGAAGATACGGGCCCGTCCGGAAATACCTAGTTGATCCGACAAAACAAGTGACAAATAAAAAATTCGGACTGGCTAAGCACATCGGGATTAGGGACAACTGTCAAAACGTGTTGTTCATTCATTCATAGCTCGGGCTCCGAACTAATCTTATGTCCGTAAATACAGATTTCGTGCTTAGACCCCCAGCTCATGCACGCACTCTTGTTGCGAGTTTTACGCACGAACTTTCTGAAGAACATTACCAGTAAGATCACTATGTCCTGCTAAGGCGTTTCCACTCACATCTGCTTTGCAATACCTTACCTTTACCTTTTGTTAATCGCCTCTCAATATTATCAAAAAGCCCCCTCTCTCTCTCTTTTAAATTTTTGTCACTACATCTTCTTTTAAATCGCATTGTTGCCTTATCATTCCTAGTTTATTATTAATTTGTTCACAACCATTAATAGCTCTCATTTTCATGCCTAGCCCTCTTTTTCCATGGAATTCAATATAGCCTTCGTCGAACTATATTGTACTAAGTACATACCTACACTTTAACCTACATTATGTCATGATTGTAAGTAATTGTTGGGTAAAACAATATCTAGGTGACGGTTGCACGACCTGTGATCACAGAGCTGTAAACTAAGCCGCTTATAGGAAAAAATATTTGAACTATGTATTTGGGAAATAAAATTGGTGTTTAAAATTTAAAAATAACTAATCATTACTAGTAGCTCGTAGAAAAGGGAACACAATTGAACAAAAAGAAAAAAAAAACTAACTTAGGCCACAGACAAATGAGTGGCCAGGAACAATCAAATCAAATTTGATTTCATTATTCCTGGCCACTCGTCGTAAGCACAAAATACAGTCTGTTTTGTACCGTAAGTAGTCTGTTTTGTTCATGTAGTTTGTACTGAACAAACTAGGTATGTAAGCATATAGAACACTCAGATTAGTTAAGCACATCGAGCAAAAGATTTTGACTAAATTCTTGGAGATATTTTGACTTCCTAACTTCTTTGTATAATATTTTATATCCTGGTGCATAAAAGACTTCAGTCAGTCAACACGGTCGAAATTAAAGAACGTTACACATATAGACTTAAATGCCACGTCATCATCATCTGCCCAGCCTTTTCCCAACTACGTTGGGGTCGGCTTCCAGTCTAACCTTCGAACAAAACATTGTATGCTTAATAATTGTATGAGTCTGTGTTACTTGATTAATGAATAAATAATAATAATAAATAAGATAACTAAATAAATAAATGAATAAAATAATAATAATAATAAAACCCTAAATAATGCGAAAGAAACGCGACATTAAATACGATTGTAATAAAATTTACATATCGGTCAAATGATCGGGTGTTGTCAGGACAGGATTTTATTGATTAAGTTAGATAAAATTCAATATAAAAACTCAAAAACATAAGTTCTAGACGCCGAAGAAAAATATCTTCACATGCATGACATCATCGTATTTCATTGGAATTGAATATTGGAATGGCAGCCATATTAATTTTGAACCTTACCTAAAGTTTAGAGAGTTTTCTGAATTTTTTGTGAGCATTTTGCTAACATCAATAGATAGTTTTTATGGGAGGAAATGCATGTAGCTAAACAGTGATGAATGTACATGTTGACAGATGGAGAGGCCAAAGAAAAGATGGATGGATTGTGTTAGGAATGACGTGAAAGAGAAGGTAGTGAATGGTAGCGTGACGGTTGACAGGGGAAAATGGAAGAAAAACATTTTTTGCACCGACCTCAAGCAACATGGGTCAAGGGCAGAAAGATGACGAATATATAGTCTTTATCATTGACCATAAATGATCTTTTACAAACATTTACAGATAGACTTTTCACAAAACAAGGACCAAAAAATTTGTATTTTCCTTCGAAAAACAAAATGGAAAAAGGCATTACACTATGCCAATAATTTCCTTTGCATGCATTATAGTATTATAACCTATAGCACTATTTACTTCGATAATATTCAGAATGATCCCTATTTTTCAGCACTATTTAATATTAATTATATTCAGAGCGAGCCTAAAATGTGGAACAGTGACCTCCCGCCAACTCACGCTTGCTTGAACCCATACAAATGTGCTAAGTACTGAGAGTACTTAGTACGAAGGCCTCAACTGACAGCTCACGAGGGTAAGGTAGGCCGCACGCCAGTGGAAAGCGTTTTTGTTTTTCTGGAATAGCACCTCGCAGGACAACCTAGGAGGTTGTCGGCTGCTTAACAACACTTTCCTATGAATGCCTTAAAAATGAAGGCCTCCAGCCAGGGCATCACCATCACCATAATTTCAGCCGAAAGACATGCCCTACTGGACATAGGCTTGCTGGACAAGCACCAGACCGACCGGTATATTGACCGGTTCTGTGCTTCTCGCATCCAGCGGATTCCTGCGGCCTTCACCAGGGCATGAATCGTATAATCTAAGCGACTACACGCTAAGGGCACCCCCAGTGGCCTGTGGTATACGGCCCGAGGGCGCTTAGGGCGTCGCTGGGGGAGGGCAGCAAGAGACAGGCTGGACTAAATCAAGGTAAAAAAAGCGTTGTTAGCCGGTCTTTTATTCTATTAAAACTTCATTTGAAGCTAGGCCAGCTCAAGGTCAACTTGTTTGACTGACTTGCGGCCTACTGTACCATAACAATAGGTATGAGACTGGAATATTAAATAACACTCTCGATTTCTTTAAGGCTTCTGTGGGCCTAGCTCGAACATGCCAAGTAAAAATAACGATATTTGAATTGGAAATACACGGTTCGCACATAATATTGATTTAGTATAAAGACTTTATTCACTATGGGTGATACTTAGTGTGCTGCAGGTTTTGGAGTCGCAATCGAGTAACGGGAGATGTAGCGTTGGAAGGCTTCTCACAAGGTGAACCGATAACTTTGTGAAGGTCGCAGGTATCCACCGGATGCGAGAAGCACAGAACCGGTCGAAGTAACGGTGCTTGGGAGAGGACTATGTCCAGCAATGGACGTCATTCGGCTGAAATGATGATGATGATGAATTGTGCTTGTTGCGTAAATTTAAAACAAAATGCTGTACGATGACAGTGTTGCCGAATTAAAAATCGTTCTAATTTTCGATACGTTAACACCGCACGTTTGTGCTAGGCCCTATGTTTACGTTGCCTTGATCACGTATCGTTGTCAATCTCAGCCGTCATTAAAACACAAATTGTCTGTGGATTTCTTACAACAGTCCGTTCGCAGTTATTTTACCTCTGACCACAGAGCATGTAACATGCCTCTGACAGCAGCAACCTAACAGCAACCATATTGTATCGAGAATAAAGATCATATTGATTTTGACAGACTTGTCAGTAGAGCAACCCAACAGCAACCTTATTTGAATGACAATAAAGACCACTCTGATTTCGACAGGGATGCAATATCAGAGGTAAAATAACTGTGAACGAACTGTACGCTGTCATTGCAGAGCTGTCTTTTTAAATGACATTTGTTTTTCGTTTTGCTTATTAGGAAAAAAGAAATGTCTTTGCCTTGAGGGTAGACAAAAAGTCGTTTATTTTTTCTTTTTCCTGCCCGCAATTTTATGTTTTATTTATCTGGCAGCTTTATATTTTGCTAATAGTATAATTTTATAGATATTCTATCTGGTACTCATCTGCGTCGTTGGTCACTCTCATTCTATAAGGTTGATGTTATCAGGGGTAAAATAACTGAACGGACTTTATGCAAATTATTGTTTTAATGACTACTAAACATTTTGAATAGAAACTATAGAGGTATGAGGAACAGGGTGTAAAGTTCACTCATACTCTATAGAAAAGGGAGGATCCTCCGACCAGACGGGTGTTGTGTCTGGCGGGCAACTGCCCGTTACGTCGCAGTAAATCTCGACATTAGCTCCGGGTAGTTTTACCTTCCTCAGCTTCAATGATGAGCCATCTCTCAGCAGGTTCTGCAGTTCGGTGTCGGTTTGCTGTTCCTTGGCCAGGGACTGGTAATCTAAGGGCTGATGAAGTTCGTTTTAGCTCCGGGTAGTTTTACCTTCCTCAGCTTCAATGACGAACAGGCAGTTGCCCGCCAGACACAACACCCGTCTGGTCGGAGGATCCTCCCTTTTCTATAGAGTATGAGTGAACTTTACACCCTGTTCCTCATACCTCTATAAAACTTTTTGTGCGTCTGAACTCATCAAACATTAACTACTTAGTAAGATAGGAATACAAAAAAACACGGATTTGAATGTCACGAAAAAAAAAGAAACAGCGTCATCTACACTACTGAAGGTTAATTATTATTGGGTTATGGAGGTCAGATAGGTAGTCGTTGAGCTGCATGCAATAAGACTGGAAGCCAACCTCAACATATTTGGATAGACAAATAGCTGGTTCGACTATACTTAGTATACTGTGGAGTTGCGCCACTCCTAGTACAAGTGTAATTAACCTAATTGGAAGAGTTGGACAGACATCTATATTTGTTACTTATTATATCTACTAATTAGTATTTCTTTGTGGGTTACAGTTTACAAGCTTCACTGTGTGAAAGTCTTCAGATTTGTGAAGCCTCCAGGCATATTAAAGAGCCGATGAAAAAAAAGAGGTTTTCAAATCAACATGTATTTTTTTCCAAGCCTTAATTTGTGTTGCTGTCAGTGTAAAACTATTGCTTATGTGTATTCTTTAACTTCTTGGTGAAAACATCAGCGGAATAATTACGTGACACACTATCAGTAACAACAGTTTTAATTCTGACAGTTTAACAACATTCATTGCGTTATTTATGTTGTTGAGCAGACAGATTTTTTGAACATATGAATCAATGTATTAGCAATATCCTTCATTCAATCATCCAGATTGAGATAAGTAGTGTGTTACACAGTTAGTAATGTGTTACACAATTAGTAGTGTGTTACACAATTAGTAGTGTGTTACACAATTAGTAGTGTGTTACACAATTAGTAGTGTGTTACACAATTAGTAGTGTGTTACACAATTAATAGTGTGTTACACAATTAGTAGTGTGTTACACAATTAGTAGTGTGTTACACAATTAGAAGTGTGTTACACAATTAGTAGTGTGTTACATAATTAGGTTGTTGGTTCAGCAGCAGCCTAATTAGTTGGTTGATTGTTATTTGGTTGGTTGATGGTTGATTGGTTGGTTTGGTTGCTGGAGCAGTATTTAAACACACTCGCCTAATTTAATTTAGCCCGGCAAACTAAAAAACATTTAATCTTTAGCCGAGAAAGTACGCAATTAACTTTTAACTGAACACCAGTTACTTATAAGTTAATAGCTGACAGTTATAGAAAGTTCAGTCTAAAAAAAAAGAGAAATATTTAACAGATTCTCTAAAAACTTTTTGTGCTTCAAAAAGAGGCTTCATGAAGCCTCTTTTAACTTTCGGGTTTTTCTCTCAGTTGGTCGCCGACCTCGTCGACTTCTACCTGCAAGTTGGTCACAGTTATTTGGCTATTTAGTATTTTTAGGACCCCGAAATAGGAATAATTTGAGGTTTACAAAAAGAGGTGCAATCATTATATTAGACGGTTGAATAATATTTTGAGGAAAGCAAAGCCAGAATTGTTTATGGCTCACAAAAGGAGGTGCAATAATGATTGCACCTCTTTATTTTCCTAAAAATATTATTAAGAGTGTTCAATAATATTTTTAGGAAAGCAAAATGGGAATTATTTGATGGTAGATTAATTACATGTAATTGAACTTTAGCTGAATACAAATTTTAACTCAATAGTTTGACAGCTCTATTTAAAAAGAAACACCAAAAACTGGAACCATTTTGTGTGAGAGAATTCGAATCTATTTCCGTCGCCGGTGAAACTGGTGGGACCAGTTCAGACGTTTGTTGAATCTACACATAGACGTACATAGCACACCCTTTTACTATTATTTTGAAGTTAGTTACAATAGTAACACACTAACAATTGTAATGAAGTTAGTTACAATAGTAACACACTAACAATTGTAATGAAGTTAGTTACAATAGTAACACACTAACAATTGTAATGAAGTTAGTTACAATAGTAACACACTAACAATTGTAATGAAGTTAGTTACAATAGTAACACACTAACAATTGTAATGAAGTTAGTTACAATAGTAACACACTAACAATTGTAATGCCTTTCATTGTGACAATTCGACAACATCATTGCTTTATTTACGTTGTAGAGCCAGCGAATTTTTCAAACAAATGATGCAATGATAAAGGGATTTTAATTTCAAAGTGTGTTATGTAATCTGGGTGCTGGTTTCTGATTAAATCCTGTTGTTGAGAGAACTTGTCAAACTCTCTTTCTTCAATATAGCACATGAAATTCAATTTCACGGGCTATATTGGGTTATTTTTTGAATAAATTTCGAATTTCGCAGACTTTCACTTTTAGTAGTAGGATGACATAGTTATAGTGAGTGACCTTACTAGTGATGTCTTTCTAAAAAGGTCGGGTGCGTAGTACTCGCAAGGATCAAGTCAAGAAGTCGTTTCACATGATTATTCTGCTAATCGGGGTGGAGACAAATCCAACAATTCAAAGATCATAGAAATCGGTCCAGCCGCTCATAAGGGTTTTTTGCTGATCTAGTCGGCCAAAAATCAATTTATAAGAAGTTGTCGCAGATAAAAAAAAACTGGTTCTTATAGTTCTCGAATGACTAGAGAACAATAGCCAACCCGTCCCGGTCTCTTATCGGATGCCCCTGGGCTCTTGTTTTGTCGGAAATTAATCATCGCTTCAACTGCACGTATCTTATGCGTTTCCTAAGTGTGATAGTATCTGACAAAAAGTTAAATATTTTCGTGACTACTAATTTCTTTCGAAATAGTATTATTATGGATATGAATCAAGAAGGTAAGAATGCATATTGTTAAAATATGATATTGTATTTTTTTAAATAGGATGTTGCTATTTGACGTTCGAAAATATAATTTAAAATTCTCAAAATTTCTAACCCAATTTTAAGTTTAAAAAGGTTTTTGTTGTATTTCCGGTTTCTTCCCGGTTATTATGTTAATTGATAACGACAGGTTATAGTTTATATAAAATTATTATGGCCTAAGTAGCCGTCCATACCCGTCCCCTTTTTTACCAGAGGTGACAGACCAAGAAAAAAATATAAAAACTTTATTTGGAATTTACACTATATTACCTTCGTAATTATTTGGTTTCAGGGTCACCTGGTCACTCAGATGTTAGAGTAGTGACCCGTAGATCACTTTTTGATAAAATGAAAGAGCAAAATTTGCCTAATTTTGAAGAAAAATTAAATTACTTGGAAACTTGGATTTTATCCAGCAAAAAATATTCCGAAGATGAATTAAAAGCGTTGAAGCACAAGTTTTCGCATATTAAGTCGGAATTTAAACAAAGGTGGAAAAAAGCTGATAAAACGGAAGCCAGATTTCTTCGTAATAATGACGAATGGCGAAAAAAACTTTCGAAATACCGAAAGCGCAGCCTAAAAGTTCAGGTCGACCATCAAAACCATTTAATGAGCTAAGCGAAAGAAGTAAGAGGAAAACTGAAACCTAAGTATTACAGCGGATAATGATGTGTTGATACATGCTATGTAATGCTGCCACACAGACCGCGTCAACAATGTGGTGCTACATTTGTGGAGCATCATCGAAAGAATTCAACAATTTAACTATTAAAAAAGTTCAGACTCAGAAAATTCAGATTCTGATTTGGAGGAGGGTTCTGGAGGCACTGAAAGTGATAAGGATGATGAAGAACCATGGAACTCATCATCATTATAATTACATCAATTTTATAACATTTTGTTTAAGAAAATAATAAACATGAAAGTTATAAATTACTAAAATATATTTTTATTATATTTTTCCCAATATTTTAAGTCATTATTCATTAAAAAAGAAAAATATAGCTTATAGTTAACCAGGGCAACTTCCTGGAGTAAAAAAACTAAATAATTTTGACCGGCTAGATCAGCAAAAAACCCCTATGTGCGCTGTTGAGTTATAAATGGTGTAACTAACCCGACTTTGTTTTATTTAAGCATTGATATATTAATAGATTTAAGATATTTTTGTATCACTTATGTATAAGTTAACCTTGTTAAAATATACACATTTGTTTGTCTTGTCATCTGTGAAGACTTTCAATAGACATGGCCACGGGGTCAGGGCCTGACGAGCCTTAGAATAATAATATATTGGTCATTTAAACTGTGAAGAATATCGGTGAAGATATCTTCAATATAATATTATTTGAATATTTGAAATACTCATTATGAATATGGAAGATTTTAACTCGTTATCATAATATCCGTCTATTCTGAAGTTCGGCCTTCTTCTAGACAAGTTTGAAGAGTTCATCGTCAACTATTTTGGCTTCAATTTTAATGTGAAGTGGCCCCCACAACCCAGTTACTGAGTAACACGATACCCCTTGGGAACTGGTTGTCGGAATTTTGGGCTTCTACCTATATGGACTGTCAAAGATCTTCGAATGACAGCCGGGACCAACGGCTTAACGTCTGGCACAAGATTTTACTGACTCCTAAGAGGCATAAGTTATGCACGATTAACTAATCCATCATCTTGTCATAACAACCTTACGAATTTGCGTCACACACTGCATACACGCGTCTCACTTGCGTCCTTATTATAAAAATCATCACCAAATCTGTTCAATCAAACATACAACTACTTAATATGAAAAACACAACATACAAGGTAAGGAATAAAAACAAAATCCAGATAAAACCAGCGCACGCTTGCACTGATTATGGTAAAAAAACAATATCGGTTGAAGGCGCACGGCTGTTCAATAGTTTACCGGAGAATATAAAAAATGTGACAATATAGACGCAGATTAAGGCAATACATCACAACATTTGAGATAAACTAAAACAGAATATGCCAATATAATGTCTCCAACACCCGAGAGGTAACTAATGTTAATAATACTAGTAATAATCACTTAAGTATCTCATTATAAGCGAACTGTTATTTAAAGTTCGGCGGTTTCAATCGCGTAAATGTTGATCCCGTGGGAATATCCGGATAAAAAGTAGCCTATATGTTACTCCAGGGTGTCAGCTTCCTCCATACAAAATTTCATTAAAATTGGTCGGGCCGTTTGAGCGTGAAGAAGTAACAAACATATAAACACACACACACACTCACAAACTTTCGCCTTTATAATATTAGTGTGATAAATTTATTTAAACTAATTTGATAATTAATCAAGATAGCACGTATGTAATTATTTATGTCTACATTTTGTAATCGATAAACTGATATGTACGAATTGATAATTTTAATTATGATAAATATACGTATACATATACATACAAAGTGATACTAAACTATTTAATCAGTCAATGTTCAATCACCCCAAACCACAAGATTTCGTCCAGACAGGTCATCGGTACAGATGGACTGACAGACACACGTGACTATGTAGTGAATCATGTGGAAATTGTTATTGTCCAGTACATTTATGATTTAGTTTGACAAGTAGACACATATTATGTTTGTTCTACGAAGAATAAAATTATGTATTACTCAGACGATAAAAAGTAGACAAAGACTGGTTATATTCTCTTTGATAGTAGATGACGGAGTGCGGATGAAAGCAATTTTTCGTTTTCGCAAAGACACACATTTTGATTTTACTCTTAAGTAAATTATTCATTCTCAGACCCACAATTGTATTGGACCATGATCTTGATCATAATTTGGGCTGCTTAAGGAATGAAAATAAATTGATTTGACCCAGGTAGAGGCACACACTATTCACACAAAAACAAAGAACAGAAAGAACTTAAAATTATATTGTATGCCTCACGGATGCGCTAAATAGGTGAAAACGTGGGATTTACGCACTATTTTCCTGCCAGCGATCAAAGTTTCCATGGCTCAAAATACACTGCTTCGACCTCAAAATCAAATAAGTAGGTATTCACTTCACCATAATTCCATTCCTTCGTTCAATGTTCGCGGAGGAACTTATACAGGAAAAAAAAAGTAACCAGTGCGCAAACTGTAACCATTAATCCAGCGTATGATTCTAGAAAAAAATTATAAAAAAAAATGTTATTCCATAGATACATTTTGACCGCGTAGGTTGTACTTATTTATGAAACAGCAGATTTTTTTTTTTTTGATAACCAACGAACCATTTTTACACTAGGGTGTATATCATTATGTTGAATTCATGGTTACAGATTGCGCATTGGTTAATAATTACCTGTATATATTTTATTTTGTGCGTTGCGCATTGGTAAATATTTATATTAAGTATTTTTATCTTTGTTATATTTTTTTTTCTGTATTTGATTCTAATGTTCTATAATACATCGTGCTGGACGACAGATAACCTCAAATACATACCCGAGGTGAAATGGAGCATTGCTACGTAATAAAACAATTTATGATATAGGCTCTCTGTATTATAACCTACTAGTGTTTAGAACTACTTTACTATTTAATTATAATGCCATCAGATATAATACACTATCATGAATATATTATTTATCTTGCTACTACACTTACTTTATTATTTGAAAAAACTTTGTATTAAGTGTATTAACTTATTTGTGTGGGGCTCGTGGCTGAATAATAATTGCCGCAGGGGTCGATCAAAAGCCCTCCGCGCTTCAGAAAGCACGTTAAGCCGTTGATCCCGGCTGTCATTTATAGATGTTTGACAGTTGTTACGGGTTGTCAGCTTCCCGAAAATCTGACAACCAGTCTTACTAAGGCGTGTCATGTTACCCAGTAACTTGGTTTTGGGGATCAGATAAAATTCTCCAGAGCGAATTGCCATGGCGACCATTTTCAGCGGAGACAAGCCTCCGGCGCGAGGGATATTATATGCACAAATGTGGGTGCAGACACAGGTCTGTGCACTCTCTCTGCCCTCATCTACATTGTCTGATGGGACGGCAATCCAACACGACCGGAGAGAGCAGGCGCAGGACCATCAGCTTAACGTGCTTTACGAGGCACGGGGGTATCGCACCACCTACGTCCAATTTCCAGGCTACTACTAAGAAATTCCCAATGGAAAAAACCCAATAACACTTTGCCCCTCCCGAGAAATTGAACCCAGGACCCCACGCTTAGCAGTCGCGCTTGCGACCACGAGACCAACGGGGCAGTCAGGTCAGATATGCAGTCACTAAATGTGTAAAATATTGGTATAATTCAACTGATTTAGACTGGCAGCCGACGGGAACATGGGAAAAGGCTAAGCAAATTGATTTGACTATAATTTATTTGTAATATACAAAATGTATTATATATAATGTACGGTTGCAAAGTTGTTCAAAACTAGTCCATCTGAAGAGACCAATAATACAGGTTTGAAATAATGTATGTACCTACCTATGTTCTACCAAACGTAATGAATCACTAATTATAAGCTAGTACGTCTAGATACTGAAAGGCATAGATTAGGTTTGTCTATGGATAGACTACACTATGACTTCTGGAAGGAAATGTATTTAATTTGAACAGGTAATGTTGGCTGAGTCCCAGCAGTGGGGACATTCGAAACTGATAATGATTACTTTCGTCAGAATAAAGTTTAAAATACAGTACCTGGCTCGAAGGTTTTGGGTATAAACTTAGAACTCATTTTGTAATAAGACGTTAAACGTCATTTATCGTTACGTTTATTTATCGTCATTTATTTACGTAAATCGTTATAACGATTAATACAAACAACTATTTACATTAAATCACGCTAAAAAAGTAACAATAAATAATTGTGTAGGTATTATATTATTAAAACAATTAACTGGTAAGACCGACTAGCTATCGAGGGGTCAAGAGGTTGAATGAACACAATAGGTATAATAGTGTAGGCACTAAAGTTCGTTTTTTTTATACCAGAGACTAATCTGCTTTTGTGTTTTCATTTTTTTAGTATAGAAGTTTGACAATATACCTGTCAGATTAGTCCCTGGGATTAAAAAACGAACTTTAGTAGTGTCTATAAACGGGTTTTTCGAAAGAGCACGTTGTATTGAATGCAGTCGATACATACCTACAGCACTCAGGAATGTGGATAAAGCAAAAAGAGAGAGACGCCAGGCGGTGGGTAGATGCAAGCTAAGTACAATAATAAATTATGGTTGATCAAAACAATTCGGGGTCAAATTAAATTAGCTAGCGAAACTCCGCAGATGTGATGGGTACAAAACATAAAAAATTATAATAATTTGATGATTCTTGTGTTGGAGTCAGCAACAGGTAGTGTAGTCACTTGAAATATCAGTTTGAAAGTCAGTTTTCTTCGTGTAAACTTCAAAGAAATGATGGGTACTTATCCTACACAACTAAACAAGATAATACAAAAAAAATCTCAGCTCGTTTTTTTCTGGGATCGTTGACCCCAAAAAAATATTGTATTTTTATTTTGACGGGTTAAGATATCGATACCAATTACGTCTGCACAGTTTCGCTTGCTATTTTAATTTGACCCTGTATACAAGCTGTGCAAATGTCAGCCAGTAATAATAATTTTTTCTTACTGCGGAACTCAGTCTCTTCTCATGCGGAGAAGGCATGAGTTATTAGATCATACGGACAAGAATATTTTACAAACTTTCCTCCTACATAATTATGCAGTTAACCTAAATCTTCGAAAATGGCGCATTTGCATGCTAAGATATGTGATCAAGCAGTCCGTTAACTCCAAGTCTTTATTAAAAATATCGAAAACTACGTCAGTCTTCCATTTTTGTTTAGCGTAAGCGAATGACAAGGAAAAAACCTATAACGCAAGCAACTTACATAATTTTTGGTCCTTTGGTACAGCTAATCACACATGACACTAGTAACAATTTGACAGGGACAACTCTTTCATTTCTTAGCAGTACCGAAGGATCATTTTGTAGTTCAAGTGTTACCTACTATGCTACCATTTGGAAGGTTTTGCTTATAATTGTTTACTTTTAAAATCCTTAATCCGTTGATAACATAGATTTAGTATTGAGGTCAACTGACTTCAATACTAAATCACGCTCCGGTTAACTAACCGGAGCGTGATTATCTTAGAATTGTATTCGATGTCAATAATAATTTAAAGCTTATTGATCTATTGTAATATAATTAAGGTGCATCTTACGATAACTTTTTATGAAATAACAAAGACTCGATTGCGCAATCTAAAACTTCTGTCCTGCTTTCACATACCAGTTAATTTTAAACTATTCAAATTTAATAAACTATTCAAATATTCTTTTAACCTAAACTCGTAAAAAAAATTAAAAACTCGTTAAATTATTATAATTTTCTTGTTTCTTGATCTTTTTGTAAAGGAAAATTCTTTATTACAAAAATAAATAAAAAACAACCAACTTCCAAAAAAAATACTATAAAGTGAAAAATAACTTTAATTTCGGAAGTCGGTGGCAAAAAACGAAAATACAAAACCAAAAGACACCGAGTCGAAATCGGTTGTTTCTTTTTTTGTTTTAAATTTTATCTTTGTCAGTTTTTAGTTGTAGTTGGTAGGTACATAGCCCTCACAAATTCGTATGACTTCACTTGCTAAGTTAATAACAGTGACAGGAAGTTATTATAACATCATCAACATACACTAAGTAACTGGAAAAAATACGTACTTATTATTGAAGCTAATTTAATAACCACTTATTAGAACTGGACCAAATTTATAAGGGGTCATCCTATATATCTTGCCCTAGTATTAGTGTTATAGGTACCCTTTCAAACAAAACGAAGACTTTTTCAAATCGATTTATAAATGACGGAGTTCTGAGGTAACAAACATGTAAAAAATACAGCCGCATTGAAAATCTTTTTTGAAGTCGGTTAAAATTTTTAACTCACCGAAACTTTTGTAAAGGGTCCATGATATCCTTAAGACGATGATTAGAACTAGTATGAACATAGGCAGTAGACCTATCAGTCTTTTGTCAGCCACGTACGAAGGAAACTCCTCCTCTTTAGGTTCCGCTTGCTTGTTCTCCATTTTAAGTAAAAAGTCTTCTTCGCTTAAATTAATTCACACAAAAACTAACAAAACCACTTATTTTCCAAAATAGTTGTGCTAAGTTTATTTTATTTACTCAATTCAATATTCAATTTAAAAATCGAACACATTTTCCACGAAATATCATAAATTAATTTAAAAAATTCCGCTCACTGAATTCACTTTATAGGAAAAAGTCAACATCCAACCCAAATGTTTTAAAAAAGAGTGTTGTTTCTTTTTTGATATTTTAATAGAAAATAAAGCGTACTGTAGAATGTAATGTTAGCGCGCACGTTTGCTTCGCGTCGTTCCTACAGTAAACAGTACCAGAAAGGCCGCAGAGCCAGTCTACTATACACACACTATCTATGTCCATTGATAAAACAGCCGTGACTTTGCCGCAAGAAACCGCCTATTGTTAAATAATGACAGACCTAATTTAATAACAGATTATTTTTGTGTTGTTTGCAATAATTAAATTTTATTATCTCTCTGATCTAATAATTGGCGTCATTATCGATTGGTGCAAGGAGAAAGATAATGTTTGTAGCTTTAATGCTGTAGGTATTATAATTGTTATCTAGTGTTATTAATAACTGAATGAAGTGTAAGCCTATTATGTCAGGTGGTACCTATTAGGACATTGCTGGCACTACATTAGATAAAGTTTATGAAATAGGTCAATGACTCTCATCGTATATTAAAAAATACGGGTTTGTGTAAATGCGGGTTTCCGTAATAAATCAGCATTTATTTAGGAATATGTGTATGTAGTTACATTCAAAATATTAAAAGAAAACATACTTAGGTAATACATTTTTTTTCATTTCAACTGCCACAAAAATTAAATTACAATATCCATCCCACTAACTATCAAAATCTCGAGTGGTTCCAGTTACTTGAGTACTTTCTTATACAATAGAATTGCTGCGAGCGATAAGATAAGAAACATGGAAACGGAATTTCGTGATTGGAAACGTATCACTATCAGCATCCAGAAGTGACGGTACTTAATTACATGGGCAATTAGCTATGTTACCATCCTTTCTCCGTGCTTCGGTGCGCGCGTGGCGCCGTCGCTCCTGCGCCTTATGCTCGCCAGTCGTGTCGAATTGCTGTTCCATCGGACTATGAGAGTGAGGGAAGAGGAAGTGCACCTGTGTTTCCGCACACGCTTGTGCACTATAATATATGCGTACTTGGCTAATCTCCGTTGAGACTGGACGCCGGGTTCGAAATTCGGTTGGGATGTTATTTGATCATCTATGGACATAAGCCTCCCTCTAAACATCGCCACAACGACTGCTCCTAGGCTTCCCACTGCCATCAGTTCCCTGTGTCCTCGGTTCAGCTACGGCCGAACCCAATTACTCATCTATCACCAGTTTTGGCATAATAGGGAAGAAAAACCTATCTATCTCTAGTTTTAACGGCCCAATAATCTACTCGTATATCAGTAGCGATATGTATGATTATTTATTTATTTATTTTATATTATACTCAGTTATAATATGTACTAGCTACCATCAGTTCTGTCAATAGGTTATTGGGTTCTGCCGTTAGTGGGGCCCTACCCGCTGCATCTTTCAACACTCGGTACCTGCTCATCAGGGAGTTATGTTTATACAACTTTAACTTTTAACTTTTTGCATTCCCACAGAACCGTAGACGAGCGGACTTGAGATGAGACGTGCAGGTATGGCCGTAGGCACGCGGAATGGAGACGACATGCCGTGTTTCTGTGTGAGTTGACTCCTGCACCTATCCATTCTCCGCTCCTCTTGTCTCCACAGCGAAAACGCACATTAAGGTTGGTAGACATCCCAAGGTGCCATGGTGATCCTAAAATAAATTGCACGTTTTCTTAGGTGAACACTATCATTTTTTTATTTCTCTTCATTATTTATTTCGACAATCTCGTTGTATCGACCTTCGTTCAAAACTACGGAAAGACGACTGTAATCATGTTTTCCGTGTATATGAGAGTAATTTAAATTGATTGTGCTTAGTACAAAAAAAGGTATAAAAATGGTGAGAGAATAAACCGGTTGTCTCTACATTATTATCTGGTCTTTTTATCCGGATTAGGTGTTAAGAATAGTTTTGTAAGAAATTACTTTCTTGGCATATTCATATCGTTCCGTTTCGGACACAGGCCTCCTCTCTGTGAGAGGGAATGGGTCCGTAATCTATCTCGCGGCCCCAGTGCGGGTTGGTAGATGTCACATGTCTTCGAATGTTTGGTTCTAGGACATGCCGGTTTCCTCACAATGTTTTCCTTCACTGTTTTGAGAGCAGTGGCGATGAAATAATTTACACAAAGTAAAGCGCCTGACTGGGTTCGAAACTACACTAGATCACGACTGCTCACACTGGGCTACCACCAGTGGCGTGCGTTTCATAAAGGCAGAAAGACACTGCCTACCCTAGTTCTGATAATAGATCTAATATTATTTTATCAATAAACAAAACCACATACAAAAATTAAATCATAAATCAGCTCCATCTATCGAGTGCCGGTGGTATCATTAAGATCGATACAGTTTAAAGGCTCGTTCCGTTCGCATCATCGATTCGCGCGGCACTAGCGCCACCTCGCCTTTGCCACGGCAAAGACACAAATTATTCTTGTCTGAATGTTTTGTATGTGTGCTCTTGTGGTAAGTCGTGGGCATACAGATTTAATATGTGTGCGTTCCTATAGCTACGTGAGCTTTGGTGACACACAATGACAAAAATCACGCACACAACTGCATGAAAAGACAGTGTCTTTTTCTAGTTATTCTTTATAGCTAACACGAAAAATTACGACTCCTAGCGAACATTTCCGAAAGAAAGTTTGCTATGCAATGCAAATATTTTAGGAAGTAACATTGTTTCATTGAATTTTATATATTTAGATGGTCATAATTTTTTGTCGTATTACATTTCCCTTTTTACTCGTAGACAGAGAAACTAATTTAATTAGTTTCTCTGTCTACGTTTTTACTAGATAATTTCAATAGTCAACAATAGTCGCCATAATTTGTTTGATGTGTGATCTGTTTGTGTGAATACGTTTTCAGATATTTAGGATTTTAACGTTGTTAATAGTGAAAAATGGATAATATTGTCTGTGAAAGTTGTTCAGATGGTGTGTGTATTGAGAAAATAAAATATGATGCGTTTTCAAAACTATCTTTCGGTGAAAAAAAACAAGTTATCGAGATAGGTCGTCGTACACCGGATTTGCAATTAATACATTATAAAAATGTACTCTGTGATTAATACAAACTAAAGGTAAAGTCAATCGTAAATTCAATAAAAAACAATATGATTCATATCATTGGCTGACAGGTTGCATACATAGGTAGTAATCGGTTATTTTGTTTCGTTTGTCTACTATTTTCAACATAGTAATAATTATGTATGACACATACAACTGGCTGTGCGGGTCTGTAAACACAATTAAATTATTTTGTTTTCCTTTCTTATTGTTTAGTAGTTCGAGTACAGTATGGAATTATTCGGGATATTCAGATTTACATAATTTCTATTCTGCAGTTTATTGTTACTATCCCAGCAAGCAGCGCATCGACAGAACGTTCATTTTCATCGTTAAAACGTATTCACACGTATTTAAGAAACACACAAGATCAACAACGACTCACACATCTTTCCATGATTTCGACAGAAAAACTTTACTAATTAATTTATTACTTAACTAATTATTGGTCGAATTAAAACGCAAACCAACTTTTTATGACGATGTTTTAAAATCATATTTAAAAAAGGATAGGCGCGTAGATTTAATTTATAAATAAGTTGAATTACTTTATTTTTTTAACTGTTACCAAACCAGTAGTTTATGTACTTATTAAATATATTAATTATATAATGCAAATCACATGAAGAGCCTTTTTCTAGGCCACATCGAATATCTTTCAAGTGACGTGTTTAGTAATTTTCACTCACTTGGATTAGATATTTGAAGTGGCCGAAATTCCGTGCCGAAATTAGTGCAATTGCGAAAGACTTTTTTTGCGAAAAGAAAACTGCCTACCCAGGCATAAAAACCTGTGCACGCCACTGGCTACCACTGATCACTTTCTTGACAATCAAACGTAATTGCCAACTCATCTAGCTGCTAAAACTTAGATTCTTGCATATTCAATGGATGGCAGTGATGCCCTGGCTAGTGATCATGTTACTTCGTAATCAAACCAGATTTCTCTAAAAGGAAAGCCACATTTTTCTAACGTTTGGACTAAAGATTCTGTTAGCCACAAGTCCATTATTATTAGGGTGACTGGTGGTTCCCAAAGAAACGTTTTTTTTTTTTAATTTACCCAGCGAATAACAGGTTATTCGCTGGGTAAATAAAAAAAAAACGTTTCTATTGGGGTAATTCAGGAATTACCCCAATAGAATATTGAGTACATAACAAAAATAATACACCATCAGCTGTAGTTTAATTTTGTTACTAATCCCTTTTTACAAACAAAACCATTCCACTTTTACCGTGCATTATTCTTTTTCATTCATTTAAAAACTGTATGGACCCAGCGTGCGTTTCTATTGGGGTCAATGGGATCATGCGTTTAATAAATTAAAAAAACGGTCAAGTGAAAGTCGGGCTCCGAGGGTTCCGAACAGAGTTGGTAAATTAAAATTAGTAAATTTATAACTACAAATTAATGCTTTTCGGATGTTTTCCTTTACTTGTGCGACATGACATTGCTTCTTACCAAATTTCATGATTCTAGGTCAACGGGAAGTACCCAGATAGGTTTTGATTACCTTGCGAGTGTCAAAATATGCGGCATAAACGGAACATAATCGCACGTATCTTTTATTGCGTCGACTTAGAAGTTTGATTTTTTCACTGCTTCAAGGAATTGCAGCCCTGAGTATCTGATATTAATGTCAACTCGATTACTCTGTTCGTTCCTGAGAAAAAGGTTCTTGACAGACGGACAGACAGATGGACAACGAAGTGATCTTATAAGGGTTCCGTTTTTCCTTTTGAGGTACGGAACCCTAAACATATCGTTTCCTTGAAAAAGTTGTTTGTTAAGACGAGTACGGTCAGCATCAAAAGTCGATTAACACTTCAGTTTTTTTAATCTCAGTTATTGAACAAAATATTTATTTAAAATTGCAGCAGAAGTACGATGCAATTTTCAACAAATATTTTGCTCAATAACTTAGATTAAAAAAAACTGAAGTGTTAATCGACTTTTGATGCTGACCGTACAATCATGTGTTTAAGTATCCGTCACTAATTACCAGTCACCCTATATGTATAGATCGAGTGATCGATGTCCACCCTTTGTCAGTCTCGCCCTCTTAAATTTAGTTCCACGACATGAGGATCAGCTTTTCTTATATTTTCTCTCTCCACTTCTTCCAGTTATGCTACTTATATTAATTATCTTTCTGGACCAACCTTTTCATTAACAATGTTGTTGTTTTCAAAACATAAACTGACACTTGGACACAACAGACACTTACATTTTTTTTTTAACCCTCTGCCGCTGAGGTTACGTCTGACAGACAACGCAATATAAAATTTTGGTTGCTACGCCGCCATTTTTCCGAGAATCGTCCTGTACCGCTCGGTAGCTTCCTGCGCTCGCGTCCCCTCCCCGCCAGTGCGGCGACGACAGCCGCGGCCTGCGCTCGTGTCTACTTACAGCTGGTCGGTGTCCGTAATACGTAAGGTCAGTAATAAGTGATGTGTCATGTAGACGTATTGTCAGTAAAATAATTTTATCCCCATACTGTCTTATGGACGTCACGTCAATATTTTCATAGTGTCTTTTATACTACACGTCAGCAAAATATTTGAAATGTAAGTAATGTTTATTTTAAATTATTATGTATATATGTCATTGGTTTTAGATGCATTGTAACCGACAACAACCAACTGACAGACCGTCTAGGAAAAGAAAGGCTACTGACGAAGATATTCAACAGTTCTTGGAGGAAGACGACGAGTCGGAGTTCAGTGATGTCGACGATGAGGTTACCGATCGGAATTTTGTTATTGAAGAGGAAATGCATGAAGACAGTGAAGTATCTGGTGGTGAAGATCAAGAACGATTAGAGGAGCAGCCAACCAGTCCTGGAAGCCTGGATTCTAGAGAGGTTTTTTTGTCAAATTCGAGTGGTAGTACGTACGTAGGAAAAAATGGTTTTATTTGGTCGAAAACTGAATTTTCAAGGACCTCACGCACACCTGCACATAATATTGTATCTTTGCCAAGGCAATCTTCCGAACAAGGGGTATTTCTTGGATATGAAAACATATGGCAAAAATTATTTGATTGTGAGATGATAGAAACATTAGTTTCCTGTACAAATAAAAAACTTGAAGGCAATTCGCAAATTTTGCCAAGCATGAGTTGAAAGATACAACTTCTATAGAAATTAAATCACTACTTGGGTGTTTATATTACTCTTCGGTTTTCAAATGCAATGATGCTGATTCAAACTATTTGTTTGCAACTGATGGAACAGGTCACGAAATATTCAGATGTGTGATGTCTAAATATAGGTTTAACACTCTTTTGAATTGCTTGAGAATGGATGATATCGATGACCGACAGGAACGTTTGCCATCAGATCCACTTGCTCCGGTTTCTAAATTTTTCAACAAGTTCATAGCGAATTGTCAAACTCATTTTACACCCGGTCCATATACCTGTATCGATGAAATGCTTCTAGCTTTCAAAGGTCGTTGCAGATTTGTTATTTATATGCCGAATAAACCTTCAAAGTATGGGATTAAAATAATGATTTTAAGTGATGCTCGTCAATTTTACGTTTATAATGCCTACATTTATCATGGGAAGGGTTCTGATGGTCTGGGACTTACTGAAGAAGAAAAGAAGTTAGCTGTGCCTACGCAGTCTGTATTGCGGCTGGTAAAACCGATTGAAAACTCAAACAGAAACGTAACGGCGGATAATTGGTTCAGCTCTATACCTCTGGCAGAACTTTTACTGCAAAAAAAATTGACTTATTTAGGAACACTAAAAAAGAATAAACGCGAGATTCCATCTGAGTTCAAACCAAATAAAAATAGAGCCGTTGGAAGTTCTTTGTATGGTTTTACCAAAGATTTGACTTTGGTTTCCTATGTCCCAAAAAAAGACAAGGTAGTGATCCTCCTCTCTTCTTGCCACCACCACGCCAGTACTGATGAAGAAACCAATAAACCTTCCATGATTGTGGATTATAATCATAGTAAAGGAGGTGTGGACGAAATAGACAAAAAATGTGCCATTTATTCATGTAGCCGCAAAACAAGACGTTGGCCACAAGCAATTTTTTATCGATTGCTGGATATAGCTGGCGTTAATGCATTTGTGCTTTATAGTGAGTATCCAGAATCGAAAATGAGAAGAGCTGATTTTCTTATGCACCTTGCAAGAGAATTAGTACTGCCTGCACTAAAACAGCGAGTTTACAATGAAAAACTTCCGAGAGAATTGCGTATGACTCTTCGGCGCGTTTTAGGACAAGATTTGCCAGCTTCTCTGCCGCCAAGCGACACTGGCATATCATCGACAAGAAAGTTGTGTCGTATCTGTCCAAGTAAATTGAAACGCCAAACGAGATTTACTTGTTGCATCTGCGCAAAACCTATCTGTTTGCAATGCGCCGCTCAAGTTTGCGCTGATTGTAAGACTGAAGTTTGAGACTGTATTGTAACAAAAGTACTCTAAGGATTTAAGTTTTTTATTTTTTTATTAATAGTTTCAAGCCAGAAGAAGGCAAAATAATTTTGTTTTGTTATGTTTTTTTTTATTTTTTTTTATTTCATAAATTTTTAACAATGGCTGTGCCAAAAGTTCCTTGACTCATAAGTGATACAAATATAATAACAAATTCTTAAATTTGTGTTTTATTTAAATTTTTATTATGATTACTATTTAAATACATGTCAACAGTTATATGAATTCAAGTTTCATGGCAAAATATATAATATCTATTACATAAATAGTACTTTAACTACACGTCTGTCAGACTACTCCTCAACATAATTGAAATAAAAATGGCACCTCAGTGGCAGAAGGTTAAGTATTGGTCATAGTGTCACTTTTATTTCGATATGTGTTTTTCATTTTGTAAAAACAAAATGAAAAACACATATCGAAATAAAAGTAAAACAAGGTGCCGATATTTTTTTTTTATATTATAACCATGTGGGTAATTTGGTTATCATCTAATATTGTAATTTTGTGTGTTGTGCTGTCTTTTTGTGTGCGCCAAATAAATTGTTAATCTATCTATCCATTTATCTGATGTCACATCAAGTAAATGAGGCTAGGAGGTTAGTTGCGTGGTGACGTCACGATAGACGATGATAGGAATCGGTGATTATTAAATCATTTATTCAAGGTTTGCAGTTCGATTCAGACGTCAGGTTTAACTCTGTGTGGGTAATATTTTTAGCCAATTTTTATATGCATGACCAGGGCTTACCCGCTTATTATATGGGACTTAAACATACTTGGTGAAATGTGCGTGGGTAAACACTGTGCTATACATGGTTCAAATTAAATTTGTTAGCAATTACTCCACAGACGTGATAGGTATCAATATCTAAATGAGATAAAAATAATAATAATAATTGTTTTTTTGGGGTTAACATCTGTAGTTAGGTACCTACTTGAAATATCCGATTCAAAATAAGATTTTTTTTCTATGTAAACTTCACGGAAGTGATGGATCGATATCTAAACACTATAAAACAGATTTTCTCAACTACTCCATGTAACTTCACTACCAGAGGTCATTGACCCCAGAAAAACATATATTTTTTTCTTTGTTTTATGTTATTTAAATATCGATAACCATCTCATCTGCAGAGTTTCGTTAGCTAATTAATTTTGACCCTTTATAGGTACACCTCTAGTAGTTCCAGAGATTAGCGCATTCAAACAAACAAACAAACTCTTTAGCTTTATTATTAGTTATATAGATTTTATTAGTATAGAAGGCTTATTTGCGAGTATCAATTTTGTAAAAGTTGTCGAGAGGAAAGTTTTGAGTATAGATGGCTTTAAGAGTAGAGGAGGCTTAAAGATACGATGAATGGACTGGGAGAAATTTGAGATGGCTAGATATATTATAACTAGCTTCCGCCCACGGCTTCGCCCACGAGGTATGTCGATAAAAACTATCCTATGTCCTTCCCCGGGATGCAATCTATCTCTCTGCCAACTTTTATTGAAATCCGTTCAGTAGTTTAGGCGTGAAAAGGTAACATACAGACAGACAGACAGACAGACAGTTACTTTCGAATGCATGATATTACTATGAATGACGGGGAGAACAAGTGACTCTCGGCTTCGTTAAGTGTTTTGCACCCATCCTAAATTATGAGTTCAATATAAAGGGGACCCTTAGATTACTTAGCGCAAAGCTTGACTCCAGGTAGCTGCAGCCAATACCTAAGCTAACTTTATATCTTGTAATTATAGGTATCAGCAGTGTAAAAAGGGGAAGCCTTTTCCCAGCAGTGGGACACAAAATAGGCTAACAAAAAAATAAAAAATATCTATGGCGCCCACCCTGGTTTTCATTATAGCTGATGATCAATAAGATATAAAATATTGAATTTTTAATATGGGAATAATTTTAAATACATACGAGTAAATACTCGTAGTACACGGTAGCCTAACCAAGCTCTATGCGAGAGAATCAGACATCTGATTACAGACATACACACTGAGTTCTAGAATTTCTAGCGAGATTGGAGAGTTAGGACGGTGAGATTGTAAAGTAAGTGGGTATAACAGTCATCGTGAATCTGTGATTTAAGATAACAGTGGTTGTCGGCTTTCGAAGACACGTACATACTGTGATATATCGATACATAGTCTACACTTTTATAAACAGGTAAAACTTGTGAATTTGTTTATAGGGGTAATCTTCAGAACTACTGATCTGATTCCGGAAATTCTTTCACTAATGTATAGGTACAGTATTGCTGTGTATCAATAGGATATATTTTATATTAAAACAAGAAATCCCACGCCAACGAAGTCGCTTATTTTATCCGTCAATGTGACCGCTTAGTTCTTCTAAACTACACTATGGATTTGTGAGATGCAGATTTTTCCCATCATTTAGAGACTTTATTCCGAGTGGTTAATGTCTAAGTACCTACGATACATTCATAGTTAGGTTCGATATGTCACAGAAACAACACCTTAGCGTTGGAAAGCATTCCACAAGGTGGACCGACGACCTTGTGAAAGCCGCAGGAATCCGCTGGATTCGAGAAGCACAGGTCGAAGTGGAGGTGCTTGCGGGATGCCTATTTCCAGCAGTGGCAGCAGTGGACGTCTTTCCGGTGAAATTATGATGATGATGATCACAGAATCATCGATGATTTGACATGTCGCTACAACAGTACATTGCACTCGTACGTATCAGCGGTTAGGGGCGGGTCGCTAGTCTGTTAATACAATTAGATCTACTAAGTAAATTATTATTTCAAATAGGCACATAGAAGGCACTTTTGAACGTCAAAAATTACAACAAAATAGAATTGATTCTAGTCGCCCATTCCAAAAGGTAGTTTTCGTATGGAGAAGAATGGGCAAGAAACTCCACCGTTACCTAAAATAAAATTACTATACCACAATAAATAAAATAATTAAAAATGAAACCATGACATATAAATTAATTATCTGATAGATACATGGTGCTCAAATATTTACAAACGTAGTAAAAGTAAACGATTTTCATTTAAATAAAAAAATGTACAAAAAATAAGTCAGGGTGTGAGTTATAGTAGTTACAGAATGTAAATCAATGTCAAAAAAAGAATAAATTTACAATTAAATTAGCAACCAGTTTGATTTTGTCTACACTCTAGATTGTCCTATGGAGCAGGATCAGTGTGTTTACAAGCGTTCTTATCTTGGATATAATCTTCTAATTTATAGTATGCTTCTTTACAAAGTGTACGTTTAATGTGAGTTTTAAATTTCCTTTAATTTTTTCCTTTTTTTTTCTTTTTATTGTAACATTTAACACAGTACCCCATAAAAGATGTATTATCTTTATTTCTGGTATTAAAATTATGTCTATCGCTTATTTTATTAAAAAGATGTAGATTTTTTCTTACATACATAATAATTATTTTCATAAATGAATTGGCAAGGTGCCGTCTTAAAATTAATCCTTTTAAAAAGTTCCCTGAGAGATTCGCGGCGACGTAGATTATAAATGGCTCTGACAGCTCTTTTTTGCAAAATAAAGATGGATTCAATGTCAGCAGCTCGACCCCATAGTAAAATGCCGTACGACATAATGCTGTGAAAGTAGCTAAAATAGACTAAACGCGCTTTCTACATCAGTTAACTGTCTTATCTTTCTAACAGCATAAGCGGCCGAGCTAAGCCGCCCCGCAAGAGATGTAATGTGAGGTCCCCATTGTAATTTGTCGTCTAGCGTGATTCCCAGAAAAACAGTTTGATCAACAAATTCCAGTTTTTCTCCATTCAGTATGATGTCACATTATCTACTTCTAAAATAAGGTAATTTAAATCTAATGCATTTGGTTTTCTTTTCATTTAAAACTAAATTATTTACCGTAAACCAATCTTGGACCTGAAGAATAGAGTTCAATTCACGTCGTCAAGATTTTGTGCCACAAAATCTTGTAAAAATGGTGTTATTTGCAGATGACACCTCCAATGAGGTGTCATCTGCAAATAACACCATCTTCGGTTGATTTTGAAGTAAAGATCTACTTGCATTTCCTTGGATTTTTATCTTGGATATTACTGACATCGGCGAAGGAAAACCATCGTGAGGAAATCTGGACTTAATATAGTTAACTATAAGTCCAGGTTTCCTCACGATGGTTTTCTACGATGGTACGCTCGCTCGCGACGGGTTGTTGATTTCAGACTCATTTTAATTTAACTGAAATCAAATATAGTTAACTATAAGTCCAGGTTTCCTCACGATGGTTTTCTACGATGGTACGCTCGCTCGCGACGGGTTGTTGATTTCAGACTCATTTTAATTTAACTGAAATCACCAACCCATTTTGAGCAAGCGTGGTGCTCGTGACTTCTCTGTATGAGAAGAGACCTCTGTCCTGCAGTAAAGGCTGGTATTATTACTTGTATCTAAGGACTGAAGCCATTTAACAGAGCTTCTCAATGTATTGCCTGACGCGCTCATACTTATTCTGAAGTGCAAAATACGTAGTATTTCTACAGGACGATGAATCGTTAAGGATCATTAAATAAATCCGGCGTGCATTAGCTCTCGTTTGCAGTGACCTAGAGAAGCCTAGAGGTAGGATCGAATGTCTTACGAAATACCTACAGAGTGCGTAGTGTTGAGTAATGTTTGTATTAGATACCGTCGTGTTTGAGACCAGACGACTTGCGCTGTTCCTG
Organism: Luperina nickerlii; assembly: GCA_963855955.1. NCBI lineage: Eukaryota > Metazoa > Arthropoda > Insecta > Lepidoptera > Noctuidae > Luperina > Luperina nickerlii. The sequence goes on along the minus strand of OY979686.1, from coordinate 558,696 downwards.
CGACACGGTTTAAAAAGTTACGGTTAAAGACACAGAGGAGATAAAAAAGACAGTCTAAGACCACAATTTATAGATTACACTTTATCTTTGGTTTGCTAATTAAAATAAGGGTTGCGATAAGCATAAATGAACATTAGGCGCCATACTATAGGTTACTATCCATTCTAAGATTGCCTGGAAGAGATCCCAGAAAGCGGGCCTCCCATAGTGTTTTTATTAATAACCGTTTTTTTAATGTATTTTCTGGTGTACAAAATAAGTAAATATAAATAAATAATAATAATAAAGTTTATTTCACTCATAAAGGTACATTGTTACAGTAGTGTGTATACATATTACATATACAATATTGTCTAATGCTAGAACCTTTATGAGAGCTGGAGTCTGAACTTGGTTCGGGACATGTATGACAGATCTCCAGGCTCACACCACTCACATTTTTCATAATTATTTAACGGCATCTTGATTCAGTTTATACATATTAGTGTTAGCAAACAGTTTAGATAGAGAGGTAAAGCTATAACAAAGGTGGTTATATTAATTGTGAACTGATGTTATTGTAGGATTGTATGTGTAGTGTAGTGTGCGAATGTGTGAGGCTGTTATGTGTATGTGCATGTAAGTCCTGTATGAGAGTGTGTGCTTATTAGTAAATATGAGTGGGAAGTACGTTGAAAATTATTTAATGGTTTGGATGATACTTTCTGTACTTTCATAGTCCATATCCAGCAGCTAGTTCCTTACAGTAGTTTTGCACTTATATTTTAACCATTGAGTACATAATATGTATTTGAGATTGTATTAACTTTGTTGTATACATAAGGACCAAGGAAGTAAAAGAATCGTTGAGCTAACCTTGGAATGAACAGGAATTGATAAAAATAAGGTTATTCAGTGTATGAAACGCTTACCCCGCTTAGCAAAGTAAAGTCAAGATGCGATCTATGAATCTTGCCCCAACACTCATGTGCGTAAGCCTAGTAAAACTACAATTTTCTAGTAGACCGGCTTATTATTATTATTAACGGCCGTCATGATAAATCTCACATTTTCACCATTACTATGTGACTGTTAATGTATGACCGTTCACCGCTTTCTTAGCAAGCCAACACTTAAGCCGCGCACAGCTGCGCTATATAAAGCTCGGTCTCTGGAAAATATTTACTCCTGGGCCTCAATTTGCGTAACACTGAATATGTCAATAGTAGGTATATCTTACATGGTCTAGTAATGTTGCTTGGTTGGTGCTGGCGAAATAGTTAGTTTCCGTTTCCTGACCGAAGCTACATTAGACTTGAAAGCAATGTTATGTATGTACTTGCATAGCAATGTTATGTATGACAGTATGACCGACTTCTTGACATTTAAAAGTGCCAGTCTATTGATACAAAGCTGAAAGTGGTTTTAAATTCTAAAGTTTTTGTTTGCATCTTTTCAGTTTTGGTTGGCTTAAATTTTTTACCTGATGGACATCGGAACTTTATTTCGAGCTCTAGTTGACAATAACCCGACAATATTCCTCGTAACGTGTTCCAACTTTATGGAATTTGCATGCTACTTCAGAAAAAGTACCACTGAAAACCGCTGACTGTCTCGAGCATGAACTCTAAGCGCAAGAATATCACCAACTATCTTAAGTATCAAGTGGCTGGATCCAGGATAGTTACCTATAGACCTACAAAGATGGTGCGCAGTATTCCATGCATGCCTTCAAGGGAGGACATGCGGTCATGAGATCTGCCGCACTTGATGGTGGCGCCCAATAGGCATGGTGAGCTGATACGAGTCGAGAGTGCGGTGAATGTACGAGTATCTCCCGGCCCCCGACTCATGGTAGTGGAAGGAACCGTGGTTTAGTAGGGAGGAGTCCAACATTACCCTCCGTTCTCCCTAGACGGTTACTTTGAGGATTCCAACTTTTTCCTTTTTCCTTCCTGATTTTCCTTTTTCCTTTCCTTTTTCCTTCCCCTTGGCAAGACTAGTTGTCAGACTTTCAGGCTACTGATATAATATCGACTGTCAAAGACCTACGAATGACAGCTGGAGGCACGGAGGGATTACGGTATGTAATGAATCACCACAATCACCAATCCAAGGACCGACCTCGGCAAGTGTTGCTTAACCTTAAAGATCGACCCGTGCGGCTGTTATTACTTTGTAGCGAGCCCCTCTGCACTTAACATCAAACAAATTGAAGGAACTCTTGTAACCTGTAACTCACATGAAAATGATTTGTGGCACTTTATTTGTCAAACATAGACATTCAAGTGCAGCGAGTCAGACAGAGGACTCACAGGACCAGCTGGTAACGTGATCAGCCTGCATTGATGCGTCTTGTGACTCATCGCGTGACGCGTAAAGCGAATTAGATTAAACCCCATTGTAGTAATCGAGTTCATTGTGTTGCTCGGCACTTTTGTTACAAATACCCGGAATATTATTAATACCTACGTTGATAATAAGAAAAATTTTAATTGTGGTGTTTCGACGGTTATTGACCCGCTTCTTGTGATAGTTTAAAACTTAGCTCAATTCCTTGAATGTCAATAATTCGTATTGTACTACCTATACCTTTCTTATGTGTGTACATAAACTGCTAAATTAAAATAAATACATTTTGCAACAGTGATTGATTCAAACCTTTTGACCGCCACACTTCAAAAAAAACGTGCCCTCGGCGTCAACGTCTGTCATGTAGTCGAAGTGTCGAACCGTGGCGCGCTGGGCACATTTTTATTTGTCGTCTACCTATACATGTCGATCAAAAGGTTAAAGAAAGAGAAAGTAGGTTTATTTGTCACAGAAACACGTGCATACACAAAGATAACTATCTCGAGTAAGTAAGTAATCAGAAAAATAAAACAAAATAGATCTACTTACTTACAAAATAATTACAAAACAGAAATAGCCGGCAGCTGCACTTCACAACTGTGCCGAGAAGGTTTCCACTCAGCTGCTCAGCATGATGCTGTGCTGTTGATTTTCAGTGGTCATCAAAAAAAGATAGTACCTAGGTAGTATCTATCAACTTACATACTTAACGAACTAGGTACCTATTTTATAATTCAATTAGGTACTTATCTAATAATTCAGACAAAAAAAAATAACTGAAAAGAACAGTTAACTTAACAGTTAACTGTTCATTATGATTCATAATGTTATGCTTTTATGATTCTGCCAAAGTGGCCTTTTTAGGCCCCCAGAATTATATTTATTTTTAATCAATTTTGTAAAAACAAAACTGTTGACGATGACGCGAATATAACTTACAGCGCCATCTAGCAGAAATTGTGAACGTTATTAAGATTTTGCTACTAAACACTAGATAGCAGTAAAAGCAGTGCGTTATAAGTACGCTACTCACCAATAGAAGGCGCTGACCTAAACTTTGATTATAATGCTGTATGATTTCCGAATTATACCTAATTTACTTACCATAAATCATTATTATTTCAAAATTTTTCTCCGCGTCCTAGTGACTGTCGGGAGTCTGAAGTGAGAGATAAAGGTGACCCGCTAAATTCAAATTTCCTCACGTTTTTACGGTTCCATACCTCAAAAACGGAACCCATATAGGATCACTTTGTTGTCCGTATTTAGAAAAAATGTAAAATCTATAGGGTACTTCCCGTTGACCTAGAATCATGAAATTTGGCAAGAAGCAAGGTCATGTAGCGATAAACTATTTACATACCTACAAATTTGTACAGAACCCTCGGTGCGTGAGTCCGACTTGAACTTGACCAGTTTCTTTCAAATAGCAACGACGATGTTAACATTGTTCCTTTGTCCTTTAAAATAATTCATAACGCGACAAATGTAAGCAGCAAGCTCTCGAAATCATGTTTCAGAGAAATCGTCATAATATTTTCGCGAAATAGTCCTATTTCCCTTAAACACATACCATACATAGATATATTTTCGAGAGCTATCCCCATAAGTACCTTTGTACCTATTTTTCTGTTCTGTTTTTTTCATGTCTGTTAATATAAGTGTATGTAAAATTAATAAATGAGTAAGTAAATGCTTCACGGCTGAAACCTAACGTAGGTTCAGGGTTACTGTGCCTTGTGCCTCCTATTTTTAAGAAATTGTTAGACAACGTTCGTTTAATCTGGCTCATTTACCTGCTATGATATTCCTCCACAATCATGTTAATAATATCTTCTATTTATTAGGTACGCCCTGTCCTGTCTACGTCGCAAATGATTTCGTAATCTTGTACAATTTACAATAAATGAGTCACTGTAACTTCCGATCAGTAATCAGTTAATGTGAATTCTTTGTTTCTAAGAAAACATTAACATAAGGATAAAGAAAATAGAGATACAAAGGATATCAGTGGTCATGCACGAGACTTTCTTCACATAGGTTCTTCAAATACCATTGAATTCAGAATACGACTCGTTAGCTTTTCATATAACGAGTATAAAAAGACAATTAACGAAGCCGAGAGTCACTTATTACGAGGTACTCCGGTATTGTAATATTTTTTTTTTGTACTGGGTATACCTGGGAACCTTCTGGTTACGGAGAAATTGAAAGGCAAAATTCCAACTCTTACTGACGTTTTTTTAAGGAAAAAGTTTTTAATGTTATAAACTAGTCAAACACAACTTTAAATACCCCCACGGCCCCTGTACCGTTACATATACCCATAAGCACAATGTTTTGCGTGGTATGCGTTAGATTGCGCACTAGTACCGCAAACAGCAAATCACACCAAAAATAAAAGTCGTTTCCCAGTAATTATTTTTGTGCAATGTTACTTGTTTGATGTATGTACAGAATGCGTAGATGACGCTATGTGATGGGTCTCTTTACACCCTGCAGACGAACACTAACTCCCTTATGGTGGTCCATTCCTGGATAAAAGCCACTGCCAAGTTGAAAATATGAAGCTAGTTGCTCATTCTATATCGTTCTTTGAACTTGCCTCAATGAATGAAGTAATTCTTTGAGGGGGAGACCCTCAAAGATCATTCATTGAGGAGAATACTACTCAAAAAAATAATTTATGTACCTACTGACCCAAAAGTTTCCTATGTGTTTATCTATGATGTAATATTAATATTATATAATGATATCTGTGTGCTCATGCAGATCGGCTTTAGCCGTTAACAATTTCTTAGTTGTATCTCTATCGATTTTCAGCATGTCACGTCCAATCAAAATTGTCATCATACTCGTCAAATTAAAATTGATATGATTCCATACAAATTACTCACAATTCATTATCATTCTGTACAAATTACAATTCATAGTCATTGTGCCATGACAATCGTCTAATCGATCCGGTTTTTTTACCAGAGGAGTAAGCTGTGTGAATACCTAGAAGATTAAAAATAAACTAAATACGTCGTACGCCGTTGGTTAATAAAGTATATTTTGGGTCGGTGCAACGTGTGTTTTTCTTCCATACTTCTCTATTAGTCGTCATCTCGGTAGTCACCCCCTTTGTAACCATATCATCATTCACACATTCCATCCATCGTTTCTTTGGTCTTCCCCTACTCTTATAGCCATCGACATTGTGACGAAAGGGGTTTGCGTGGCGCAGGTTATAAAAATAAGACCACGCAACCTTGTCAACATAAAAATATATATTTAGAAAAAGGTGTGGGTAGGTCTACAGGTCACAATTTTCCCAGAGTCAACCCTGTGGGTAGCGCTGTACTGCCCTGATAGCTGGCGTGGCGATGACCGCAGCGAGGTGCCACGCTGGATGCGCAGGGGTGCCGGTCGACAGGTGTTTGCGCCGACCTTCGTAAGTCAGCTCGGCCCACTTGGCAAGACGGCCAACAAATGGGACGTCCGATGCCTGGACGTTACAGCACGCACGAGTCACGACGGAACCAGCCGCGTAGCTCCAGATGTGCGGCCGTGAGCTTGAGGTGTTCCCTAACCGGAACTTTGGACCCTGGAACATGACGTCCAGCGTGTCACGAGATGACCATTGGTCAACTCCGCTGATTGCGACACCAAGCTAAGCAGAGCGAGTAGCAATAGCAGTGCGCTAATGAAGGTGTTGGTGGATTGTCACAATCAGACGGAGTTTACAAAATGGAAGAGTGAAAAAAGGCATGATGCAATACATTTTGAGTGTGAAGCACGAAAAGTCAAAATGCATTAAGCTGAAGGCCTTAGATTAAAATGAATTACATTATTTAGCGTATATTAAATTCAGATAAAATAAGCATACATGCCAAGTTAACCTGCAAGAAAAAAACACAAAATATACGCATGAAAATGCTATCCAACACTTACCCAGTATGGGGGTTTCAAAGACACCGAATTTAAATGCTCGATGGCGGAGAATTATGTAGATTAGGTAGTTGTTTTTAAGCCCGGATAATGGCGAGTTAAGACACGTGTGAAATCACTGATATCAATTATCTGGTGAGACGTGTGACCGCTTCGGGAAAAACCAAAATTCCTAATGACGAACGAAAGACGCGTTGGATAGAGATGGGACATGCGCGGGCGCATAGATAAATTCTCACTCACGCGCCGATAGCTGAACATTTTGTGTTTTTAGTCATTACTATTCACTACCGCACTACTTGTTATTTTCTATGGTAAGATATTTTGACGTCTGCGGCTCTTTGACAGTTGAATGTATGTAAACATTGGAATGTTGCTGTGATTTTGTTGTTAAATTAGTTAAAATGTGTTTAATTATGCAAAATGTAACGTACGACGTTACAGTACCCCGCCGCTTGGTGAGGGTTTTTACCTCAGTAAAAATCCTTTACCCCTGTTATACCTCCATCTGAATTACGACCCCTTGTATTCTTCATCGTTCATCCATCATATCTCATATTCGTAATCTTTGCATACTGGCAGACTACCTTAACAAGAGGTGAGTCCGCGCCCTAGCAGCTATGTGAGAGTTACATGTCCATAGTTGACTTGTTACTCGCGCAAAACAGACGTACATTCGGCTTAAAGAAGCAAAGAACTTACTGGGTTTATACTATTGAAAATGGAAATTAAAAACTGGACGAAGGCTTATTTAAGGAGTATCCACCCGCTCCTGCATAGGCTTATTTAATGAGTTGCAACCGCTCAGAAATATTAACTCCCGGTAAGTAAAACGTACCGAGTTTGGCAACAACCAATCCAGAGGTTCCGATAAATGTGGAGAGACCACGGGTAAGGCACATGATAGAATCAAGTGAGCGTGGTTCTCCATCGGGGCTGAATACGGTGGCCGAAAAAATTGACGGATTACGACACGTGTGAAGACACTGATGATGACATCTAGTGAGCGTGTCTCCGTCTGAGGTTGAATTTATGCACTACAGTGTTATGCAGTGGCTTAAATATAACAAAATTAAAAAAATAAATGAAGTGAAAACAAGAATAATATGTTATTATTTCTTATTGAGTTTAAATGTTAAAATATTAAGTTATCCGTAAGACTGGTAAGTGTTGGATAGCAATCAGCAAGGTATGATGTGCGTCAATTACTCCGACTGTTACAAAATAAACTGAAATTAAACGTCTTGGTTGTTGTCCGTATGAAGTGAAGGAAGCTACGTTATGATGTGAAAAAAGTAAAAAAAAATTTTTTTTTTTTGTTTTTAAAGTTTGAAGTTTGTTTACTTATTTTAAACATATTAAAAATAATCGGTGCAACTAATGTGTACGCTTATGGTATTAAATACTGATATTTGTAACAATACTAGTTTTTTAAAATTAAAATATAAGTCACTATTGACACCCAATGACAAATTTTTGCTGTTGACTGTACTTAGTAACAACAATATTGAACAAGGCAAGGGTATCAAGTCAATAGGCAGGTAGACAGTTAGTAGGATAATTATTAATTAAAAGGAGGTATGTGGGAATTATGGTTGCAACACTTGTTGGAAACAGCTGATAAATCAATGAAATAGTACTGTACTTTTGAGTTGTCAACAATAAAAACGTTCACTGTATGGAACATTAGTGATCTAGGTCAAATGTAAACAAGTACAAGATGTATTGATATTTAGGCTATAATTCCAATATACAAGTTTGTTGATATAAATTGTGTGATAATACTTTTAGTATTAAGTTCTAATACTTAATTTTAAAAATTGTTAATTTTTGTTCTTACAATGTTTTTTATTAAATAAAAAAAATGATTCTAAGTTTTATTAAAAAATTGACTCTAAGTTATGATAAAAAAATTGACACATATGAGTGTTATTTGATAAAAACACTGTTTGTGTACCAGTAGACAATGTTGTTAAGTCTAAAGTAGCCAGTAATTGATAACCCGGCAACCCAATCCCTTCATCCGGCACACAGCAGAGCTGCTTACCGGAAGAAATAGGAATGAGCGTGGTACCTCCCCGGGGCGAGCCGTTACTATTGGCCCTACCACTATAAAAGAACGATAAATGCGTTCTTTTATTTTAAATAAAAAAAAAATTAACAATTAAGTTGCAACGGTGCAATCCGTTCCTACCAAACAAGAAAAAAAAACAAGGTAGCGCTGCGTACACCTTAGTTGCTGGCAACCAGAACGTTTTACACAAAACAACCACCAAAATACACCAACATACAAAAAAAAAAAATACCCACAAGGTAACCCTGAGGAAAATGTGACCGTAAAACCACGTTTTAGGGCGCCAATGTGACGAAAGGGGTTTGCGTGGCGCAGGTTATAAAAATAAGACCACGCAACCTTGTCAACATAAAAATATATATTTAGAAAAAGGTGTGGGTAGGTCTACAGGTCACAATTTTCCCAGAGTCAACCCTGTGGGTAGCGCTGTACTGCCCTGATAGCTGGCGTGGCGATGACCGCAGCGAGGTGCCACGCTGGATGCGCAGGGGTGCCGGTCGACAGGTGTTTGCGCCGACCTTCGTAAGTCAGCTCGGCCCACTTGGCAAGACGGCCAACAAATGGGACGTCCGATGCCTGGACGTTACAGCACGCACGAGTCACGACGGAACCAGCCGCGTAGCTCCAGATGTGCGGCCGTGAGCTTGAGGTGTTCCCTAACCGGAACTTTGGACCCTGGAACATGACGTCCAGCGTGTCACGAGATGACCATTGGTCAACTCCGCTGATTGCGACACCAAGCTAAGCAGAGCGAGTAGCAATAGCAGTGCGCTAATGAAGGTGTTGGTGGATTGTCACAATCAGACGGAGTTTACAAAATGGAAGAGTGAAAAAAGGCATGATGCAATACATTTTGAGTGTGAAGCACGAAAAGTCAAAATGCATTAAGCTGAAGGCCTTAGATTAAAATGAATTACATTATTTAGCGTATATTAAATTCAGATAAAATAAGCATACATGCCAAGTTAACCTGCAAGAAAAAAACACAAAATATACGCATGAAAATGCTATCCAACACTTACCCAGTATGGGGGTTTCAAAGACACCGAATTTAAATGCTCGATGGCGGAGAATTATGTAGATTAGGTAGTTGTTTTTAAGCCCGGATAATGGCGAGTTAAGACACGTGTGAAATCACTGATATCAATTATCTGGTGAGACGTGTGACCGCTTCGGGAAAAACCAAAATTCCTAATGACGAACGAAAGACGCGTTGGATAGAGATGGGACATGCGCGGGCGCATAGATAAATTCTCACTCACGCGCCGATAGCTGAACATTTTGTGTTTTTAGTCATTACTATTCACTACCGCACTACTTGTTTTTCGGGAACCAGCAATGCACAACACAGCAATGCACGGCACGAGAACGCACGACATTGGAATGAACGTGTTTTGAATTCCAATGACGTACATTGTCATGTCGCGCATTCTCGGCCCGGACCAAGAGTGTCCGGCTTGATAATGTACAGCACGGGAATTGGAATCAAAACAAACAGTGACGTCACAATAAAAAAGTAAAAAGCCATGTGAAACTAGGGATGAGATTTTGATTGATTAAGGATTGATTTTGATTGATTTTGTTTCATTTGACGTGTGGTTGACGTTCAATCAATTATTATTGAAGTAAATCTGTGAACTATTCGTTAAGAGGAAATACGGGCGGAACGGCTTTTGAAAATTAGGTATTTGAAGAAACTATCGCTGTCGCTCTGCGAGCCCCCGCCCTCTAATGCGTGCGATAAGGACAACTGCAGATCCGACTGAATAGCCTAAGTAAAAAGTCACATTTTCGAGGTTTGGCTCTCGCCTATTTTCTTCACCAATATTGAACCAATTTAAAAGATATTTCATAAACTGGATAAGAAGGATATGTACTGTGCCGCTACATTATGGTTAACACCCCGACTCAGAGTACCCCGACTCGGATAGGTTAGGTTAGAAGGCTAAGGCGGGAGCGAAGCGTAGCGGAGCTCCCGCCTTAGCCTTCGTGGTTATTTTTTTTTAAACCACCCAGAAGTAGGAGCCCCGCGAAGCGGGGCTCCGTCGACCTATCTTACACTCTGAGTGCTTACCAAAATTTTATTAAACATGAGCAGCTGATTGCAGCTTATATAATTAATATGCTGTACAAAACTCTTTTTATAAAGACTTCTCTGCTTAAAAACTTATCAATCGCGCAATCAATCGTCTTTCGGAACAGCACTATCTAGCTCAATTACCTAGTATCCAAGTCCCAAAATTTCGAGTCACCTGATTGGCCAACCAATCGGCCAATCACGCGATGTCGCCAATTCATGTGTTGTACACTCTCGGGTCGGACCATCAAGGTACACCCCAGGAATTGGAGACATCGCGATGTCGCCAATTCTTGTGTTGTACATTCCTGTGTTGTACAATCCAGTGTCGTGCATTGCTGGTACGTGCATTACAGTGACGTGCATTATAGGGACTCTGATTTTGTTGTTAAATTAGTTAAAATGTGTTTAATTATGCAAAATGTAACGTACGACGTTACAACATCCATACTCAAAACTCTATTCACGTAACACTAACTCATTCTCATTTCTTATTTTATCCATTCGTGTAACAACACACATCCCTCTTAGCATTCTCATCTCTGCTGCATGCAATTGCCTTTCATTAATCCCTTTTGTGGCCCAACATTCTGATCCATATAAGACAGCAGGTCTAATCATGGTCTTATATATCTTCCCCTTAAGTTTAAGGGGAATGCGGGAGACGCAGATTGTTCCCGTGACCTGCCGCCATTTCATCCATCCAGTGTTAATTCTGTGCCGTCCGATCTACTTCGCCATCGCTTTGCACGAGTGAACCGAGATACTGAAAGTCGGAACAGACTGGGAGTTTGTATTATGATTATAACATAATACTCTAATTAGGGTGTTTGGTGGTGTGGGACATATTGTACATGCTTCGACTTGAGAAACTCCTCCTTTTTTCATCGGTTAAAAACAGCGACTAACATTCATGACACAAAATACATTACTTGCTTCGTATAATACACAAAAATCACTCACCAAACATCCGATAGCAATGTAGACCCACACAAGTCAAAGAGTAGAAAATGATCAGCACAAGGAAAGGTAGAAATAGCGGGGTGTACTCCATCATGTCTTCAACAATGGGTCGCGTCGCGTTAACTAAAAGTTTTGGATGTATTATCAACGGCAGATAATGTATCAGTTCAAATTGATAACGGCAAGTAATTAATCAGATATCCTAGTGACGATGGGGAAAGTGTTTGGGAAACTCCTACTCATGGTGTCATGCATGGCATCCTCAGTGATACTCCTACTCACTGTGTCATACATGGCATCCTCAGTGATACTCCTACTCACTGTGTCATGCATGGCATCCTCAGTGATACTCCTACTCACTGTGTCATACATGGCATCCTCAGTGATACTCCTACTCACTGTGTCATACATGGCATCCTCAGTGATACTCCTACTCACTGTGTCATACATGGCATCCTCAGTGATACTCCTACTCACTGTGTCATACATGGCATCCTCAGTGATACTCCTACTCATGGTGTCATGCATGGCATCCTCAGTGATACTCCTACTCACTGTGTCATACATGGCATCCTCAGTGATACTCCTACTCATGGTGTCATACATGGCATCCTCAGTGATACTCCTACTCATGGTGTCATACATGGCATCCTCAGTGATAGGTAATAGGTAATAGGTAATACGGGCTGGTGTCCGCAACTCCACGTCAATGCGCGTATTTTGCGTACGGGTGGGAAAATCGATTATTCGATCCACCCCAGCTCCTCGAGGAAGGCCAGCAACGCCTTGGTGTTACTGACCGTCTCATGTAGGGTACCTGGGTTACCGAAGTACTTTGCCCTGTACGTGGCGACCACCGGGCAGTTTAGAAGCACATGTGCCGCTGTCTCGTCGTCCTCCATGCAGGCCCTGCACAGCGGACTGTCTGTCACTCCTATGACAAAGAGGTGTTTATTGAATGACCCGTGGCCAGTTAAAGCTGCAGTAACTATACGCAGCTTTTGTTTAGTTAGACGGAGAACCTGCTTCGTGAGGCGGCCGTCCAATGTGGGAAGTGCTTCCCTGGCCTGCCTGCATTCGCCTAGGTCCGTCCATAGTTTGTTGTGTTGGTCTCTAGTGCGTTTCCTTACCAGAGTGCGTATATACCCGAAGGGGAGTGGCGCGATGGGCTCAGGTCCCACTGGTGCCATGCTCGACCCCCTTCTGGCAAGCTCGTCGGCTGCATCATTACCTAACGAGCCGCTGTGTCCTTTGATCCATTGAATGGTTATATTATTGAGGTTACCCACCTGGTTGAGGCGCTGGTGACACTCGTATATTAGCCCAGAATCAACTGTATAACTGTTCAGCGCTTGCAGAACAGCCATACTGTCTGAGAGTATGCGGATTGAGTGTTCCTTTACTTCCCTGGCCATGATGGCTGAAGCGGCCAGAGAGATGCCCAAGCATTCAGCCTGGAACACTGTATTGTGGACCCCCAACGGTGTGGCTATATGTATGTTGAGGTCCTCCGAGAAGATTCCAGCACCTGTGCCACTACCTGTTTTGGAGCCATCCGTGAAGATATGCAGCTCTGTAGGGCGCAGCCCTTCGCATCGGCGATCCTCGTGAAGCTGGATCCTGTATTTTTTATCAAAGATAAATTGTTTAGGAACCCGGTCGTTTATGGCTTTTGTGATGGGGAACTCCTTATGGAGTCCCTCAAGCAGCGCGGTGTGTGGTGTACTACTCTTGCCCCAGAGATTTAGTGTGTTAAGACGTACTGCCGCCATCGTTGCTTCCTGTTGTATGAACAGGTGGAGCGGTGGAATTCCTAGGATGGCTTCAACTGCTGCAGTCGGGGTAGTCCCCATGCAGCCCGTAGTCGCCATGCAGGCTAGTCTTTGCATGCGTTGTAGTTTGTTGGAGGCTGTCACTAGCTTGGTGCGGGGCCACCAAACCACAGCTCCATAGCTGATCATGGGGCGGATCACTGCAGTGTACAGCCAAAGTATAATTTTAGGGGATAGGCCCCACCTCTTACCTATCATTCTCCTGCATTGCCAAAAGGTTATGCAAGCCCTGTTGAGTTTGTTGTCCAGATGGCTGCTCCAGTTTAACTTACTGTCTAGTATTACACCGAGGTACTTGACTTCGTTGGTCAACTGGAGTTCAGTATCGAACAGTTTAGGTAGGCGAAAAGGGCCTAAGGCTCGTTTATGGGTAAACATGACTAGTTCAGTTTTAGTGGGGTTCACTGAGAGGTCAAAATCCCTGCACCATCTCTCTACGATACGTAGCGCTTGCTGAGTGAGGTTACATATCGTGCCCGTTACCTTCCCCGAAACCAGGATTGCAAGGTCGTCGGCATAACCTACTGTGTAATAGCGGTTGGCGTTGAGTTTGGTGATGAGGTCATTAATCACCAGATTCCATAGAAGGGGCGAAAGGACCCCGCCCTGGGGGCAGCCTCTGGCTATCATGGCCAGCTGCTGCTCGCCTTCAAGGCGAACCACTCGTTTACTTAGCATGTTTGTGATCCAGTCCGTTAGTACCTGTTCTACTCCATGTTTAGAGAGGGCGCTGTTGATACTGGAGAAGTTGGTTTTGTCGAAGGCTCCTTCGATGTCTATGAAAGTGCCCAGACAGGCGCCTTTCTGATGAATCGCTTCCTCTATCTGGCTGACTACCAGATGAAGAGCGGATTCAGTCGACTTACCTGAACTGTATGCGTGTTGGTTACCGTGTAACGGTAAAGTCTTCCTCAGTGATCCTCAGTGATACGAATGTAATTACCTCGTTGGTCTAGCTAACGCTACGCAAACGATACTGCTGAGCATCAGGTCTTGGGTTCGGTTCCTGGGTCGAGCAAAGTGTTATTGGGTTTTCCCATCAGGAATTTCTCAGTAGCAGCTCGAAGTCTGGATCTGAGTCCGGTTGATAGCAATAGGTTCACCCCTATTACATGGACTTAAACTTGTAGGTAATCCCTTTAGCCAGCGAATCACGCCTGTGTGATGTTATGTTGTGTTACTTGTGATAAGTGACCGCGAGGGGTCATTGAGTGCTTTATTATTGTACTGATTACTTACAACTCAATATCTTACCAATTAGCATAATCTTTATAATCCTAATGATTTTAAGGAAACAGAGAGTATACACACTCGAAAATGTTGTGGTTCGAAGGATTATCTTGAGACGCGGTGGAGAACCAATTAAACAAGAAAACCTCAAACGGTGCAAACATTTTATCTAAAATTTCTATCGGCCTATATCTTTTGAGGTATAGAGATAGTACAGACAGCGTCAGTATGTGCTAACCCCTCAAGTTTTAAAATGTTACACATTAAATTCCTTACAAATGATCTAAAGAATACTTCAAAAAGAACCCATTGTTTCGACTCAGATTCGAACCATCGCATCACCGAACGTTGTCATACTCATACTGGCAGTTTGACGAATTAGCCAGCGAGCCCATATGAATTGCGTTGAAATTGTTATCTACTATGGTCTGAGTCATTTTATCTTTAGGTGGGATGTCTAATCGATAGATGTTATAATTTGAGGGTATCCATTAATTTTACTTACTTACGTTGTCTTTATAAAATTAATCCATACCCTCAAGTTATAACTATAACGTTTGATGTATACGTTCACTTAAAACGGCGAAGAGTAAACGACTACGATTTATTCATTAATTTTTAAAATGATTTATGATTTTATGAGAACTAAAATAGTTGTTCTGTGTGAACAAAATGTGAGCATAAAAGGAATTGCGAGACAGCTTGGCATAGCAGTAAGTTCATTATAATATTAATTGTGTTCTCCGATTTTTTTTTTGTTGAGCTATTTGTGGTATCTTGTGTGTGGTGGTATTTAATAACTTATTTAAAACCATTTTTTTCTATACAGAGACAAACGGTGCGCTTATGGGTGCGCAGATTTCAAGAAACCGGCGATGCTAAGACAATGACCATGGGTCGGAGAACTACTGGGATCTATACGGACCAATCTGAACATCATCCGGATATTGTTAAGGTTCACACTACACCGCCGTTTACATCCACTCGTTACAGTTCGCAACGGCATGGAATATCTCTCTGTCCACGGTTCGAAGACATTTACACGCAGCGAACATTCACAGTTATCGACCGGCAAAATATGTCTAACAGAAGAACATCGAAGAGAACGATTGCGATTTGCCCAGAAATAGCAGTTATATTAATTAAGTATGACAACAAAATAAACAACGAAGACATTTAACTCATTTGATTCCACTCTTTTACTTTGTATAGCAAAATATTCTAAGTAGATATCATGAGCTAATAAGAGATGTTAATTGATTATCTATTGATAACATGTTTATTCACTTATTATGCTCATGATTGTAATCCTGCCAAACTAACTTCTAGTTCCTAGACAAGTTGCAAACGCTTCAAAACTTGTCACTTTCGATGTCACTTGCCAGATTGTCAAATGTCAAATTTGTATGCTGAGACGACATGACAGGTCACGTGACATTTCGTTAGGTTATGTCAATCTAAAATATTTCTACCGCTTACTATTTTATCGTTTACCTTAATAGGATGCCACTTGTCTAGGAACCCAATTGTGTCAGTTGGCAAAATAGTATATTATGATAACTGTAAATAAAATTATCAAATCAAAATAAATCTTTGTTGTAAAATAAGATCATAGTTTTGTTAAATAATAGCAATAATAAATATTATTATATGATTATTAAGGTATTTTATTTTTCTTTATTTTTAAATTCTTCATAAATAATTACTAAAACAAAATAGAAAAATATATTAAAATAATAATTATAATGAACAATAAGCACAATTCGTGGCTATGATTTGAACTTCCACTCATAGGCACGGCAAGCGGTCTTGAAACCTCTAGTCTACTTAGACGATGAATAAAACGTTCGTAAATGTTAACCCTATTATTGCATGTCGTTTTCGCAATAATCAAAGTATTAACGTTTTATTGAAAAAAAACAATAATAAAAACAGAATTTAAAAAATAAATACTATCATAAACTTATTTATTCACTAAAACAATAAATTAATTAAAATAAAATGTTTTTACAAAATACAAAAACCAACTTGGGCCTATCACGGATTTGAACGCACATATCTTTTGGAGGGGTAACCACTTAATGAAGCAGTGTGTACTAACACAGTTGAATAAGACATACGAGTACATGAGCTATAAATTCGCAGTAGTTAAATATTAGTTCACCAAACCTCTTGGGTGTCATTCATGCTATGGACATTGAGCAAAATTACTCTAAAGGACTTACTGAAGACTCTGAAGACATATCGTCCAATCATCACGTCACATATCTGTAGGTATATGAACACTAACAAAAGTACAGTTGCCAGGAAACTCACGAACACTATCTCTTTTACAGACAAAAACATTTTAGATCGAAAGACACTTTCTGTCACAAATTATTTTAGATCGAAGAGCACTTTTGTCACTAACTATTTTCAAATTAAGAATCTAATTCGATCGTGTGTTGTTTCGCGTTCGTTCGTTATCAACTGATGCTAATCTTGAATCTTCAAGAGATAGTGATGGCGACACAGTGTCATTGATCGATGACACTGTGTTGGTTGTCTAATATTTTTGTATGTTACGTTCGGTATATGTTTGCCGGAAAAAAGGAATAATTAATTGTGTTGTTATTTGTTTCGGGATCAAATAATGACTGGTGCTGACATGATTGCAAGCTATGGAATCACCACCAGCGACGTACTCTTTGCTTACAAAAAATATGTTACGGTGACCCATTTATTATGCGCTTTCGTCTGAAATGATTAGGTGCTGCTATTATTAAGACCCTTATTGTACAAATTTTAAATGCAAATAAATAAATATTCTATTGTATTCTATTTTGCATAGTCAGCCTCGAAAACTATGGAATGAAGAATACTATTATAGTTATTTGAAAAACCATTTAAGGGTAACATGGACAAAGAGGACATATTGCTTTGAAAGTTGTCACTAAAATGTTCTTTTGTAATAGAAAAAAAATGTCTTCTGTGTCAAAACATATTGATGTTGAAAAATAATTTACACAGCTGACTGACTCATCCGTAATCTTCCTCTGACAACTTCACTTGAAACTAAATCTTGTGTCCTACATGATAAAATATATTTCTCTTTGTCATATCTTTACAATGTGGTACAGATAATCTGATAAGCCTGTCTTGTTTTCCCAACACTGATTACCAATATAGCAATACCTTTCATATCTCCTTGTGTGGTTGAATTTGTAGAACAAAATGCCATCACTTTGTTGCCCTTATTCCAATTTATTTTATAGTCGGCGCAACGTCTTTTTCTTCTATACATCTCTATTAGTCGTCATCTCTGTAGTCACCCTCTTTCTAGTCATATCATCTTTCCCACAGTCCATCCATCGTATCTTTAGTCTCCCCTTACTTTATAGCCATCCACATTCATACTTAAAACTTTCCTCACGCCATTTCATTGGTAAAACAAAATGTACGGATTAAAACAGAATGGGACAGGTCAATTTATAATGGTTGAATCATTATTTAATATTGGATGGATAACAAGTTTATTTCGTTCATCTGTTGTTATAAAGGTTTATTTTTAGACTGTTTGTGCATCACAATGACTCGTATTTTTGCTCCTATGGTCTGGTGGTCGCAAGCGCTATTGCTGAACATGAGATCCTGGGGCCGATTCCAGAGTTGGGCGAAGTGTTATTTGATATTTCCATCTAAAATTTCTCACAAGCAGCCCGGGCGTCTGGATTTGTGGCCGGTTGATGATGGCTATTACATGGGACTTAAACATAACGGTGTAATCTGGGTGAACTATAGGTACACCTCTGCCAAACCCTTCGGGGATTACAGGCGTGATGTTATGTAATATTTTATTTTTGTCGACTGCTTGTGCGGTCTTTCGTCTACTAAACCTTGTTACACCGAACTACGAAATAAAATAATTAGAGAAATGATTTTCCGATTATACGCACACTAACGGACAAACAGACAGACGGACAACGTTTTAAAATGCGAGAATAAAAGGACCTGAGTGTCGAATGTTACCATCACCAAAAATACTACCTACCCATTATTTTGTTCCATAAAAACTGCTTGAAACTGGTTCCTTTCTCCCATGCTTTGATACTGCACAAATTTTGAAATAAATGGAGTGTTAACTTGAAAGCAAAGATCGAAAACTCCCAACAGACATTAGCGAAGACACATCTTTGTCTTATCAAATAATTGCTTATTACGGGAAAAAGACTTACACTATATTTAGAACTGCGTTTGTAACAAGATTCACAAAATGTATTAATAATTTATAAGGTCTTGTATCCAATGTCTTTTCCTAAAAATATAGGTACGCATGGCAAAGACGGCAAATGAGCACTGTGTGACATTAATTTCCAGAACAAATAAGTAACCTAGTGATTCCACCTAATTAAAGTGAATGAGTAAATTAATTTAAGACTCTAATTAAGACAACACACCATGAAATTTTGCACAAGATTTTCTTTTATTACGACGGTGAGCAGTGAGGACGGGATTTTGAAAATTCATCCCCTAAGGGTGTTAAGCAAGGGATGACAGTTTATATAAAAGTCGTCATTTTATCTGATGAGAAATACCATTGGACACATGGCTTGTGGCTCTCTAATTTGCAGTTCAAATCCATGTTACTCCGATTTGGACTCTCCATTTACTTATTACTCCA
Organism: Luperina nickerlii; assembly: GCA_963855955.1. Lineage (NCBI taxonomy): Eukaryota > Metazoa > Arthropoda > Insecta > Lepidoptera > Noctuidae > Luperina > Luperina nickerlii. The sequence continues at coordinate 539,596 of OY979686.1, read as the reverse complement.
AGATGTCTGCTTCACACGCCAACTCAATTCCAGCAAACTAATTATGTTTCGGGAAGTTTTTCTGATAATTAACATCACAGCCTCCAGACGTGCTGGAGCGTGTGAAATGTTTCACTCAGTTTTTGCTCAAATAACTTGATTTTGGATTCCATGAAGACTTTAACAGAATTTACCTCAAAGTCAAAGTCAAATCATTTATTTCAAATAGGCACATTAAAGGCACTTTTGAACGTCAAAACTTACAGTAAAATTGAATTGATTCTAGTCGCCCCTTCCAAAAGGTAGTTTTCGTATGGAGAAGAATGGGCAAGAAACTCCACCGTTACTCTTTTAAAATGTTTTACATGGTTTTGTATACATAATATAATTATATGTGAAGACGATGCACCTAGAATAAAAGTCTACCCCAAAAAAATAATAAAAAGAGTTAAAAATTAAGCAATTACAGGTAAATCAATTATGTGATAGATACATGGTGCTCACATATTTACAATTTACAAATATTGGAAAAGTAGATGACCTTTCTAGAACTCTAACAAGTGTGTGAGTTACTGTAGTCACAGATTGTAAAAATCAATGTCATAAAATTTAAAAAATATATAAATTAAATTAGGAACCAGTTTGATTTTGTCTAGACACTAGATTGTCCTATGGAGCAGGACCAGCATGTTTCCAAGCATTCTTATCTTTGATATAATCCTCTAATTTGTAATATCCCTGTTTACATAGTGTACTTTTAATATGAGTTTTAAATTTTCTTTCATTTAATTGCAATATATCACAAGGTATTTTGTTGTAGCATTTAACACAGTAGGTACCCCATAAAAGATGTATGTACTTTAGATAATCTGAAAAAAGGTTGATCTAATTTATCTTTATTTCTAGTATTAAAACCTTTCATACAGGGTGCTTCTTGTGGCTTCCCATCAGGTACGTAATAATGAATTACCATATTTCCTTATATCCAAAAGGAAATAATACAAATGTTTCTAATGTTATTAGTTTAAATTTAATAGTTTGCATATCTATTATCTAAGCATTTTAGGCCTCCAGACGATTGCAGGCAAGACCTGGATGAGACTCGAACAGACCAGGAAAACATGGCAATGATGATGATGATGTAGCAATTAAAAAAAAAAGAATTCCTGGAAGGACTTTGGGGAGGCTCTGGGGACTGCCCAGCAGTGGGACAGTACAAGCTTAACAAAAAAAACCTAAATATTCAAAAAAATATTGCCCATTCTGATCAACTTCACGTCTTCATTTATCTTCATTATTAACTCGGCATACTTACTATAGTTTACTGCTGAAACAATTACCTCTTCAAAGTTTCCACTCTAGCTTGAAAATAAACGAAGACCATGGACGGCTGTTGTGCGATTGATGATTCGCGAGCTTACGGTCGCGAATCATATTTAAATCAACATAAAACCTGACACTGACTGGTAAATTGCAAAAAAATTTAAGAAAATTTGATTTTCGCGGGCTACCCTGCCCTCTTAAATTAAAAGTAAAACAAAAAGCGCGCAAAAGTTGCAAATGATAATAATTTTCTCACGGCAGTTTATAAATAGCGCTATTCCAAACAGATACATCTTCAAGGCACTATATTCCTTTATAAAGCACCATAAAACTATTACTATGCATAACGTGTTTTCACAAAGTCTCATCACGGCTTCCAATCTGCAGTTATTGAATGATCAGCATAACGCGTCGACAGCGCCGGAGGCGTCACCGTACACCGTACATTGCTGACTCGCACCTGTCCTTGTCTTTAACATAATTAACACCTGCAATGAATGCGAAACAAACAAAAAGTCACGAACGATGTTGTGTCGATAGTGATTTGCATATTAAATGGGTGTAGTCTTGTCAGTGACTTTGGTTTTGATACTTTTTGCATTTTGAGTTCGTTGTCTCGAAATGCACGTCACACCATCAATCCTAGTTGCCAGAATCACGAAAGACTGATAACTGATCTAACTTTTACCAGAAAATGGAAAAAATCTTCAAAGTTTAATTTTTTATTACTAAAAATAAAATTATTTAAAAACTATAAGCCTAGACCTTTACTTATATCGCACTCAGTGCTTCTTCTCTACATTATTTATTTTAATATACGCATAGGCCAAATGCAGAACTCCGCAGCATCTGTATTCCCTACCACCAACAAAACAAAATCTTTGGGCACGCTTGTTCTATCGTAGACCTCATCCATCACTTTCTATCGGGCGAGTTCGAGGGTAAAAGCGGGTCGATCTTAAATTCACTGACTGACTTAACGCACAGCCTCAACCACTGGCTCTAGATGCATGAAATTTTGCACCTGAGTTCCTTAAAGAAAAAAGATGAGCACAAAGGATGGTTTTTTGAAAATTCATCACCAGATAATATTAAATAGGGGATGGAAATTTGTATAAATACGAGTAGGGCAAAAATTGCAAAAATGACTGCCTAGTAAGTGTTGAATGCTCCACATTAACGTGAGTGCGTCGGTCGCATCACTCGCCCGGGGCGCAATTTTCTCGTTACGTGTACATCTCTATTACATCCCGTGATACCGCGTCGACACCACTGTTAATATTACTTGCCTAAATACACAACAATGTCGTCTGCTAGAGAGAAGGGTTTATGAAGAAGAGCTCTTTATGAAGGACCTAGTCCACGTACTACCACCATACCTACAGTTGTACAAGAATATTTTGGCGCGTGGCCAAAATCGGAACTGACTCTGCAATCTTGTTTTTTCAATACTTTACATCATACAATTTCCCAAAATATTTACCAATGGCGCCACCCTGTCAACGCCAAAACTTCCTCGTATATTGCAAAACATATACTTTTATATTCATCTTCTGTTTGTATTCGTAATACTTAGGTAAGTACGATAATTGCAGTACACCACCTTAGTTAATCCATTGTTTCCCTGGCCATCTAAAGGTGGTCTGGCAGACATCGCTATTGTCGATTTTTCTTAACAAGTAATTATATAGTTGGCCTCTTTGGTCTAGTGGTCAAAGCGTCGGGCAACGTGTTTTTGGGTTTTCCCACTGGAATATCACAGTAGCAGCCCGGAGTTTGGATTTGTGCCCGGTTCATAGCAATAGATAGGGTCTATTGATTTACATGAAATGTGGGTGTACTATAAATACACCTCTTACTAACCCTTCGGGCAATACAGACAATAGTTATAGTCTGTTATGTTCATATAGTCTTCTTTGCAACAGTCTGCTCAGAGTCATCGCTTTAAAGTTATTATGTGCCCTGACTTGAGAGCAGTGGTGATCCAGTGGTACCTAATGGCCGCAACTTACGTGTGTGGGTCGTAGGTTCAAATCCAGACAGGCGCTTTACTTTGTATAAATTAGTTCATCACCACTGCTCTTAAAACGGTAAACATCGTGAGGAAACCGGCATGTCCTAGAACCAAAAATTAGAAGACACGTGATATCTGCCAACCCGCACTGGGTCCGCTTGATAGATTACAGCCGACTCCCTCTCACAGAGAGAGCATTATAGACCAATTATGCTGATTTGATAAAGGAAAGCATTTGGAAACTGACAAAGATATAAGGACTTGGCTGTTCAATAAAGCTCATTCAATCTTTACTATAATATTTCTTTCGCCATGCAGCGTGGTCCTATTTGAAGGCTATGGGTGCCAGAGTCATTAGAGGTCACGAGTCATTTCATCTTTGACTCTGGGAAGACGACGCATTGGCGATGCTTCTGATATTGCAGATATCCATAGTCGTATATTTGCCTTAAAGCTCCCGCATGCAGGCGTGACGGGACGGTGCTACGCAATTCTGGTAGAACAATTTCCTTGCAGTTTTCATAGGAATCATTCTAATAGAGTCACGGCGAGCCTGTCTGTGGGAGCTTTTGCGATTGAATTTATACATTAAAGTCGGTTTTCATATACAATCTGTGTGTGTGACCACGTTGTTCTTCTATACTACGCAATAGATTTTGATGCGGTTTTTACGATCAATCATTCCAAACGGTTGTATTTGTGTATAATACATTAATATTAACCTTACATATTATTCTACCGACTAACTTATTTTTCTTTCTATCTAATGGAAATCTAAATTTTTTGTCAAGTTGCAACTTGACAGAAAATTTAGAAAATTGATTCCGGAAGGTTTAAGTGAATTCGGATAGCTATGAAGTGCATAATATGTTAATGTCTAACATACAATAAAGAAATCTCGAAGTCTTGTCAAGTCGTAAAAACCGTACTAAGCAGGGCCGCTGGTATTGAACAAAACAAAATATTATTTTAAAACAGGTACTTTATAATTACCAATTCCTTGTTCTATACCTACAACATTTACACAATACATGAAAATCTTTCTACATCAACGAATTTCATGACAATTAATATGAATGGTTCACATTTATGGCATATTGGAGCAACTTATTGTTGTTACAATTAGCAATTGATTGGGTTTGCATTCGACCAAGTGGTGTTGATGAATGTCAACGTTGGATGTTGATATAATTGTTGATTTAACGTAAACATGTTTATTGTGTAAACCAAGAATGTGGATGATTATAAAAAGGCAGAACAAAGAAGATATAGATTGTTTGAAAAATGATACACGAACACGATAATGAAATATTAATAGGACGAAAGTGAATACGGAGATGGCGGACAATTAATAGGGAGGAAAAAGACCCCAAATATAGTATAGGGTACCAGAAGGATGATGGAATATCCTAATTTTTGTACCGCTTTCAGTTCTTGGTATTATCTAGCGGAAGTTTAGACCTGTCATGGATATTTACGGCATAGGTACTGCCGGACGTTATCGACTAAAGAAATAAAATTCTCGTAGAACCAGCACTTACGAGCAAGCACTCTATTATCAGCAGTCCCGGAGTGACGTCTCTGCGCCATGCTTCGCTGACAGTGTCCAACACTACTTCATGGTCCACCACCAAAGGATCTGCTTTAACGTTTTTATCAACTTTTCGAAACGAGCCCCAGTAATTCATCTTCTTCCTCGGAAACTTCATTTTTTTCTTAGAAACTCGCCTCCAATGTGTCTCCTCTTCTGAATACATTTTAAACTTCAAAGAAGCTTTTGTTTTAAAAGTGAATTGTATAGACAAGTCGTAACTTAACTGATCCTCTGTTTCTGGTTTACGAGACTCGATGAATGTTGGTTTTATATAGGGATTATCTTTCTCGCCTTTGATTTTAAAGCCTCTTTCAGTTACTAAAGCAAATTGCAGTACTTCATCGGGTGAAGGGCCGGATACGGAGGTGAACTCAAAGACTTCTTTGAACTCTAAATAAGCTTCCGTACGGTTAGTGCAGTCCACCTGCGAAGCGAAAATGTTCAACTTCATGAAAAGTGTGAATATTTGATGGGTCTGAAATATAGAATACCACTACCTCCTGCATTCCCTGGAGATAGGCAGATTTTAGGTAAAATACACTCATATTTTACCAGGTAGAAGTTGGCAAGTCTTATCCAATAATACTTTGTCTGACCCAAGGATCGAACCTAGGCCATACGCTCAGCAGTTCGTTGCCCTTGTAGTAACTGTTGTTTTTATTTGTCTATGTTTTAACTAGCTTGTGCCGGCTTCGCCCGCGTCGATTTCGGAAAATATCCCATGGGAACGTACAACGTTACGTTAATCCAGGTTATAAACTATCTGTATGCCCATAATAATCCATATTTGGTGCCAATCTGGAACATTACATTCAGACGGAATTCCAAAAACTATGTTTTCGGCATCAGACTCGTTCACCTCATAGGACATTACATTTTTTCAAAAATATTCTATAAAAACTACAATTTTGTCTTCGTTAGTATTTTATTATAATATGTATAGATATAGATATTTAGTTTGTATTCTTCATGTGTGAGTCCCAATAAATACTTTTTTAACTACACTAACTGCGGTCGGTGACCTCACAAATAAATCATCAAATTCGTTTCATTTTTGTTTTATCGTGTTTAGATATCGATATCCATCACGTCTGTGGAGTTTCGCTAACTAATTTAATTTAACCCTGTGTAATAAATAAAATAGATGATGTTCGTCAAATATTTACCTCAAGTGTCACACACGTACAGTGAAGCAGTAAAAGGTCGTACAGTGATAACTGGAAATATACAAAACAATCATTTTTACAAAATATTAGTCATTATGGTTAGGGCGCTTCCCTCACCGGGAGCGTCATCATCTGCCTGCCTTTTCCCAACTATCCATTCATCCATTCCATTTTGGCGCCTGAATGACATTGACAGGGAGGCATTGTTGGTAAACATTTGTGACGAACGGATGGATGGACGGATGGATGGACGGACGGACAGCGGAGGCTTAGTAATAGGGTCCCGTTGGAACTCTTTAGGTACAGAACTCTTTAGGTTCCGATTTTGGCCACATGCCATAAGATCCTTGCGCCGTTACACCTACATATGTCTGCTGCTAAGCAGCGCTGCTGTGTTCCAGCTTAAAGGTATAAAACTGATCTTGTGTTTTTTAAGGTGGTCACACATCTAACGGAAGATGCCTTTTTATCGGCATAAAACACTGATACATAACCTTTGCATAACACATTACATCATTCACATTATTGGCCATTTTGTAATTCCTTACATCACGTAGACAGTTGTTACATCATAATATTTTGGTGCAAGTTGGGTGCGCGTACGTCAATTGTGACGTTTCTGAATGTTGCCACTACATAAAGCGAAAAACGTTTATAGAGGATGATATTCTCTTAGCATGTATATTTCCTTTTTTGTTTGTTTTTTTTTTCTTTTTTATATTCCTGTATGTATCAATCACGTTTTAAATTAAATTGTATTATTTTGCTGAGCGATAGCCGTTTTGCGTGGATGTGACGCATGTCAACCTTTTCTTATTGTTTTTTTTTTTTGTTTTGTTCTTTTTTGCGTCATGTTTACCGCAAATAAACGTATTTTCTTTCTTTCTTCTATGCAACGCGTATCGCCAGAACGGACAAGTAGATAATAACACATTCAACCTTCCACAATCAATCGAAGAAGCGTTAGTGCGTCGAGCGTACTAACAAAGTTATCGAAGTTACGCCCGACGCAACTTCCGTTTGATGTGCGACCACCCTTTATGTATAATTGAAGATCCACGCTGATATTATGATATATTGCAAATTTTTATTTAACAGATAATAGTTTTTCAAATTGAATATGGTTGTACACCCGCGGCGCGGGGTGACCACCTGACACACTAGCAGTAGGTTTCATTTTGACAGTTCAACAACATTCATTGCGTTATTTAGGCTATTGAGCAGACAAATTTTCGAACGTACGCACTCAATATATTTATTGATGTGACATGTGAATATGATCATTGTGTACCGTGTCGGGCACAGCAAAAGTAGAAGAGAAGAGGAGGACTTTTATTTAACTACTTAGTTGTGATAATAAATATTGTAATTATATTATAAAAACATGTAATTTAAAATTTGTCATTTAAATATTCATTGATATTATAATAGCATTTATATAATAGAAATTGTTTTAATTTATTTATTAATGTATTAAATTTTTGTTTTTCTTTAATTTATTTCTGGTAATTTATTATACACATATATTAATTGACATGACTAGTGTACTTGTTGAGTGCATTTTTAACTTAGAGCTTGGTAAGTTTTACCTATTATTATGGCGTAATGTGTATTTTGACTGTATGTTTTCTCTTGTTGTGTAAAAGTGAAGCAATAGCAAAAGCATAAGAAACAATGAATTAACATTATCTTTCAAAATTATTGCGATTGTGATTGATACTGTGTCACGCATTTAGGGTACTGGTGGGCCGCGCCCGCGCCGCGCGCCGCGGATGCATGGAGTCAAGTTCACGTACATTCGAACGATTTTAAAATTTAAAATAGATACTCATCTCAAAAATCTAAATGCAGCTAGGTACTACATCGCCTTCTCCCCCCCCCCCCTATTATACATATTTGTTAGTGTACCTTTGTAAACAAATAAATAACCCTAAAGTGGTTAAGTTGTAAAATCCGTGCGAAGCTCGGGTAGGTCGCTCACGTATCAGGATAAGAGAAGTGTGACAGAGTGGCATGTAGCCTCTTACCTTATAAGTCACGGTACCATACGCGTCTCGCCTGCTCGTCAGAAAGAACTCCTCTGCATACAGCAGCTGTTTGTTGTTGCTCGCGCAGGCGTTTTTGGGCCTTTCAAACGTGTCGTTGACTTAAAACAATTTTCAAGATTTATTAAAATCAAAATTACATGAGACAGTCCCCCAAAACGCCCGCCCTTTACCACTTGCTGGTGCTTTAGCTGGTAAGAAGACGTGGCGCAAAAAACTCCCTAGCAGCGCAACCAGCTCTGTTCTCTGTCTGTTCAGAAGAAAAGTCATCAAAAATCCTCCAAGCATAATTATTTCTTCTTCCCGTGTAAATTACTCTTATGCACATGGAAATATATTATGTAACTTATATGAAAATATATACATGTATTAATGTAACTTACATGGGGTTATCCAAATGACGTCCGCACCTTGTGCAGACGGCATTACGTTATAGTGATCCAACCGATGAACAGTGAACGGCCACTTTACATACTGGCTGATCGCTTGATTTGGCCAAAATCTTCTAGCTCCAGTTGCCCCGTCAGTCTCTTCTAGTTGTTCAGTGTCTGCCCTGTTTGTCCCGTTTTCCCGGAGTGCTCTGTATAATAAAACATAATATCGGTAAAATAACTGGGTAGGATTATCAACAAAACATGCATGATTATTGCATGATGCATTCAGAAGTAATAAGGGCGATGCACTAAGGTAGCACGCCAATATTTGCAATTTGCAGACTGAGTTAGAATGAATTTCAAAAGTCATGATTTCGTGAAAAAGTCATTAAATGCGTAAGTTGTACTGATGATTTTAGTTACAATACTTAATTCTATAGATACATCGAATCATATTTTGTATCGTACAACCTGACACTGACCAGCACAAAAAAACGTAAGTAAAATTTAATTTCGCGTTCCCTAGCGCTTTCGCCTTAATAATATTATTTTATGTGTGTAATAGTTTCGAAAACCTTCAGAGCCTTTATGACAAAGAAAAAAAACAATCAAAGATACGGACTTCCAAACAAATACAAAGAAGTGTTGCGAGAGAAAGATGATACTCGCACGGACCAGGGAAGCATGGCACAGAAGGAAGGAAGCCTATACTCAGCAGTGTACAGTGGGTGGAACAAGGCTGTCATTGATGATGGTGATGATAATTATACTTGTAGTGAAACTGCTTTTCGTGAGTGTGGAGCCTCACCGCATACGATGCCATACCTCTTGCCTGCTGTCTGTGTAATAACCCCTGCATGGTCTTCCATGCAGGTTAACCTTTGCCAGGCCGATCCTAACGCTGTCGACGTGGCTGAATTCTGGTCGAAGCTTAAACGTAGGTATAAAATATGAAAATGGAATCATCGACACGAAGAAGAAAAGAAGGGTGCAGAACACTTACGTAAACGTCCTATGAATAGGAATGTACTCCGCGTCTAAGCTGTCAGTTCTCCTGAAATCAGGGGACATGTAGTCAGAGTCGTTCTCTTCGTCATCACTGTCGCGCGTGACGTCACGGATCCAGGCGGAGTAGTGAAGCATACTGATGAAGCGAGCCGGCGCCGCGCAGCCCGGCCCGTGGACGCTGAAGCCGATCTGAGAAACAACAGAAACCGATCTGGCTGAATAGTATAATATAATAATATCACACCTGTATTCCCGCAAGGGTTAGGCAGAGGTTTACCAATAATACACCCACATATCACCCGTCAGTCTCAAGTAATAGGGGCAAGCCTATTGCCATCAACCAGGTACTCATCCAGACTCCGAGCTGCTTCCAAGAAATTTATTTAAACTTTTCGCACAAAAAGGTACAAAGGCTGATTTAATGCCTTAGGCATTCTCTACCAGTCAACCAAGGGTGGTGAAGAGATTAGATGGTAGGTGCTTTGGTTTAAAGGCACAATGATAAAAAAATAAAAACTATTAAAACCAGGTACACAGATAAATAAATAGGTTATATACATACAAACATAACTTACAAATTCAAGGGAGAGAGATGTTGAGATGATTCTACGCTATTTGTTTTGAAAATAAATTCTACATGAAAAACCCAATAACGCTTTGCCCAGCCTGGATCTAAACCAGGACCTCGTGTCTTCGAATTTTTGGTTAGTTTCCAGTTCCTCCAGAATATTTTCTTTTCACGGCTAAAAAGCAGGCACGGCTTCTCAAAATCCAGGAAACCCGGCCGACGCCCGTTACATACTACTTACTAACTAAGTAACCAAAGGAGCATCTCCCTGCAAGGTGTAACCTTTCGTGGTCCACTTGGAAGTCTCTGAACCGTCTCCGGATGCAAGTGGGAAGATGTAACTCCAACCTGGTAAAGTGGGGCTACCTTGACGAAACGGCAGTAGGGTATGACTGTGAAGCTATGTCACAAACCATGCAGTCAAAGTGACCTCTGTACTGTCACCGACAACGCCGTGGAAGTGGCAAAGATTTGGGAAAACAAGATTTACATTACAGTTGTGCCAGCGACACTACGAAGAAGAAGATTTGCTTTTCACAGTTTTAAGAGCAGTGGTGATAGAATGATTCACGTAAAGTAAATTGCCTGCATGGTGATTGGCACAAGAAATATGCTCAGCAGTAGGTGAATCTATAGCTTTGTGACTGTGCCGGCGGCGCGTGTGTCGTTACCCGGAATGTTATCACTTCATAAATTTCATGTTTATACCATCTTTTAGAACTAGGTAATGTATATTTATTTTATTTCTTATTTTGATTGTTGTTTTTTATTCATACCTAATCGTATGCTGTACTGGTTGACGTCATCACGTCAACACCGGCTCTGTCTCGTATAGGGTCTTAGCTTTAAGGCTCCTTCAAACAGGCGCGACACGCGATAAAATCGCGCGCGACACAAAGGCACTGTAAGTCGCGCAACAAGCGTAGCCTTTGTGTCGCGCGCGATTATATCGCGTGTCGCGCCTGTTTGTAGGAGCCTTTATGCTGAGCGACGGCCGTTTTGCGTGGATGTGACGCATGTTTTTCCCCAACTTGTTTTTTTGGGTTCGTGTTCTTTTTATGCGTCACATCTACCGCAAATAAACGTATTTTTTTCTTTCTTTCTAAGTCGGGCTATGGATGATGATGATGATGATGATAAAATTGCATGCGGAAAATATGTGCTACACCTCGTAAGTCACGGCCGTTTCCACTGAGCCACTGATCTTTATCATCACTGCTATCTGGCTGGATTTAAAAGTGGTTGCAAGTTAGCTGCTTGCCTACTAATTAGTTTGTTCGACTGTATCTACCAGCGTGAACCATCCTGAGCTGTTCGACACCAATGCCATGCCGTTGTCCCAAACACATCTCTTGCGGAAACTCTGTCCCTTGCCGCATAAGTACGAAATAGGCTGCCGGTTCTCGACGACCAACTGAAAGAATAAAAAAAAGTAAAAATTAATAAGAATCTATAAATAATTATAATATTCTTAGCGATTCGAAACGAAAGTCTTTAAAAAAAATAGAAACAAGTGAACACAATTTTTAATAAATTTTTACAAAGAAAATAAAATCAAAACAAATAAGAAAAATAGTATGGCACCAAAATAATAAATAGGAAAGGTCTTACACCAACGACGGCTCGGAGCAGAAAAAGGGGCGAACATTGGTTTGCACTGCCTTTTATACTACCCAGCCGCGCGTAGGTCTAATCCCCCACTCTTCTCTTCTATCTTCCCCTATACGGCCTCTCCTGACAGGAGACCGTCCTCGGGCTCCCATCTAGCTGCGTAGATCAGACTCCAGCAGCGGCATGGAGAGTCCAGGTCCAGAGTCAGTCTCAGGCAGAACTTGGGCTTGCGGCTCGTCAGTCCTGCACACGTCGGGAGCACCGGTTGGTGGATCTTCAGATAAAGCGGCAGCTGAAGTACTGGGCAACGGCTCGGCAGGTCTCGCCGACTCAGTTCCTGCGGTTACAGGAGAGGACTCCTCGTTGTCCGTGTCTGCGCCTTCAACACAACAAAATGACATCTTGTTAAGTGGCTGAAATTTTACATAACACATGAAACATCGTAACACACATGAATAAGTCATAGGCACTACGTTCGCATAACTTAATCTGGGAAGATAGAGGCACTACGTTCGCATATCTTAATCCCTGGCAAGATAGAGGCACGACGTTCGCATATCTGCCCACAATAGTTAGGATAGAGGCACGACGTTAGCGTAACCTAACCATTGCATAACCAGAAAGGAAGCACGACGTTCGCTATTTCTGGAGACACATCTGTAAGACAGTTCGCAACATGTCAATACAGACGGTCAAGCTGCTTACCTTCAAAATAAGCAGCACACACTTCAGGAGTCCACTCCCCGCGCCACGGCACCATGTACTCTGCCGCGGCCTGAGTCGACTTTCCGTATGACCCAGCCAGAAGTTGTAGATCGTAGCGCCCATGTGGCAGCACCTTTGTGACACGGTACGGGCCACGCATGCCGGAGTCCAGCTTCCCGGTTGACTGAGCCTGTTTTCTGACAAAAACTAAAGAGTTTAGTTCATAACCGCGGGGTGGTTTTCTCCCTTGGTTCACATAAGCATCTTGACTTTGCTGATTCTGCCTGAGACGCTCTGAAGTTCTCTGCCTGCTCATCTCACGCAATGCTTCCCTGTTAGGACTGGAACCTTCCAAGGCTACGTCGCGCACCAGACTTCGGATGAGAGGCGTCGCCGCGTCGATACCCACCAACAAGTTGAGAGCTGAGTATTGGGTGGTCCTGTGCTTGGTGATATTAAGTACCAGCTGAATCTTCCACATGATGCTGGGCCACCTTTGCTGCCGATAATTTGCCTCGATGCGGACCATATTAAGCACCGTCCGGCAGTAGCGCTCGACTTGTCCATTGGATTGATGCATCTCCGGCGTAATCAAGTGTGTATCACAACCCATTGACTTAACCCAGTCAAGAAAGTCCGCGCTTTGGAACATGCGACCTCTGTCAGCAACAATTAATTTAGGAGCGCCAAACAGCGAGATTGTGTTTGTGAAATTACGTTTCAGTTCGTTAGTATCTTGTCGATACATTGAGTAAAGAAGGCAATACTTTGAAAAGGCATCGATAACGATGAGAACGAAACGATAGCCATCGGCTTCTGGAAGCGGCCCTAGTACATCCATATGGATTGTCTCAAAGGGAAGTTCTGGTTTTTCCCATGAATGGATGGGTTGTAACGGGGCTCGAGGCACCTTTTTGTGGGAAATACAAACTATGCAATGCGCGATGTATTTTTGGACAAAACCCCTTATCCCCGGAAACCAGAAGTGTTTTGTGATCAAATCAACAGTCTTGTCAACCCCCAGATGGTCGTGCTCATCGTGGAATACACGAAGTAAGCTGAGTCGATGCCCCTTTGGGATGTAGCAAAGAAGGCGGCAAGGCTCCCCAGTGGGTGAATACTTTGCATACAAGAGATCGTTTTTGACAACATAACGACTTGTGTCTAATTGTCCGTCAGTCAGTTTTTGGATGAGAGCCCGAGTCTCTTCATCGGCAGCCTGCGCAACCTGTGCCCAGTTTTGTGGCTTTTGAACTGTGCACACATTGACAGGGTTCCGACTTAGATAGTCGGCGTGCGACATGAGTGATCCCTTACGGTACTCAAGGCGAAAGTCAAAATCCTGTAGGTATACCCACCACCGTGCCACACGAGGGAGCAAATCCTTCTTGCTCTTTGTAAGTTTCATCGCGTTGCAGTCGGTGACTACGGTGAAGTGCAGACCCACAAGATAATGCCTGAAGTTTTGCAGGGATTTGACCACGGCGAGGGTCTCAAGTTCGTACGAGTGGTACTTACTTTCAGCTCCTTGTGTTAGCTTGCTATAGTAAGCAACCACTCGTTTATGACCCTCCTCGTGCACCTGCATCAGCACAGCTCCATAGCCAATAGAGCTGGCGTCTGTGTGGACCTCGGTCGGCAAAGAAGGATCATAGACTGCAAGCACCGGTTCACTGGTCAAGCAATCAATGATCTCCTTTCGAGCAGCCTGCTGCTCCGGTCCCCACTTAAAATCGACCCCTTTTCGCGTCAAGACCGCAATACAAGCAGTCTTCTGAGCAAAGCCAGGTACATACCGGCGAAAATAGCTGGCTAAGCCCATAAATTGGCGTACCTGCTTTACGTCCTTTGGTTCGGGAGCTTCTGTCAAGGCTTTAATTTTACTATGACTCGGCCGCACCTGACCTTCACAAATGTTGCGACCTAAATACTCGATTTCCGTTGCAAGGAAAGAACATTTTTTCAAATTTAAGGAAAATCCAGCATTTGTCAAGGTCGCAAGTACCTTGCGCAAGAGAACAAATCCGTGGTCTATAGTTTTACTTAAGATCAACACATCATCGATATACACCAGGATCTCACCAGACTCGATAAATTCGCGAAGGGTCTTTCCTATTATCCGCTGATATACGACTGGGGCATTTGCCAGGCCGTAGGGCATCTTTAAATACTCGTAATGCCCCTCGGGCGTAACAAAACCAGTGAGAGGGACAGACTCTTTTTCTACTGGAATCTGATGGAAGCCTGTTGCCATATCGAGGCTTGTAAAATACTTATTTTGGCCTAACCGGTCTATGTGGTCATCAATTCGAGGGAGAGGGAACCGGTCCTTCATAGTGACATCATTCAATTTTCGGTAGTCGACGCACATTCGGTCCGACCCATCCTTCTTCTTGACAAGAAGGATCGGGCTCGCGTAATCAGACTCCGACTCTTGAATGATTTCCTTGTCCAACAAATCTTTAATTATGTCGCGAACACGTAGTGTCTCGCTGTGCGAAAGTCGATAGGGTCGGTAATTGACCGGAGTGTTGTTGTTCAGTCTGATCGTCATACTACCTGTATTTACAGTGCTTGTGGCCGTACCAGATATAAAGTGCTGTGAGAATTCATTTATAATTGCCAACAACTGTTGCAATTGATCATTAACGAGAGGCGTGTTAATAGGAATCGACAGATCAGACTGAACGATCATCACCTGACTTGAATCGGTTGTCTCTCTTTCAAGTGTTTGAGAGTCACGCGTGCGAATATACCGAACACCTTCTCTATTAAGGACGTCCGTTCCTACAATAATCGGGGTGTTCATGAACTCAGAAGCCACAATAAATAAATCGACCTCGAGTGTAATGCCATCGAATTCAATAGGTAACGTCACATAAGAAGTGCTTTCGAGTTCCTGACTCCCCAGTCCCTTCAATACGCGGAACGCTGGCTTGTGTGCGCAATTGAAATGTTTTACCACCGATGACGAAATAAGAGATATCGTTGAACCACTGTCAATCAAAACGTCTACTGGTACCCCTTGAATGACGGCTACAATAATATCATTGTTGCGGGTAGTTTGATTTTCTCGACATAGGTTAACTTCGTTCCTATTTCGTGACTCAGATTTTTGTTTGACAAAACAAGTTTCAATTTTGTGGCCTGTTTTTTTGCAAAATGCACATTGTTCGGGCTTAGTCGGGACAAAAGCAGGCTTAGAGTTTGATGAGTCAGCGTTAGAAATGGAAGGAGTTTGATCGGCCTTAGGTTTTTTATTACAGTTCGCCTGTCTGTGGCCCGACTGGCCACACACAAAACATTTTCCGTCATCAAACCGTCGTTTTCGCGAGTTTACATTTGGATTGATTTTTTGTTTACTGGCGGAAATATTTTGAGGGGTAGTAACACGAGTAGAACTATTTTTAGGCGTGCTAGACTTTACGTATATTGAGAAAAACTCAACCAAATCGTTCGGCAACAGCTTAACGTTAGTTGCCGATGCTCTTATCTGTGGGTCAGTGATGCCGCGTATCACAATCGCAGATATTAACTCATCACTGAGCCCCCGGACTATACGAAGGCGAAGTAGTGAGCGACGAGCGTAATCGGCGTAAGTAGGGTAACTGTCCGAGTTAGTACTCATTACATCGTACAAAATATTCGCAACATCAGGCGTTTTTGGACATAAAGGTTTAAACTCCCTCTTAAAATTGCTCCAGCTTCGATCACTCGTCACCCACTCATTCAGCCACGTACGTGAGTCTCCCTTTAGGCAATTTCCGATTCGCGATAAGCACTCATGGTCAGTCCAGTTGTTGAGATTTTTCGCGCGGTCTACCTCCGCGCACCAGTCATCAATATTATGTAGACTGGGGTCAAAATTCGAGATATAAAAATGATTCGACCTCACTACCGTATTTATCGAGCGAATAGCATCTACAATCCGATCAATGACGGTAGACGGCGCGTTAATCTCACTAGCCACACGTTCGGAAACATCCCCCGTTCTATCCACATGCGACTCATCCGGCGCAGGCGGCGGCAATTCCGGCGTCCCGGAACGGTCGGCGCCACGTAAGTGTGACGCAGAACGATCGAGAGAGACCGAAGTTCCCCGACGATTCACTGAGGTAGGTGGCTGGCGCCGAGATGGCGGCGACGAGGCGCGCACTGGCGGTGTTGTATTTTGCACGTTAGCCGGCTGATTTTCTAATACTTTAAGGCGGGCTAACATCGCATCCATCTCGCGCCTTAAGCTACCTTCTGGAGTATAGTCGCGATATCTACTACGGCGACGGGATCGCTCACGCTCGCGAGAATCGCGATCGTAGCGACTTCGATGACGATTGCGATCGGACATTTATTTCTATTTATTCCCGACCTTATCGTTTCAAATCAATAAAAAAAACAGAACAGCCGATAGGACAGAACTAGTTGGTTCTGATCCCACTTCTGATCTTAGCGATTCGAAACGAAAGTCTTTAAAAAAAATAGAAACAAGTGAACACAATTTTTAATAAATTTTTACAAAGAAATTAAAATCAAAACAAATAAGAAAAATAGTATGGCACCAAAATAATAAATAGGAAAGGTCTTACACCAACGACGGCTCGGAGCAGAAAAAGGGGCGAACATTGGTTTGCACTGCCTTTTATACTACCCAGCCGCGCGTAGGTCTAATCCCCCACTCTTCTCTTCTATCTTCCCCTATAATATCATATTTAGGGGCTCGTGGATAAGTAATGACAGTGGCGCGGGTCGATCTCCAAGGTTAAGCAACGCTTGCCAAGTTAACATTACATACCGAAACCCCTTCGTGCCTAGCAGAAACGTTAAGCCGTTGGTCCCGGCTGTCATTCGTAGATCTTTGACGCGATGATCATTACACGCGTAACTCGCGTTAAGTCAGAAGCCCAAAAGTCTGACCACCTGTCTTACATTACCAGCAACTTAATCTTGTTACCCAGTAACTGGTTTGTGCAAGTCAGATAGGCAGTCACTCCATGTGAAAGACTGGTATTCAGCTGTATCCGGTTAGGCTGAAAGCCTACCCCAATATAGTTGAAAAAACGCTGAGCAGGTGATGACATAAAATAATGATATGCACGTAAATACAACATCTAAATTAAAGATCGAATTCTCTTCTATCTTTCACCCCGAATCAACAGGGCATCGAATTAGGTATTTAGTGTGTGAAACGCCAGAAATGATAAATTAATGACTAATCCTAACAGAAAACAAACATAAAGGAGTTATCGTATAGTTCAAAGCTATATTGAGGAGCTCAACGACCCGACACACGACATACCAGCAATCGGTGTAAGAGGCTGTATATCTAAAGGGCACTTACCCCTTCTTTCTCATAAAATTCCTCGCATTCTGATCTGTCCGTATATTGTATTCGGTGAATCATTTTCTCTAACATTTCATTTTCTGCAAAATAGATCGACACTACGTTTACTTCTCATTTATCTAGAGAAAAGAAATAATAGTGACGTGACACTGTCCTATGTTAAAAATGTAGAATTAATTATACACATAACATAATAGCACGTCTGTATTTTTCGAAGGATTGGACAGAGCTGCCGGTCGATTCTGTAAAAATTTCACCGTGAAAACTTAGGTGATGTGAGTTTGTTTTTGCTAGGAATTCACACTATTGACAGCTCACTCCACGCTCACTTCACCTAAGTTTTCACGGTGAGATGGTTACAGAATCGCATTGCTGGTACTCGTATAGTACTAAACTATTTAATTTTTCTAAAAATGTATTTTCTGGCTGTTTTAGTATTCAGGGTGCAAAAAGACCCATCACATAGCCGTCAACTACGCATGCTGTACATCAAACTAAGTAACATTTCACAAAAATAATTGCTGGGAAACGACTTTTATTTTTGGTGTGAACTGTTTACGGTAGTGCGCAATGGAACACACGCAAAACATGGTGCTTTTTGGTGCACGCAATGGTACGGGGTCGTGGGGGTATTTAAAGTTGTGTTGTAACATTAAAACTTGTTTTAGTATATAAAAAATGCGTCAGTAAAAGTTGGAATTTTGACCTTCAATATCTCCGTAACCAGAAGGTTTCCAGGTATGGTCCAGTACAAAAAAACAATTATAATGACGGGGAGTACCTACAAGTGACTCTCTGCTTCTTTAAGTGTCTTTTTACACCCATTATTATAAAACTAGTTTTTAATTCAATAGAGCTTACCATCCGTAAAACCGGTGAGGTAGAGATAGCTAGTATCATAGGATATGATAGGAAAGCATATTGGCACCAACAGACCTGAAAACAGAATATCCATCACAATTTTTTTTTTTATTTATGTGCGAATGAATAGTAATTATAGCCTCCCGACCGATTTCGGTCACACTGGCCAATCTCAACGGAGATTAACCTGGTACGCAGGAGATATTATAGTGGCCAAGTATGTGCATAAACACAGGTGCACTCTCTGTTCCTTTACTTTCATAGTCCAACAGGACGGCAATCCGACCGTGGAAAGATCAGGCGCAGGACCAACGGCTTTATGTGCTTTCCAAGGCACAGGGACCATAAACCGCCAACTTCCAAACTCCGGACTGTTAATAAGCTATTCCTAATGGAAAACCCAATAACACTTTGTCGGACCCGGGATAACGAAGTGGCAACACTCCAGGCAGGAGGATGTTAGAAGATTGGTTTCTTCCCTGTTATACTTTTTCACTCGCACAAAGTTGCCATCTTTGTGCGAGTGAAAAAGTATAACAGGGAAGAAAGGGATGGAAAAGATAAGATGGACGACGACGGTTGAAAAAACGTAACGTGCGCGATTCGAGTAAAATTATCTATACATCAACAAATAAATAAAATTGAGGTGTCTGTTTGAAATGTAAAAATAACAGATTTTTTTTACTAAATGCATACTCGTAACAAAAAAACAATTAAAAATAAATTGTCTGTCTATCTATTTATGGCTAATCTCTGAAACGGCTGCACCGATTTTGACGGGACTGTCACTGGCAGTTACGACGAAAAGTGCTGATTGTCACTTGTCAGTCTAATTTGTATAAATTACTTTTGATTTTAGATAGCTGATGTTATAAGATTATGATATGAAGATTGGCCAGACACATATAGTGTCTTCGGCTTCCGCTTCGGTATATCAAAGACATTCCGGATTTAGCCTGTACGAAATAAGGATGGCTCTGAAGCAGCTCAAAAATAATAAGGCGCCGAGTGATGATGGAATTACGGCCGAACTCCTGAAGGCCGGCGGAAAACCCGTTTTTAAGGCCCTTCAGAAGCTGTTTGGTTCCGTCATACTCGAGGGTAAAAACACCACAGGCATAGAACCAGAGGTGTGGTGATGCTTTTCTTTAAGAAAGGTAACAATGCCCTTTTTAAGAATTATAGGCCCATCTCACTTCTGAGCCATGTCTATAAGCTGATTTCAAGAGTCATCACAAACCGTCTCGCGCGCAAATTTGACGACTTCCAGCCTCTCGAACAAGCCGGATTCCGTAAAGGCTTTAGAACCATAGACAACATACATACGCGGCGACAGGTTATACAGAAGACCGAAGAGTATAACCTGCCTCTCTGCTTAGCGTTTGTGGACTACGAGGAAGACTTCATTCGATCGAGACATGTCTCGATCGAATGAAGGCTTCCTCGTAGTACTGCACTGCAGTACTGGTTGTACTGCAGTATCTTCAACGGTGCTAGATTGACTATTAGTACATCAAGGTGCTGAAGTTTCTGTACGAAAACGCCACTATGTCAGTCCGACTTCAGGATCAGACCTCAAAACCTGTCCTTCTGCAGCGAGGTGTGAGACAGGGAGACGTTATCTCTCCGAAACCGTTCACCGCTGCACTGAAGGGTGTCTTCAAGGTTGTGCACTGGAAAGGGGCTGGCATTAACATAAATGGCGAGTACATAACTCACCTTCGGTTTTCTGACGATACCGTAGTCATGGCTGAGACTGTGGAGGACCTCAGTACACTGCTCGATGACCTCAGTAGAGCCTTCGAAAGAGTGGGTCTTAAAATGAGCATGGAAAAAACTAAGGTTATGTCAAATGTCCATGTAACACCTACTCTCATGTAGATCGGACACGCTACACTTAAAGTCGCGGATGATTATGTTTAACTAGGACAAACTGTCCAGTGAGGTAGGTCAAACTTCGAAAAAGAGATCAAACTTCGAATCCGACTCGGCTTGGCAGCGTTCGGGAAGCTACGCAATATCTTCTCGTCCCACATACCGCAGTGTCACAAGACAAAAGTCTTTAACTAGTGCGTGTTGCCAGTGGTGACCTATGGCACTGAAATGTGGTTGCTCACTATGGGTCTTATTAGAAGGATAAGTCACCCAAAGGGCAATGGAGAGGGCTATGCTAGGAGTTTCCCTGCGTGATCGAATCTTAAATGAAGAGATCCGTAGGAGAACCAGGTAACCGACATAACCCGAAGAACTGCCAAACTTAAGTGGCAGTGGGCAGAGAACATTGCTCGCAGAACAGATGGCCGATGGGGCCGAAAGGTTCTGGAGTGGCGACCGCGTACCGGAAGACGTAGCGTTGGAAGGCGTCCCACAAGGTGGTCCGACGACCTTGTGAAAGTCGCAGGAGCCCATTGGATGCGAGAAGCACAAAACTGGTCGAAGTAGAGGTGCTTGAGGGTGGCCTATGTCCAGCAGTGGACGTCTTTCGGCTGAAATGATGATGTTGTAAGGAGTAACTTAGGCTACTTTTATTTTAGAAAAAGGATTAGGGTTCCGCGCAAAAAAACTAAACACAATAAACCCAATTTGTCTTCCAACGTGCACGCGAACGAAGTTGCGGGCACAGCTAGTATCTATACTAATATTATAAAGCTAAAGAGTTTGTTTGTTTGGTTGAACGTGCTAATCTCAGGAACTACTGGTTCGAATTGAAAAATAATTTTTGTTGGATAGTCTATTTATCGAGAGAGGTTATATAACATCACGCTATGACCAATAGAAGCGGAGCATCAATGACAAATGTTGCAAAAACGGTAAAAAATATTCTTTTTGAGGGCTTCCGTCGCGTACGCTGCATAAACCGTTAAAGTTACCCAAAAATCATGCAATTGTGCCTTAGAAGTTCTTAAAAAAATTCGCGACAGCTTAAGCATATTTTAAGGTTGACTTACTATTTATTTTTTATGTCCTTATCCAAATAAATACGCTATTCATCACAAGTATTTAATTTTGAATAAAATTGCTCTTGACAACATTTAATTTCAATGAATATCGTAGGAGATATCATACTTTTAAAATAACTCCGCAAGGCGGCCGGTCATGAGAGGCTGGAAATATTTATTTTAGTAGGGTTTTTCCTCAATTTAACGCTGGTGAAACCGCGGGGCACAGCTAGTTAATAAATATAAAAGAAGTTTAAAAGTCACTTGCTGTTTGTTCACACCAACGATCCCTACATGTATAATTAGTATGGATAGTATGGAAGAATGGTTTGGGTATTGAAGTATAGACAAAAAAATTTCTAGTGTTAGCTTACCGGCGTTCCTGTCTTCTGTCCACAGCACTGAAAAACTAACCAGGAAAATTTTAACTCTCTCCCTGGTTAGCTCGGAAGTGCCGTGCTTGTCCGATGCAGAGGACGCCTGGAAAGTGGCTTGCCCGGACACGGATCGGCCCGAGAATCCGTTTTCCCAGAGACAGTGGGATGAGCCGCTCTGCAGGTTGGTACGGAATAAACTTATTAATACGTCTACCAATACTGCTGAGCGTGCCCGCCTGCTTGCTGTGGGTGAGTGGGAGTCGGGCCTTTGGCTTCAGGCTCTACCGTCACCTAATATAGGAACTATGTTAGGTGATACAACCTTCCGGCTCGCTACATGTTTGCGTTTGGGCGCTCCTTGTGCAGCAGCACAAGGAGCGCCCAAACGCAAACATGTCACCACATTGACAGCGATGTGGAGCACCACATCGCTGTCAATGTGGTGAAGCAGTCGACTGCCTCGGACACCATGGCCTTTCTTGTAGTAAGAGTGCAGGTCGGATAGCGCGGCACGCTAGCATTAATGATCTCATCCGTCGTGCTCTTGCCACCGCCGGGGTGCCAGCTGTATTGGAACCCACTGGCTTGGCACGCGTCGTTGGCAAGAGACCAGATGGTATGACCATAATGCCATGGAAGTTGGGTAGGCCTTTGGTGTGGGACGCAACTTGCGTCGACACCCTTGCACCTTCCCATCTTCCTAGCACAGTGTGCTGCGCTGGGGCGGCTGCTGCAGGTGCTGAAAACCTCAAACGGCGCAAATACAATAATTTAATTGGCGATTATGTATTTGAACCGTTTGGGGTTGAAACTCTAGGGCCATGGGGCCCGAGTGCCCACCTAGTATTTCGGGAAATCGCCAAACGGTTGGTCGACTCTTCACGTGACCAGAGGGCGGGCCTATTTTTTGGCCAAAGAATCAGCATTGCTATCCAACGTGGCAATGCTGCCAGCCTTCTGGGCACTTTTCCTGTGGACGAATTTTTCGACGCCCTGTAACCCTTTTTGATACTTGTAAATATTTTTATTTCTATTATAGAGTTAGTGTGTAAATAGTATAGACATAGTATACGTCGCGCGCATCGCCTGCCCGCGCTATCACTTCGTTTTCGCTTAGCGTTCTTTCTGATTTTATTTATTTTGGTCATAGCGTCGTGTTAAATAGGTTTTAGCCTTCTTCAAGAATTGGGCTATCTAATGTAAAAAGAATTTATCAAATCCGACTGGTAGTTCCCGAGATTAAGCCCCTACATACAAACTTTACCTCTTTATAAATTTATTATAGTACTAGCTTCTGCCCGCGACTTCGTCCGCTTGAAATTTCACTGTTACGAACCAAATCCCAGGCAGGATGGAATTATTCGTGAGTCCGCGATACACGGAGCCAAATCAATGACCCTTAAGGAAGTCACCTGCCATCAACAAGTGGAAGACAACTAGAGAATACACTCACCTGGATTTGAGAGTTGAGAAGCTCCAACAGGCCAATGTCGGTTCTGTGTGTGTGTGGAATGAGTATTATGTATTGTGATGTGTGTGCAGTTTGTGAACCGAACAATGATGGTGCCTTCAAGACGGACGGCGCTCGGTAGGCGGGCACGTGGTACCAGGTTACAGCCAACCGCTCCGCAATGATCTCCAACAGGACGCACGGGTCCACGAAGTTCACACAAGGGCACTCTAACTTGTTTCTAACAGTTTTAGCAATAAGGTCTGGGATCCCGGCATCCAGTTCGACACGGATAAGCCGGCAACTTAACCTCAAAATTTCTCGGGTCTCGCGACACAAACGGAGAAATGTGGTGATTTCCACCCAAATATCACAAAATAAACACGAAACCAGCAAGATTACATTGGATTAATATTATTCCATGGCCTTCAACAATATTTTCACATGCCTGCGAGACCAAAAACCAAAAAAAACGATTTTTTTGCCACTGGCGGGAAGATACCAATTTTCTAAGTGACAAAGACAAAGACAAAACGTCAAACCACAAGCGCGTTTCGTTTCGCGTATGGAACGCAACATCTACCCCCCTGCGGACGGGCCCCTGTCCGCTAATCAATTGGCAGTCTTGACAAAGTTGCGACCGCTCTCTTTATGACCGATCCGTCCACTAAAACCTCAGCAAATCGAGGAACCCCGTCGGTGCCAGCCACCAAATTGAGAATGCGCCCCCGGCGCCAATACAAGGGCTTAAGGTTGGCATCCTTAATCAGGACGAGGTCTCCAACTTTGGGCGGATGAGTTTTATCAGTCCACTTGACGCGCTGCTGGAGAATGTGCAAATACTCTAAGCTCCAACGCTTCCAAAAGCTCTGAGAAAGCTGTTGCACCAACTGAAACCGCGAGAGCCGATTTTGGCTCACATCAACAAAAGGATACTCCGGCAGGGCGACCAGTGGCTGTCCAATCAAAAAATGGCCCGGGGTAAGGGCCTCCAAATCGTTCGGGTCTGAAGAGAGCGGGCACAATGGACGCGAGTTTAATACAGCTTCAATGCGGCAAAATACCGTAGCTAACTCCTCAAAGGTGAGAACGGTGTCTCCCAACAATCTCCGCCAGAGTCCCTTTGCCGCTTTCACCGCGGCCTCAAAAATACCCCCCCAATGGGGGCAGGCTGGCGGGTCAAACAACCAAGTGACCCCTCGACGGGCCAATTTGTTACCAATGTCCACCTGGCTCTCGTTAAGGAAGTCATATACTTCTTTCAAATAGTTACTTGTACCCTTGTAGTTGGTACCGCAATCAGACCTGACCAGAGAGGGTAACCCACGGCGAGACGTAAATCTATCCAAAGTCGCCACAAAGGCCTCTGTCGAGAGGGAGGATACCAGCTCCAAGTGCACCGCTTTAGTTGACAGGCAGACAAATACACACAAATAGGCCTTGACAATTTTACTACTTCGCAGCGTAGAGGTCTTTATCGAAAAAGGACCAGCAAAGTCCGTTCCGACGCCTGCAAAGGGCCTCGCCTCATTGACACGATCAGCAGGCAAGTCTCCCATCTGGGGCTGCATCGTTGAGGCCTTAGT
The DNA here is from genome assembly GCA_963855955.1 of Luperina nickerlii. Lineage (NCBI taxonomy): Eukaryota > Metazoa > Arthropoda > Insecta > Lepidoptera > Noctuidae > Luperina > Luperina nickerlii. The sequence goes on along the minus strand of OY979686.1, from coordinate 514,658 downwards.
CCGGTAGCACGGCATGCAACGGAAGACGATGCTACGAATGGTACGACGAGCTGACAAAATCCAAAACTCTCGCTGCAGAATGGCCAACAGCGCATTACAACCGGCATGCGAGTTCTTTACGTGACGATCAGTCACCAACAAGTTAATCAAATGGCCCTCCTTGGGCAACAAAAGGGGGTGACGTACGCCATAAGGAAGGCTAGAGTGCCTCAACCGTCCCCCAACACGCAAAAGACCCGTATTATCCAAGAAAGGGTTTAGTTTGCTAACGGCTCCCGACAACTTAACCCTAACAGACTTCAAAGTCTCGATCTCCTTTTCAAAGTGTGCAGCCTGCACTGAGCGGACCCAAAGGAGGAGAGACTCCTGTCGCTCTTGAGGAGAGAGAACCGGTGACAGGCGCTTGACCCCTGGATTCCTAGAATTGTGAGCAAAACGCCTGATCCACGAGGTAACGTTCAACAATTTGTCGAGGGAGCTGTATCGATTCAACAAAAGATCAGGATCAAACGGTGGGTCCTTCGTCCCAACAGCGAGCACCTTAAGCCCGGGCAAAGGATCCGACATCAAAACTGGCGTTCGAGGCCAATCATCCTCGGGGCGAGACAGCCAGTCCGGTCCCCACCAAAGGGGGTGATCAATCAAGCGGGGGGCCATGCACCCACGTGAGGCTACGTCGCCGGGGTTCAAGTCTCCAGGCACGTGCCTCCAAATCAAAGGCGTTTCAGAATTTTGTATCTGGGACACTCGGTTCGCAACAAAGACCTCTAAAGAGTGGACGGACGTCTTCAACCAACACAAAACAATTTGACTGTCCGTCCAGGCGTAAGAATTCCGAATGTCTCCAGATCCACCCAAAGTGCGAGCAACGTGGTTCAATAGACGCACAAGAAGCGCCGCCCCTGACAATTCTAACTTAGGGATGGTCAATGCCGTTCTGAGGGGAGCCACCTTGCTCTTGGCCATGACCAGTGACAACTTCACCTGGCCTGTCACGTTGACGGTGCGCAAATAAACAACAGCTGCATAACCGTGCGAAGACGCATCACAGAACCCATGAAGGGTAGCAGTATAGTTCCCAGGGGGAAGGATAGCGCGTGGTAACGCGACCTCGTTGACCGCAGGAAGTGCGGATACAAATTGGAGCCAATCTTCCAAAAGGGTTTCCCGAAGTGGCTCATCCCAACCAAGGTCCGCGGTCCAAAGGCGCTGGAGAAAGCATTTCGCCCAAAACAATACCGGGCATATCCAACCGTTCGGGTCAAAGGTTCTCGCGACAGTAGACAATACCAGTCGTTTAGTCCAAGTGTGAGGTGACTCCAAATCGACATCATACGTAAAGGTGTCTTGGACTGGTCGGTACTGAACGCCGAGAACGGCCAACATAGCAGGGTTGTCGGCATTTTCAAACAAATGAGGATCCTGCTTGTGATCCTCTTGCACGTCTTCCAATAGTGCTGGCGAGTTGGACACCCACTTACGCAACTCATAGCCAGCGGAAGCCAGAATTTGAACCAACTCGTCACGCAACAGGATAGCTTCCTCAACCGTGGAAGCCCCAGTGCAGACGTCATCAACATACAAGTCCGTTTTCAAGATGGCGGACGCCCTAGGGAACTTCAAGCGTTCTCGGTCAGCAAGCTCCCAAAGCGAACGAATAGCGACAAAGGGGCTCGATCGAAGGCCGTACGTATTCGTGTTGAGCTCGTAAACAATCATAGGGTCCCGCGGGTTCTCTCGCCACAGGATCAACTGATAACGTCTGTCATCCCGGTGAATAACCGTTTGCCGGAACATCATTTTGATGTCAGCCACAAAGACCACTTGATGACGACGGAAAGACGTGATGACGTCACAAAGGTCCCTCAACAATTTGGGGCCGGAGTGCAGGCAATCATTCAAAGAGACACCAGAGGAAGTCCGCGCAGACCCATCAAACACTGTGCGCAGCTTACCGGTGGATGCCTTGAGGACCGCGTGATGCGGCAGAAAGTAATGCTCAACTGAGCGCCAATCCAAATTTGACACTGACATGTGTCCCAAGTCTGCGTACTCACGCATGAAATCTAAATATTTCTGCCGCAGCACCGGGTCCCTGGCCATACGGCGCTCCATCGCCAACAATCTCTTCTCGGCCATAGGTCTCGACTCGCCGAGAGGTGGTCGCACTGCAACAAAAGGTAACCGTGTCACGAGCCGACCGGAACGGAGTCGACCTGTGTTGTTCTGATAGAACAACTCGCACTCCTCATGTTCCGGGTTCAAGCGGGCCACTTGCGGGGGCTCCTCAACCTCCCAAAACCTCTGAACAGCGTCAGAAAGAGCGGAGCCGGATGCCAACGCAAAATCAGGCTCAGGTGGTGGGGCAGCCTTCAACACTGGGCCCATCACCGCAAAGCCAAAGATGGTCGAGACAGCCACCAAACCGTTCGGCTGCAAGACTTTTATATTACCCAGCATTATTCTCCCTAGTACATCGGAACCCAATAACAAATGCGCTGTACAGGGGGAATCAAACCGGGGGTCAGCCAAGTTCAGGCTTGACGTCAACCGGAGAGCATCAAAAGACAACTGACATGCAGGATGACTTCCTAAAATCTTAGACAGAACCAGGGCCGGAGCACCAATTTTAGGGTAGACACAACTCACAGGAGTGAGCTCAAACCAAGTTTCTCCCTCAACAGTGGTGACAGCCGTTTCGCCCACTCCCTGAATCCTGCCTGAAAAGTCAGACACATTCAGGCCCACCTGCCCCGCTAACCATGATGACAAAAGGCAACCCTGGGCTCCCGTGTCCAAAACAGCACGGACCACAACAGAGTCTCCCAGGGGCCCCCAGACCTTGACCGATGCCGTTGGCAACAAAACCGTCTCGATCTGGCGGGATGCTGTAGCGGGGCAGGCGCCAACTTCCTAGCAATGTCTGGGCGGCGACCGATCGCCGCATCCAGGCTGCGGTCTATCCCGATGAGGATAGTAGTCAAACTCCTCGTCCGCGCGATGTCCTGAGCCGCGCGCCATCGCTGGAGGGGCATATCCCACTTGACGCCTGAGTGGCGGGGGGCGCGACTCCAAACGGGGCTGTTCCGTCAACGGAGGGGAGGGAAGGCGATGCTGGTCTGGCCAATGTCGCCTAGCAGCAGCTGCATAATCGCCTTCACGAGGGGACGTAAGGCGGTCGCGCGGGTCCCGATCAACTGGCGCGGGGGGTGGTGTACGGCTGTCAAAATTGCGGGCCCCTCCTCGGTTCTGAACCGGCGAGCGAGGAGCCCGGTGCTCATCTCCATTATACCCCCCCGTGCGCGAACCCCCATCAGAGGCTGGTCTGGCAGAGCGGTTCGCGTTGGCGCACAAAACTTCAAGATGTGAACCCCTACAAATGGAACAAGGGCGGGGGCTGGGGCAATCCCGATGAAAATGATTCCCCAAACAAGAGAAGCACAGACGGCGTGCATTGGCAACTCGGCGGCGGGCACTCACGTGCAACTCCAAGAAGGCCGCGCAAGTGGCTACGCCATGTCCCGTGGCCTTACAATAGCCGCAAGCAGGCTTACTCTGGGTGCCACCAAAACGGGGGGCGGGGCGACCATCAACAGGCCCGACAGCCCTAGTCCGTCCCTGGGCCCTTGGCCGAGAGGGCGGTTGGGTTGACCCCGTGGCGCCACTGGTGTTATCTAAAAATCGACACTCATCTTCCAAGAATTTGACGAGGTCGTCAAAGGGCGGCAGATGAGAGACGCTATCCCCACCATACCGTTGCTCAAAACGGGACCTCAAATCGGCCGGAAGCCGCTGCAGCACTATGTGCACCAAAAAATAGGACCAATGGTCCACCGGCAATTCCAATCGTTTTAAGGCGTTGGTTGCTGCCAGCAATGGATTCAACAAGTCAGTACGCAATGCTGACAATCTGGTAATAACCGGCAATCCCAAAATCTGACCAATGTGGACGTCAGCCAAACAACGTTTGTTCTGATACCGCCGGGAGAGAAGTTCCAGAGCAGTAGGGTAGGCCGAGTCGGTCACCGGCAAGTGCTGTACCAAGGCTCTGGCCTCACCTCTTAGGACTGACAACAAATAGGCCAACTTTTGGGCGGGTCTGAGGTCAGAGCGCGAATCAACCAAACTTTCAAAAAGATTTTGGAACCCCAGCCAGTGGTCCAAGCGACCGTCAAAGTGTGGCAGTTCCAAAGTAGGCAAACTAGTCAATAGACCGCGGCCTGCAGCAACAGAGGTCTCTGCCTTGACCTTGACAGGGTCCCGGCTCTTTAAAATGTCCCGGGCACGCATACTTATGACGTCACCCAGGTTCAAAATCTGGTCATAAACCCCAATAACCTTGTCACGGGCTGCTTGACCCAGTGCTTCCAGGTCCAAATCCAAAACAAATTCATTGAAGCGAGTAAACAAGGTGTCAACCGCACTCAGTCTCGCATCCAACTGCTCATACCGGGCAAGCGTGGCCTCTTCCAGATCTAGGCGCTCAGCGGTTGCCGCAGCAGAGGCAAACCATCTTAGCTGTGAGGTCAATCCACCAATGGCTTCCTTTGCAGCTTTCAATGAGGCCATTGCAACAAATATCAAATAAAACAAAATTAAATTCAATTAAATAATCCACCATTCAGTACCAGGGCCCACACAAAACACCTCCCTGTAGGGCCCAGACTGGGTACCTACCTGTACAGCTAACAAACTTAAGTTTGAATTTTATTGCTATACAAACAAACAATTAATTATTAAACTCAATAATAATATGTCGTAGACATCCAAACAGACTTAAATAGGTATCAACAACATGGGCCGTAACATTAATTAATCTTATTTAATTATGTTTCAAGTACTGGGCCCCTGACATTGGCAACAAATCGGTGCTTCTAAATACTTTAACCTGACAATAAGTGGTGAATTCAACAGTAACCACGCTCTGCTACCAAATGTTACGAACCAAATCCCAGGCAGGATGGAATTATTCGTGAGTCCGCGATACACGGAGCCAAATCAATGACCCTTAAGGAAGTCACCTGCCATCAACAAGTGGAAGACAACTAGAGAATACACTCATCTGGATTTGAGAGTTGAGAAGCTCCAACAGGCCAATGTCGGTTCTGTGTGTGTGTGGAATGAGTATTATGTATTGTGATGTGTGTGCAGTTTGTGAACCGAACAATGATGGTGCCTTCAAGACGGACGGCGCTCGGTAGGCGGGCACGTGGTACCAGGTTACAGCCAACCGCTCCGCAATGATCTCCAACAGGACGCACGGGTCCACGAAGTTCACACAAGGGCACTCTAACTTGTTTCTAACAGTTTTAGCAATAAGGTCTGGGATCCCGGCATCCAGTTCGACACGGATAAGCCGGCAACTTAACCTCAAAATTTCTCGGGTCTCGCGACACAAACGGAGAAATGTGGTGATTTCCACCCAAATATCACAAAATAAACACGAAACCAGCAAGATTACATTGGATTAATATTATTCCATGGCCTTCAACAATATTTTCACATGCCTGCGAGACCAAAAACCAAAAAAAACGATTTTTTTGCCACTGGCGGGAAGATACCAATTTTCTAAGTGACAAAGACAAAGACAAAACGTCAAACCACAAGCGCGTTTCGTTTCGCGTATGGAACGCAACATTCACCCTCCCCTCATTCACCCTATTAGAAAATGAGAAATAAAAAAAAATACATTTTTTTTCCATTCAAATTCATCTTAAGATACGAAAATATGAAATATTATTTATTATCTTCGTCGTGTGTGATAGTCCATTGAATTGTATGGCGAGCGATATTGTATCTTAAGGGGGAACCGCTAAGGTAGCCCGCGAAATTCAAATTTTCTTACGTTTTTTGCAATTTGCTGGTCAGTATTAAGTTGTACGTCGATCAAAATATGATTCGCGGCCGTAACAAATATGTATTTACAGAATTATAATCATTAAAGTCATCAACACAACTCTCTAAGACCACGTAAGTCCAAAGAATGATGATTTCCTGAAACAGTTATTCTTTGGACTTACGTGGTCTTAGAGAGTTGTGTTGATGACTTTAATGATTAGAATTCTGTAAATACATATTTCTTACGGCCGCGATTCATATATTAATCAACCTACAACTTAATACTAACCAGGAATTTCCAAAAAACCTAAAAAAAAATGAATTTTGCGGGCTACCCTGGCGCTTTCGCCTTAAGATAAAATATTATAGTATCTTAGCCGTGTGCAGCGCCCCTTAGTGAACTCCACTGCGGGTGACGTAACCTACGACAAACTTATTATTTGCGGTTGGTACAGTAATCGGGTCTAGGGATCGAACCGCAAAATTAAGTTTGTTTTTTTTTGTATATACTTTTCCGGGATAAAAAGTACCCAGTGTGGTGCCCAGGATATTAAAGAATAATTATACCAAGTTTCATCGTAATCTAACCGGTAGTTTTTGCGTGATGCCTGAACAAACAGACAGACAGACAGACAGACAAAAATTTTTTTAATCATATTTTTGGGTTCGGTGTCGGAATAGTAACACCCCCTGCCATTTATTTTTTTGATATTTTCAATGTACAGAATTTTCACTTCTACAGATTTATTATAAGTATAGATAGAATACTCACTATCGTCGTAGATATTCAGCAGGATGATGGCGATGCTGTTGAAGGTCTCGGTCTGGTACTCAGGGTGTGTGATGTAGGATGCGAGCGAGTAGTTCACGGCGACGTCACCGTCCGGAAAGAACATCGCACGAGTGTCGTGCCTTAAACAGATGAAGGAAGCTGCGATTTTGATCTAAGATAATAATAATAAGAGCCTCGACCAAGATAAGTTTCTGGGTGGGCAGCTAGTTCAAAGGCCTGCTGGACATGGCTCGAATTGTTAGGGGGTTCCTCTCTCTGAAGCCCTGAGCCCTGAGCTTGGACCCTGTTCCCGATACCAGTGGGCTACTACTTTTTATATACATTAATTATATTTTTACATTCAAATATTTAAAGCTGTAATTTAAATGCATATTTATTTAATAAAGGAACCTATAGAATATCACTTATCTATCCCCGGCTACTCTCATCCTGCTTCTATCAGCCTTTCTGCGAAGATCGTTTACACCTTTAAAAATATTTGATGGGTTGCAGATGATATCTAACTCACAGAAGCTGTAGTGGCAATGTAAGCCGTAGAATTGATGACTGCTGGGGTGGATGTGTTCCTGAGAAGACCGCAAATCGAGAAACGTAAGGTAGGACGCCCTCAGGCTAGGTGGAGCGACGATCTTTGCAGGATGGCAGATAGCAGCTGGATGAGGATTTCTGAGAATTGATTTCGATAGCGTGCAAATGGAAAGGCCTATGTGCAGTAGTGGACTCTGGTAGACAATTACTTACTGGAAGATTCGCTTCGGTATCCGCACAACGTCGTCAGCACAGGCGAGCGCGCGGTCCGCTTTGATCAGCACGATGCCTGACACCGCTACCTGCACGTCATCGTCTTCATCTATGGATGTAAGGGAAGAGTGGTTCGTTCGGATTTTATTACTGCAATCACGATGCCCTGATACTACCTTCACCTTACGCCCATGTGACGGTAGAGAAATGGCCAAGCCACATATTTTGACTAATACACCTTAGTCAAAATATGTGGCTTAAATTGGCCGTTTCGTAAGGTGAAAAATGTATTCACTGTTCGTTACTTTTCTGTTGTACCATAATTCTTGTAGTAACGAAACGGCCCAGCCTCATGTTGACTAAGGTGTAGAGTTTGTGAAGTTTAGGGCTTGTAGAGTTACGGTGTGTAGAGTTTAGAAGCTTGGCTCTACATGAGATCTGATAACTATTTTACAGTGCTAGCCATAATAAATATGGTCTCGTCTTGGCAACATCTTACATGAAAATATTTTTAGTGTGTTCACTGTTTTCAGTTTGAGTTAGGGTCACTTTCACTCATATAAGTTGTTTTATTTTTTCTGTTCTGGACGCCATTATTGTTGTTATGATACACAGAGCCTCGTTTCCTTCCATGCTGTTTTACAAAACCTCTAATCGTTGACCCGCTGTATTGATAAATGCTAAACGTTTATGCAATTCTGCGTGTTAACATGCGGTTATTATGAAAAATCGCTAAACGTCATTCAGCTTTTTTATAACAGAGCTGTTTTGACGCCTAACGGTTATGTAAAACGGCGGATTTGACGATCCGCCTGCGACAAAAACACGTCAATGCCAGTTTTCACTAACACTAGGTGACATCTAAAAGAAAAATCCCTCCGTTGGATGATCAACGCTCGACTCAGCGCCGAAATTTGAAAATTCAACAGCGCCTTCGCTTAGTGAACATGGGCTTATGAAGAAAAAAACAAGATGGCCACTAACTTAGGAACACTTGGAGTATCCCGAGCCAATTGAAGTCGGAGGTCTGCCCCATGTTGCCCTCATCCAGTTCGATACCAGTCGTTATGTCACACCGAGGCGCTGCCGACGTGACCTCTGAAACACACGATATCCGTGACGTCACAACTGTTAAAGGCTCATTTACACGGAGAGTGTCCCAACCGTGAAGAGACGAAAATATTCTTCGTTTATCCAGAAAACTATAAAAAATATATTTATTTTAAAAAGTATATATATTTCCATAATAAAAAAATTATAAAAAAAAAATAAAAAATGTATATATTTATATAATATATAAGAAATAAAAATAATAATATGTGCATGTACATAAAAAACTGGCCAAGTGCGAGTCGGACTCGCACACGAAGGGTTCCGTACCATAAGGCAAAAACGCCGAAAAAAACAAGTTTATTGTATGGGAACCCCATTAAATATTTATTGCATTCTGTTTTTAGTATTTGTTGTTATAGTGGCAACAGAAATACATCATCTGTGAAAATTTCAACTGTCTAGCTATCACGGTTGATGAGATTCAGCCTGGTGACAGATGGACAGACGGACAGTGGACTCTTAGTAATAGGATCCCGTTTTTACCCTTTGGGTACGGAACCCTAAAAAGGTGGGTAAAGAATGGAAACTGACATTCAATTTTTTTTTTGCGTATTGTTTTCAACAGTGTAAGTGAAAGGCTGGCCGTATTGCCACATTGTATGGCAATACAATCAGTATTAAAATCTACGAATAATTTATTACCCGTAGATCACAATACTGATTCTTTGGCCAAAAAATAGGGCAGCCTTCTGGTCACGTGAAATGTCGACCAAACTTTTGGCGATGTCTCGAAAAACTAAATGGGCCCTCAGACCCCATGGGCTTAGGCTACGTAGGTACGCACTGACAGGTGGCTTGCTTAGACCCTACCGAGTCACCTGGTGAGTAGCGAAGTGAAACGAACACTCTAGAACTATCGCAACAGGCTGCACTGTACGCTTGGCGTCCTCTAGGCTCTAGTAGGCGCTAAGCAAGTTACCTGTGTGTCCATTCGTAGCCTCACCGTTTTAAATTCTGCCAAGACCATTCCTTTTCTGACATTTGCACTTAAGCCGCGTCCAAACCGAAAGTGATCGTCGTGCTAGTTTATATAAGTACTAAGTGATCGTCGTGCTAGTTTATATGAGTACTAAGTGATCGTCGTGCTAGTTTACATGAGTACTAAGTGAACGTAGTGCTAGTTTACATGAGTACTAAGAGATCGTCATGCTCGATTATATGAGTACTAAGTGCGCAAACACTCGGCTATACTGTAGCTTCGCATTAGTGAAAGAATTTTCGGAATCACATCAGTATTTCTGAATAAAATACCCTCTACATACAAACTTAAAAAAATATCTCTTTTTAATACATATATTATTCAGGTAAAGGATCGCGTAATTGCGTATTCGTACGACAATCACTTTCAGTTAAGACGCAGAGTTCAAAAGAAAAACAAATACAGGGTCTAAAAAACAATAACTTTAAAATAATCTAATTATTTAAGCTACTTAGGGCTGATTTCTCAATCGACAGATAATTCTTATTCGTGGAATAAAATTGACGTCTGACAGATTTTGTATGGAAGAACTGTCAAAAATTTTAAATTTTCCTCGGTTAAAATTATCTGGCTTTGGAAAAATCAGCCCTAAAGCAAATACAAAATAAAACTCACCGAAAAAAATAATCACAATTTTGACGAGTAACACTCCGCGCATAGTTTACCTAAATCTCAAAATATAAAAAAATGAACCTTTATTATTAACAAATCACACGTTTATTGCTTCAGCTGTTCAGAAACTGATCAAGGATCGTAAAGATTGGCAGTTATTTGAGCGAAATATTTAACTAGCAAACAGACACGGCCGAGGTAACAAATGGAGTCTTTATACTAAACTCGATACACAGCTTTGCAGAGCAGGCGATTTGTATGTGATTTTTCGCAGTTCTTCTTCTTCTTTTCATATCGATGGTACTCTTACTCGTTGTTTTTAGGGTTCCGTACCAAAATGCTAAAAAAGAACCCTCTGTCCGTTTGTCACAGCTGGATATCTCAAAAACTATTGATGCTATCAACTTGAAATTTGGAATAGATCCTTATCTCCGAAGTTTGCATAGAAAAAATCGGAAATTATTCTATGTTATATAAGTTTATGTAAAGATTACAGGAAAATAAAACTATGTCTCTAATAGTACCTACACACTTTTTCAGAAATCATCAACAAACTCAAACTCAACTACAATATTCTACACCGCAGCGTTAATATATGATGACAGCTTACCCACATCATAACACTACACTACACAACTCAATTCAACACAACACTATACAACACTACTCAACACAACACTATTACTACACAATACATAAAATAACACTATACAGATGGTTTTTTTTTTTCTCTTTGATTAGTTATTTTGTTTTTGTATAAGTAAGTTTAAATTATATTTTTATTTTTCGGTATATAGATCCCACACTATGAATTTCCGAACTTATATTTGTCTTCCTGGTATTAATTTGAGAGCCCTGACACCCATAACACAAGTTCAATCTTAGCTTGGGTGTCAGGGTTTTATAACTCTGTATAAACCTACAATTTATAAGACTATAAGGGTATGATAAATCAAGTGGTAATGTAAATTGTTAAGCTGGAAAATATAGATTATTATTATTATTATGATAGTACGGAACCCTCGGTGCGCGTGTCCGACTCGCTCTTGACCGGTTTTTTATATTGTTTGTGGCCAGTAGGTGGCCACATTGATTGCGGCATCTGTGGTATTATTTTGGTCATCCGATGTGCAGGTGTACGGGCACTTAGGTCACTCCAGCAAGTGGGACATGGTCTGGTCAGAAGCACCGGACTCGCATTGGATGTTGGATGGGTCAAATCCCCCACTTCAAAAAATTGTGTCCGCAGTGGCCTACTTGGGAACGCTATCTATTGAGAGCTTTTCATATGTAGACCACTGCAGATCACGCTCGGGAGACAAATGCTCCAGGGGTTTAACGAAGTCGGGAGGTGATGGATGCTTCCCTTCCCATAATTTGCTTTTCTCCTTGGGTGGTAAACAAATAATGTCATACAAAACAGAGAAGAGTTGACCCGGTGACTGTGTGATTTGATTTCGTTTGGATAATTTATTTGTTTTTGCCCATACCGCGACTTTCGTGCATTGGTTCAACTAAGCCGCGTTTGAAGCTCGCAGTCATTCATACAAGCAACATTGCGCCCGTAGATGAAGGGATGGGGAGCGGTATTATATGTAGTTACCTAGGTCTAATAAAGTTATTTTCTTTCTTTCTTTTCTTATTTTTTCTACTTTCTTTCACCCAAACTTCACCAATGTGTTTTTATTGCCGAAATCGTGCTGTTCTCGGCTAGTAGAAAAATGATCACTCCATCACTTGATCAAATTCATTACTCTGAACAAAAGGGTAAATAAACTTAGATGCTTGTTGTTGTTTTGTCATTGTTAAAAACGAGAATACAATAGCTCTGTATCTACAGAAAACGCAGCTACAGCATTCACTTGTATGACGCATTACTCACTTCAACGAATGAGCTAAGTAATTATTTTATTTTGCTTTCATTTTGATCGCGTTGTTAGGCTGTTGAGCGTGAGTTCTTGGGTTTAATCTCCAGCTGAGGCTGAAGAGTACTTAATAAATAATTTAAAGGAAAATAACAGTAAGATAGATAGCAGTAGATAATTATATTAGGATTTAGCCATCAAAAATCAATTGTCCTCTGTACATGGGAGTAAGCAAACAGCAGCAGCATGGAGGCGCAATGTAGGTATCGTGTGCACTACAGTGCTCCTCCGCCTAACCCTTCAGGATTACATGCGTTCTAACATTTTTTCTTTATACATACATTCAGTCATAAAAGTATCGGGAATGGATGATTTATTTATGGTTCCAAATTCATTTTTTGTTTTTTGTTGTTGTTAGATTGGCACAACTGCTTTCCATTTTAGCGCGGAGTTTGAGTTGCATCTGTCATGTAGATAATAGAGATACTCGTAAATACAGTTGCTGTTTTTAGTTAGATCATATCTAGTGTGTATTGCGAATTTCATAATGGTCAAAAACATCGAACAAAGAGTTTCCTGCTGAACACCCGTGGTGATCGCTGATCTTATTTATCATTAACGTCTACCCTCCTAATTCTGTTGTTCAGATAAAAAGTCAGAAGGTCGAGAGCTCTGTTCCTCGTCTTCAATCATAGTATAAGCTGTCAAAAAAGTACCGGGGAAAGATCAATAATACATAAAATGTTAGTTATTAATCAAATTTATTTTATCGCCTTCAAATTTAAGTATTGTTACGAGCTTGGGGTTCGTGACAATAAAAACTGCCGATTTAATAACCAAAAATTGACACTAATCACAACACTAATTATAACTCAAACACACTAATTATGAAACACAATTTCACTACTGATCACTCTTAGCCGCACTTGAATATCGCTTCGATGTACTCGCTTGTATCGCTTATTCAAAACTATATGTATTGTGTCTCGCGGCCCACACCGGCCTTATAATATAGTGCCACAGAGCTACTATTAAACATCTAGAATGTTCGAGTACATACCCGTCCCGACCGACCCGATGTTGATAGTTCTCGGAATTTCTAGGACCTTGACCCTACTAGTTCTGCTCGCCGATACTAGATGGCGCTAGTGGTAACTATTGTCATCATGTACAGACGCCAGCACGTCAAGCTACTACAATCTGTCAAATTTCTTTAATAGATTTTCAACTTTATTGCTAAAGAATAAGGTTCATAGTTGATTGGGAGAATTTGACAGTTTCGGGTAGCTTGTGACGTCATGTTTTGAACCACTTTTATGGATTGGGATAATGTACCCGCATTTCCAAATGTCCGGAAACAAAACCTTCCGTGATACACTTGTTAAATACAATGTGTAACGGTTCACATATTGATTCAGCAGTGTGTTTAAGAAACACTGCTGGCAGTCCATCTGGACCAGGACGTTCGGAGGAGTCTAGTTCTTTTAATTCTTTTTTAATAACAGTTACGTTAAAATAGATATGGTGTACTGATTCGAATAACTATTTGGTGGTGACCATTGGGGAGTTAAGGTAGACGGCTGGTAAACAGACTGAAAGAATGAGGAAAACAAGTTACAAATAGTTTCGAGATCTAGCGAAGTTTGGTTTTTGTATGACATGCTCGTTTACGGGGATAGAATCTTCTACAGAATTAATGTAATTATTATAGCATTTTGTAGCTTCACTTTTAAAGCGAATTCTGTATAAAGAAAAGATTTCATAATCTGAGTATTTTTTATATATTTTCCACTTAGTCCAAGCTTTACATTTGTTTTTATAAATATGTATGTGGGATTTGGGGTTGACCAGAGAAACACTTTTCTTTGCTTTCTTCGTTTATTTTGGCTCGTTAAAACACAAAATCTTAATAAAATATATTCTGAGTCTTCGTTACAACTTTACATCATTTTTTTCCATTCTCTCATTCAAACACTCCCACCACTCATTCACTCATCTTACGTTCCATTCCACCAATCAATTTAATGTTTCGTTACACGGTTAACTTTAATTAATTTAATTTCAAAGAAAATAGGCCCACAGCTCGGCCATTCTGCCCTATAGTCTGACCTCAGACTATGCTACATTAAACTAAACTACAGTAAACTAAACTACTTTGTTTCTGCTTATAATAATTTAACTACTGAGAACTCTCTTACACAACAATTACTGTTTAGATTCTAAGTTTACAACAAAACATTAGGTGGAAATTGGTAACAATCATACAATAATACAACTTAGTTTATGAAAAGAAACAAAATAAACTTATTCTCCTAAATTTAATGATGAATTTTACTAAACTCCTATCTTCTATCATCCTTACCACCTTACATAATTCATCATCTTACCTTGAACTTATTTAATTAATTATACAGCACTACTTAAAAACTTACGAAACTTATGAATTTAAGCTTATAATAACATGCACTTTTAAAGGAAAATTAATAAATACTTCTACTTTGTTATGCAACACCATAATTTGTTACATCTCATTATGGGAAAATATTATCTTGTTTAGACAACAGATTTTATGTTAACATTTGTTTGTGTGACATTAGTCATTGATACAGAACTACAACAAAATTTAGTTTATTACCACAACAATGATGAGTTACTTCGTCTAAGTAACTGATTAATCTTACACATCTTAACTTAAATTTTTATAGTGACTCTAAGTTAGATAAGTACATACCTGATATAGCAACAAAATTTAATTTTAATCAAAAGACATACTGACACATCAAAGATAAGTTATACCACAACGTTAAGAAAAGATTTAGTGAAGGTCATGCCACCTAATATTCCTAGCAACCACCTATCACATTCTTTTAGACAAAAAAGGATGAGTAAGAGATAAACTAGTTTGACAGTGAGTGCAGTACAAACTCATGGCCATAATTTCATACAGTCTGCACCCGTTGAAGTCTTTACAGGTCCTTCCGCATTAAGGTCTACCTTATGCACATGATACCTTCCTTTACCTACTTTCTTGACAACTTTATACGGCCCTAAAAATTTTGGTTTTAATTTCATTACACTTCCAAATTGTGTTCTGCGAATGGCAACTATGTCCCCTTCTTTATATTCTTGTTCTTCTTTCCTCCTCTTATTAAATGACTTGATATTTTCCTCTTGTACTTTTAGAATCTGTGCTTTAGCTTCCTGTCTTAAACTATGTCGTTTTTCAATAAAATCTTGCCTACATTCTTCTTCTATTAATTCCAAAATCAGAATATCTTCTTTCTGCTTCATTTTTGTTCCAATAAACAAATTAAAAGGTGAGGTATTTATTGATCTCTGATAAGTACTATTGATAGCCCTTTGAACGTGACTAACATACTTATACCAATGAGTAGGTTCCTGTATACACATCTTAGTCAACACAGAGATAATTACCCTATGGACGCGCTCAACCTGTCCGTTGCCTCTTGGTATGCCGGTAGTAACTGTGTGATGCTGAATACCTTCTTGGTTACAGTAATCTTGAAATTCCTTTCCTGTAAAGGCTGTCCCTTTATCAGTGATAATTCTTGATGGATTTCCATAATCTTTTTGATGAATTTTTAATTTGTCTACTGTCTCTTTAGCTGTTAAACTCTTTGTAGGATATATCCAAACGAATTTTGTATAAGCATCAATGACAGTCAAAATGTAGTTATATAATTTCTTCGTAACATCCAATGGACCAAGATGATCACAGTGCAGCGTTTCTAATGGAAGTTCTCCTTTTTCTATAGGGTTGAGAAAACCTTCTTGTTTTCCCTCCTTCTTACAGGCCAAAATACATGGAACACATCCCAATATTATTTTATCTACCTTCTTAGTTAAATCTTTTATGTAATAATCTTTTTCTATCATATCAATGGTCTTCTTCTTGCCAAAATGTCCTACTTCATGAGCTCTTCTTATAATTTCGGTGTCCATGACTTCTGGTATAACTAATTTCTTCTCTACTCCTTTGTAAACTAAATCATTTTCAATGAAAAAATCT
Source organism: Luperina nickerlii (assembly GCA_963855955.1). NCBI lineage: Eukaryota > Metazoa > Arthropoda > Insecta > Lepidoptera > Noctuidae > Luperina > Luperina nickerlii. The sequence continues at coordinate 498,687 of OY979686.1, read as the reverse complement.
TTGTATTCTTTCTCCTTCAAAATATCTCTTATTAAATTTAAATTTTCGTCTTCCTTCTGAGCTTTACATATTCTTGCGTGCAATTCTGATTGAATAAGGTAAACATATGGGTTTCTGCTTAGTGCATCTGCATGTGACATTTCCTTTCCTGAGCGATGAACTACTTCATAATCAAAATCTTGAAGGAACAAGACCCATCTAGCCACCTTGGTAGATACTTCATTCTTATATAGTGTCTTCTGAAATGCTGAACAGTCAGTCACAATTTTAAAGTGAATCCCAAATAAATACTTTCTAAACTTCTTAACGCCTTCAACCACTGCTATGGCTTCCAGCTCATAGCTGTGATAATTTTGTTCGGTAACACTGGTCTTCTTACTCATGTAATGAATAGGGTGTAATTTTCCATCTTGACTATCTTTCTGCATAAGAATTGCTCCAAATCCATACTTTGACGCATCTGTATGCACCTCTGTGTCCAAACCAACTTCAAATATTTTCAACACAGGTTCACTACAAAGTTTAGTTTTCAATATTTCAAATGCTCTCCTCTCTTCTTCTCCAAAGTAAAATGCCTTATCTTTCTTTATTAATTCAGTTAGTGGTCTAGCTATTATTGCATAACTTTCAATATACTTGCGAAAGTATGATGTTAACCCCACAAAACTATGAACTTGCTTGGTTGACTTTGGTTCTGGAAAATGAGCAATGGCATCAGTCTTACCAGGTGATGGCTTGATAGTACCATTTTCAATAACATGACCTAAATATTCTACTTTTCTTTGTAATAGCTGACACTTTTTCCAATTAATTTCTAAACCATATTCAGAAGCAACATTTAAAACTAGACTGAGATGATCCAGAGCCTCTTTTTCATCTATAGCGAGGACTACAATATCATCTATGAAAATTAAAACTATTCCCTGAGAAACTAAATCTCTAAAAATAATATTAATGAACCTACTGAAGTATTTTGGACAAATAGACAGACCAAAAGGTGCCCGTAAAAACTCATATTGCCCTTCCGGACTGCTAGTCACAAATGAAGTGTACTTCACCGAGTCCTCATCCACAGGCAAATGAAAAAAACCATTTTTCAAATCCAATGTACTAAAAACTTTTGATTTACTCAATTTATCAATATGGTCCTCTATGACTGGTAAGGGAAACTCATCTTTAACCATCTTTTGATTTACTTTTCTGAAATCTACGCACACTCTAAAGCTACCATCTTTCTTCTTGACCAATACTAATGGGCTTGCATACTCCGAATAGCTAGGTCTTATTATTCCCTTCTCTAACCACTCTTCAACCTGTTGCTTAACTACTTCTTCTTCTTTAATAGCTAATCTTCTTGGACGCTGAGCAACTGGGATATCATCTTTCATAATGATCTTTAATTTGATAGGTGCCTCCTTAACCTTTGATGGCCTATAGTTGTCAATGAGTTCTTGAACCGCAGGGATCTGAGAAATAGGCTCCTCAGATTCGCTAGGTAAACTTAACAAACACAGACTGTAATCATCTTGTGGCATAAGTTTGACTGCACCCCTGTCTAATAAGATAGTCGCATTTACCAAGAAAGATTGACCCAATATGACCTGATAGGGAATAACACCTGATGGAACAATATAAAAATAAGTTTCAAAACTTTTATTATCAACTTCTAATAATGTTGTGAACTTACCCAGAGTACACACCTTCGCCGATCCTAGTCCCGTTAGTATAACTTTATCTTTGACGTATGAGACGTCGTTTAACTCGAAAAACAATTCAGACGTTATTAAATTAAAGTCACAGCCTGTATCTATCAACGTATCAACAGTAATACCGCATATTTTAACACTTTTCACAGACTTGTTCGAATTGTTATTGTTTACGTTCAAAACATCAAAGTCATTTTGACAGCTACGGCTTCTTTGACAAGTACCAACAGATGACGTACCAACATCACAAGTGTCTTTGGTTGATTCATTCGGTCCGTCGTCTTTAAACTCTTTCACTCGTTCGGTGTTGTCACTGCTGCAAACATTATCGGTCACACACATTGAATGTCCGGTTCCGCTTGCGTTTCTTCCATTCGATCTTGATGCGATATGAACGACTGGAACAACATGGCCGCTGCAATCTTTACTTAGGTGACCGAACTTATTGCATCGAAAACATTTCACGCCATTTGGACACCGACTGGCCACATGACCCTTATCGCCACACTTAAAACACACACTGACACGACCGGATGGTGATGACCGCTTTTCGCTTGATGTTTTCTGCTTATTGTCCCCGCTTTGTTTACTCGCACTGGTCGTACTATGCTTGCTTTCGTTGCCTCTTTTCATCTTTGACTTCATTGTCTCGTAAATAGAGAGTTTTTCTTTCAGTACGCTGTACGATGTGATTCCGTATAATATCGCCTTATTGCTTTCGTAATCAGATATGCCGTCTACTATGTATTGTATAGCAATATAATCGGGGAATTTTGCCCTTTTACCCAACTCTTTCATAATGAGCATATACTGATACACAGTTTCGTCTTTCCTTTTCTTGCGGCTTGCCATGAATTCATGCATTTCTTTTGAATTTAGTTCGTCTGGAAACTCTTTGAAAACAGCTTTCTTCAAATCATCGTATGACTTAAACGCTTTTTCAGATTTAAGCCACAATTCCGCTGTACCCACGAGCGACCGTCGAGCGATGATAAGCTTCTGCTGGTTTGTCCAACTAAATATTTCAGCATTATCCTCGATGTCGGCAGCCCATTTTGACGAAGAATAGGTTTTGTCCTCGCCACTAAATTTGCTTATGCCGTACGTAGCATCCAGCGACATCATGGCCGACGCTCCCGCCGCCGCGGCTGAACCGATGCCGGTTGGTATTCCGATGTCGACACCGCTCATCTCCTTGTCCACAGGCATCTTCTTGTGGAAATCTTCGTTTGTAGCTAATAGTAGCAGCCACCTCGCCGCTTATTACCCAGCTACTTCGTCGTTCGTCTTTTTACTTCGGTGTCGCGTACCGCGTGGCACCGCCGCCAGCGATCTGTTGCAGACCAATGTTTCCAGTCAATCCCGGACGTTGCCCCCAATTGTGGGATTTGGGGTTGACCAGAGAAACACTTTTCTTTGCTTTCTTCGTTTATTTTGGCTCGTTAAAACACAAAATCTTAATAAAATATATTCTGAGTCTTCGTTACAACTTTACATCATTTTTTTCCATTCTCTCATTCAAACACTCCCACCACTCATTCACTCATCTTACGTTCCATTCCACCAATCAATTTAATGTTTCGTTACACGGTTAACTTTAATTAATTTAATTTCAAAGAAAATAGGCCCACATGTATGAGAGAAGAACTAAACCATTATCCTATTATCTTTAAATTAAACGAGACAACGCTCTACCGTAATAGACGAACAATGCTATTGAAAAACAAAGACGTAAACGCGGGTTATTTTAGCACTGGGGGGGAACTTTGGCTCAATACAAAAAAGGGTTTTCTATTGTTGTATAGGGCTAGATTGGCCAGTCGTCAGTGCTTGATTATCTGTGTGTGGTCATTAAACGCGTAAGCGCCCCGTATTACAAGGCGCTTGCGACTTTCTTCTCGCGAACTCGCCGACAGGCCGACTCTGGAGCCGGCCGGGGCCTTTATTAGTGTGTACTTATTATTGAATTTTTTTTTTAATTTTATGACCTGGTAACTAGACCTTTAGGTCAAATCTTATTTTATTAACGAGCATTGCTTTATCACTTCATTTTTAAATTGATTTGATAGTATTTTTAATGTATTTATATATCGGTGTGTACACTCGGCAATGTTAATTAGTTTACATCACGCAATCATCGGTAACTGTCAGTATTATTGTGTGCGTATACGTATGATACATTCACGGTTAGAGATAAAATAAACGGGTTCACAGTGAAGGAATTAGACCCAACATTTTAGACTAATATAACATAGGTAGTTCCCTTAGTTAGTTGGTGTAAGCGCCTGCGATAGCTACTGATGTAAGCTCCTTGACGTGAGTTCGATCCCAGCTGAGGAATTTTGTTTTGCTGTTTTTTACTTTTTGTTTTTTATTAAATTAATTTTGTGGCCAATAAAATCACTCAAGCAAAAAAGTAGAAAGGTAAATTAAATAAAAGCATTAAATTAATTTGATTTTTTATTATGTAAACATATTATTATTTGGTATTGGTTGCAATGAGCGAGCTTAACGCTTACTAGCAAATGATCCCACTCGTTTCTTCCAATATGTTCCTTCCTTACAATGGTTGTTTTAAGGTTCCGGGACCCATCGAAGACATCCAGCCCCAATACCCCACAGTAATTCGGCCACGAGTCCTACAAGGCAGAAGGTTACATTCCTTATACCTTTCTCCACCTTTCCTCCACAATATTTTACGCCCATCCTTATCCGACTTAAACGATTTTTCGTCGCTAAAAATCACCACATTGTTCTCCCAATCAAAATTGAGGTATGACCTAGCAAACTGTAGTCGGTTTTGTCGGTGCGCAGTGGACAGTAAAATCTTCCGCGCTGGCTTACTACAACGTAAACCAGCTGCATGAAGATGATTTCTCACAGTTTGTAAGCACACATTGTGTGCTGTTGCTGTTACGCGGGTGGACAAGAAGGGATCAGCCTTGTGCCTTGCTACGATGTCGTGGTGTCGAGCCGATGAATTTGCCTTTGGTTTTGGCCCACGTCGAAGATGTTCTACGTCTCCAGAATCCTCATATCGGCGGAACCATAACTGCACGGTTCTCCTCTGTAGATACAAACAAAACAGTATTTAATATACTTATAGTAATAGCTATTATTAAATAAATATATAGACTATATTTGTTATATTTATATACTACTAGCTGCGCCCCACACACACACACACACACTCACAAATTTTCGCCTTTATAATATTAGTGTGATGTATATATAATATACTTTATTTACTTATATATATACCTAATTAATATTACTTATATTATATACAATACATATGTATACCAGTTAAAATAATAAGTAATAATATGTCTTAAATATACACTTACATCAGTAAATATAGGTAATAATCTATTTTTGTTTACGTTATTCGAAGGCTTTTATTTAATCCGTCTAAAGGCCCGGGCCGTAGTGAACAAAAATTGGCTAGACCAAGTTAATTCTATCATAATCATCTTATGATAAAAAAAAACTGTAATACATTTTATGATAATATTATATTATTATTAAAGTATGGTAGGTATTGCAGATAAGTTACATTAAACACCTGACCGTTATTTGAAGCTTAACATATAATGAGATAGGCCTATCTGTTTTCCGCTCGTCTTACCTCTCTGTCTACCCTAGTAGCTCCCTCTCGCTCGCACACTTCCTTCCACTCCTCCACCGGCGCGGCCGCTCGGCTCGCTCTCGTCATTGGCGTCCTGTTTTCCGCTGCGCACGGTCGTGCTCAGGACTCAGTAAGTTCATTTTGCATATCTTTGCAAATTTATACACATAATATTCCTGTTCCACGTAAGTGTTTAAAAAGCCTTTCTTACCTTTTCCTTTTTTAAATCAAACGGTGTTACCGTTCGGTACATTTAAGTACGTAGATTTTTGGTACCCACCTACATATTTTGCTTATTTGTTTTGTGTGGTTTTCTATCCTAGATTTTACAGCTCGTGTTAACATGGAAAGTGAGGACAGTGTTTCAAATCCGGGCTCGAAAGCCCCATGTGCTAGTGCTAGTGCTCCCGCTAATAGTGACAATAAAAAACGATCGCGTATTCGTCGTCAGTCGCGAGCTAGGTCTTGTTCGTCGAATAGTAACTCATCCGACTCCTCTAGCAGCTCGAGTTCGTCGTCTTCGGACTCGAGTCCTCGAAGATCCACGCCGCGTCACCGCAACAAAAAAAGGGGGGGCAAACGCCGGCATCGACGATACGATTCCCGGAAATTCCGTAAATTAACACGTCAGATAGATGACCTCCGAAATCAATTAATTTTTTGCAACAATAATTCTGTGCCCTGTCCCGTGGTACACTTTAATGAGAATCTAGTTGACGGAAATGTTAGTGGCGAACTTTACGAAGATCCGATTGTAAATTCTGTAGAGGGCCGGCACCCGTTGCTCAGTCAGATTTTACTTTTGAAATTGAGACGAAATTGAAAGAACCTAATATTCCAAAGACGCCTCAGGAGTTTCTTCAAACGTTAAAGGATTTGCAACATTTAGATAGTAGTGATTGGTGCGAGGTTCGTTATGCGGAAACCCAAAAACTTTATAATTCTACCCCCGGTTTTATTGACTTGGAGATGAATGAAGAAATTAAGGCGTATGATTCATTACGCCATCTTGCTCACGCTGACAAGGCCTTCGCTGCCTTATCGTTCTGCATCCTTAAACAGCGCGAAGCTTTACAAACTTCTGTCAGAAGTTTTTTACAGTGGGCGCAAGGTTCGGATCTGTCTTACGAGGGTATATACGAAAAAGTTAACGAGCTATTTTTGAAGGGGGATTTTTTCAAAGTTTCTTCCGATCTTTTACAATTAACTTGCGGTCACCGTGCGGAGGTTATTCAAATGAGAAGGGATGGAATTACAAACTACGTGCGCGATCCCCTTGTCAAGGCCGTGTTACGTAAGATCCCTCCGTCGTGTCAGCACGTGTTTAATGCGGAGTCACTAGCCACGGCACTAGAGAAGGCAGGTGGTGTTCGAAAAGCCTTTTTGCCTTTACAAAAGCCGGGCAGTTCTGCTTCAGTTTCGCAAACAAGTCAAAGCAAGCCCGCACGCCGCCCCTCGCAGGGGCAGGCTTTACGTAACGTACCCTCGCAGGGTACTGCGCATGGATGTTGTGCGCCTACGCATATTTCCCATGCTTACAATCAACCCTCGCAGGGTTACTGTAATGCCCGACCCTCGCAGGGTCATGGCTCTAATTACGACGATAATCGCCCATCATTCTCTGGCGGTTCAAGAGGTTCCTTTCGAGGCAGAGGAGGTCGGCAAGGTTACAGGCAGCAAGACAGCAAGAATAGCCGTAAGCGAGCCGCATCGCCCTCTGAGAATTACAATCGGAACAAAAAACGTAAGTATTGACTATCGAACCCGAAAATTCAGAGCGGGTCGTCTGGTTCATTTCCACCATCGGTGGAAGGAACTGGGTGCCCCAAGTTATCTGTTAAAGATAATAAAAGGGTATCGCATACCCTTTCTACATCGACCGCCACTTGTAATACCACCGTTAAACGAAAGTCAGTTCAGCACGGTTCCTTCGGATGCAATGACGTCCATAATCACCCAAATGCAACACCAGGGTGTATTAGATGTTGTCAAGGCCTCGCCAAGTTTTGTGTCCACAATGTTTCTTGTGCCAAAGGACGACGAGTCGCACCGACCCATCTTCAACCTAGCTGCCTTGAACAATTACGTAATCACCGGCAGGTTCAGATTAATAAATATCTATCGAGTCCCAGACTTCCTTCAACCAAAAGATTGGATGTGCAAAATAGACCTGTCACAGGCCTATTTTCACCTTCCCGTAGCTCCATCTCACAGACGGTTCCTACGTCTAATCTACAGAGGAAAATTAATGGAAATGACGTGCCTCCCGTTCGGTCTGAGCACGGCCCCCAAGGTCTTTGCCTCCCTATCCAATTGGGTAGCTCAGTCACTCAGGGATCAAGGGATTCGAATAATCGTCTACTTAGACGACTTTCTGGTTGTACATCAAAACCCACAGATATTACAAACCCATGTCCAAATCACGATAGAGAGGTTGCAGTATCTCGGTTGGTTAGTGAATTTCGACAAGTCCACACTCACACCTTGTCAATGCCTAGTTTACCTGGGCGTTCAGTGGGACACTCTGGTAAACGAAAAGTCTCTTCCAGAGAAAAAGTGCCTGAAACCAACGGCCAAGATATCGACAGCCCTAGAAGAGAGAGCTCTCGATTTGAAGTCCTTGCAGAGCCTAGTAGGTCTATTAAACTTTGCAAGTTTTGTTGTACCAAGAGGCAGGCTTCACTTTCGAGCACTCCTCTCTTTCCTGAACACAGTCGCCAAGATGCCAGTTGCCAAACAGTTCATGATTCCGGTACCTGCCCTGAAAGAGTTTACCTGGTGGTCGCAGAACCACCCTTATCCTTCTCCGATTCACTTCGCGCCTCCAACGCATTTCTTAGCAACCGATGCCTCAGACCTAGCTTGGGGAGCGCAACTAGACGACCGTTCGTTCACGGGACCGTGGAACGAACAAGAACAACCGATACACTGCAACCAGAAGGAACTTCTAGCATTACTGAAGATATTACAGGACCAGGGTCAGTTTCTATGTCGTTCCACGGGTCTATGGCAGTGCGACAACAGAACAGCTGTTGCTTTCATTCGCAAGGAAGGCGGAACGAAGTCAATAGCTCTCTTGGACTTGACATTCGATATTTTCAAGGTTCTAGATCATTACCAAATTCACCTAGCCTCTCATCACATTCCCGGCAGATTCAACTCCCACGCAGATCATTTGTCTCGCTACCGATCCCCCCCCGAATGGCACCTTTTGCCGGCGTGTACAGACCTGATTTTCAACAGATTCGGGGTTCCGGTAATAGATCTGTTTGCGTCGAAAAATGCGCATGTGGTGATCAATTATGCGTCTCTGGACCAGAACGACGACCTCGCCCTATTCCACGACGCCTTTTCCCAGACTTGGAATTACCACTTAGCGTGGATATTTCCTCCTCCATATTTAATCCCCAAGGTACTTGCCCATCTCAACCGGGCCAACGGCCTCTTTCTGTTAGTGGTGCCTCGGTGGGAACGGGTCTTTTGGAGAGCCGATCTCAAATCCCGGGCGCTAGCTGCTCCTTTTACAATCAGGCATCTGAACCGCCATCTAGTAGACGTCTCGACGGGCCTTCCACCTCCCAAAGTACAGGAAATGACGCTAGAGGTGTGGAAATGTGGGGGTGGTCTCATAACCTAAATGATTGGAACCGTTCCCAACTGGACCTACTTTCATCGTCCTGGCGTTCCTCTACTCGTAGTACATACAAAGCCGCTTGGCATAGATGGCTAGGATGGTGTAAAAAGGAGAAAGCTGATCCATGTCGCCCAACCGGTTCAATTCTAGCAAAATATTTAGCCGATCTATATTTGATTGAAAACCTATCATACAATACTATACTATTACACAAATCAGTGGTGTCTGCGCTCTGTAATACCGAAATATCGGGAGTCTTAAGTGCTCATGTACTGGTTAAGCATGTTATGAAATCTATTGCGTTAAAAAAGCCTGTGCCCCATAAGAAAACCATTTGGGATGTCAATGTTCTAATTTCCTTTTTGTCTTCATATGAATTTAATGAAAATAACTGTTTTGCTACCGCCAGACACACTGCTATGTTGCTGCTTTTGGTTTCTGGTAGACGTATCCATGACCTGACCCTTCTGGCAGTCAATCAAGAGCATTATATTGACAATACTGATCATATAATTCTATGGCCCAGATTTGGCTCTAAAACTGACCGTTCTGATTTCAGGCAATCGGGCTGGAAATTACTAAGAAATGAAAATAATAAAAACCTCGATTCGGTGTTTTGGGTGAAACAGTGTATCAAATTGTTTAATCAAAAACGTAATTCCTTAAATAATTATTGTTTATTTGTTAATTTAAGAGGTGATCATAAGCCAGCATCGCGTACTGTGATTGCGGGTTGGGTAAAATCTCTCCTATCAGAGGCTGGTATTGTCGCAGCTCCTGGTAGCGTCCGCTCAGCAGTCGCTTCCAGAAGTTGGGCCGATAACGTCTCAGTTGACGAAATTTTGTCACAAGGTAACTGGAGGTCTGGTGACACATTCCGTCGCTTCTATAGGCGTGAGGTCGTCCAGGCCCCTGTTAGCTCTGGGATGTCAAATTATTTTCGCCCAATTTAATTGAATTTGTGAAGAAGTTTACTACATTTTATTTATTTTACAATTTCTATGTTCATAATATATATGTATATGGTGATCTAATAAATTTCTTAGTCTCGCACACTTACAATTTTATTTATATTTCGTTTCCTAAAGAAAAAATTAACTACTGTAACCTTCATTGTTACCTTTTGCGCCTTCAGCGTGTAGATGTGCATAACTTCACATTGGCGTCCTCCTCCACCAGGCGATAACAAACAGATCTCATTATATGTTAAGCTTCAAATAACGGTCAGGTGTTTAATAACAGCGTTTTACCCTGAAATAAAACGCTCATTAAATACCTACCTTATTTGAAGCTTAACTTTTATCCTCTGCCTGGTATAATTCGACACAATGACGAGAGCGAGCCGAGCGGCCGCGCCGGTGGAGGAGTGGAAGGAAGTGTGCGAGCGAGAGGGAGCTACTAGGGTAGACAGAGAGGTAAGACGAGCGGAAAACAGATAGGCCTATCTCATTATATGTTAAGCTTCAAATAAGGTAGGTATTTAATGAGCGTTTTATTTCAGGGTAAAACGCTGTTATTAATTTATTCCTAGGTAAACATTGAAAGGTGAGATGAGTTAGTTAAGTTGATGTAGGTATAATATCAACGTAACTAATATCTAAGTGTTACTTACCGATATCATTAAGCGCTTTGCAATTTCACTTATAGATATGTATGTTTTGCTCATGCAAAACATCAATTTCTGCCTTTTTCAACATTGATAAATGTTGCATGGTTGGATCCACAGAAATAAATCCGCACACAAATATGAGTAGGTAGTAATCAATAAACTCAGTAATGCAAATACTCGTAGATTGACAACTAAGAATGCTATTTTTTATAAATTAAGGTGTTTGAAAACAACTTTTTAAAATTGTGGGTAGTTATTTTTTAAACAGTCAGAATAAAATAGCCTGAGAGTTCCGTGTTCGTCTCAAACGTAGCAAACTTCATTACTCGTCCATGAACGGGATCGAATCGTTATAAATTCAACTTTAAGCAATGTTTTAACATAATAATGAATACAAAAAGATATATTCACTCACCCAAGGTTTGAACTTACGACTTCTCGTTCCCTGACCAAAGACTATAGCCATTGTGCCAAGGTTACTATAGTAATATCATGCGAAATATTATATCTCATTAAGAAACATAAATGAATGATTACTATATATTGGTATATGGTAATTGGTATGCCATACGCACACTAATAAAAACAGAGCTCGCTCGTATTATTTAGTGTGTGTGTGGTTCAAAACATGACGTCACAAGCTACCCGAAACTGTCAAATTCTCCCAATCAACTATGAACCTTATTCTTTAGCAATAAAGTTGAAAATCTATTAAAGAAATTTGACAGATTGTAGTAGCTTGACGTGCTGGCGTCTGTACATGATGACAATAGTTACGACTAGCGCCATCTAGTATCGGCGAGCAGAACTAGTAGGGTCAAGGTCCTAGAAATTCCGAGAACTATCGACTTCGGGTCGGTCGGGACGGGTATGTACTCGAACATTCTAGATGTTTAATAGTAGCTCTGTGGCACTATATAAGGCCGGTGTGGGCCGCAAGACACATATAGTTTTGAATAAGCGATACAAGCGAGTACATCGAAGCGATATTCAAGTGCGGCTAAGAGTGATCAGTAGTGAAATTGTGTTTCATAATTACCCAAGTAGCACATTAGCGATGAATTAGGTCATAAAGAAGCTACATTACAGTCTACAGCTTTTATGCAGATGTACTAAAGGATAGGACGAGTCTTTAGACTGTATTAAGGAAAGATTATACACTATTAAACAGCATAGCTGACTAATGACTTTATAATCGCGAAAAAATATACTAAAAGCATTTAAGTAGAATTTTAAAATGATCTAGTCCATCTTTTGGCTGCAAGTGATACTACTAGCTGGTTTAGATGTCCAAAGCTTGTTAACGACTGGTTAATACGAAAAGTTTACCTCTCTTGTAATGGTGCGGGCTGCATTGAAGTATCGAATAATGCCACTGGCTTTTAATTAGTGTACACTTATTCTATTCTAATTCTACTTCAACGAGCTTGTTAATGGCTGATTAAAAGTGGGTATGTAATCTCTACAAATGCCGCTACATTTATAAGAGAATCATTAATTAACCTTGAGTTGTAAATTGGAATAGGTGTACTCTATCCTAATGCCAATGCATAAAGTGTAGCTGACAGCTATTTTACAGCTTTCAGTGTTATTTAAGAGTAAATCTAGATTATTGGTGTTTTGGTGTTTAAATTACGTCAGTATTGCAAAGGAGCAGTACTGATTGATATTTACAAGCCAGTGTCGTTTACGCATAGTGAGGGTTCCGCACAAATAGATTTTGATCAAAATATTGATGCCTATAATAATGATGCAGTTGATATTTACAAGCCAGTGTCGTTTTCGTATAGTGATGGTTCCGGACAAACAGGTTTTGATCAAAATATTGATGCTTATAATAATCAGGATTTTCATGAACCATACGTTTAATGGATTCCGACAGAGACGAATTTGAATTAAGTACACATGAAGACAAGGAAGAATTTATTAAAAATATACAATTTAAAAATAGCATAGCTACTAGCTGCCTCGGAATTGTAATCAACGCTGCTGTGTATTATTACTCTTTTCTCATCATCTGGATAATCGGACGTATCACTACAGTTCAACAGTTTCAAGGATTTCTTCAGCTTTATTGTAAGTAGGAATAGATGACCGTGTGACTGTGCACTCCATTTTAGTCCAGTCTGGCAGAGGTGTCGATTTGTCACTTTTTATTAGCAATTTTAAAGAAACTTTTTTTCCTGGCCATCTCAAATGCCATTATGCTCCCAACCACTTAGAACAATTGTTAATCTTTCCTTTCCTTTTTCAACGGTTTTGATTATTTTAAACGGCATTATTATTTCTGAAAACAAAACTAAAGTAATTATATAGTACGAAAACGGAAAATCAAAATAAAAACAAATCAAATGAAGTGAAGGTTTGTAGGTAAATTATGTACGATTGACTAAAGATTTTCTGTCGAGATTTCTTTATCCCTGAAAAGCTATTTTATGCTCTCTCTTTATACCAGTATGCAGTAAGAAAGATAATTAAAATCCTTTGTCCAGCCAGCATAATGCTATAAGCTGGTACATAGACTTGGTAACACCACAGTGTACAGTAAATAACTTTTGAAAAGAATTTAAGGAGAATTTGTGCTGGATAACAAATGGACACCATTTTAGGTTTACAGAAACGATTTGTTATTAAATATCCAAATGATTTCTTACAGATTTCAAGGATATTAGATAGCTTTTAATTCAAACAATATATTTTCCACTTATTTCCTAATAGAATACAATAAGTTAGAAAGCAATAATTTAATTGATAAATCTATTAAATATTCGTACACCATTTATCTTGTGAAAAATTTTCGTTAAAGCGATATTATTCTGATGGCGCGTGTAATATTTGATGTAATTACCTATACACATTTACAGTAAAATGGTACTCGCAACTCAATTTACATACGAGGACATTCAAAACCAACGTGAAAACTATTAAAAATATCTTACCTTAAATATGTCCGCGCACTTTAACAAATAATAAAATGTCGTCTTCTGTCACAAATTCACAAAAGATTTTTTTTTTGTTATTTATACTTTAATAAAAGCTGTTGCCAAGCCTCTAAACATCTAAAGCTGTTGAAGAGAATTAAAATAGCTGTATATTAGGCTGCAATGACTGTTGTATAGCTGTATAAGCCATTGTACAGGCCTTGTACACCTGTTTCAATGATTATACTGCCGTTAACCAGCAACTGTAATGCTCAAGGCTGGTTAATTTGGGGCCCAAATTAGAATTACAAGGGCTGCGTAGCTAACTACACAGGCCCTAAGCAGGAAACTAAAACAGCCTTGAGTATTCACAAATTCTATAATCAAGTCACTGTGCAGCTGTCATGTGCTACTTGGGTAGTGTGTTTGAGTTATAATTAGTGTTGTGATTAAAGTGTCAATTTTTGGTTATTAAATCGGCAGTTTTTATTGTCACGAACCCCAAGCTCGTAACAATACTTAAATTTGAAGGCGATAAAATAAATTTGATTAATAACTAACATTTTGTGTGTTATTGATCTTTCCCCGGTACTTTTTTGACAGCTTATACTATGATTGAAGACGAGGAACAGAGCTCTCGACCTTCTGACTTTTTATCTGAACAACAGAATTAGGAGGGTAGACGTTAATCATAAATAAGATCAGCGATCACCACGGGTGTTCAGCAGGGTTTCATTCTAGGTTTTTTGTTGTTTCTAATATTTTTTTAATCATTAACTTACTAAATTAAGTAAGACGGCGCGGTGACGTTGTGGGTAAATATGGGGTCATGAGTTCGGTTCCCAGGTTGGCCAGTGATAATTATTGAGTTTATAGGTACGTTCTCTCGTTCTGACAATGAAATAAAACGACAGTCTGAATACAGATTTATAATTATGAATGAATATCTATATAGATGTGATTCACGCGTTTCGTTTATACATATACGGTTGTACACATGATTTGTTAATTTACTTATAAAACCAATTTGATGTATTTATATAAACAATAATGCGTTAAAATTGGAACTACAACGTATAACAGAATAAGCGAAACAAAGAAAAGAGAGCACAGTATAATTTAGAATTTTGTGAAGCTCAGTGTTTGTTCAGTAAGCTGAACTTAAAATAGGAAAAGAACAAATCAGAAACTATGCGAGGTAGAGAAATTATAAGTAATAATAAAATAGGATCAATAATATTACATTATCATTTTATTATACTATCTCCTTACAATACCGCAAACATTCTGACAATATTACCTGACAAACATTCTGACAATATTTGAAATTATTACCAAAATTGGCGCCAAAATAAATTATCCCATTACCAAGACACAAATCAACTTTGTTACCAGGGTGCCGGCGAGGGAAAAAGATCGTACGAAGCCAATAATAGTTTGTTTCTGTAGTCGCTACGTAAAGGAGGATTTTGTTGCTGCTGCGAGATACGTTCTCAAGACTTCACCTATAACGGCAAGCCAATTTGGTCTATCTGGGAATCAAAGAGTATTTATTAATGACCACCTTACAACGAAAAATAAGCTCCTGTTATCGAAAACCAAAAAAATGGCTGCGGAAATGGATTTTCAATACGTATGGGTCAAGCATGCAAAAATCCACGCGAGGAAAATGGACACCGCTCCGGTAATATTTGTCAAATCGGAAAAGGATCTCACGAAAATTGTATAACTCAGCCAGAAAACTTCATAAAATACTTAAAACATATTTCATTGCATATAAAGTTTGAGAGCCACATAAAGCAGCGTGCTAGTAGTGCTTTCCAAATGACATTGTGTCATTGCATAGTGCTAAAAAGTAAGTCTTTTAAATATTATTTTTACTCATATAAATTGTTCCAATGTAATTATGATCTTTTGTTTATCGGATTACGGCATAGTTTTGAATGCAACATCGTGTTTGTGAATGCCATCTGCACCGAGCGTTTCTTATCTAATGTTCGATCGTCACCTTTTGTTTCTGTTCATAAGTCGATGGGCGTACATTTCTTAAACATACTATTTGTCGCACACTGTGCATTACTGTGCTTATTACATTATCGCGAGTTATTAGCTTCTACCTTCGTAGTTTACTTATTTCTTATAACAACTTTTGCGCTTTTACTATACAATTCAATTGTTTTTATTATCTATTTTATTGTAGTTAGATTGAGAAATGGCTACTCTTAACATATATTATCAGAACGTACGTGGCCTGCGTACGAAAACGAACAATATCTTTCGTAAAATACTACTTAGTTCATATGATGTTATTGTTTTTACCGAGACGTGGCTGGTAGATGATATATTCAGCAGTGAGATGTTTGATGGTCGATACATTGTGATAAGGCGAGATCGTGATTACTCTCGTACTGCTCAGCAGCGCGGTGGGGGTGTTTTAATAGCGGTGAGAAGCGAGCTTGCTGTAGTTGAGAGACGTGATTGGTGTAGTTCTGCTGAGGACATTTGGGTGTCGCTTGCTCTCCAGAGGTCTAGGCCGGCTACTACTTATAAGTTGCACATTTGCGCCCTTTATCTTTGTAAGCAAAATCTTGGCAATTCATATAGCATTCAATTAAATAATTTCACTGATAATTTGACACACTTAATTTTAACACACCCGTTGGATAAATTCATAATATTGGGTGATTTTAACTTCGGCAATAGTGTAGACTGGATAGTGAATACCGACGCTGGTAGCAAGGAATTGATTTCGCAAAACGTTAAGTGTCAACACTTGAATGATTTCTTTGATGCCACTCTTACTTCTAACTTGTCTCAGTATAACGGTGAGAGGAATATCAACGGAAGGATATTGGACTTAGTATTTTCTAATGACTCGCTGAGTGTTAGTGAATGTCATGATCCATTAGTTTTGCCAGTGGATTTGCATCACAAACCAATATCAATTCAAGCAGATTTTGTTGAAATTCATAAATTGGCGGACAACATAACACGTCGATATATATTTTCTAGGGGTGACTATGTGGTCATTAGATCTGAATTGGACAAAGTAAACTGGACTGATCTCTTAAATTCGGAGTCAATGGACAGCGCTGTTGAAATCTTTTACAGTAAATTATATGAACTTAGGGACAAGTACATCCCTCTTAAATGTGTTAAAAAATCTTCATATCCACTATGGTATAATTCTGCTCTAATAAAAGTATTGAGAGAGAAATATAAGTATCATCGTAAGTATAAAACGTATGGTAATATCTCTGATTTTCATTCTTTTTCCCTCTTACGGAGTAGAGCTACTGACTTGGAAAAGACATGTTTTAATATATACATGGATAAAATAGAATCATCGATAGTCAAAAACCCAAAATCTTTCTGGTCTTATATGAAAAGTAAGAGAATCTCTCATGCAATGCCTAAGTTCATGCAGTATGGTGACGTCACCGCGAGTAGTGGTGAGGATATCAGCAATTTATTTGCGGCGTACTTCCACTCCACTTTTCAGGAACCTCTACCAGTCCCTGGTACATCTTCGCAGACTCATACTGCTGTTAGTAGTGTTGATAGTGTTGCTTTTATCAGTACGTTGGAAATATCTCATTCTAGGGTACTGAAGTTGCTCAAGTCATTGGACATTTCTAAATCAGGTGGCCCGGATCTCATACCCCCGGTGTTTATAGTACAATGCGCTGATAGTTTGGTTGCCCCGTTATGTATCCTATTCCATCGATCTATTACTGAGGGTATAGTTCCTAAAATCTGGAAATCGGCATTCATTACCCCTGTTCACAAGAAAGGAAACAAATCTGATGTTACGAACTATCGCCCGATATCTAAATTATGTCTGTTTTCAAAGATCCTTGAGCGTATGGTGTATAATGATGTCTATGCGGCTATGGAAAGTAACTTTGTGGGGGAACAACATGGTTTCCTCAAAAAGCGATCCACTACGTCTAACTTGGTGTTATCGCATGAGTTTATATCGGGTGGTATGGAACAACGCGCGCAGGTGGATGTCATTTATACTGACTACAGCAAGTGCTTCGACCGTATCGACCATCGTTTGCTGCTGGAGAAGTTGCTCAAAGCCGGTATACATGGCGACCTGTATAGATGGTTTTCGTCTTACATTGAGAATCGGAGTCAGGCTGTGGTTCTCCAGGGTTACACTTCGGGTTGGACCTCGGTCCCCTCGGGTGTACCACAGGGTTCAGTTTTGGGGACCTTGCTTTTCACTATGTTTATTGCTGATGTTGTAAACTGCTTCAAGCACTCTTACGTGTTGCTATACGCTGATGACATGAAGGTCCATAAGATTATACGTGATATCTCTGATACTCACCAGTTGCAAGCTGATCTTAATAGGTTTGAGGAATATTGCAATCACAATTTGTTACAATTGAATGCCTCTAAATGTTTTCAAATGACCTTCACACGCCAGAAGTCTATAGTAAATTCAATCTATAGTCTCAACCGACTAACCTTGGGCAAGGTTGACAGCATTAGGGATTTAGGTATTATACAGGATAGTAAATTACTGTTTGATCAACACATTGACAGTATCGTGAGCAGGGCCTCGAAAGCACTAGGATTTGTAATCAGAGCCACAGCCTGTTTCCGTTCTCTGAAGCCGATCAAGGTTTTGTACTGTTCGTTTGTGCGCAGCCACTTGGAGTATGCATCACAAGTCTGGAACCCTCAATATGGGATCTACAATTCGCGCATTGAGGGTATCCAGAAAAAGTTTCTGAGATATCTTGATTATAAGGCACACCAGGTTTCCATAGATTACAGTCACCGTTGCAAGAGGTACCATTTTCTTCCATTGGATCGTAGGCGACTCATTAATGATGTGTGTTTTTTGATTAACATAGCGAATGGCTCGATCGACTGCCCTGAACTATTAGCAAAGTTAGGATTACGCACTAATACTATTGGATTACGTAGAAGGCCGCTTCTAGGTGTGCCTTCTGCCACTACTAATTATAGGCGTAATGCTTTTCTTATAAGAAGCGCTCGAAGTTTCAATGATGTGTCTTCTAAACATGATATTGACTTATTTTGCACTAAGATAGGCACGGCAAGGATGCTCTTAGCCAAATCATTTTTTGTGAATGATGCGCTGGCTAGTGGTTCTTAAACTTGTGTGTAGTACTTACTTATTTAAATTAAAAAAAAAACTAACCTAACACAATGTACCTACTTTAATTGTTCGGCTTTAAGTAATCGGTATGTTATATAACTGTGGAGGCTTGTTATTAGCAACTTGATAACGTGTTGTTGTTACCTATTATTTGTAATTAGTCTGTAAGCCTTCTTAAAATTAATAAATAAATAAATAAATAAATAAATATCAACTTTAATTCAGCAGCAAACAAGTGCTAGGTTGGACAATCATTTAATATTACCCAGTTCAAAATTATGTACATACATAGGATGAAAGCGTTTAAATTTTATTATAGTCTTTACTCCGTGGCCGACTACACGATCACAAGACACGCGACTGACGAGAACACAAATGAAAGAAGTTGTTTAGGTGATGCAGTTCGGTGACTCGTAGCAAGCTCTACGAGTCACCGTGACGCGACTTGCGGAGCGACAGACGGTAACTGGTGACGCGCGCATAGCTTGAGTCCGTGAATTGGGCGTAGCTAATAAACGAAGAACGCTCTCCTCAGACAAGCGCTGACCAGCCAGCATACCATCACCACAGCACCTGGCTCCCCCTCACTGCGCGCTGCACTCTCAGTCTCCTGCACTTCCTCCACGTTAGCCACTGCACTAACTTGGGCTTCTTTCAACATCTTTTCAGCCCTATCGACCATTCCCCAATGAGATCTCGGCTTTTTTTTTACTCTTGATTTTCTATCATAATACGCCGGATGTCTCCTAAGATAGTCTTTTTTGTTATTAAATAAACATCCTGCATGTCTGTCGTCGTTTCAGGTGTTGTAGTTGTAATTTTCATTTTTGTTCGAGTTGTCTTAGTTATTGTTGGTAACAGCTACCCAACAATGTGGTTAAAAGGTTTGGCAAACATTTCAAACTCCATTATAACCCGCGCGGTGAATTCAAATTTAATATACAAATCATAATTCATTACTCTTCTAGGAAACATATCGTCGTCTTCTATATAAGTAGGTTCTAAGAGCAGTTTATCGTCTTTAAATTCTGGATTTGTGTTTGGTTTCTCTGTTCTTTCATGAATAGGAAAGTTTTTTTAAAATTTCTTCGGGTGTTTTCAATAAGGTTTCAGTGAACTCTGTGTTTTCTTTGAGGTTGATTCCTTCTTTAAATGAGAGAATAGCATCTGAACGTTTCTTACAATCTATCTGTGAGGGAATTACACAAAATCAAAACCTTATTATTTTCGTAAGTAAATTATTGACCTATTCAGTTTGTGTTTTATTTTATACTTCAGTGAATAGTTTTATAAATTACAATATCATTGAATTATTATGTGCCGAGTTTCCAAGAAATAAGAATTAGCTTTGTACTTTGCCGTTCTTTCTTTGTGAGTGCATCAATTCAATTACTCAAATTACTTTAAATATGATCATAATCTTGTAAGTACGTAAGAAGGAGCAATAGGAGTCGTTGCTGAAAGTGACTTCCGAATCTCGCTGGTGGATAATATATATTATGATGCTGGGAATAAGTAAGTGCGGAAAATAAATGAATAACCTTCTGATACTTACAGTAAGTCGAACACAGGAACACGTTGCATGTGCCTTGTCGTACAATGATAACTAAAAATATAATATATATACCCGGTCAAATTAAATTAGCTCTTGGCTAAGTTAAATCATGATTTCGTAAAAGAGCGGTGGCTGCCACATAGGGTCCACGATTTACCAATGATGACGTCACTGAAAAGTCATTTAAGAAAGTAGGTAAGTTGGTGTGTTTTCCTAGACAGCGTTTTTGACATCGTAAAGTCAAACCCCGCCGCCCAAAGACTGAAATCTCCAGATATGCTCTCACCGTAATTAGTTACGCGAAAATGTGTCCTGGATACTGAGAAAAGTAAGTTCACACATTTTTATGTAGCGTATCCAGGACACGTCATCATGTGTCGAAGTGTCAAAACGAAACAAAGCGCGATTATCTTTTGACAGGGCGTTTTTAATCATTTAATCTTTACCGCTGTCATCATTTTCATGACAGCAGTCACTACGGCCGTTAAGTGCGGTCACCGCTTTTCTAGGAAACCGTATCTTAATATTAGCCCCACCAGTCGATCGACCCGCTTGTCGCGGTAGGACCGTGGATGGGTGAGCGTATTACATAGGTACATAGACCCCACCGTGCCTCGGAAAGCACAGCCATTGGTCCCGGCTCTCATTCATGTCAGATTTTTGACAGTCGTTACGAGTAGTCAAAAGCCCGAAAGTATGTCAACCAGTGTCACCAAAGGGATATTACCCAGTAACTGGGTCTTGGAGGTCAGATAGGTAGTCGCTCAATGTAAAATACAGGTATTCAGCTGCATCCAGTTAGACAGGAAGCCAACCAAAACATGATTGGGAAAAGACTAGGCAAATGATGATGGTCAAATTAAATTAGCTAGGGAAACTCAACAAACTCAAACTCAAAGCATTTATTTTAATTAAACCAGTTTTTTTTCTTATGAACTGTCAAGAAGTCGGTCAGTCAGAAAATATGAAGCTAGTTGCCCATTCCATATTGTTCTTTGAACTAGCTCTCCTCCTCAATAAATTACTTCATGTATCTATTGACCAAAAGTTCCCTATGTGTGATATCTGTGTGCTCCTGCAGATCGGCTTTAGCTGTTAAAAGATTAATAGGGATTAAAAATTTATTAGTCGTATCTCTATCGATTTTCGAGTTACCCATTCTAAAGCGAACCTACCTATGGTGAAGAACGGACAAGAAACTCCATGGATACTCTTTTAAATTATATTGTTACGAAATAATTGACAAACGTGATGGGTATTAAGTATACGGCACCAACCTGACTCACTCAACACTATACTACATTTTTGTATTGTATCTGGTACCTTCTGGTTACGGCGATTTAAAAAAATATATATTGCTGATTGGGCCCGCTCTTGACCTCGATCACGCCTGATGAAAACGCGATGCATGAGGTCTATGATGGAACGAGCGTGCCCAGAAGATGCCTAAGGCAATGGAACTCCTACGCATCGACGAAACACAGCAGGCTGCTTGACGCCGGACTCCGGAGGGAGGGCGGTCGCAAACCAGGCGGGCGTTAGCCCTACCATCGCAAGGTAAGAATTCGCTAGTCAAATAAGGTGTTGGGTGCGACTGTCCAGGATGCGCGGAGTACTCGGTTCAGTAACTGGCGGAACAAACTGCGCTACATGTGGAGACTTCTTCATGCTTCCCAAAAAACCCATCACATCTGCGGAGTTTCGCTAGCTAATTTAATTTGACCCTGTATACAAATTCAAAGGTGTATGACTGCCCAACCTTATATATTGCAGATCCTTCAATCCCAGGTAACGCTCTCAGTTCGAAGTATTCTTTATACATTAGGATTGCAGGCTTCGAGCAGGCGTCTTCTTGCCATGCGTCTTTGACTGAAACATAACATCACGCCTGTATTAGAAGAGAATCCTTCTCTTGGCATACAATTTTAAGGCACAATATTGTTTGGCATAACGTTTTCGCATAACATTTATTAACATAATAATACTGTGGCATAATAATATTTTGGCATAATGCAAAGGTTAGGTTATAACTATCATTTGGTCTAATTTGTTCATAATATTTATTCGTGTAATAATAATACGTAAAAAAAGCCAATAAATAACGTTAACTAAAGAAGAAGGGGCACGGTCAGGTCCATATAAAAAAACTTCAGTACATTTATTACTAACCATGAAAGAATTTTCGGAACAATTTTTTTATATGTTAGTGTTAATGATCATGCATGATCAAAAACCGCTCATCAGTTCAACAAAATATTTTGAATTTAAAAAATTTAAGAGTTATGCAAGACGTAACTAGATGGCGTTGGCGTCGAATTAGAACTCGCAAGCGTTGTGTTACAACGATTTGGTGGGGCTCTTGTGAATTTTAGCAAATACATATACCTATTACTAGCTATAGAACGTACAGTTTGGTTGTTTTATTTAGATCGTCAACATAAGGTCAACTTTTAAGTACTGGGTACCATCCTTGGTGTTCGGTATTTAACAGTTAGACTGTAAGAATGCATAGGCGTATATGGGGGGGGGGGAGGGTCTAGAATGATCTGGTGCCCACCCTAGGATGTCAGGGGACCTATTCGAAATTCCAAGGTGGATACTTACATAATATAACTTCACAAAAAAGCAATCAATTAAATAATCTACCACCAAGACCTACACAAACTTATTATTACCTACATAAATAATACATTGGATTTAATTACTTTTGTAATAACAAAAATAATTGAATCTACTAACACGCAGCGTATTATGCTAGAGTAGGTACAGACGCCAGCACATCAAGCTACCCGAAACTGTCAAATTTTCCCAATCAATTTTGAACCTTATGTTTTAGCGATAAAGTTGAAAATCTATTAAAGAAATTTGACAGATTGTAGTAACTTGATGTGCTGGCGTCTGTACATTAAATTTTAGTGCCACAGCCCACAAGCAATGCAGTGACAAGCAGGGGCAGGTCGGAACACCGCGTCGTTCCGCGCGCTGCCGCTTCGAACGATGCATTTTTATTTTAGATCTCGAAAGTGGAAAGGATTTTGTTGGGTATAAGGGTATTCTCGAAATTGACGAAACTCTTTTAGGAGTAGAAAGTTTAATAATGAAAAACGTGCTAAAAGAAAAGGATCGGTCGTTGGATCGCCCGCACTTGGGGATGGGGCCCACTAGGCATGGCGGGCTGATATCAGTCGAGGGTGTGATGGGGTATATTGATAATAACATTGTATTATACATAAATTACTTTAATTAGCATTATTGCGATTTGACAATATTCTTTGCACACGACAAAATTGACACAACACACTTTTTCTAACTATGGTCTCTTTGGTTTAACCGACAGTGCGGTGGCCAGTACTCACAGGGTGCGGCGAATGTACAAGTATCTCTCGGGGCTCTTGGGCCCCCGACTTTTGGTATTAGAAGGAACAGTGGGGTTTTAGTCGGTAGGAGTCCGACATCCCTCCGTTCATCCCAGACGGAGGGTTTCCATGAGGATTTCCCAACGAAAAAAAAAGGGCCAGGCCCCCCTCTGGGAAAAAGCCCTAGATACGCCAATGTAAGAATGGCGTTCGGAAGCATGCCATCTTTTTATAAGTAGGTAGGTAAGTACTCAATATTATATTTTTTTTGAGACACTTCTCTTTGCTGTAGAATGTGGGTGAATTGTGATCCTTCTTCTTTATAATTGATAAAGATAACACTTTACAAACTATTATTTCTATAAATAACTTATTTGACAAATAATTGAAACACAATATTTCATTACATCAAAATATAATTTATTTGACAAACTAATCATTTTATAATCACGTTAATTGGTAAAACAACGCAAAGCATAAATGACGTTTGACAAAATGCATTGCTTGATAATTACTTACTTACTTAATTTATTTGTGAAATTTTTCTAAGTGTCGGTCCAAGGGTGAGCAAAGCAAGCTCGGGACTTTGGGCACCCCGACTCGGACAGGTTAGGTTCGAAGGAGAAGACGGGGGCTCAAGTGAGCTTGCATAGAGAGCGAACGAGCCCTCATCCTCTCTTTCGTGTTAGGTTGTCAAACCTTGTACTTACCTACATAGAAATAGGAGAATTTCCTCGAGATATACTAGTCGGCCCCTCTTAAAGATCCATCAATACACTCATGGTCGTACTTTGTATATACATACATATCTATAAATATAAAATAAGCATAATATGTGACAAGCTGTATTAAGGCGAAAGCGCCAGGGTAGCCCGCGAAATTATTATTATTTTTACTCTTATGCAATTTGCTGGTCAGTATTAAGTTGTACGTTGATTAATATATGATTCGCGACCGTAACAAATATGTGTTTACAAAATTATAATCATTTAAGTCATCAACACAACTCTCTAAGACCAAGTAATCCCACAGAATGACTATTTCATGAAATCTGGACATTTTGGGATTATACTAACCTAACAAGTTGTATTACTGATTCTAATGATTATGATTGTGTAAATACATATTTGTTACAACCGCGAATCATACTTTATACTGACCAGCAAATTGCAAAAAACGTAAGAAAATTTGAATTTCGCGGGCTACCTTAGCGCTTCCCCCTTAATATTGTTGCGCGCCACAATAGATGCCTGGTACATGGTGACATTAGTTACCACTAGCGCCATCTAGTATCGGGTAGCAGAACTAGTAGGGTCAATGTCCTAGAACTTCCGAGAACTATCGACATCGGGTTAGTCGGGACCGGTATGTACTCGAACGTTCTAGATGGTTATGTACTAGCTCTGCGGCACTATATAAGGCCGGGTGGGCCGCGAGACACACATTAGTTTTGAATAAGCGATACATGCGAGTACATCGAAAGCGATATTCAAGTGCAACTTAAGAGTGATCAGTAAGTGAAATTGTGTTTCATAATTAGTGTGTTTGAGTTGTAATTAGTGTTGTGATTAAAGTGTAAATTTTTGGTGATTAAATCGGCAGTTTTTATTGTCA
This sequence comes from Luperina nickerlii, assembly GCA_963855955.1. Classification (NCBI taxonomy): domain Eukaryota; kingdom Metazoa; phylum Arthropoda; class Insecta; order Lepidoptera; family Noctuidae; genus Luperina; species Luperina nickerlii. Next base: position 473,524 of record OY979686.1, on the reverse strand, counting down.
CGAACCCCAAGCTCGTAACAATATTGAAGTAATAGTTGGTATGGCGCAACGCTCAACGGTTATCACCAGTATACAGGGTGTTCGTGCACCGCACTGATTGAGATGCCTTGGAGCGACACAAGCAAGCGCACCCGCACCGCGACCATTCATTCGTCCATACATTCTTTTACCTATTTATGTTCATTCGTTCGTAAATCATCTATCGTAACATTGGCTTGTGGAACCATCTCTTGTAAAGAAAAGTTTAAGTTTATTAAAAGCATTTAAATTTGGAATCAGATTTTATCATTCATCGAACCCTGGGTCGAAACACAGGGTCAAATTAAACCAGCTAGCGAAACTCAGCAGACGTGATGGAAATCGATATCTAAACAATGATAAAACGAAAAAAAATACTATTTAATGTTAACCGTGCACCTTTTTTTTCAAAGTCAAAGTCAAATCATTTATTTCATATAGGCACATTAAAGGCACTTTTGAACGTCAAACCTAGCTTCTGACGTTTCATATGTGCCCATTCGGATATCTATGGTGCCCATGTAGGTTTATGTGAAATAAATTATTTTGATTTGATTTTAATGATAATTGTGGTCACCGACCGCTGGTAGTGTTGTAGCATGAAGTAAAAGTTGAGAAAATCAGTTTTTTGTAAACGTTTGTGAAGTGTACAGAAACAAAAACAAATCTTTGAACTGACATTTCACGAAAATACATTACATAGGTACGGACGTTGACCTCAAAATAAACTATCATCAAATATTTTTTGTTTTATCATGTTTAGATATTGATTCCCATCACGTCTGCTTAGTTTCGCTAGCTAATTTCATTTGACCCTGTAGGTATACTCGTGATAACCGTTGGTAAAACTTCAGGGGTTACAGGATCATGTAGGGCTGTCGGGTGATCAGAAGATGACACTGGTAGTGTCTCTGGCTGTGAATGATGCTGCGTTTGCGAATCTAGTTGGTCCTCATCTTGAATGGGTACAAGGATTTCTTGCGATTGTGGCGAGGGTAGCGTCTCGCTGGAAGAAGAACTATCGACGTCTTGTCCTCTAGTAAGACAACATCTCTAGCGACTATGATCACTCGAGGATTTTCGGGATTTATGAGACGGTATCCTTTGCTTTCTGTAGCATAGCCAACGAAAATACACTTTTGTGTCTTAGAATCTAGTTTTGTACGTTTTTCTTTAGGCACAAGAACGTGAGCTTCGCAACCAAAAACCCTTAAGTGAGATAGGTTGACTTTGTTTCCCTTCCACAGTTCTTCAGATATTTTGTTGTTCAAGGCTTGCGTTGGTGTACGGTTCTCGAGATAGATCGCCGTATTTAGCGCTTCTCCCCAATACACCAAAGGTAGTTTTGAGTCTTGGAGCATTGATCGAGCTTTTTCGATTATTGTCCGGTTTACACGTTCGGAAACTCCATTCTGTTGAGGTGTGTACGGGATCGTGGTTTGATGCACGATGCCATTTTCCTTAAGAAAGGTACAAATATCGTTATTTACATATTCACGACCATTGTCCGAACGTAGGACTTTTATTCTTTCACCGGTTTGATTTTTACTAAATGTTTAAATTCTACAAACTTTGCAAAAACTTCGGCTTTTGTTTTCAAAAGTTATCCAAAACTTTTGCGACTAAAATCGTCTGTAAAAGTCAGTAAGTACAAAGCTCCACCCCACGAGTTCGTACTCATAGGTCCGCATAAGTCCGAATGGATTAACTGTAGGACTTTGCTCGATTCACTTTTAGAGTTTTTAAAGGGTTTTTTAGCTAATTTACCTTGTAGGCATGGAACTCACTTTTCGGTGTAGCTACCGTTGTAATCTAAACCGATAGATTTATTTTTAAGTATATTCATACTTTTTGAATTTAGATGACCAAGACGCCTGTGCCACAGCATTGCAGACTCTTTGGTCGAAGAATACAACGCTTGAGAACTACTCAGATCCAACCTGTATATTCCTTTATGGTTTGATCCTGTAGCAATGACAGATCCTGTCACTTGACATCCGCACCTTTGGATGATGCTTGCGCCTTTCGATGTAAAAAAAACATCGAAGCCTTTTAACTAAATTGCTTACAGATAAAAGATTTGTAGCGAGGCCAGGGATATAAAGAACATCACTAATTTTATTTACACTGTCGGAAATACGAATATTTACAGTACCTTTACCATGGCTTAGTAATTGCTCCTGGTTAGCAACTGTAATAGGGGTGACGTGGGATGACATGGTTGCATACCAATCTTTCCTGTTACTCATATGGGAAGTTGCGCCAGAGTCAATATACCAATCTTGAGAACTTGAGGGAGGAATGTTAGAAAAACAGGATGAAAGTGTGAATTCGGATGTATAATGTGTAGAAGTGTTAACCGAAACATTTTTGTCTTTCTTCTGTCTGAGCTTTCTACATTGCGATACTACGTGACCTAGTTTTTTACAATAGGTACAGAATTTCTTCTTCTCGTCTTTCGTTTGTAGCGCTGCACTGACAGGTTCTCTGGTGGTAGTAGCTGTTGCGGTGCGCACGTCTTCTTTTAGAAGTGCTGTCACCATATTTTCCGATGATATCTTCGTGTTGGAATGTTCGAGAGCCATGACGAGTGGATGAAATCTTTCTGGAAGTCCAGCGAGCATGATGATGCCGAGAAACTCATTGTCCACTGCTGCTCCTATTCCCTGAAGCTCTTGCTGCGTCGATAACGCCTTGTTGACATACTCTTGTATATTTCCTGTGTATGCATTTCCTAACAGACTCTTCATTAGTGCTAATCTCCTTGTCAGTCCGCTGTCGGCGTAGGCCTTCTTCAAACAATTAAAGGTTTCGAATGCAGTTTTTGCTGACCTTATGACTGGATAGACCGACTCGTCACACGTGAGGCAAATCTTAGCTCGTGCCTTCGCGTCTTTGCGCGTAGCGATGGGATCGGCGGGATCGACCGCTTGTATTACAAGGTCCCATAAGTCGACGTCCGTCAGATAGCACTCCAAACTAAATGGCCATGTGTTGAAGTTATGACCATTTAGCTTACGAATGCTTAATGCATTTGTCATATTTGAAGAATTTGTTACCGCTGAACTGGTTTCTGCTGCTGACTTCTGCACCGTGGAGGACGTTGCTGGGCCCATAACCACTTGTTCATGTAGAGCCAATACAGTAGGTAAAGGAAAGTTTTATCAGGATAAAATACGTGTATTTTAAATACATATAACGAGAGAAGTGACAGACATACACATTTTTTTTATTAAGTAATTAATGGCCAGGGTGTGCTTATTGCACGAAACGACGAAAAAAGGTTTTAACAAGTTTTTTACGCAGTCGAGTTTTTATTTTTTTAAATTAATTTTTTTTTCTTATGAACAATCGCTGTCGCTGGTTCATTCGACGTTTGCCGGCTGAGTACTTACAAGGTATGATCAGTAAAGTGTAATTGTCTTCCATGGAAGGCTTAATGAGGTGGAACTTGAGAGCATCGACGTCGAACGGATACCGCTCGAAGTCATAATAATTTTTCTCTACGAAGCCACGACGAGAACCTTTCTTTCTGAAAGAATACGCAATGTCTGAAATGAAATGTTTGTTTCTGTAAATAGATCTTTTAAGACACTTGTACATGTCAACATTTTGTTGGTCAATATTTTAAAACTAGTTAGCGCCGGCATTTCCTAGCTAGACTGATCCTCAGAAGAAAAGTCGAAACAACAGAGGTCATGGTCTCAAAGTCCAAACATTATATTATTAGAATTTTATGCGAGTCTAGCAATGCAGGGCCATGTCTGAAAGGGCCGTTTGAAGAAAGAGCCATTGCAGCTTTGAGTTGACCTGTCCCAACAGACGGCATGTATGCATCAATCATCGTGGGCCACAATGCATTCCATGACAATTCCACTAAGCCACCACTGAAAAGTCATAGGAAAGCGAAAGACGCAATTTAATTTAAGTACTAGAAATTTTTACCAGTACAAACTACTGAACCGATTTTGATGAAATTTGTATGGGACTAATCTGAAAGTTATATCCTTTCAAATAAAAATATAATGACGAATAAAGACTCGTACACACAGACGCGACGCGACACGCGACACAAAGGCACCGCTCGTTGCGCGACTTGCGGTGCCTTTGTGTCGCGTGTCGCGTCGCGCCTGTGTGCACGAGCCTTAAGAAGAATTTTGCAAATCGGCTTATTTTAACGGAGTTTTAAGGTAAGAAACATTTAAAAAAATATTCAACCGAATCGAGATCCTCCTCCTTTTTTTGAAGTCGGTTAAAAAAGAAGAATTGACTACGACCGACCCTATGAATTTAACGAAAGGTTTCGACTTAAAGCTGAAAAAATGAAACATAATTAACCATTTGGGTGGCCATTTAGAAAGAAATTCAAACAGAAACAACATTCTCTCACCCAAATTAATATAACAAATTGCTCATTGATCTACATTGATTGCCAAAATTTTCTTCCATTCTTCTGTTTTTTTATCTTTGGACAACATGTCGCTCAATGCACCATATAAAATGTTTCGTCACGAATCTGTTATTTCATTATCATTGCTAGACATTTTTGTCTCAAATTAATCTTCAAATTATAAATTTTAAAAGGCCCATACTTTGTCGCTAGTACTTTTTTTATCGTCCTGTCCATATTAGACACAGACAATATACCATTCAGTCATGCGTTTAAGTATAGCATATTCAATTAAAAAATATAGGTACTAAAAGATTTCGTGAAAAGAATATGGCAGCATACCTTATTGATTTTAGAACTTACAAGTAAAATCTACAAGTGTTCAATTTTACAAAGCCTGTAGATTTCTTTGATAAACGTCATTTACAGGAACTTGTAAAAACTTCCTTTTAAAGTGTAACTTGCAAACGTGTAGACTTGTAAGTTTTGATAAACAGGCCACTGGTACTTTTTGTAGTACGAGTATTATATCATTCATTTCATTAACCGAATCATTTCTTGGTGACACTATTGCTGTGTAAAAAGCTAATTATAGTTCCTCGTAAGTAGATTTTCGATTTCGGGATAAACAGCATTAATAAGATGTTCTAAGTTGTGAACAATTTGACCTAAACCATTATAATTATAATACCTACTACTTGGTGGCAGTTTACATTTCTAGAAGGAAATTTTCCTTCTCCAACTTTAAGCAAGTTTCTGGAAGATGACTCATAAATAATTCGTTAGATGTGCTCTCATATTGATCCGCAAATTAAGCGTTCGGCATCGAATGGTTCGCGTATTGCATTTTTATACCCGTGATAACTTCGAAATTAAATGTCCGATTCGAATGAATTAAAAAGTATTTCACTGCTACATAAATACCCTTGATGATAAAACTATTTACAGTGTAAACTCTTTATAACATTATCCTTTATAACAATAAACTCCCTGTAACGTTGAAGTGAGCCCAACTTGGTTGGTTTGCGTTAAAACCCACATATTGAAACACTCTTTATAGCGATACGCCATTCTCTATTACGAAGAAATGTGTTCATATTTTTAGACAGTAAATATTTATTATCGGTATTATTGTTTATGTTATGTTATCAGGTAACAAAAGACTTTGAAGCTCGAAACATCCGAGGTCGGTCTAGCTTTTGTTATCCTTAATTGCCTTGAACACGTGCAGTATGACGCATTGTTTTCTCGGAAGTGATGATCTTCGACCAAGCATACTGGGTACCTATCGTATTATCAGTCGTGTTTACTTTGAAACTGTTAACATGGCCAGTAAACAGTAAGCATTTATTATCTAAGACATACATATTAAAAATTCTTGTTAATTTGGTTGTTTTTTTGTTCACTCCATATAACGATAACTCTCTATAACGACAAAAAATGCTCAGTCCCTTGAGTTTCGTTATAAAGAGTTTACACTGTATTTGAATAACAATTAATACTACGATACGAATGTAACCAACTTTTGTTTCTACCGGCGATCTAATTAAATTGTAGAACACAAAAGCTACTATTGTGACTTAACTATTATAGTTAGATATATTCCCTACGGATTATTTTGTAGATAATAATAAGTACTTTAATTATGTAGTACATAATTTTTATGTATCATCAATACTTTTCTCAGCGCACGCCAAATAATGAATTTTATAGACAACATTTTGCTACTTTGGGTTACATTATTGCAATTTTCTTAAGGATCTCTATTTTTTTTGAAAATATATTATAGCCTCTATTACTTCCTGATAATTTAGATTTATATTGGTGAAAAAATTGTTAAAATTGGTCTAGAAGTTTCGGAGCTTATTCGGCACAAAGAAACAAAAAATCTTTCCTCTTTATAATATTGTTAGTATAGAAGTATACATAACACAGAAGAAAAAAAAAATCGACATAAAAAATAATGTACCATGTTATGACAATTTATACTTGCTTATAAAAATTAGAGCACTTACGTATACAGTTCCTGTATTGGAACATTTGGAATGAACTTGTTGGCTTCCTTCACGCGCCTAAACCCGTCGTCGTAGACCTCGTCCGGACTGGTGACGGAGTTAATCCAGGAGAAGTACGGGAACAAGTCGATGAAGCGAGCGGGGGCCGCGCAGCCGGGGCCGTAGATAGCGAAGCCAATCTGATGATGAGATCCGCCGATTACTTAAAAGGCTAGGCGGTTAACTAAACGGCTAATTAAACTAGTTGGCTGTGACATATATACAGTAAGTCCAAATTTCTCTTTTTAGGAACAGAGGGACAACCTATTTTCATCAACTAAGCACAAATCCAGACTCCGCGTTGCTGCTTAGAAACATCCTCTAACATAATGATCAAAATTTCACATTAATCTACATGGGCACTTATGAAACGTCAGGAGCTAGGTGCACGGTTCCAACTGATCGTTTGCTATGGAGAAGAGCCGGTAAGAAACTCCACGGTTACTCTTTAAAAATATTAGGTTTAGGCATTTATAGACCCCCAAAATCTAATAGAGGTGCTATATCGATTTTCTTTGAAAAAATTGAACTTATATTAAACCGATGTGGACGAAACTTAGGAAGAAAGGTATTGCTGTGTGGTGATTTCAATATTGATATCTTGAAAAATACCAGAGTATCTATTGAACTTATACATCTAATGCTAAATTACAATCTGAAACCAAGTATAAAGCAACCTACACGTATATCGACTGGAACATGTATTGACAACATTATCCATAATGTCAAGGGTGGTAGTGGTGAAGTACTAGAATTAGCCTTATCTGACCACACAGCTCAACTATTTAAATGTCCTGTAAAAAAGTCCTGTTCCAGTGATCACTGGTACGTACTAAGTCGAGATTATAGCGCTGAGAATAAGTCTAAGTTTACTGAAGCCATTGGTAGTCTTGGTTTTGTTGACGTATTTAATAGTACCGACGCAGAACTAGCTTTTAATTCCTTTCATGACATATTTAAACTTTTCTACGATTTGTGCTTCCCGACTCTGAGAAAAAAGATCTCTACTCGTAAATCCCCGAGATGGATTTCTAAAGGTATTAGAAGATGTAGTAAGCGAAAAAGAGAAATTTTATGGCAGTACAGGCGGTCACGTAATTTTGAAAATAAACAGTTATTTAAGCAATATTCAAAACGATTAAAAAAAGTGATACACTTGACACAAATATCTCAAAACAGTCATGTAATTAATAGTGCTGAGAATAAAACTAAAGCTACGTGGAAAATAATTAATAGATGTAAATCAAACTTCCCCTCTGAATCCGTAAAAAAAATACTCAATGGTGATAAACTAATAAGTGACCCTAAAGAAATGGCTACGGCATTCAATGACTACTTTATAGACTCAATTCATAGTGAATTTAATTATAATACTAGTGATGCTACATCTTGTGTAAATTATTATCAGAAATCTCTATTTATGACGCCGACAGACTCATTAGAAATATTTAATATTATCAATTCATTAAATAACACAAATAGCGTGGGTCATGATGGAATAACAACTAAGATTTTAAAATCCGTGTCGCATATAATTGCACCTGTCTTGAGTTTTATTATTAATCTATGCATAGAACAGGGTCACTTCCCTAATTTGTTAAAAATGACAATAATTAAACCACTGCATAAGAAAGGCGATAAAGCTGCTATTTCAAATTACCGTCCAATAGCTCTGATACCGGTAATGTCAAAGATTTTTGAAAAGTAATCTATAAATCTATAAACTCATTCTTTGAAGTAAATAGTTTACTGGCTAAAGAACAATATGGTTTTCGAAAAAACAGAAATATTAATAAAGCTGTCTATGAATTATTTGCAGAAATTGTTAGTAATGTTGACAAAAAAAATCCGATTGCAGCAGTACTTATGGACATGTCGAAAGCATTCGATCACGTAAATCACGAAATATTATTGGGTAAGTTAGAACGATACGGCATCAGGGGAAACATATTAAATCTAGTCAAAACATATCTTATTGGACGTAAGCAAGCCACTGTTTTAAATAAAATTTGTTCTAAATCAAAGATAGAAGTTAGTCATATGTCATCAATTAGAGATACAACATGTGGCGTACCCCAAGGAACTGTCCTTGGGCCCTTGCTCTTCATCATATATATCAATGATTTGCCAAAATGCACTGAGCATCAAACTGTTTTGTTTGCCGATGACAGTACACTTATTGTTCCATGTAAAGAAATACAAACTTATGAAGATGACATAAACAAGTCCATCCTTTGCATCATAAATTGGTTACTTAGAAATAAATTAAAAGTAAATATAGATAAGACAAAGCTCATGACATTTTATCAAAGAACCAAAAAACTTAACTTGAACGTAGCATATGCAGATCAAATAATAGCTGAAACAAGCAGTGCTAGATTTCTGGGACTTCACTTGGATACTCATTTGAACTGGAAATGTCATGTAGAAACTGTTTGTAAAAAACTAAACCAGTACTCGTATGCGCTCCACAATCTAGCAAAAATAGTTAATGAGTCCGTTGTTTTAATTTCTTATAAGGCCTATGTCACATCTAAATTACGTTTTGGAATAATATATTGGGGAAATTCCACAGACAAAGACATTGCGTTTAAGGCCCAAAAAAGATGTGTGCGTGCTGTTTTTAAACTGAAACCAACTGATAGCTGCATTCCATATTTCAAAAATTTTAAACTATTAACATTGCCCTGTATGTACATTTTTGAGACAGCAGTATTTGTCAAATCCAATTTCCATCTGTTTGATACATTAAGATCTAAGTATACGACGCAACAGAGAGATATGCCCTAAGCCACATAGCACTGCTCTTTATGCAAAAAGTTTTTTAGGAATGGCACCTAAGATATATAATAAGATCCCTAGACTAATTAAAGAAATAAGCAACATACACGACTTTAAAAAGGCTTTACTGAAAATTTTATATGAAAAGGCATATTATACAGTGAATGAATACCTAACTGACATATTATAATTACCTCTTTTTCTTTAATAATTTATAATTTATTGATTTGGCAATTTATACTAGAATTTATTATTATATTTTATTGGAATGTTTTTTTTTTTGTTATTTTTTATTTTGTTTATTTGAAAATGTTTATTTTTTATTATTGCAATTTGAATTTCAATTTTATAGCAATGTGTGTTATTTGATTAATAATTTATTATAATTAGCATGTTTTTTTTTAAATTATTTGTACGTCGACAACGGCTAGACATAGCGTTCTTTAATAATTACAACATCTGTACCTAACCTACCTATGTTCAACAAATAAAAACATTTGTATTTGTATTTGTATTTAGGTTTTACAATGTTTTCAAATTAAAGTGTTAATAGGTATGGAATGAAAAGACAGTGCAGGCCTTTCAACAAGTATAAAATAGAAAATGGTCTACAAATGTACAGTCTACAAGGCCTGATCAAATCTAATAATACTAGGATCGACCGCAGGATCATAAACATGAACAGAGGATAATAGGACATACTTCGTAGTGTAGGACACAATACATACCAGGTCGTAGGATCCAGTCGCGTTAGACACAAGGACCATCCCGTTCTCCCAGATACACTGCGTCACACTGTTCGGCGCATACCCACACAGATATGCAGAAGGGGTGAGTTGTACAGGTGGCACCTGGACACAGAAGCATTGTTACATTACCTGTCAGAATTAAAGTGAATAGACAAATGTTGGAACTCATAGGGAAAAGTTAAGCAGTAATAATTAGTTTCGAAGAAGAAGACTTCCCGCACCGAACTGAAATGAATTGGGAAGAAATTAGGAGGTTGATGATGATAGGGAAATTAAGAGGAGTCATTTCATTAAACACTACATGTTTATCACTACAAAATAATAAGGAAGGGGAAATTAAGGCAAAATGAAAAAGAAGAAGACAGGGAAGGAATGGATAAAAGTGGCCAATCTAGACGGTGAGCCGCTTTTGTCTTTTATCCTCAAGGACTCTCATCAATATAGAAAAAATCTGTCTGTCGGGTGCCTTTTCACGCCTTAACTACTGAACGAAATTCCATAAAAGGAGAATGGGTTAATCTGCCAAATAGCACCCAAGTTATGCCCAATAGTGGTAATATAATTATGTCAATGGATAGATCTCTTCAATGAGAATATATATACATATACGATTATGTCGGATCTTTAATGAGTAGGCACTTAAGGGGACTACAGGACATAAACGCAAAAAATGCATGTTTTATAATGCCTAAAAGTGGATTAACTCATAAACAAAATCAGCAAAATATATGATATTCTTCAGGATATATGCTAATAATATACAACTAATTAGATACGATAAAAAAAAATCATGAAGATATTTCTAAAAACTTTTTTTTACAATAAAAACCATACAATCATTCTGATTTTTTGTCAGATTATTCTACAAGCAACATACTAAAGCACTAGTGTTTTCATTTTTTAGTCCAAACAATAGATTTTTTGTAAATAGACAATTGCTTCAAAATTGCGCTTCTCTTTCTTTTCTATGCAGTCCGACAGTGACCTCGCTTTAGGTCATGTAAGCCTCTTAAAATAGAAAAGAAAGAAAATGAGACACAGGCGCTTTTGTTTAGCGTTGTGCGGAGTCTAGGATTGAGTATGGTGTCCGATACGGACCATGGAGCGACAGCAGTGATCGTTAAGACGTGGTCGCGACTCATACAGGCCTAGGAAATGCTTAGTGTTTCTTTTGTATTAATTGGTGCAGTAGTGTTAGTAATTGACTCTATAACAATAAACAGTGTAGACGCTAAAGGAGCCATTTCTCTCGTTTACCCGTATCCCGATTCTGCGCCCACAACTGTATATCTTACACTAGGTTTGTCACTAAGGATGTCTGATCACAATCCTTTCCTACCTGGATTAGACATAATATATTATTTTTTCTTTATATACTATTTATATTATCACTAGCAGCGCCCCGCGGTTTCACCCGCTTAAGTTTCAATCCCGTGGGAACATCAGGATAAAACTATCCTATGTCCTTTCCCAGTAGTCAAACTATCTCTATGCCGAATTTCATCTAAATCTGTTCAACGGTTTACGCGTGATTGAGTAACAAACATCCAAACATCTTCACAAACTTTCACATCTATATCTATACTTATAATAAATCTGTAGAAGTGAAAATTCTGTACATTGAAAATATCAAAAAAATAAATGGCAGGGGGTGTTACTATACCGACACCGAACCCAAAAATGTGATTAAAAAATTTTTGTCTGTCTGTCTGTCTGTTTGTTCAGGCATCACGCAAAAACTACCGGTTAGATTACGATGAAACTTGGTATAATTATTCTTTAATATTCTGGGCACCACACTGGGTACTTTTATCCCGGAAAAGTATATACAACAAAAAAACAAACTTAATTTTGCGGTTCGATCCCTAGACCCGATTACTGTACCAACCGCAAATAATAAGTTTGTCGTAGGTTACGTCACCCGCAGTGGAGTTCACTAAGGGGCGCTGCACACGGCTAAGATACTATAATATTTTATCTTAAGATACAATATCGCTCGCCATACAATTCAATGGACTATCATACACGACGAAGATAATAAATAATATTTCATATTTTCGTATCTTAAGATGAATTTGTATGGCGAGCGATATTGTATCTTAAGATAAAATATTATAGTATCTTAGCCGTGTGCAGCGCCCCTAAGTTATGCTGTAAATGTAGTGCTGAAGGTTGAATTTGGCTTGCACCGTTCGCCAACCCAAAGCGGGGTAATCCATGTTACTAGAAAATTTGAGTCTTTTGTGCACTTACTAATAAACGTTGTATAGCGCCTGTATAGTTACACAACGCTTTGTCTTCTTCTTTCAAAAGTCAAATTACTGACCACTGAAAGAGAGAAATTGGTGTGTAACTATTCATCTATACTAATATTATAAAGCTGAAGAGTATGTTTGATTGAATGCGCTAATCTCTGGAACTACCAGTCGGATTTGAAAAATTCTTTTTGCATTTGATAGCCCAATTCTTGAGGAAGGCTATAGGCTATTTAACATCACGCTATGACCTTTAGGAGCCGAGCAAAAAGAAAAAAGTCAGAAAGAACGCTAAGCAAAAACGAAGTAATAGCGCGGGCAGGCGATGCGATGCGACGGGGAGGGTCGAAGTAACAAGAAATTTCACGCGGACGAAGTCGCGGGCAGAAGCTAGTTTGTAATATTAGTAGGATTTGTTATTTATACATTCCTTAATTGTATTGTTAGTCAGTGCGGAGCTACAGAACTCTAAATTTGAGTAATGAAATATTATTTAAATTCTGTTAATTCTTCAATTATTAATTTACTTTCATTAATTCTGTGCTTTGCAAACATCATTGGCACACAAGTAGTCTGTGACTTAGGCAACGACATAATGTTTCCAAAATAAAATCACGATAATGATGTCATAATCATATTATATTACATTGTAAAAGCTGATTTATTCCGTTTTTTAAATGATCAAGCTATAAGTATATTTGCCGCTACTTCAACCCACGTAGACAAAAATCATAACTGATTACCTTTTTAAAAGCATCTGAAAGTGCATTAGTGTCCGCGCATAATTATTCATATTCATTTATTCTTTATTATGCAAGCAACATCAAAACCATTACCAGTAAGGTCATCAACCACCAACTTACTACTTACCATCAACTTACGCACAATGTACTTGTTTAGTATATTCAAAATTGCTTACCACTGTTCTATTATAAAATTCTTCGCATACTGTGTTGTCTACATATTGTATTTTGTGAATAACTTTCTCCAACATTTGATCATCTAAAAAAAAAGTAATAAATGGTGGTTACAAAAGGTTAAAATTATTATTACGTTATTAATTACGACATCAAAAACAATATAAAGTAATATGTAAGGGAGGAGGCGTATACTACTAGTACTATTGTATGTTCTGTGCCTATACTCACCAGTGTAGCAGTGGGTGGCATGAGCCCGCCAATAATGATCATGAATGTTATAAATGTACCTAATTGACAAAATAATAAATTACTTACCGGCTGTAAAACCCATGAGGTAGAGATATCTAGAAGCACTGAATGTGTCGGGGGTTGGCAGGCAAATAGGAGTCAACGGAACTGGAATTAGCATTAATATAGTCAACACGTTTGTTTTTGAAAGATTCTGATGACCAGCGGTATACGAGGGCTGCTATTTTATGTATCCGGAACTGACCAGTTACATAACAATATTAAATAAGTAAACAACTTGTATTCTTCAGCCAAAGAGTTCCATTTTTGTAAATGTTATATTTACAAAAATGGAACTCTTTGGCTGAAGAATACAAGTTGTTTCATATAGCTGTCATTTGTTTTTCCTTTGTGGCATCATTTTGAAAATTGCGTGTCTTTATCACCATGGATTTATCTAGTGAAAATTTTCGTGCTATGTTTTATGATTTTCGACGAGGTCTAACTCGACGAATTAACGGGTCATCCGCTGTACAGCCCCGACTTGGCCCCCAACGACTTCTATTTATTCCCAACCGTGAAGAATTCGTTCAAAATGCACGTTTTGGAGATACCTCAATCCGAATGGAAAAAGTGCTACGAAAATTGGTTCCAACGTATCCAAAAGTGCATCGATCATCATGGCGAATACTTTGAAAAGCAATACAACCATAATAAATGCTATATGTTTATTTCACTTTGTTATTCCGGATACATCCGTACGCAAAATACGAGCATTGACGTGGAGTTGCGGACACCAGCCCGTATTACCTATTCCAGATACATAAATATCAGCCCTCGGAATTGCGTAACAAGCTAACAGTAGCAATGGCTTTCATTTTAACAGTTTAACAACATTCATTGCATTTTTTACGTTGTTGAGCAGACAAATTTTTCTAACATTATCCGGATAGCAATGACCAGCAAATGGCACACCAATAAAGACTAAACGAAAATCAGAAGACTCACAGCCGTCAGTATCGTCAAGTTTCAGCTCGACGACGGCGATAGTATTGAGGGTGGAGTACTCGTACTCAGGGTGAGCGACGTAGGAGGCCGGCTTGGCGTACCATGGAGTGTTCCGAGATGCTAGGAACATAGCTTTGCTGTTCGTTCTACAGAAAAAATGAAAATGGCTTCAGAACACAGAAAAGGAGGAAGCAGAGATTATTTTGTTTGACTTTGAAGTGTAGTTGTTGCAAATAGCTGCTGTTGCTGGGGAGGTTGTTGCGCCACTTCTTCTTCCCAGCTAAAGCACTAGGCGTGAAGGGAGCGTGTTTTGGGGGACTGCTGAATAAGTGCTGATTCTCAGCCTAGTTTCAATAAATGCCTTTTGATCTGATTTTGAATTGAGACGATCTCAATCTCGAGAATATTTGTAATTTTTTTATTTACTATTGTTTTTACTGTAAATTCGTCATGCTCACTTGAAGATGTTTGGTGGTATCCTGACCACGTCGTCTGCGTTAGCGAGCGCGTATTTCATTCTGATGAGAACGATCCCAGATATGGCTATACGAAGCTTATCCCATTCATCTGTGAATATATTGGAAAATAAAGCTTTATTATAAAAAAAAAACAACATTTTATACCATTTTTGAACGGCTTCGTTTTTGAAGACATATTTTGGACTTCCTGGAATCGTGTATAAATATATAATTCATTTTTTGTCACCAGTCATCACCAACCCGACGGGCCGCGTGGTCGATTATGGCCTACTCCATCTGACAAAGAGAAGGCCTGTGTCCCAGCAGTGAACACGTTATAGACTGATTATATTATCACCAGTCAAAGCTTGATGGGTCAAAACAAGACGCGGGTACTAACGTAGATGCACCTTGAGTACTCCAAGCCACTTGAAGTCGCCAGTCTGTCCGAGGTTCCCCTCCTGCGCCTGCGCAGTGGTCGCCCGGTCATAGTGATCCGCTGACGAACGGCCTAGAAAGTAAATAAAATGGCATCAATCGTTCCTACTCCTAAATCGAGTGACATCTACAGTCACATGCAAAATATGTTCGTCACCTTAAGGGCTATTTTCGTCTGCTCTTTGCACGATAGAATATACTTTAGCGCATCAGCCTTGTATATTTCGCCATAATTTCAATTTCGGAGACTAACATTCAACCATTGATTTCAGTCTATCAAAAAGTACCATTGACTTATATAATCAACGTCTTCAATTGAAGTTAACATAGCAAAAGTGAAAGAAATAATGACTGAAAATCCTCATTCAAGTTTGAGAGAGATAGCCGCTGAACTTTCAGTGTCTCACCAGCAGATCCGTATCATTTTAAATAATCACTTTGGTATGAAACATGTTGCCGCTCGGCTAGTCCCAAAAGACCTGAATTTCCTCCAAAAACTCAATCGAATAAGAGTCGCTGAAGACATGCTAGAACGAGTCAATTCCGACCCAACATGAAACGCATTGTTACTGGTGACGAGACGTAGGTTTATGAGTTTGACATGCAAACTAGTCAACAAGCTTCGGAGTGGCGCCTTCGAACTGAATCGAAACCGAAAAAACCACGCCAAAGTCGATCAAAAGTCAAAGTCATGTTGACTGTTTTCTTTGACTATCGCGGTGTTGTGCACTCGGAATTCTTACCGGAAGGTCAAACGGTAATTAAAGTAAGTCAATATGTTGTTTTAAGAGTTTATTCGATACTAGCTGTGCCCGCGACTTCGTTCGCGTGGCTGACGAAACTTATTAATAAGTTTTTTGTGTAAAGTGCTATTTGTGTAGAACGTTATCTATCGAGCATACCGGTAGTATATGATATCTTTGCCCGCGGCATCGCTCGCGTTCTGTAAGTTTTTTGTAGTACATTTCTACTTTGATACCTGTTTAGCAGGATAACCGATAGCGAAGCTGACGTTCATTGCAACGAATGCTCACAAAGATAATGGTAACGACAGATAGTCACCGTACGACATCAATTATAATGAGAGCTTCAGCATACACGACATTGTCAGTGAGCCCGAAATAAAATACCTACCTACCTAAATAAACCTATTTCTAATGATAACTAATCTAAACCTAATAAATAAGCAAAATCCCTAAAAACTAATATCTATACGAAGGACTAATCCTACCTAACAGTATTATAAAATAACCTACGGTCACTACGTACACTAACAAATATACTACCTATACTTTAAAATTAAAATCTATACCTACGACTAATAAAAATGAATCTAAATAACTCTACCTTAAAATGTACTTAATAAAAACTAAAAGGAATAAAAAGGCACGGGTAGCAGTTAAAACATACAATTTATAGAATGATAATAAGAACGAACGCTCGCCACTCGACACGTCCGTTCAAATCAAAGTTCAAAAAATGAATGATGCGCGCGCTCAGACTCCGTCCTTATATACGGTAGCGATCCGTGGCGGCCGCGTGCCACGCATGTGCTGCGAACGGTGCAAGCCAAATTCAACCTTCAGCACTACATTTACAGCATAACTTAGGGGCGCTGCACACGGCTAAGATACTATAATATTTTATCTGAAGATACAATATCGCTCGCCATACAAATTCATCTTAAGATACGAAAATATGAAATATTATTTAGGTATTATCTTCGTCGTGTGTGATAGTCCATTGAATTGTATGGCGAGCGATATTGTATCTTAAGATAAAATACTATAGTATGTATCTTAGCCGTGTGCAGCGCCCCTTAGTGAACTCCACTGCGGGTGACGTAACCTACGACAAACTTATTATTTGCGGTTGGTACAGTAATCGGGTCTAGGGATCGAACCGCAAAATTAAGTTTGTTTTTTGTTGTATATACTTTTCCGGGATAAAAAGTACCCAGTGTGGTACCCAGGATATTAAAGAATAATTATACCAAGTTTCATCGTAATCTAACCTGTAGTTTTTGCGTGATGCCTGAACAAACAGACAGACAGACAGAAAAAAAAAATTTTTAATCACATTTTTGGGTTCAGTGTCGGTATAGTAACACCCCCTGCCATTTATTTTTTTGATATTTTCAATGTACAGAATTTTCACTTCTACAGATTTATTATAAGTATAGATGTTATGCCTGCCTATCGAACATTCCACAAGGCGAGAAACCTCATCCTCACTAGGTATCCTCCATCACAAAAGATTTCAATCTTTGACTAGAGCTATTTATATTCATCAAGATGTGAGCTAAACCAGAACTGACATTATTTTGCAAATTTAAGCAGTTTTCAGCCAGTCTTACCCACGTTTATTAATCTGGCAGTATCATCACAGCGGTAATATTTTCTCATTGTATGTCTTATTTCTTTTTATTAAGTTTATTTATGTATTTATGTATATTTATTTGTACTTATATTTATAGATAAATATATATTATATTCAGTAGTAGTTTGGTATAACACTGCCGTACCATCCTTTACTGGAACCATTTAGCCGCAATTTCAGGCCCCTATTTGAGAACCTCTGGATAAGACCAGAACGCAGAATTTTCGTCATCCAGTAAGCTATAATGAATTTTCGACATCCAGTAAGCTATAATGACATACTTAAAATCCAAAATTTCACATCCTTAAAATCCAAAATTGAAGTCTGTGGGTCATTTAGTTCCGAAGTTAAGCGAAAGCAAAGTTTCGCATTTATGACACTAACTCACTCACTCATGATCATCAGAATAGAACTAGTACTTCTCATAAACTCGGAGAGCTAAAATTTGGTACAGAGTTAGGGTTTAATGGCCACATAAAGGGGAAACTATAAAAACTAGGATAATCGAAGATCTGGAGTATCTGGTGACCCTGATTAGAAAACACAAGAGCCCAACCAAACTATTAGAGATCGACATACCGCCTTTACAAAAAAATATTCAACTTGGTGGGCCGCTTCATTTGATGTCAAAAATCGAAGGTCTGAAGTGTCTGATGAAGAACCTTCAGCTGGTCTCAGCTGTATTAGAGAATGGCAATGCCCCCTTCTACTATTGGTACATAAATAAATCGATTGTCATTGCAAAAATCCAGCGTAGTGGGACACATCTTCTAATTTAGTCTAGCCTATAGCATCCCACTGCTGGGCGAATGCCTCCCCTTCTGCTTTTAATACATATGCATATGAATAAAATTAAAGGAAAACTCTGTATAAGACTAGACTGGCTTTTATACTTATACTTACAAGTTTACAAGAAGAAATAGTCGAACGATTAACTTTGTTCTACTCGAACATTACACAAATTAAATAAACAAATTACACTAAAATATTAATTTCGCTCATAATTTGGTCAAAATATAATGCATTGGACTAAGAGTGGCGGCGATACCCGCACACGTCGCTAGATGGCGCTGACTGTACTTATTTTAAAATTAAAACGCGCTTACGTTTGTTTTTCCGATAACCTTATATGGCGAAGTGGCAACCGGCCGCGTTACAGTTGTTTACGACATTCTTCTACTGCGCTTGAAAACGTTTGGTAGGTATTAGGAGGGATTATTTGCATTTCGTGGCTCTTTCACGAGTAACCAATCTTCATGGGGTGCACCTCATAAATGTTGACTTCAAAAGTATAAAAGCTCAAGCTTCAGCGATCACCAAATACAACCGGCTTAGGCGTAATACCGCACCGATCTTTCAGAAATTAAACCGTCTAAACCGTCTAAAAGAATAAATAATGAACGCGAATGGGCAATACGAAAAACTGTTGCTACTGTACAAGAATTAGAATCGGAAAAAAAGAAAAGAATGATTTGTAATAATAAAAAAACTACTCCTAAAAAGAAAAAAAAACTGTGTCAAATAAGAAAATCTAATAAAATAAATCAATCGTTTCTACAAAAAGAGCGAGTGCATGGTCTTTCGGGCCAAGAGGTGTCCAGATTACTTGCCGGCAATTAAGCTTAACGGATGCCCACTCAATAGAGTGAATACTTTTAAATATCTGGGACACTTATTAACCTCTGACCAGAAAGACGATGCAGACATTGAAAGGGAACGTAGGGCGCTGTCTGTTCGTGCGAATATGATAGCCCGCAGATTTGCTCGGTGTTCGAGGGGCGTCAAAATAGCCCTATTTAGGGCATTTTGTACGTCCTTTTACACCGGCAGTCTGTGGATGGATTACACGAGGAAGCAGTACGGCGCACTACGTGTCCAATACAATAACGCGTTCAGGGTACTTCTGGGGCTGCCTCGCTTCTGTAGCGCATCGGGGATTTTTGCCGAGGCGCATGTGGATTGTTTCTACACAGTCATGCGCAAGCGGTGCACATCCCTGCTTTTGTTGAACGCTTTGACTGTCAGTACGTGAACCACTGTTGCATGGTTCACGTACTGACTAATGTTAAGATATTGTTTTAATTTGATTTACTTTTATAATAATTTTAATTTGTGTTTTTAATTTGATTTTAATAATATTTAATTTTAATTTGTGTTTTTTAATTTGATTTAATTTTATATAATAATTTTAATTTTTCTGTTTTAATTTTTTATTTGAATTTGTTTTAATTTTATTATAATTTTATTTTTTGATCAAATTTTAATTGTGATGTTGATTTTAATTGTGTTGTTGATTTAAATTGTATGTACCTACACTATGATCCTAAGTTGATTGATATAAATATAAATAAATAAATAAAAAGAAGTGAAATCCCACTAAAAACATTCTGTAAAAAACTAGCCAAGTCTCGATGGAGCTGCTTGTTTATCTCTAAAAAGTAATGAAATCTAGACAACACTTACTTATGATACTTATGTATAGGCGAGCCTGAAATGGACTTCTAATCATTGATAGAAGTTCGTCTGTACGTCTATTTTATGTTAGATCGGTGGTCGATTTGACGCTCCAAAAAGAAGAGAGCAGAAGTCAGCATTGTCAATGCTGAATGCATGTGTTGCACAATCAACAATAGCCTAAAATAAGACACTAGCGTCCAATTACCAATACCAGTATGGGCTATTATCTTGATTAACAAACATAGGTAGTTACAACAGATATAACATTACGTATAAACAAAATTGACTTGCACTCACTAACGTATAAAGAATGTTCAACGGCCAAGTCACACAACATTAACTATAATAATAAAGAAATCGCAGTAAGGAACTTTAAACTTGGCACGACTTTGCCTAGATTTCATTACTTTTTAGAGATAAACAAGCAGCTCCATCGAGACTTGGCTAGTTTTTTACAGAATGCTTTTGGTGGGATATTATATTCAGTTTTAATAGGTTTATCCGTATCTTTATATTTAAAATATTTATTCCTCAATGTTCATGATTGCACCTACCACTGTTTGTCTCTGCATCATCCAAAGGTTGACTGGTAGAAAATACCTATGGCATTAAGTCCGCCTCTGTACATTTATGTGCTTGAAGTATTAAATAATTAATGATTTATTTCGTTCAAGGATTTTTCGGGCGAGGAATTAATTTTCAGAAGCTGATTTGGGTAACTAGTGATTTTATTCATGTCAGAGATGTCCCTAAGTACCTTCCAGACTTTTCGGATTTTTTGTTTTGCCAACCTCTGATTTCTCATAAGCACGTTTTACTTTCTTTAAAATAATATTACAGAAATTTCTGTACCGCGTATTTATGTAACAGCTATTTTATTTTTAATAACCAATGAAACATTTACATCAGGGGGCTTCAAAATCATGTACTGATGGTAACAGGTTGCGCGGTGGTGTCCCTGCCACACTGTCTTATAGAATAAAAACTCACCGATAAGAAGAGTCAATTTAAATAACAGAAGCGTTGGTCCATCCATTATGGCTGGAATAATAATGTTTCACTTTCAGTCACAAAACTATGTCTATTCGCAGTTGTATGCCGATCGACTGAGTAAGACCATTGCATCAATTAGCAAATGACTAATATCAAAAAACTTTAATGACTTTCAACATAAAACTGTTATGACAAACAACTTACATTGCATACAGACATGGAGTAGTGAACAAATGGAGAGTTCATTCGTGTATTTTGTGCAATTGACTGAGAGCCGCAAAATGCGATGAGACATTTTTTTTAATTTAATCTTGGATTGCCAAGAGTAAAAAAGCCATTTTATATTTTTTTACACTTCATTTGCCATAAAATACGTCGAAAAATGGTAAAACTAACTTATTTGTTAGGTCCGAATATCTGGAATTCTATGCAAGGGCCTATAGTATGAAATATTATCATCATCATCATCATCATTTCAGCCACAAGACGTCCACCGCTGGATAGAGGCCTGCCCCAAGCACCGCCATCACTTCAACCGGTTCTGTTGGAGGGTCGTCTTAAAGTCACTAGACGAACGGGAAAACCCTGGAAGAGTTACTGGTCCATGAAGGAATTATTCAGGAGAGAGTTTCCTATGCCGTTGATCGCAGGCTATATGGACATTGTATTCTTCCCGTCTTAACCCATGGTGTACAGACTTGGTCTTTGACTAACATCTAGAACTCCAAACACAAGATCTGCCAACGAGCCATGGGTCGCAATGGAGGCAGGTGTTAAATTAACGGATCGTGTTCAAAACACAATACTGCGCTCCAATATAAAGATAGCTGACGTGGCTCAAAATGCTGTCCAACTTAAATGAGACTGGGCGCGATATGTCTACTGGGGGCCCAGGTAGTACAGAACTGGTACCCTGAGACACTGAGGCGGGGTTGTGGTAGGTCACGTAGGATATAGCGGGATAAACTAGACAGATTTCACCAAAATTAGAAAGAGGACGCGCGGGCTCATAAACGATGGAAGTAGTGGATGGGAGCCCAGGTAAGGGACAGAGCAGACAAAGAATATAAAAAATATACGTAATTATACGAGTAGTTCTGTTTATCACCACAACAATCACGCACACTCAGCAAAATGACCACTCCGATTTCTTCGTAATCTGTGATATATTTGTTTTAATTATTAAATAGTACGTAGTAAACATCTCGCGGTGACTACGGGCTCGAGCAGCGTGCCAATGTACGTGCGAATTCATCAAAATTGTATTGAAAGAAATTACATTTATTTGCACTAAGCGCGACCCTTTAAGTACCTAATAAAAAATGAGGAACCCAAACACAATAAGAAAATTTTGGGAAAAATATTTATCACAATCACGCAAAACGGCCATCGCTCAGCATAATGCTGTGATCGTATGCTAGGCAGAGCCACAGCGCTGGTTTGCAGCAACAGTCGTCATACAAGTGAGTTGCAGTTACGACTACAGACAAGTACGTACAGTGCGACCTAGCCATGGTATGTGCTCTACTACTCGATGGAGGAACTATCCTCACCGTCTTTTACGTTTAACTCGTTAGGAACACTACTTAGAGGCATCTTTCGTATGCGACCGTGAGCATACTTGTAAGTCCGGTTAGAATCTACAGCTTATGACGTATAGCGATCACTTGTCAAAACTTCCACTACCTTAAATGGACCTCTGAACTTCCAATTTAGATTAGTCTGATAATCTGATTTCACTCTTCGTTTTCTAATAACACAAAATAGCCTACCCAAAATATTACTTTGCAAGTAAATGTCGTGTAGAAATGTAATAAAATCTCAACTTGTGGCTCGCTATTCGCAACGCTTCTTATGACTTGTTCTGCTTCTGTGCTGAATAAACGCCTTTAACCAACACCAATCAACGCAACAACATTATTAACTCGTTTGGCACTTAATTTGGCTGCACAACTCACTTTTACTAACGAGCATTCAGCACCAGAATCGTAAACAAGACAATAAAATTCCGGAAAAGGCGTTTAAAAAATGTTTTGATGATTGGATTATTCGTTAGCGTATGCGTATTGTTTCTGAAAGAGCATACTGTTGCGCGCCACAATTGATGCCTGGTACATGGTGACATTAGTTACCACTATCGCCATCTGGTATCGGGTAGCAGAACTAGTAGGGTCAAGGTCCTAGAAATTCCGAGAACTATCGACATCGGGTCAGTCGGGACCGATATGAACTCGAACATTCTAGACGTTTATGTAAACAGAGCTACTATATAGTACCTCTGTGGCACTATATAAGGCCGGTGTGGGCCGCGAGACACATATAGTTTTGAATAAGCGATACAAGCGAGTACATCGAAGCGATATTCAAGTGCGACTAAGAGTGATCAGTAGTGAAATTGTGTTTCATAATTAGTGTGTTTGAGTTATAATTAGTGTTGTGATTAAAGTGTCAATTTTTGGTTATTAAATCGGCAGTTTTTATTGTCACGAACCACAAGCCCGTAACAATACTTTGAAGGCGATAAAAAAAAAATTATTAATAACTAACATTTTGTGTATTTTTTTCCCGGTACTTTTTTGACAGCTTATACTATGATTGAAGACGAGGCACAGAGCTCTTGACCTTCTGACTTTTTATCTGAACAACATAATTAGGAGGGTAGACGTTAATGATAAATAAGATCAGCGATCAACACGGCTGTTCCGCAGGGTTTCATTCTAGGTTTTTTGTTGATTCTAATATTTTCTTAATCATTAACTTACTAAATTAAGTAAAACGGCGCGGTGACATTGTGGGTAAATATGATGGGGTTGTAGGGACACATTGTATGTATGTAAGGCAGAGTGCAAGGTTAGCAAATTGCATGTGCGCGTGATGTATGCATGGAACGACCAGTTACTGCGCACTGGTTCGGGCGAACGGTTCTCTCTCTGGGATCACGCGAAATATACTCGGTCAACATAACCCGATTTTCATTGACTCCAGAACCCCGATCCAGAAGGAGCAGTACTCAAGTAGGGATTACCGTGGACACTCATCTGTGTTATATAATCCCTAAAGGGTCATGAGTTCGGTTCCCAGGTTGGCCAGTGATAATTAATTATTGAGTTTATAGGTAGATACGTTCTCTCTTTCTAACAATGAAATAAAACGACAGTCTGAATACAGATTTATAATTATGAATGAATATCTATATAGATGTGATTCACGCGTTTTGTTTATACATATACGGTTGTACACATGATTTGTTAATTTACTTATAAAACCAATTTGATGTATTAATTTAAATAAATAAACAATAAAGCGTTAAAATTGGAACTACAACGTATAACAGAATAAGCGAAACAAAGAAAAGAGAGCACAGTATAATTTAGAATTTTGTTAAGCTCAGTGTTTGTTCAGTAAGCTAAACTTAAAATAGGAAAAGAACAAATCAGAGACTATGCGAGGTAGAGAAATTATAAGTAATAATAAAATAGGATCAATAATATTACATTATCATTTTATTATACTATCTCCTTACAATACCGCAAACATTCTGACAATATCAACTTTAATTCAGCAGCAAACACGTGCTAGGTTGGACAATCATTTAATATTACCCAGTTCAAAATATGTACATACATAGGATGAAAGCGTTTAAATTTTATTGTAGTCCGTGGCCGACCACACGATCACAAGACACGCGACCGAGGAGAACACAAATGAAAGAAGTTGTTTAGGTGATGCAGTTCGGTGACTCGTAGCAAGCTCTACGAGTCACCGTGACGCGACTCGCGGAGCGACAGACGGTTACTGGTGACGCGCGCATAGCTTGAGTCCGTGAATAGGGCGTAGCTAATAAACGAAGAACGCTCTCCTCAGACAAGCGCTGACCAGCCAGCATACCATCACCACAGCACCTGGCTCCCCCTCACTGCGCGCTGCACTCTCAGTCTCCTGCACTTCCTCCACGTTAGCCACTACACTAACTTGGGCTTCTTTCAACATCTTATCAGCCCAATCGACCATTCCCCAATGAGACCTCGGCCTTTTTTTTACTCTTGATTTTCTATCATAGTACGCCGGATGTCTCCTAAGATACATTGTCTTTTTTGTTACTATATAAACATCCTCCATGTCGTCTGTCGTCGTTTCTGGTGTTGTAGTTGTAATTTTCATTTTTGTTCGAGGTGTCTCAGTTGTTGTTGGTAACAGCCACCCAACACTGTGGTTAAAAGGTTTGGCAAACATTTCAAACTCCATTATAACCCGCGCGGTGAATTCAAATTTAATATACAAATCATAATTCATTACTGTTCTAGGAAACATAACGTCGTCTTCGATATAAGTAGGTTCTAAGAGCAGTTTATCGTCTTTAAATTCTGGATTTGTTTTTGGTTTCTCTGTTCTTTCATGAATAGGAAAGTTTTTTAAAATTTCTTCGGGTGTTTTCAATAAGGTTTCCGTGAACTCTGTGTTTTCTTTGAGATTGATTCCTTCTTTAAATGAGAGTATAGCATCTGAACGTTCCTTACAATCTATCTGTGAGGCAATTACACAAAATCAAAACCTTATTATTTTCGTAAGTAAATTATTCACCTATTCAGTTTGTATGTTTTATTTTATACTTCAGTGAATAGTTTTATGAATTACAATATCATTGAATTATTATGTGCCGAGTTTCCAAGAAATAAGAATTAGCTTTGCCGTTCTTTCTTTGTGAGTGCATCAATTCAATTACTCAAATTACTTTAAATTATGATCAACAGCTTGTAAGTACAGTCGAACCGACTAATTAGTTTACATTTTACATGTGTGGGTGAAGTCATAGTTATGCACACAAACACTAAATGTGGTCGTCCAAATCAAAAGGGACCTTATGGCGGTAACTAGTTTCCGAGATATTAATAAATTTGTAAAATACCTCAAAAAATTTTTTTATTAACTGTTTTTTTTTAAAGATGATTGTATTTACTACATGTAGATGTGTTCAACTTTTCGAAAAGTCAATTTAAAAAAGTTTTGTATTCATCTAAAGATTAGTAAAAAAGGAACCTTATCGCGGCAAGACCTAACAAATCGTTTTTCTTGTAATTCAAACCATATATTATATCGACATTTTAATATTGCAAAGTAGGTTTTAAGTTTATGCAAGGATTGTAAGAATTTCCATTAGTAATAACCATAGTCAATCAAAGTACACCATCAGTTACATAACTTCACACTAAAACATAACTTTTTTGTACGGCATACTTAAATTGCGATTTTCTCGAAACTTATAATTTCGATCAGTGAACTTCAAAAATTCGTAAAAAAATAACGGTAGTGGTTAGAAGGTTGGTTCTTGGGTCTATAATTCGGTACATTTATGTAGTTTTCAGCTCTGTAGATAACTCATTTCCGCCATAAGGTCCCTTTTTATTTGGACGACCACAAATAATACGAGCGAGCTCTGTTTTTATTAGTGTGCGTATGGCATACAATATCGACGTAATATCTACATTGATATTATAGCTACTTCAACTTAACTGGCTCTTCTCACCTTTCAATGTTTACCTAGGAATAAATTAATGTAACTACCAATACAACTGCTATACCTACCATAGTTAAATAGGTAATAATATAATACCTATTATCATAAAATGTATTTCAGTTTTTTTTTCACAGCCCACACCAAATTGAACCTTAAAACAACCATTGTAAGGATGATCCCTCTTGTTTCTTCCAATATGTTCCGTACATATTGGAAGAAACTAGAGGGATCATTTGCTAGCAAGCGTTAAGCTCGCTCATTCCAACCAACACCAAATAATAATAATATGTTTACCTAATAAAGAATCAAATTATTCTAATACTTCTATTTAATTTACTTTTCTACTTTTTTGCTTGAGTGATTTTATTGGCCACAAAATTAATTTAATAAAAAAGTAAAAAACAGCAAAACAAAATTCCTCAGCTGGGATCGAACTCACATCGTCGAGCTTACATCAGTAGCTATCGCAGGCGCTTACACCAATTAACTATGTGAACTATGTTAAACTAGGCTAAAATATTGGGTCAAATTCCTTCATTGTGAACCTGTTTATTTTATCTCTAACCGTGAATGTATAATACGTATACGCACACAATAATAATGACAGTTACCAATGTGTGCGTGATGTAAACTAATTAGCATTGCCGACTGTACGTAAGGAGCAATAGGAGTCGTTGCTGAAAGTGACTTCCAAATCTCGCTGGTGGATAATACATATTTTGATGCTGGGAATAAGTAAGTGCGGAAAATAAATGAACGACCTTCTGATACTTACGGTAAGACGAACACAGGAACACGTCGCATGTGCCTTGTCGTACAATGATAACTAAAAAAATATATATATACCCAGTCAAATTAGGGGATATTACCCAGTAACTGGGTCTTGGAGGTCAGATAGGTAGTCGCTCAATGTAAAATACAGGTATTCAGCTGCATCCAGTTAGACAGGAAGCCAACCAAAACATGATTGGGAAAAGACTAGGCAAATGATGATGGTCAAATTAAATTAGCTAGGGAAACTCAACAAACTCAAACTCAAAGCATTTATTTTAATTAAACCAGTTTTTTTTCTTATGAACTGTCAAGAAGTCGGTCAGTCAGAAAATATGAAGCTAGTTGCCTATTCCATATTGTTCTTTGAACTAGCTCTCCTCCTCAATAAATTACTTCATGTATCTACTGACCAAAAGTTCCCTATGTGTGATATCTGTGTGCTCCTGCAGATCGGCTTTAGCTGTTAAAAGATTAATAGGGATTAAAAATGTATTAGTCGTATCTCTATCGATTTTCGAGTTACCCATTCTAAAGCGAACCTACCTATGGTGAAGAACGGACAAGAAACTCCATGGATACTCTTTTAAATTATATTGTTACGAAATAATTGACAAACGTGATGGGTATTAAGTATACGGCACCAACCTGACTCACTCAACACTATACTACATTTTTGTATTGTATCTGGTACCTTCTGGTTACGGCGATTTAAAAAAATATATATTGCTGATTGGGCCCGCTCTTGACCTCGATCACGCCTGATGAAAACGCGATGCATGAGGTCTATGATGGAACGAGCGTGCCCAGAAGATGCCTAAGGCAATGGAACTCCTACGCATCGACGAAACACAGCAGGCTGCTTGACGCCGGACTCCGGAGGGAGGGCGGTCGCAAACCAGGCGGGCGTTAGCCCTACCATCGCAAGGTAAGAATTCGCTAGTCAAATAAGGTGTTGGGTGCGACTGTCCAGGATGCGCGGAGTACTCGGTTCAGTAACTGGCGGAACAAACTGCTCTACATGTGGAGACTTCTTCATGCTTCCCAAAAAACCCATCACATCTGCGGAGTTTCGCTAGCTAATTTAATTTGACCCTGTATACAAATTCAAAGGTGTATGACTGCCCAACCTTATATATTGCAGATCCTTCAATCCCAGGTAACGCTCTCAGTTCGAAGTATTCTTTATACATTAGGATTGCAGGCTTCGAGCAGGCGTCTTCTTGCCATGCGTCTTTGACTGAAACATAACATCACGCCTGTATTAGAAGAGAATCCTTCTCTTGGCATACAATTTTAAGGCACAATATTGTTTGGCATAACGTTTTCGCATAACATTGATTAACATAATAATACTGTGGCATAATAATATTTTGGCATAATGCAAAGGTTAGGTTATAACTATCATTTGGTCTTATTTGTTCATAATATTTATTCGTGTAATAATAATACGTAAAAAAAGCCAATAAATAACGTTAACTAAAGAAGAAGGGGCACGGTCAGGTCCATATAAAAAACTTCAGTACATTTATTACTAACCCTGAAAGAATTTTCGGAACAATAATTTTATATGTTAGTGTTAAGGGGGAAAGCGCTAAGGTAGCCCGCGAAAATCAAATTTTCTTACGTTTCTTGCAATTTGCTTGTCAGTATTACTTTTATTAATCATTAAAGTAATCAACGCAACTCTCTAAGACCACGTAACTCCAAAGAATGATGATTTCATGAAACAGTTATTCTTTGGAGTTACGTGGTATTAGAGAGTTGTGTTGATGACTTTAATGATTATAATTCTGTAAATACATATTTCTTACGGCCGCGATTCATATATACAACTTAATACTGACCAGCAAATTCCAAAAAACCTAAAAAAAATGAATTTCGCGGGCTACCCTGGCGCTTTCGCCTTACTAGTAATAGTTGGTATGGCGCAACGCTCAACGGTTATCACCAGTATACAGGGTGTTCGAGTACTGCACTGATTGAGATGTCTTGGAGTGACACAAGCAAACGAACCCGCACCGCGACCATTCATTCGTCCATACATTCTTTTATTTATGTTCATTCGCTCGTAAATCATCTATCGTAACATTGGCTTGTGGAACCATCTCTTGTAAAGAAAAGTTTAAGTTTATGATAAGCATTTAAATTTGGAATCAGATTTTATCATTCATCGAACCCTAAGTCGAAACACAGGGTCAAATTAAATTAGCTAGCGAAACTCAGCAGACGTGATGGAAATCGATATCTAAACAATGATAAAACAAAAAAAAAAAACTATTTAATGTTAACCGTGCACCTAGCTTCTGACGTTTCATATGTGCCCATTCGGATATCTATGGTGCCCATGTAGGTTTATGTGAAATAAATTATTTTGATTTGATGTTAATGATAATTGTGGTCACCGACCGCTGGTAGTGTTGTAGCATGAAGTAAGAGTTGAGAAAATCAGTTTTTTGTAAACGTTTTTGAAGTGTACAGAAACAAAAACAAATCTTTGAACTGACATTCCACGCAAATACATTATTACATACGGACGTTGACCCCAAAATAAACTATCATCAAATATTTTATGTTTCATCATGTTTAGATATTGATTCCCATCAAGACTGCTTAGTTTCGCTAGCTAATTTAATTTGACCCTGTATACTCGTGATACCCGTTGAGCGTTACGCCATACCAACTATTAATACAGCGTGGCATATATTACGCTTATTTTATCTTATGAACAATCGCTGTCGCTGGTTCATTCGACGTTTGCCGGGCTGAGTACTTACAAGGTATGATCAGTAAAGTGTAATCGTCTTCCATGGAAGGCTTAATGAGGTGGAACTTCAGAGCATCGACGTCGAACGGATACCGCTCGAAGTCATGATGACTTGACACGTCGAAGCCACGACGAGAACCTTTCTTTCTGAAAGAATACGCAATGTCTGAAATGAAATGTTTGTTTCTGTAAATAGATCTTTTAAGACACTTGTACATGTCAAAATTTTATTAGTCAATATTTTAAAACTAGTTGGCGCTGGCATTTCCTAGCTGACTGATCCTGAAAAGAAAAGTCGAAACAACAGAGGTCATGGTCTCAAAGTCCAAACATTATATTATTAGAATTTTATGTGAGTCTAACAATGCAGGGCCATGTCTGAAAGGGCCGTTTGAAGAAAGAGCCATTGCAGCTTTGAGTTGACCTGTCCCAACAGACGGCATGTATGCATCAATCATCGTGGGCCACAATGCATTCCATGACAATTCCACTAAGCCACCACTGAAAAGTCATAGGAAAGCGAAAGACGCAATTTCGTTTACTAGAAATTTTTACCAGTACAAACTACTGAACCGATTTTGATGAAATTTGTATGGGATCAATCTGAAAGTTATATCCTTTCAAATAAAAAGACGAATAAGAAGAATTTTGCAAATCGGCTTATTTTAACGGAGTTCTAAAGTAAGAAAAAAGAAAGGTTTTCTAAGGTAAAGAAATATAAAAAAAAATATTCAACCGAATCGAGATCCTCCTCCTTTTTTTGAAGTCGGTTAAAAAAGAAGAATTGACTACGACCGACCCCATGAATTTAACGAAAGGTTTCGACTTAAAGCTGAAAAAATGAAACATATAATTAACAATTTGGGTGACCATTTAGAAAGAAATTCAAACAGAAACAACATTCTCTCACCCAAATTAATATAACAAATTGCTCATTGATCTACATTGATTGCCAAAATTTTCTTCCATTCTTGTATTTTTTTATCTTTGGACAACATGTCGATCAATGCACCATATAAAATGTTTCGTCACGTATCTGTTATTTCATTATCATTGCTAGACATTTTTATCTCAAATTCATCTTTAAATTATAAACTTTAAAAAGCGGGTATACTTTGTCGCTAGTATTTTTTATCGTCCTGTCCATATTAGACACAGAAAATATACCATTCAGTCATGCGTTTAAGTATAGCATATTCAATTAAAAATATAGGTAGGTACTAAAAGATTTCGTGAGTTTCAGTTTACATTTATAGAAGGAAATTTTACTTCTCCAAGTTTAAGCAAGTTTTCTGGATGATGACTCATAAATAGTTCGTTAGATGTGCTCTCATATTGATCCGCAAATTGAGCGTTCGGCGTCGAATGGTTTGCGTATTGCATTTTTATACCCGTGATAACCTCGAAATTAAATGTCCGATTCGAATAAATTAAAAAGTATATTATATATAATATAACTATTTATTTGAATAACGATTAAGACTATGATACGAATGTAACCAACTTTTGTTTCTACCGGCGATCTAATTAAATTTTAGAACACAAAAGCTACTATTGTGACTTAACTATGATAGTTAGATATATTCTCTATGGATTATATTGTAGATAATAATGAGTACTTTAATTATGTAGTACATATTTTTTATGTATCATCAATACTTTTCTTAGCGCACGCGAAATAATGAATTTCGTTGGCAAAATTTTGCTACTTTGGGTTACATTATTTCAATTTTCTTAAGAATCTCTAATTTTTTTGAAAATAAATTATAGCCTATGGTAACATAGGCTATAATTTATTTTCAAAAAAATTCCTGATAATTTTATTGGTGGAAGATTATATTGGTGAAAAAATTGTTAAAATCGGTGTATAAGTTTCGGAGCTTATTCAGCACAAATATACAAAAAATCTTTCCTCTTTATAATATTATTAGTATAGAAGTATACATAGACATGAAGAAAAAAAATTCGACCTAAAAAATAATTTACCATGTTATGACAATTTATACTTGCTTATTAAAAGTAGAGCACTTACGTATACAGTTCCTGTATTGGAACATTTGGAATGAACTTGTTGGCTTCCTTCATGCGCCTAAACCCGTCGTCGTAGACCTCGTCCGGACTGGTGACGGAGTTGATCCAGGAGAAGTACGGGAACAAGTCCATGAAGCGAGCGGGGGCCGCGCAGCCAGGGCCGTAGATAGCGAAGCCAATCTGATGATGAGATCCACCGATTACTTAAAAGGCTAGGCGTTAACTAAACGGCTAATTAAACCAGTTGGCTGCGACATATATACAGTAAGTCCAAATTTCTCTTTTTAGGGATAACCTATTTTTATCAACTGAGCACAAATCCAGACTCCGCGTTGCTGCTTAGAAACATCCTCTAACATAATGATCAAAATTTCACATTAATCTACATGGGCACTTATGAAACGTCAGGAGCTAGGTGCACGGTTCCAACTGATCGTTTGCTATGGAGAAGAGCCGGTAAGAAACTCCACGGTTACTCTTTAAAAATATTAGGTTTTACAATGTTTTCAAATTAAAGTGTTAATAGGTATGGAATGAAAAGACAGTGCAGGCCTTTCAACAAGTATAAAATAGAAAATGGTCTACAAATGTACAGTCTACAAGGCCTGATCAAATCTAATAATACTAGGATCGACCGCAGGATCATAAACATGAACAGAGGATAATAGGACATACTTCGTAGTGTAGGACACAATATACATACCAGGTCGTAGGATCCAGTCGCGTTAGACACAAGCACCATCCCGTTCTCCCAGATACACTGCGTCACACTGTTCGGCGCGTACCCACACAGATATGCAGAAGGAGTGAGTTGTACAGGTGGCACCTGGACACAGAAGCATTGTTACATTACCTCGTCAGAGTAAAAGTTAATACACAAATATTGGAACTCATGGGGAAGATTTCAGTAGTAATAATTAGTTTGGATAAAAAAGACTTGCTGCACCGAACTGAAACGAATTGGGAAGAAATTAGGAGGTTGATGATGATAGAGAAATTAAGAGGAGGAGTCACTTAATTGAACACGATATGTTTATCATTACAAAATAATAAGGAAGGGGAAATTATGGCAAACTGAAAAAGAAGAAGACAGGGAAGGAATGGATAAAAGTGGAAAATCTAGACGGTGAGCCGCTTTTGTCTTTTATATTCAAGGACTCTCATCAATATAGAAAAAATCTGTCTGTCGGGTACCTTTTCACGCCTTAACTACTGAACGAAATTCCATAAAAGGAGAATGGGTTAATCTGCCAAATAGCACCCAAATTATGCCCAATATTGGTAATATAATTATGTCAATGGATAAATATCTTCAATGAAAATATATAGGAGTATGTCGGACTACACGACATAAGTGCAAAAAATGCAAGTTTTATAATGCCTAAAAGTATATGACTCATAAACAAAATCAGAAAAATATATGATATTCTTCAGCATATATGCTAGGTAAATAGTGTGTTAAAAACGTGGGTCCGTTACGGACTATGGAGCGACAGTGATCGTTAAGACGTGGTCGCGACTCATACTGGCCTAGGAAATGCTCAGTGTTTCTTTTGTATTAATTAGTACAGTAGTGTTAGTAATTTATTTTTCATGGTGTAATGTCGTACGGTATTCTATTGTGGGGAAATGCCGCCGATATTCAGATTATTTTTGTTTTGCAGAAGCGTGCTGTTCGATCAATTTATAAATTAAGTCCGAGACAGTCTCTCAGAGACAAATTTAAAGAGATTAATGTAATGACTGTGCCTTCTCAGTATATTTATGAAAATCTTTTATATGCCCATAAAAATATAAAATTGTTCAAAACATACAGTGATATCCATAATATAAATACTAGAAACAAACACAAATTTGTTGTACCTACAACAAGGCTCAAGAAAATAGGTGGCTCGTTCAGATGCCAATGTATACGCTTCTATAATAAACTACCAAGCCACGTTCAAGATCTAAGCCTTAATAAATTTAAATCATTAATTAAACGTAAGTTGTGCAAGAAAGCCTTTTATACCGTTAAAGATTATATTTAGGACAAAAAGGCTTAAGATTGAGCTGCTTCCAATTTCTGCATTTTTAATGTTTTTGTTTTTTTTTTGTATAAATAAACATAGACATTAATGATTTAAAAAAAAAAACTATGACATTTGCTTACTTTGTAAAGTATTACACTATTTTAATTATTGTGAATGTGAAGACGATGTGGGTCATTTATTTTATTCATTTTATATTTTTTTATAATTTTCTCCATGGTTTGGCAGTTTGAGTAATTTATGTGGCCTACCCAAATGTCCTGTCTTTGGTATTGTTCGTCGAATCGTTGAGCTCCTTAAGTCTTGAGTTGAGCTACACGATTTCTGTCAAATGCGTGCACTGACTGGACAGGTCCTCTCAATCTGTGTGGTTCTTTCCTCAAAAAACCATCTCAGATATCGACCTACATGGTCTTCATATAACCTGACCAAGATTATGTCTGGACTTTAAAAGAGACTATGACCTCTGAGTTTGTTTCGGCCTTTCTTCTCAGAGTAGTCAGATAGGAAACGCCGATCTTATCTAGTTTAAAAAATATATGATTGACGTGTAAAAGTGTTTGTGCAAACCTACTTACAAAAATAAAATCATTTATCAATTTTATTGACTCTGTAACAATAAACAGTGTGTAGAAGCTAAAGGAGCCATTTCTCTCGTTTACCCGTATCCCGATTCTGCGCCCACAACTGTATATCTTACACTAGGTTTGTCACTAAGGATGTCTGATCACAATCCTTTGTACCTGGATTAGACATAATATATATTTTTTCTTTATATACTATTTATATTATCAGAAAGAAGAAAGAAAGAAAATTGCGTTTATTTGGCAAAAAAACCTTAAAAATAAACAAAACAAATTCAAAATGATTAAAAATAATAATGCCAAAAGGGCCTCAGCTCAGCATAATGCCAGATGGCAACACAAAGTGCACCACCTGACGCTGATTTTCAGCTGCTGCCCACGAGTGCCATACGCTCAAAAATATAAACACATTTAAAAATTATAAAATATATATCACTAGCAGCGCCCCGCGGTTTCACCCGCTTAAGTTTCAATCCCGTGGGAACATAAGGATAAAAACTATCCTACGTCCTTTCCCAGTACTCAAACTATCTCTATGCCGAATTTCATCTAAATCTGTTCAACGGTTTACGCGTGATTGAGTAACAAACATCCAAACATCTTCACAAACTTTCACGTTTATAATATTAGTAGGATTTATGTTATTTATACATTCCTTATTTGTATTGTTAGTAAGTGCGGAGCTACAGAACTCTAAATTTGAGTAATAAAATATTATTTAAATTCTGTTAATTCTTCAATTATTAATTAATTTTAATTAATTCTGTGCTTTTCAAACATCTTTGGCACACAAGTAGTCTGTGACTTAGGCTACGACAAAATGTTTCCAAAATAAAATCACGATAATTATGTCATAATATTATATTTCATTGTAAAAGCTGATTTATTCCGTTTTTTTAATGATCAAACTATAAGTATAATTTTGCCGCTACTTC
Source organism: Luperina nickerlii (assembly GCA_963855955.1). Taxonomy (NCBI): domain Eukaryota; kingdom Metazoa; phylum Arthropoda; class Insecta; order Lepidoptera; family Noctuidae; genus Luperina; species Luperina nickerlii. The sequence continues at coordinate 437,763 of OY979686.1, read as the reverse complement.
AACCCACTTAGATAAAAATCATAACTGATTACCTTTTTAAAAGTATCTGAAAGTGCATTAGTGTCCGTGCATAATTATTCATATTCTTTGATTCTTTATTGTGCAAGCCACATCAAAACCAGTGACACACAATGTACTTGTTTAGTATATTCAAAATTGCTTACCACTGCTCTATTATAAAATTCTTCGCATACTGTGTTGTCTACATATTGTATTTTGTGAATAATTTTTTCCAACATTTGATTATCTAAAAAAAAAAGTAATGAATGGTGGTTACAAAAGGTTAAAATTATTATGACGTTACATAAAGTAATTATGTAAGGGAGGAGCCGTATACTACTTGTACTATTGTATGTTCTGTGCCTATACTCACCAGTGCAGCAGTGGGTGCATGAGGCCGCCAATAATGATCATGAATGTTATAAATGTACCTAATTGACAAAATAATAAATTACTTACCGTCTGTAAAACCCATGAGGTAGAGATATCTAGAAGCACGGAATGTGTCGGGGGTTGGCAGGCAAATAGGAGTCAACGGAACTGGAATTAGCATTAATATAGTCAACACGTTTGTTTTTGAAAGATTCTGATGACCAGCGGTATACGAGGGCTGCTATTTTATGTATCCGGAACTGACCAGTTACATAACAATATTAAATAAGTAATTATAACATTTACAAAAATGGAACTCTTTGGCTGAAGAATACAAGTTGTTTCATGTTGCTGTCATTTGTTTTTCCTTTGTGGCATTATTTTGAAAATTGCGTGTCTTTATCACCATGGATTTATCTAGTGAAAATTTTCGTGCTATGTTTTATGATTTTCGACGAGGTCTAACTCGACGAATTAACGGGTCATCCGCTGTACAGCCCCGACTTGGCCCCCAACGACTTCTATTTATTCCCAACCGTGAAGAATTCGTTCAAAATGCACGTTTTGGAGATACCTCAATCCGAATGGAAAAAGTGCTACGAAAATTGGTTCCAACGTATCCAAAAGTGCATCGATCATCATGGCGAATACTTTGAAAAGCAATACAACCATAATAAATGCTATATGTTTATTTCACTTTGTTATTCCGGATACATCCGTACGCAAAATACGAGCATTGACGTGGAGTTGCGGACACCAGCCCGTATTACCTATTACCTATTACCTATTCCAGATACATAAATATCAGCCCTCGGAATTGCGTAACAAGCTAACAGTAGCAATGGCTTTCATTTTAACAGTTTAACAACATTCATTGCGTTTTTTACGTTGTTGAGCAGACAAATTTTTTTAACATTATCCGGATAGCAATGACCAGCAAATGGCACACCAATAAAGACTAAACGAAAAACAGAAGACTCACAGCCATCAGTATCGTCGAGTTTCAGCTCGACGACGGCGATGGTGTTGAGGGTGGAGTACTCGTACTCAGGGTGAGCGACGTAAGAGGCCGGCTTGGCGTACCATGGAATGTTCCGAGATGCTAGGAACATGGCTTTGCTGTTCGTTCTACAGAAAAAATGAAAATGGCTTCAGAGCACAGAAAAGGAGGAAGCATGCTAAACATTTGAACATGCGCGATATGGTGTTGTGTCTTGATAATATTTTCTACATCTATGATTCACTATTTATCATAATGTACAACTTTATTTACGTAACGAGTAGGTACGACTCTTTTTGCTTTTAGTTTTAAAGCTGAAATGTGTGTAATTGGTATAAATTTTTCGTAAGTGCCTTATTTGAGTACTTATATCAGTTATTTTAGTAAGCACAATTTGACACATATTTTTGGCATAATCGGTAACTTCACACTATTAATATTTTATTAGATCTGGATGTGGTCGGGTCAGGAACCGTGATCTCCAGCCCGACCACAATCGTACTCTTATTACACAAAAAGTACAAGGCACAAATTCCTGGGATAAGTGGCACAATAAAACACAATTAAAATAACCATTTTGTGCCATAGTTAAATCTCCGTTCCATGTCGTGGTCGGGTCAGGAATCACAACACGCGATATGTTGGAGATTATTTTGTTTGACTGGAAAGTGTAGCTGTTGAAAATAGGTGCTGTTGCTGGGGAGGTTGTTGCGCCACTTCTTCTTCCCAGCCTAGTTTCAATAAATGCCTTTTGATCTGATTTTGAATTGAGACGATCTCAATCTCCAGAATCTTTGTAATTTTTTGATTTACTATAGTTTTTACTGTAAGTTCGTCATGCTCACTTGAAAATGTTTGGTGGTATCCTGACCACGTCGTCTGCGTTAGCGAGCGCGTATTTCAATCTGATGAGAACGATCCCAGATATGGCTGTACGAAGCTTATCCCATTCATCTGTGAATATATTGGAAAATAAAGCTATATTAAAAAAAAAATAAACCATTGTTGAACAGCTTCGTTTTTGAGGACATATTTTAGACTTCCTGTAATCGTGTATAAACAGATAATTTATTTTTGTCACCAGTCATCACCAACCCGCCGGGCCGCGTGGTCGATTATGGCCCACTCTATCTCACAGAGAGAAGGCTTGTGTCCCAGCAGTGAATACGTTATAGACTGATTATATTATTATGCACCAGTAAAAGCTTGATAGGTCAAAACAAGACGCGGGTACTAACGTAGATGCACTTTGAGTACTCCGAGCCACTTGAAGTCGCCAGTCTGTCCGAGGTTCCCCTCCTGCGCCTGCGCAGTGTTCGCCCGGTCACAGTGATCCGCTGACGAACGGCCTAAAAAGTAAAAAAATGGCAACAATCGTTCCTACTCCTAGATCGACAGACATTTACAGTCACATGCAAAATATGTTTGTCACCTTAAGGGCTATTTTCGTCTGCTCTTTGCACTATAGAATATACTTTACCGTATCAGCCTTGTATATTTCGTCATAATGTCAATTTCGGAGAATAACATTCAGTCATTGATTTCAGTCTATCAAAAAGTACCATTGATAATTACGGGCCACAACCTCCTTAACAAACATCTTTTCAACATAGGTGCCACGGTTTCGTATCTAGATTAGTAGCTATAAAGTTAGTGTAGAAACTGTTTCATCCGTAGATTTACCAGCTCTGAAACTAAACTGATTATTCGCAAATTGCTTATTTTTTCCAAGTAGTTTTTAAGTCTACTATTTATTATCTTTTCTAGCAATTTAGATACTGAGGGAAGAATTGAGATCGGACGATACTTAGAGATTTGATTTTTATCACCACCCTTGAAAAATGGGACGGACTTCGGAGCATTTTAGATGGGATGGGAAAATACCTGTTTGCAGGCATAGATTGAATATGTGGGTAAGAACCGGGACTAGGAAGTCAATATGTTGTTTTAAGAGTATATTCGATATGTTATCCCTGCCTATCGAACATTCCACAAGGCGAGAAACATCCTCATCCTCACTAGTATCCTCCATCACAAAAGAGTTCAATCTTTGACCGGAGCTATTTATATTCATTAATATCTGAGCTAAACCAGAACTGACATTACTTTGCTTTAAGCAGTTTTCAGCCAGTCTTACCCACGAATGAAGTAATGATTTATTTCGTTCAAGGATTTTTCGAGCAAGGAATTAATTTTCAGAAGCTCATTTGAGTAACTAGTGATTTTATTCATGTTAGAGATAAGTAACCTAAGTAATAAGTAACTAAGTACCTTCCAGAGTCTTTTCGGATCATTTTTTGTTTTTTCGACCTCTGATTTCTCATAAGCACTGATGGTAACAGGTTGCGCGGTGGTGTCCCTGCTACACTATGTTATAAAATAAAAACTCACCGATAAGAAGAGTCAATTTAAATAACAGAAGCGTTGGTCCATCCATTATGGCTGGAATAATAATAAGCTTCACTTTCAGACACAAAACTATGTCTATTCACAGTTGTATGCCGATCGACTGAGTAAGACCATTGTATCAATTATCAAATGACTAATATCAATGACTTTCATCATAAAACTGTTGTGACAAACAACTTGCATATAAACATGGAGTAGTTAACAAATGGAGGGTTCATTCTTGTATTTTGTGCGATTGACTGCAAGCCGCAAAATGCGATCAGACATATTTTTTTTTTCACTTAATCTTGGATTTCCAAGAGTAAAATAGCCATTCTATATTTTTTTACTCTTCATTTGCCATAAACGTCGAAAAATAGGAAACCTAAATTATTTGTTAGGTTCGAATATCTGGAATTCTAGGCAAGGGCCTATAGTATGAAATATCATCATCATCATTTCAGTCACAAAACGTCCACCGCTGGATGGAGGCCTCCCCCAAGCACCGCCATCACTTCAACCGGTTCGGTCGGAGGGTCATCTTTTAAAGTCACAAGACGAACGGGAAAAGCCTGGAAGAGTTACTGGTCCATGAAGGAATTATTCAGGAGAGAGTTGCCTATGGCGTTGATCGCAGGCTTATGGACTTTGTATTCTTCCCGTTTTAACTCATAGTGCACAGACTTGGTATTTGACTAACATCCAGAACTCCAAACACAAGATCTGCCAACGAGCCATGGATCGCAATGGAGGCAGGTGTTAAATTAACGGATCGTGTTCAAAACACAATACTGCGCTCCAAAATAAAGATAGCTGACGTGGCTCAAAATGCTATCCAACTTAAATGGGACTGGGCACGACATGTCTACTGGGGGCCCAGGTAGCACAGAACTGGTACCCTGAGACAGTGAGACGGGGTTGTGATAGGCCACGTAGGATATTGCGGGATGAACTGGACAGATTTCGCCAAAATTAGAAAGAGGATGCACGGGCTCACGAATGATTTTGGGAAAAATATCACAATCACGCAAAACGGTCATCGCTCAGCATAATGCTGTGAGCGTAACTCTACGGTGTGAATGACCGAACTCTCTACATTCCCTGACTTATCTGAACAACAGAATTCTAAGAGTTGATATTGATGGCAAGAGATCTGCAAGATCTGCAGTCACCATGGGTGTTCCACAGGGTTCAAGACTAGGTTCTTTCTTGTCTCTAAACTATATCAATGACATACTATTTAACGTGTCATTGATTTATTTTTAATTATTTTAACCTTTTGTGGTAAAGTAATTTTATTCTAGGTACATCGTCACTACATGTAATTATATAATGAATGTATACAAAATATAGGTACAAAAAAAAAAGAGTAACGGTGGAGTTTCTTACCAATTCTTTTGTCATTTGTCATCATCATCGCCCCTTCCAAAAGGTAGTTTACCATACTGAACTACCTTTTGGAAGGGGCGAATATTAAAGCTTGCGGGAATTATGATGATGATGATGACGTCACGCTGGAGTAGTGCACGAAGGCTGCGCTGACGTTCATGTTCGGGATCACCAGTAAAGAGATATGAGGAACAGGGTGTAAAGTTCACTCATCCTCCATAGACTCAAACTCAAAGCATTTATTTCAATTAAACAATTTACAGGCACTTTTGAATTGTCAAGAAATCGGTCAGTCAGAAAATATGAAGCTAGTTGCCCATTCCAAAGCGTAGGTACCTATGGAGAAGAACGGGCAAGAAACTCCATGGACACTCTTTTGAAGAGATATTTTACAAAAAATATTAGTTACAGTGCGTGCCACGTAAGAAGAGACTTGACCCCGCCTCCCCCGCCTCATTCCGCCGCCCCTATGACGTCCGGTCCCGTCCCGCACTCAGACCTCATACCGCTAAATATACCTAAAATCGTGTACTGCGCATGTCAAACCACGTGGTGTATCAAGTCTCTTCTTACGTGACACGCACTGTACATCATTACTTTTGATTTTAAAATTATATAATGTGAGAACAATGTAAAAAATTAAGAAAGACGTACGTAGACGTAGAAAAGGGAGGATCCTCCGACCAGACGGGTGTTGTGTCTGGCGGGCTACTGACCCATGATTCATGTCGAGCCGTTGTATTATTTTTATTATATTTTATTTATTCAGATACCAGAGATCCATTGGGTTAGTAACAATAGTCTTAACCTATGTTAGTACTCAACTAATAACACCGACAATGTACAGGTGACAAGTGACCTCACCAACGGGCTGTCGTGTCTCCCGGCTATAGCGCGTAGAATGCTGTTGGGGCTGCCACGGAGTCTGTTTAGCAGCGAGGCCGCTCTCTTACGCCTATATGTGCTAGTTGCGCGGTAAACTTTGCTTACGAGATCCAGGATTTTGCGTGACATCAGTATGACGCGTAGTTCGCATGAGGCGTTGTGCTACAGTTCTTTAAGCAACCTGGATCTTGTCAAAACTATGAATCTTGGCCTAGTTATTTTTGCTATGATCCTCATGTATTATATTTTTAAAATAAAAGAACATTTCTTATATAACCAGCTTTAATATATTGTCAGTTTTAAATTGTGTAGTTGTTGTACCACAACACGGTTTACTACTTTACCGTTTGTAACGAACTAATTGTATGTTCGTTATAATCGGTGGCTCGCCAATCACCGGCGAGCAAGTATACAACATGTCCCTGAATTAACACACACCACCAAACATTACAATTGGAATATTATGTTATAATCATAATACATACATTGCAATTTTACTATCCATACTACTCGTAATATTATAAATTCGAAAATAACTCTGTCTGCCTGTCTGTCGGTATGTTACCTTTTCACGTCTAAACCACTGAACGGATTTCGATAAAATTTGGCAGAGATACATTGCATCCCGGGGAAGGGAATGGCATAGGATAGTTTCGATCCCGATATTCCCACGGGATCGACACTTATGTGGGTGAAACCGCGGGGCGCTGCTAGTTATGTATAGAACAAGTCCATAGAACCTGTAATTTGTAAATTAGATTACTTGACATCGCTGATTGTGAATACATTTGCACGCCACTTTATGGCAGGATATGCTGAAACAAATTCACTGTACTATGTACCATATTATTCTAGCCAATAAATATTTTGATTTTTCGATTGATTGATTTAATAAAACATTGTTGATTTATTAAATTAGATGAGGTACTGTGGGAGAAAATTATAGTTACATTACAAATGTACGCACGCAAACAATCGCATACGCACAAGGATCTAGCGTAGGAGGTACTTCATCTTCATGGACTGGGACCATGAACTGGCTTTTGATGGCCCACCATAATTCTTATAAAATGAATAAATAAAATTAAAATACTTTAATTCAGACCTTGATCCATATGGTGTTAGCAATACTCATAACTTTTGCCACTTCCAGTACAATCTCCTTGGAGTAAATAAATTAAATGAACAGTTACTTGTTATTAATAATTCTATTCCAATGTATCCTAATTCTATCTAATTTTATCTATTTTTTATGTAATATTGACCAATTTTGTTACATTTAATTTAATTTCAACTTTTGTCCAGTTTTTATTATGTGATTTAACCTAATTTTATGATTGTATGACATGTGTAATTACTAATATTGACTAATAATAACTTGTATGTGTGGTGCAAACTGTTAATATAAGTTGGTTATTAATAAATAAATAAATAAACTAAACCTCAATTCTCAATTCTTTATTGCGTACCATAATGTATGTCGTTGGTAGGGAAATAATTATATTATTCGCAATTATGGACCATGTCGGACACAGCATAGACAGTAGGAGAGAGGAGGAAGGACATTGTGTGTTTAATGTGATAAATTTTAATATTAGTTATGTCGTTAGTAAGTTATACTGTTTTAATACTACAGAATTGAACTTACGAATTATTATTATTGTTTTGTAAATTATACACATTATTTATTTAGTAACATTGTAAAAACCATTAATTTTTAGGGTTCCGTACCAAAATGGTAAAACGGAACCCTTATGGTGAGACTTTGTCTGTCTGTCTGATCCCAGCTCCCCCAGCTCTATGGGACCAATCTAAAAGTATATACTTACTAAAAAAAAAGAATTTTGCGAATCGGCTTTGTAATTATAGGAGTTCTGCCGAATTGAGAACCTCCTCCTTTTTTGAAGTCTGTTAAATAAGACCCCTTTCACTAACACTTGCATCCACAGTTACAACTTTTTTGATTTCGGACGAATAATACGCTAGTGCAAAATAAATCCCAAGATCGTTGTATGAGAGATTAGAGAACTCGTACAAGAAGCGGAAAGGTAAGAGGAGCGGTAATCGAAAAAGGATTTTGCAAATCGGTCTATAATTAAAGGAGTTCTGAGGTAAAAAATAAAAATGACAACCGAATTGAGAACCACCTCCTTTTTTTGAAGTCGGTTCATAGCGTAATTTCGTAAGAATTCCCTACAGAAGAAATAAAATTATTTAAAAGTGTCGATTCGTACTTTTCGGGGGAGATCATTCGTGCGAATCAACCAAAAAGCCATCCTTTTTTGCCTTCCACTGTGTCATATTCTACAGTACGTCTTAAGTACCTGCTGGTGTAAAGCAACAAGAGTAAGATTTACGATTTATTATTTTTAATGAACTCGTCATCTTTTTGTTGTTCCTTGCGCCTATAGCCACCGTCCAAGAAGACCTCGTCCGGATTGGTGACAGACTTGATCCAGGAGAAGTACGGGAACAAGTCGATAAAGCGAGCGGGGGCCGCGCAGCCGGGGCCGTGGATACCGAAGCCAATCTGATGATGAGATTCAGTTGAAGAAACAACATTAAACAAAATACGCCTGTATTCCCTGAAGGGGAAGGCAGAGATAACAGAACATTTCGGGGTGAAGGATACGCTATACACACCAGATAGAAATATCCAGTCACGTTGGACACAAGCGCCATCCCGTTGTCCCAGACACACTGTGTCACGTTGCTCGGCGAATAACCACACAAATATACAGACGGGATTCGTTTCTGAGATGACAACTGGAAACAGAAGTTAGTGCAAATGATGTAATAACATCATCAGAGTAAAAGAAAAAAAGATAGATATCGTCCCCGTATTTGGAAAACTAAATAACTTCGTTTTCGGCGATTTTGTCTTTTCCCTATTTTTAAATAATCCAAAACATGACGCATGTTTGAGTCTTACAGGAATTTACTTATCTTATTCCGTTCCAAAAATATAGCCATTTTTGTCGTTCAGATGGAATAATGCATATCTTCAAACTAATTCTAAGTTTTTGAAGGAAAAATAAACAACTCAATAAATAAATCAATAACTGTGGTCAATGATTAGTTAAATTTTTAATAAATTAAATAAAATAAGTTGTTGATTTTTTCTTCAATTTACAAATTCTATCATAAAACTAACAAAGTTCTAGGAAAACTAAATAACTCTACTTAATTAATTTTGCTACTCAGAATTCTGTCAAAACGTACATTACTTTATAAACACTTGATGTTATCTATTTCTTCTACAACTAGATAATTATTAATTACAAGATGATAGGCAAATAAAATCAAATAGATTAAGTTATTTATAATTGCCACGCGAAATATTGTAGTGTCTATGCAATGAATCGGAACAAGGAAGTGCGCGGGGGGAAGCGCGGGTGTCAGCGCGTGTGACTAAGTGCTCCAGTTTCATCAGAAGTGTCTCATGGTTTACACAATCGAACGCCTTAGAGAGGTCGCAAAAGATTCCAATGGCATCTTGTGCTTCTTCCCAGGCGTTAAAAATGTTCTTTATTAAGGTAACACCGGCGTCAGTAGTGCAACGCTCTTTAGTGAAACCGTACTGGTGTTCATGAAAGATGGAATTTTTATTAAAGTGACGTAACATTTGATTGAGCATCAACTTTTCAAACACTTTACTGAGAACTGGCAGAATTGACACAGGTCTATAATTGATGGGTTCTTTACTATCACCGGATTTGAACAAAGGTACTACTTTACTATGTTTCATAAGATCCGGAAAGACTCCTTGGTCAACACTGGTGTTAAATATGAAAGCTAAATAGGGCGCAATGGTTTCGATGAAAGATATCTACATACTTTTACAGACATTCCCCAGAGATCTTCTGTTGATTTAATGTTAAGATCTTTAAAAACTTTTATGACAGCCTGGGGGTTTGTATGCTGAAACCTAAACTCCAAAGGGCATGCCTTTACATTATTTTTAAGTAAGGCAGCAGAGAGCGTGGGGGATGAATTTAAAGCTTCAGTAGTTTTAAGGGGAATATTAGCAAAAAAGTTTTCAAATTCCTGAGCTATTTCTACATCTGAGTTGATGGGGCCATGTGCAGTCTCTAAATTAAATTCAGTATTACGCTGCTTTTTCCTACCTGTTTCATTATTATTTGCCAGGTAGGTAGTTTTTATTTTATCATCAGCTGATTTTATTTTATTGCTAATATAAAGTGCCTTAGCTATTTGGCACACACTTTTAAATATTTTTGAATATTTTGCAACATACTGATGAAAGTTTGTATTATTCATATGTTGCTTTAAGCCATAGAGTTCAAAAAGATTTTCCCTGCTTTTACGAATACCTGGAGTTGCCCAGTCACTAAATAAAATTTTTGTGTAAATACTTTTAGTTTTCAGTGGAAAAGTTTCATTAAACTGCGCATTTAGTATTGAAAAGAACGCGGCGTAGAACTCATTTGGGTCACCTATATTATTAAAATTCTGATCACATAATTTACTGGCCAAAGAATTATTTAATTTCTCTACCTTTTTACATGTTATTGTCCTAAACCTTATTTGAGTTTTTTGTAAAGGCATGTAGGAGCCAAATGTTATTGTTTGTCCACTGTGATCAGATGGCAACTTATTTACAATTCCTTTGTGTAAGTAATCACAATTACAAAAAATATTATCAATACAAGTGGCAAAAGAAGCTGTCACTCGGGTCGGTTCAATAAAAACATTTGACAAATCAAATGACCTAAAAAGACTTAACAATCTGACAGTATTCGAGTTATTTTCCAATAAATTAATATTAAAATCTCCACATACGATTATCGACTTACTACTTGTACTAAGTTTCTTTAACACATCTTCCATTACAGAATCAAACACAGTTAGATTCTGGTAACTTGGAGGTATGTATACGCATACTATAACATGCTTATCAAGCTCAACACAGGACAATTCAATGGTGTGTTCAACAGACAGCCCAATTATGTCTTTTCGTTCTTTAGATTTAATAGAATGTTTAAGTAGTATTAATGACCCGCCATGTATCATACGTTTCCGGCTGAAATGGCTAACTACACAATAATTTTCATAATTAATTGACATTACTTGATGATCTTTCAACCAATGCTCTGTTAAACAAATGACATCAAACTTGGTGTTTTCCAAAAACAATTCTAATTCCAGTAATTTGGAAGCGCAACCTTGGATATTTTGATTAAATAATTTTAAATTATGTTGCACTCCCTTTGATTTTTTAGTATTATTAATTATATTGCCAGAAGATACCTTTTTATTATTCTGTAATAATAATTGGTTATAGGGGTAATTTCTGTTGTCTCCCCGACTAGTTTAAAAAAATTATCCGGAGTGACCTCCACAACTACAACTGGAGAGTTTAGATTGCCCGAATAAGTTCCAGCAGAAGGAGAATACCCTATCTGACTGGTAGTGGTCTCCAAAGATGATGGTATTATAGGTGGATCCTCCTTCGTACATGACGATTCATAATTAATCACTATGTTGTTAGTATAACTAGGCAACACAGACTCGTCACTAATACTAGAATTCGTTTATATTAGCTATAACCTCGTTAATATTATATGCTATCAACATAGCAATCAGATGTCTACATATCAAAGTAATAAACGTTCAACTTTTACATTTAAACATATTTCAAGTTTGATAAATTCAATAACTGCATTTATTTCACCTTCTTTTACTCTACCAGATGGATCTAGGTTGTAGGAAAACTAAATAAATAGCCGAAATAAATAACTAATTGCAGTTACGTTACAAAAAGTAGTTGTGGCAAAATTAAACAACTTGGTTTTATATATTTTATTTAGTTATTGTTGAAGATAGAGTCCAGTTTGTTTAAGCATAATGTTAAAGATAATCAGGTCCACAAAATATAAAATTACCGACGGTAAAATTGTCTCAATTTTTTTAACAAATGAACATTAATTGAAAAAAAAACACTAAATCGCGTTTATCTCAAAACTAGAAAATCGGAGTTATTTAGTTTTCCAACTACGGGGACGATATATTTGTATGGAAGAAGAAGCGCTGTACCGGCCCCAAGTGAATTGAGAAAAAGGCAGGAGGATAATGATGATAGTGGAAATAAGAGAAAAACTGATTCGATAAGTTTATTACCACAAATGTAGAAGGAGAAATAAGGGCAACATTAAATACAGGAAGACAGAAAAGGAAGTATTTTGATAGAGCAAGTGAACGAAAAGGCATAAATAAAAGTACAGTTTATTCAGGTCTGCTCAACTTTTGTCCACCTATTTCGAATACAGGTTTCTCCCAGCTAAATAATCACACTGACGGGGTAATTGCATAACACACTAACAGTAGCAATGGCTTTCAGTTCAATAACATTCATTGCGTTATTTACGTTGTTGAGCACAGAAAATTTTGAACCATATGAAGCAACGGATTAGCAATATCCTTCAAAATGATTCAGATTGTGACTGAAAGTGTGTTACGCAATTACAGTGCAGATCTACTTTCTAAAGAACAGCTGAAATGCACCCATTTGGGTCGGTGCTAACATCAAACCTTCGTAGCGCACTTTGTCAGATTATTTTAATTTTAAAAACTTGGGTTCCCTCTATCTGGCAGATTTTTTTTTGGCAGAAATTTATTTGGCATAATCCACTTGGCATAATCTTCTTTAAACGAATATTTTTATTGCATAATTATTATTTAACATAATTATTGTTTGACCGAATGTTTATATGTCAGAATTTACAATGGCATACTTTAAAGATGGCAGAATTTTATTTGGCATAATAAAACTTTTTGTTCACTATTTTTTGGGTATTTGAATGAACTATAAAAATAATGGTTTCTATAAGCGATCTCGGGACTTGGGGCACCCCGACTTGGGTTAGATTAGGTTCCTTCCCCCCCCCCCCCCCGGTGGGTTCCCGCATTGTCGAGGCGGGGGGGCTCAGTAGCCGTGGTTTTGAGCCCCACGGTGAAGCTAAGAGGAACCCGAGGAGGGACCGCTCGTCAGGGCTTTTGTTACCAAGCCGACGACGTAGCGGCCAAAAGTAGGTTGCGGTGCCGCTTGAGCGGCATCGCAACTGAGGCGGGCCGCGATGTCGTAACGGGGGCGTCGCGGCTGAGGGTTGAAGGCCGCGGCGGGAGTGCCGGTATTACGGTGCGCCGCTCTCCCTACCTTCCGCGGCCTTGACGGGGTCGCCACCGTGTGATGGCGGACGCGGTGGGGCTGCAGGGGAGGAGGAGTGTTGGTATTACGTTGGCCGCTCTCCCTATCCTCTGCAGCCGAAAATTGGCAGGCGGCGGGGCCAATGACCTGACCCATCGCAGGGGTACCAAGGGTGCCCAGACACGGGGTCGTCTGGCGCTCATGTGCTGGTTTGGTCCCTGGGGTGGTCATGGCGTGCTATGTGTTCTGGTGCGCCGGTGATGGGGAGTACTCCCCAGAGGAGGGTCCGGCAACGGACAGCCGCGGCGGGTTCACGGATGAGTGCTAACGCGTGCCCGTGTTCCCGCCGTATGCGGCAGAGGAGGACACCGTGGAGTTTTAGTGGGTTAGAGTCCCACATAACTGCACTATCTCCCCGTGGTAGTGCAGTATACATGAGCATTTCGCCTCGTTAAAAAAAAAGGTTAGCTGTAACCCCTACACACGAGCTCACGTATGCCAAATACGATTCTGACTGTGAACTTTCTGCGATATGATGGCTTTACTTTTTATTTATTATTTTTATGAAATTTATGCCTAAAGATGATTCTGACTTACAAAATTATGAGTTTTGAATGTATGATAAATAAGTGTATGCCAAACGATTTTCTGCGAAATTATGTTTATGCTATAGAATAGAATAGAATAGAATACTCTTTATTATGTACACCATATAAATACGCTATCCGCTGTTATGCAAAATAATATTATGACATAAAAAGTTCTGCTATAAAGGGTGGACCTTAAAAACTTACCCCTGCTCTGTTATAAAATTCTTCGCATACTTGTTTATCCAAATATTGTATGTTGTAGATTACTTTCTCCATTTTTTTATTTTCTGCAAAAAATAATGAAAATCTTTGTTGTGCTTTCCGAAAGAAAAAAAAAGCAGTGGCACTCCTGGAGTGTCGACAGAAGTGAAAACTTGAACAATTACGTGCGTATTTTGTGAATCGTCTTATTAACAAAACACGCGCGGTACCGGCTACGGCTATCCGTCTTACGAATTTTCGATCAGGTCACGTGTACTGACGCGAGTTTAACATTTTTTACTCATTACAAAAAAAGTGTACAACGCCGCTAAAGAAGTTTTCACTTCAAAAAAATTATACGAGTCTATATTGTCGGTAAAATTGGCACGATCATTGATTGTGATCACGGATCACGATCCAGATTGACGGTATAATCGGTGTCTAAGTTCAAAGTAGAATAATAATACAATTAACTATACTCACCGTCTGTAAACCCAGTTAAGTAGAGATACCTAGAGGTGTTGAATGTTTCGCCAGTTGGGATGCAAATCGGATTCAACGGAACTGTAATGTACATTAAAATCAACTTGACAATATGTTTGTGTGAGATGACCTTGACACTGTCAAGTCGTCAAGTTTGCCACATGTTGCTCGTTAGTAACTTGTACCATCTTCTGCAGCGGAATAATTGTGTAACACACTTCAATGGCATTGTCTTTGATTTTGAAAGTTTAACAACACTTATTGCGTGATTTACGTTGTTGAGCAGACGTGTTTAACATATGAAGTAATGGATTAGCAATTTCCTTCCAAATCTTTCGGATTATGATTGAAACTGTGTTACGCAATTAGGCTACTGGTATGAGGTATCGGTTGAAAGGAACTGATAATGCAACTTAGTTCCGAGCTGACAAAATTCAGATTACTAAAAAAAATATATATATATCACAAAAAAAGTACAGATCACGGCCGTTTTTGCTCTTTCTGAAACTTGATGTGTGATATGATATAGACATTCGGATACAGTAAAGTGAATTTTGATTAGTAAATGGGCTGGGCAGCTCAAAATTTTGTAGCAAAAACGTTGAGAGTGTGCGCTTTATCGCTGATAGCTCACCAACAAAGATAAAAGAAACAAGTGACTCACAGTCGTCAGTATCGTCAAGGTTCAACTCGACGACGGCGATGGTGTTGAGGGTGGAGTACTCGTACTCAGGGTGAGTGACGTAGGACTCCGGCTTGGCGTACCATGGAGTGTCCCGAGCTGCTAGGAACATGGCCTTGCTGTCCGACCTGTTGCAGACGACGAATATAGAATAGTGAAGGATTGACAGAGCATGAATGCTTGGGATCTATTTTAATATGATTAAATTCGACTACAAATACAATTTGCCAAAATAGCGAGGGATCCTCACTTATTGTCAAGCTAACAATATTAACGCTATGTCTTACACTTAAGGGTCAAAGTGGCAAGTGGGAAGAGGTGTGCGCTTTCGTCAAAAGTGCATAAGGGCGGAGTGAGGGTGTGATACTCACTTGAAGTTGTTTGGTGGTATTCTGACCACGTCGTCTGCGTTAGCGAGCGCGTATTTGATCTTGACGAGAATGATCCCAGTCATAGCAACACGAATCTTGTGCCCATCATCTATGAATGGATTAAAATTTTTCAATTTAACTTTATTATAAAAAGTGTTTTTAGAGGTTAGGCAGCATGGAGTTCCTCCATTGAGAAGGAGTATTCCTCCAACCAGTTTGTGTCTAGTGAGCTACTGTTCTACCATTATTAATGGACAGTATAAAGCTCTCAGAATGAATTGGAGATCCTTCACAAACATGAAATGACTTTACGAAAAATAGCTCTATAAGAAAGTTTATATTGGTTTTGTTGAAAATGTTTTGTTTGGTACGGAACCCTAGTTCCGTACCAAAATGGTACAACGGAACCCTTATGGTGAGACTCAGTCAGTCTGTCTGTCTGTCACAGCTGGATATCTCAAGAACTACTAATGCTATCAACTTGAAATTTGGAATAGTTTTAGATGACGTTTGCCCAACTATTTTGCAAATAAATAAGAAAGAAATAAAAATATATGTATATTTTTGCAACAGGGACTGAAAGGGAGTCTAAAAATTTCGAAGTGGGGCTACTAGAGCATGTGAGGTATCATATGAAAGAGCGTAGTTTTTTTTAGGCCGCATAATTTTAGTGCATGGTCTTTCGGGCCAAGAGGTGTCCAGATTACTTGCCGGCAATTAAGCTTAACGGATGCCCACTCAATAGAGTGAATACTCTTAAATATCTGGGACACTTATTAACCTCTGACCAGAAAGACGATGCAGACATTGAAAGGGAACCTAGGGCGCTGTCTGTTCGTGCGAATATATATTTGCGCCCGCAGATTTGCTCGGTGTTCAAGGGGCGTCAAAATAGCCCTATTTAGGGCATTTTGTACGTCCTTTTACACCGGCAGTCTGTGGATGGATTACACGCGGAAGCAGTACGGCGCACTACGTATCCAATACAATAACGCGTTCAGGGTACTTTTGGGGCTGCCTCGCTTCTGTAGCGCATCGGGGATGTTTGCCGAGGCGCATGTGGATTGTTTCTACACAGTCATGCGCAAGCGGTGCACAACCCTGGTGCGCAGGGTGCGGGCCAGCCGCAACAGTATCCTGAAGGCTTTTGCTGAACGCTTCGACTGTCAGTACATGAACCACTGTTGCATGGTTCACGTACTGACTAATGTTAAGATATTGTTTTGATCGTATTGTTGATTTGATTTAATTTTATAATAATTTTAATTTGTGTTTTTAATTTGACTTTAATTATATTTAATTTTAATTTGTGTTTTTAATTTGATTCTAATTTGATTTAATTTTATATAATAATTTTAATTTTTGTTTTAATTTTTATTCGAATTTGTTTTAATTTTATTATAATTTTAAATTTTGATCTTAATTTTAATTATGATGTTGATTTTAATTGTGTTGTTGATTTAAATCGTACACTATGATCCTAAGTTGATTGAGATAAATAAACAATAATTATCTCCGAAGTTTGCAAATAGAAAAATCTAAAATAATTCTATGTGATAGAAGTTTATGTAAAGATTACAGGAAAAATAAAACGAAGTCTCTAAATAGCACATTTTTTCAGAAATTATCAATAAAAGTTACATTATATTCCACTATCGGTCAAGAGATGGCACTGACATAAAACTACAATATTCTACACCGCAGTGCACAATGTTAAAATTCTCTGACGAATATAGGCCTCGCCGATGAAAATTTAAAACATATGATGGTACGGAACCCTCGGTGCGCGAGTCCGACTGGCTCTTGCCGGATTTTTTTAATGTTATCAGAATTCATATTAATCTATAATTTAAAAAATGAAATACTGTTCGTTGGTAAGGACATCACTTCAGAATGGCAAATAATGATGGGCGTTTTGGCCGGTATGTCCAATAAAAACCACAAATATAAAAAAGTCATTCATCCGAATTTATTTTATCACCCTCAAAGTATGCTCCTTCACAATAGATATACATACGCCAACGTCCAATCTAATAATCCAATCATCAATACACTTTTTAAAAAGCTTTTACCGGAATTGAGTTTAGTTGTCACCGCGAATTCTCCTTTGTGTCTTCAACCGAATGAAAACGGGTGCCACGAAGTGGTAATTTAAGTTTAGGAAAAGGAAAGAAGTCGGCTGGAGCCATATCTGGTGAATAAGGTATTTATTGAGTTTTCGGTCAAAAATTCATTCGCAATGATGACCTTGTGCGAAGGCGCATTATCGTGGTGCATAATCCAACAATTTTCTTTCCACAAATCTGGCCTTTTTCTTCGAATTTGCTCTCTTAAACACCGCAGAACGCTCAAATAATATACTTTATTTACCGTTTGACCTTCCGGTAAAAATTCCTATTGCATAACACCGCGATAGTCAAAGAAAACAGTCAACATGACTTTGACTTTTGATCGACTTTGTTTTTTTTTATTTCGGTTCAGTTGGAAGGCGTCACTCCGAAGCTTGTTGACTAGTTTGCATGTCAAACTCGTAAACTCACGTCTCCTCACCAGTAACAATGCGTTTCATGAATGTTGGGTCGGAATTGACTCATTCTAGTATGTCTTCACTTTTATGCGATTAAGTTTTTGAAGAAAATTCAGGTCTTTTGGGACTAGCCGAGCGGCAACATGTAATACCCAAGTGATTATTTAAAATGATACGGATCGACTCTTGAGACACAGAAAGTTCAGCGGCTGTCTCTCTCAAACTTGAATGAAGATTTTCAGTCACTATTTCCTTCACTTTTGCGATGTTAACTTCAGTTGAAGACGTTGATGGCCTACCAGGGCGAGGCAAATCTTTCAGCATATCTCGACCGCTTTTGAACGCTATGTAGCACTCATAAGCAAGTGTTTTTAATAAAGTCGATTCTCGTAAACCTTCTGTAATATTTTCAGTGACTTCGAACACGAAATTCCATTAGCGATGAGAAATTTAGGACAAACTCTTTGTTCAATGTTTTTGTCAATTATGAAATACGCAATACAGATTAGATATGATCTAACTTAAAAAGGCACTGTATTTAATCTAAATGACAGATGCAACTCAAACTCTGCGCCAAAATGGAAAACAGTTGTGCCAATTTCACAACAAAAAAAAACATAAAATTGAATTTGGAACCATACACAAATCATCCATTCCCGATACTTTTTTGACTGAATGTACATCAAATGAAAGTTTATATCATAAACATCAATACGCAGAAGGTTGTGAAATACCGAGTTAAAGAAATATCAGACCTGCAAGTACACCACGTAAACGTATTAGTTTCTGACGCTAAATGTTCACTGCAGTTCTTAATAATATTAGTTATTGACTCATAGCATTGAGGGGGCTTGTGGTTAAGTAATAACAGCCGCACGGGTCGGTCGATCAGGTTAAGTTACGGTTGCCGCGGTTGGTCCCTAGATGGGTGACCATTTTTAGTTTTACATACCAAGACCCCTCCGTGCCTCAGAAAGCACGTCAAGTCATTGGTCCCGGCTGTCATTCGTGGATCTTTGACAGTCGTTACTCTCTAACTTTATTGGTTATCAGGCCAGGCTCCATACAAAAATGCCCACCATTCTTTTTGTTTTAAAAAAATCGTGATAGGGTTACAGAAAGAAAAAATAGAAAAGTTACCGGGAAATTGGCAAATTCAGTAACACTGAAAGTTCATTTTCAATGGCAATTTTGTATGAACTTTTGAAAGGACAGAAAAATATCTCTCCGGTCAGCGAGTTTAAGGTAGGCTCGTGAGTATTTGAACTGGGCACTAAATAACTGGAGGGTTGTACTGTTTACAGACGTCTGTAGGGTCAAGTTTTTCAGTGATGATAAACGAGTCCACGTGTGGAGAAAACAAGGTGAACGTTTTACAGAACCAAGCATCCATAGAACATCACGTTTTGGGGGTCTAAGTGATGGTATAGTCGGGAATAAGCTTGATAGGCAAAACAGTACCACCTCTGTTTTGCGTACCAAGCTCATTCCCGATTGGGTGAGGTACTGTAACCGCCACCTGTTAGGTTGACCGGGTAATCCAACCTCAAGTCCACCCAATATCACAAAGAGTGGGCGCCGGTGTTGTTTTGATGCATGACGATGCTCGCATACATACGGTCCGTGCCTAACAAAGAGCACTTTCTGAGACAAATATCACAGTTCTGCCATGGTCAGCTATGAGTCCCGATCTCAACCCAATGAATTGAAGAGAGCCTCTCAGTAAACAACAGTCTTGTTTACAGACAACAGGAGCTCGCAAACGTGCTAAAACTCTGTCGGGAACGAATTTTGCAACAAAATTATACCCATCTTATTGAAAGTGTACCAGATAGGCTTAGAGAGTGCATACAGAGCAGAGGAGGCTTCACTCGCTGCTAACCTCAACATTTATCTTCAAACGGTTGCATTAAATGGGCGTTGGAACTTTAGTGAATAGAGATTAGTCTACAGCAAGATGCGGGTAGTATACTAACGTAGATGCACGTGGAGTACTCCGAGCCAGTTGAAGTCGCCAGTCTGTCCGAGGTCGCCCGCCCGCGCCTGCGCAGTTGTCGCCCGGTCGCAGTGCTCTGCTGAAGAACGCCCTGAAAAACAACCTCATTACTCCTTAGCCACGAGCTACACGCTCAAGCGACGCGCGTCTTGCGGACAGTGACTGCGGAGAAAACAAATGAAAGAAGTTATTTAGAGAGTGCCGCCCGCGCCAGTCGCCGCGATGTGACTTGTGTAGGCCCCGGCGACCCGCTAGCAGACGTTACAGGTATATAAGGTGTATACATTCATGCACATTTTTTCTTATCGTTTCTATAGTTTCTTAAGCACTTGTAGGTGCATCTCTTAAAATATTTCGTGTATGAATACATACACCTTAAGAAATCCAAAAGTCTGACAACGTATGTGGTATCGTATTACCCAGTTACTGGGTTGTGGAGATCAGATAGGCAGTCACGCATGTAAAACTGGTACTCAGCTGCATTCAGTTAGACGGTTTGGCAGAAAGATTGATTTTTCGAATCTCCTCGCGCCCTTCATTTTAATACACCACATGGTCGTAGTAAAAAAAAATACACACGACTTTACTGACTTCTAAAATCTGTCATTTAGATTGTATAAAAATAACCGATAGACATCTCATGTTTTACAATCAATCCTTTTTTCAATTTTTTTTTTTAATCCTACCGTTAGGATGCTTCGATGGTATTAAGAATCCCACAATAAACAAAGATATGCGTGTAAAACAAAAACCTGCTGCACCCACAGTCGGGTTGATAATTATATAGAACAACCAACTCACCAATGAACACGATCAGCAATTTGACGAAGAGAAGCCTGAGTCCCTCCATCATTTCAGAAATAAGCGTTTCAAAATATGAAGTTACACGTTCAGACATAAAACGGCCGTTAATCACAGGTATACCGACCGTATAATTGCTACAAGCTACTCGTTGCTAATTAATGACTAATTACAGACACATTGACTACAAAACTGTCAATTTATTTGTTACAAATAATTAAAATAGCTATTAATTAATTAATTTATTTATTTGAATAACATGGTAGACTTACAGCTAAAACAAACAGATCAAGGACAGTACATTAGTCTGAAAGCCAATTACAGGTCTTTTGCTCGCACTGCATAACAACCATCATAACAAAATGAACTACATGAAAAAGTTACCGCTTAAGCACTTCCTGGCTGACGATACACTGGTTAGGAACGGATCAATATCGTGTTTAAATTTCTGCTTGCACGCACAATGTAGGAATTCTGCCTATAATTGGTTGGAGCAACTGGCACGCGCAAAGGTGGATTGTATCGCTTACACTTCATGGGAATATTGAAGTAAAATTTTGACAAAATATCGGAACAGGTTAGGTAATAGGTAATAGGTAATACGGGCTGGTGTCCGCAACTCCACGTCAATGCGCGTATTTTGCGTACGGGTGGGAAAATCGATTATTCGATCCACCCCAGCTCCTCGAGGAAGGCCAGCAACGCCTTGGTGTTACTGACCGTCTCATGTAGGGTACCTGGGTTACCGAAGTACTTTGCCCTGTTCGTGGCGACCACCGGGCAGTTTAGAAGCACATGTGCCGCTGTCTCGTCGTCCTCCATGCAGGCCCTGCACAGCGGACTGTCTGTCACTCCTATGACAAAGAGGTGTTTATTGAATGACCCGTGGCCAGTTAAAGCTGCAGTAACTATACGCAGCTTTTGTTTAGTTAGACGGAGAACCTGCTTCGTGAGGCGGCCGTCCAATGTGGGAAGTGCTTCCCTGGCCTGCCTGCATTCGCCTAGGTCCGTCCATAGTTTGTTGTGTTGGTCTCTAGTGCGTTTCCTTACCAGAGTGCGTATATACCCGAAGGGGAGTGGCGCGATGGGCTCAGGTCCCACTGGTGCCATGCTCGACCCCCTTCTGGCAAGCTCGTCGGCTGCATCATTACCTAACGAGCCGCTGTGTCCTTTGATCCATTGAATGGTTATATTATTGAGGTTACCCACCTGGTTGAGGCGCTGGTGACACTCGTATATTAGCCCAGAGTCAACTGTATAACTGTTCAGCGCTTGCAGAACAGCCATACTGTCTGAGAGTATGCGGATTGAGTGTTCCTTTACTTCCCTGGCCATGATGGCTGAAGCGGCCAGAGAGATGCCCAAGCATTCAGCCTGGAACACTGTATTGTGGACCCCCAACGGTGTGGCTATATGTATGTTGAGGTCCTCCGAGAAGATTCCAGCACCTGTGCCACTACCTGTTTTGGAGCCATCCGTGAAGATACGCAGCTCTGTAGGGCGCAGCCCTTCGCATCGGCGATCCTCGTGAAGCTGGATCCTGTATTTTTTATCAAAGATAAATTGTTTAGGAACCCGGTCGTTTATGACTTTTGTGATGGGGAACTCCTTATGGAGTCCCTCAAGCATCGCGGTGTGTGGTGTACTACTCTTGCCCCAGAGATTTAGTGTGTTAAGACGTACTGCCGCCATCGTTGCTTCCTGTTGTATGAACAGGTGGAGCGGTGGAATTCCTAGGATGGCTTCAACTGCTGCAGTCGGGGTAGTCCTCATGCAGCCCGTAGTCGCCATGCAGGCTAGTCTTTGCATGCGTTGTAGTTTGTTGGAGGCTGTCACTAGCTTGGTGCGGGGCCACCAAACCACAGCTCCGTAGCTGATCATGGGGCGGATCACTGCAGTGTACAGCCAAAGTATAATTTTAGGGGATAGGCCCCACCTCTTACCTATCATTCTCCTGCATTGCCAAAAGGTTATGCAAGCCCTGTTGAGTTTGTTGTCCAGATGGCTGCTCCAGTTTAACTTACTGTCTAGTATTACACCGAGGTACTTGACTTCGTTGGTCAACTGGAGTTCAGTATCGAACAGTTTAGGTAGGCGAAAAGGGCCTAAGGCTCGTTTATGGGTAAACATGACTAGTTCAGTTTTAGTGGGGTTCACTGAGAGGTCAAAATCCCTGCACCATCTCTCTACGATACGTAGCGCTTGCTGAGTGAGGTTACATATCGTGCCCGTTACCTTCCCCGAAACCAGGATTGCAAGGTCGTCGGCATAACCTACTGTGTAATAGCGGTTGGCGTTGAGTTTGGTGATGAGGTCATTAATCACCAGATTCCATAGAAGGGGCGAAAGGACCCCGCCCTGGGGGCAGCCTCTGGCTATCATGGCCAGCTGCTGCTCGCCTTCAAGGCGAACCACTCGTTTACTTAGCATGTTTGTGATCCAGTCCGTTAGTACTTGTTCTACTCCATGTTTGGAGAGGGCGCTGTTGATACTGGAGAAGTTGGTTTTGTCGAAGGCTCCTTCGATGTCTATGAAAGTGCCCAGACAGGCGCCTTTCTGATGAATCGCTTCCTCTATCTGGCTGACTACCAGATGAAGTGCGGATTCAGTCGACTTACCTGAACTGTATGCGTGTTGGTTACCGTGTAACAGTAAAGTCTTTAGAGCGCCATCCCTCAGTTCCCTATCGCACAGCCTTTCCAAGGTCTTTAGTAGGAACGAGGTCAGGCTGATTGGTCGGTGGGATTTGGCGTTAGTGTAGTCACCCTTACCTGGCTTAGGGATGAATATTACTTTCACTTCCCTCCATCCTATAGGAACGTATCTAAAGGCCAGGCACGCTTTCATTAAAGGCAACAGCTTTATGGCGACAGAGGTGCCACCCCACTGCAGTAAGGCGGGGAACACTCCATCAGGACCAGCTGCCTTAAAAGGATGGAAGCTCCGGATGGCCCATTGGAGTTTCTCCAACGTGATCATCCTGCTAGCGTAGAGCCAATCGTCATCTGATGGTGTTAGAATAACATCCTGCCAGTCTATTACCTGTGCGAAAGTGCATCCCGGGAAGTGAGTTTCAATAAGGACGCGTCTCGTTTCTTCTGGCGAGGATGTTAGTGTGTTGTAAGGTTTCCGCAGGGTAGTGGGTCCAGGTGTAGACTGTTGCGCTAGAACTTTCCTTACCCTGTTGGCTTGTTGGCAAGATTCAATGCTACCACAGAATTTGCGCCATCCCGTGGTACTCCTGAACCTGATGCATTTTTTGTAACTGGATTTGGCTGCGTAATAGTTATCCCAGTCCTCATCCGTACATGTATTCATGGCTCTATTCAGAGCTTTTCTTACCTTACCGCGCTTGCGCTCCAGCTCCGCACCCCACCAGGGTTGTTTGCCCGGTGTGCAGCGCGGGGTGGTCTCTGGGCAGGCAGTTTGGTAGCTGTCTATCATTGATTTAGTAAGGTGTCTTACTTGTGCCTCAATCTGTGTAGTATCCTCAAATGTTGTCGGATCGTTTGATGTCGCTAGCTTTGATTCTAGACTGCGTGTGTAGATGGCCCGATCCGTGTTGCGCGGATTACGCCGTGGTTGTTTGGGTGTAACACAGACCTGGATGTCGAAACGGAGCCACCTATGGTCAGAGCAGGAGGCCTCCTTGGAGACATGCCACCCAGTGATAGTTTCCGCCGCCCCCTCTGTTGCCAGAGTGAGGTCTATAATAGTGCGGCTTCGCCTGGTTACGAACGTTGGTTCGGAACCCGTGTTTAGTAGGGATAGGTTAGTCGAGAATAAGTAATCAACCAAGGCCTTACCCCTCTCGTTTTGCGTGTCCATACCCCACAGATGATGGTGAGCGTTGGCATCGGCCCCGACGACGACCTCAAGCCCACTCCTCTCGCAGTAGCTCACCAGGCGGGCGAAGTCGTGCGGGGGCGGCGCCTCCCCCTCGGGCATATAGACCGAGGCGAAGACGATCACCATCTCCATGGCGCCGTCACGCTGTATTAGCAGCTTAGCTGCAGAGACATCTCTGCAACAGAAATCAGTTAAGAGCTGTGTTTTGAGGTTACCCGTGATATAGATGCACGATCTTGGATGATCGTGATCTGTGTTGACCAGGAGCTTACCACCAAGATTGGAGAGTCCTTGTATTCGGCCCGCCCTTATCCACGGCTCCTGGATCAAGGCTATGGCCGTGTGTTGAACCTCCAGCCACTTGCGAAGCTGAGCCGTCGCGGTCTGACTGTGGTGGAGGTTTGCCTGGAGGAATTTACAGGCCGACGAAAGGGACGCCATCGCTGGCTAGCCCTTCCTCGTCCCCCTCCAGTTTGAGCCCGGCAAACAGGTCGCCCTCGTCGAAGCCGTCCTCCACCTGGCTCGAAGCCGGGGACAGGATCATGTCGTCCGGCTCCTCGCCCGACGAAGGGACGGCGCCCACGGCGGCGGCAGCAGGGGCGGCCGACCCTGCCTGAGCAGGTTCAGTCGCGGATGCCTCCGGGTTGTCTAGTGCGGGAGATGACTCCCCCGCCGGTGCTTGCGGCTGTGTTGACACCTCGCCAATGGTGCCTGTGGCAGGGTCCCATCCCTGAGGAACGTCGGTGAACCTGCCGTTCCGAGCCTGGAACTTAACGTACACCGCCCCCAATCCAATTGAGAGACGGCGTCCGGCCTCCATCAGGGTCGGGATTTGGTCCACAGGGACGCCAACCACCACAAACCATTGCTCGGCCTGTTTGTCAGCAAAAAGAAGTACCCACCTCTTGATGTCGACCCAGGGGTTCTGGTAGCTGAGAGCACGCCCAATGTTGGTCGACTCCCCATATACCCCCTGCTCGTCTGGGATCACGATTCCACATCGTGCTCGCTTTTGTTTCTCCGACTGACTCTTAACTACCAACGAAATGTCAGTAGGAAGAGAAAGGTCGGAGACTGTTTTTCTTAGCCAGGCTAAGGTGTGGTCGTTTCCGCACCATAGTAAAACAATGTTACTAACCATCGAGAGAGCTCAGAGGGCGATTCTCAAAGTGTCTACTTTCCGCCCTTTCCTTTTTCCTACTAACCTCCTGTACAAAGCTTGTAAAGTATTAACAGTTCGACAGCTATTTATTATGGGCATTGTATTAAAACAACACAAAGCTCTACCCTACAGCGCTAGTAATACTAATAAAAGACGTAAAGATATAGTTTGTCCACAAATCTTAACAAAACATGCTTTTATATCCAAATTTTACCTATACCTCGGACCTCTCCTTTATAATAGACTAAACTCGAAAGCAAACATTTATTCTGTGAACTATACAAATTGTAAGAGAATCCTCAAGGATGCTCTCCAAAGTATGTCTTATGAAGAAACAGAAAATTTACTAACTGTGTTAAAGTAAATATAGTTATACAAAATTCACCTGCATTACACATGTATTTATCAAGTTTAGAAACTAAGTGTTAAGCTACTCAACATATAATTATTTGTCTACTGTCATCTTTCGATTATTTATTAATTTTAAAATACTATTTTAGCTCTTCTCGCCTGAAACACAGGACTACCTAGTTCAGGCACGTAAGTCTTAGCAATATAATTGTTATATATAAGCAAAACTGTAATAATTTTCATGCCTTATAATTATTGAATAAATATTTTATTTTATTATTTTATTTATAGTTTTAGGACACCCCCGGCGAACAGCGGCTTGGCATTGAACGTGGGCCCCGGAGTGTCTTGTTTGGGGGAGCAGGCCTCGAGGATGATCTGCCTCTGAATGGCAGCGAGTACCTGGTCCGATACATCCCTGCTGAGGAACCCCGTGCGCTCGCAGGTGATCGCGACGTCCAGGGTTGCGCTTGCAGCTTGGGCGTAGCTTCTATGAGGGACCCGTTTGGATTGGTCAAGACGCGGCCGCTTATGCTCCCCCCGAGGTGTTAAAGTCCCGTTGAGAGCTCGCTTGGCCGCGGCCTGATCCTTCCAATCGGATCGCTGTGTTGAGGAGGCCTCTCCAGCCTGCTTCTCCGAAACGCCGGTTGGCGGCTGGCCGGGAGACGGTCGGCTTGTACCGGCGTCTGCCAGCGACCGCTTCCCGGCGGCGAAGTTCAGCTGGCCGCTAGTCGGTTTGGACGACCTAGCGGCAGTGGCCTGTTTGCGCAGCAGCCTGCGTTCTTGACGACGCTCCTTTCTCGTCATTCTCTCCCTCTGCTTGCTCTGTGTTGAGGAAGCAGGTGGACCTGAAGGGTCATTGCGGGGGCCTCGGGCTTGTTGAGTGCCTTTACCCTTGCCCTTGCGTTTTTGCACTTGCCAGGCACGTGAAAACGTGTCCTCAGTGCATCTGACCATCTCCGTTTGACCGGTGATGGCCGCCTGTTGAGGGGAGGATTGCGGAGTTGAGGGAGAAGGAGGGTGTTTATCAGGAAGCCCGGCGTCGGTGTTACCCAACTCCGGGATCTGTGTGGTGAGGGTCAGACCGGCAGTGGTATTAAACGTCGCCTTGGTCCTCGCCTGAGCTTTAGAAGGGTCGGTACTGGTCCCAGTCAGCGCCGACGTCCTTTGTATATTTTGGGACTTTTTGTTTTTGGTCTTGGCTGCGGTTCTCGCCACAGCCGGACCAGCGCCCGCGCTGGTACCCGCAGCGTTAGCTGCAAGGCCACCAGGGGCAAGGGAAATGCAAGCACCTCCCTTGGGAGTCTCATTGGCTTTCGCCTCCACTCCGGTTTTTTGTTTGTTAACTGGCCTTAAATCATCCATGTTAAACAGTTTTTAAATTTCGTCTCTCTGGTTTCCCACCCTCCATGGAGCCCGCACCTGGGAACGTCTCACTATAAAAAAAGCTCGAACGTTAGGACTACCAGAGAGATATAGGTGCGCAAGGCTGGTTTACAGTGCGACATCGGGTGCTCGATCGGGTTGGCGTGGAAGGTTCAAAAGGCCAAACCCCCCACGAACTGATCAACCCTCACTTACACCGTCAGCATGACCTTTACCTACCGCTTCGGCCGTCCAGGAACGACCACGTCCACGAACGACGACGACAAGGACCTCACGCACCTCGCCTGTGGCCCTCTGACGGGACACCATGACCATTTCCCTACCCCTGGCTATTGGGTAGGGCCACCGATTCGCTTGAAATCCAGACCAAAGGGGGCGTGTTGCCTTACGAGCACATTACAGCCAGAGCCGCTCGGCTCAACCCCCCAGGACTCCTTCATCCCCGCTTACGGCGCTCAACTGCGCAGGTCCTAGCGCAGGTGACTGCTTACTCCTACTCGCCATCAGCTGATTTTAGTGATGGGCGAGCCCGCCACCACCCAGTCACAGGGGGTCGCGGTTAGGAGTGGAGTTTGGAAAGTTGGAAGTGGAAGGAATGAGGATGTGAGTAGGATGGAGTGTGGGAGGATTGTGAGAGTTGTGGGGCAGGAAGGTGAAAGACGGGAAATAATGGGGTAGAGGGAACTGGGATAGGGATGTGCTGGCGCCTGGTGGTTTTTCTTATGTCTGTTTCATAAGGAATCAGACCAAGAACGGGGTGGCAACCTCGGGAAGGTGCATCCACCAGACTTGCCTTGAGGATCTACACGACCGTGGCGCTCTCCCTCAAGACCCCGCCACCCTACTGCCTCTGAAGGAGGCGGCAAGGTAGGCCTGCATCTATACTACCAAGCAAAACAAAGCAAAGCGTGTCGTTGTGCAACCGCAAAAGCATACATACAGACCCTCCCCATCGGAACAGGTTATAGAATTGTTGAAGATTTTCAACAAACATACACAGTTCGAAATCTCGCGGCGGTTGAGTAAAGGTAATATATGAAGTTTTTTACATAGGTTATGGTAGTTTTCCGAATGATACGGTACTTTTTGATGATAACATATACCTTATGAATCTTTTTTGGATGCTCTCAATTCGGTTAATTTCGTGGTAACATGGGTTCCACATCTCGTACGCGTATTCCAAGTGGCTTCTAACAAAAGTACAGTATAGAATTTTTAAAGTTTTGGCTTGAGTAAAGCACTTAGATAACCGCATTATGAAACCCAGTGATTTTGAGGCCTTGGCGACTATTGCATCAACGTGTATTTCAAAACTGAGCTTGGAATCGTGATGAACCCCCAGATCACGGATGGAGTTTGATCTAGGTAGAACTTGATCACCTAGGGTGTACGATGTAGCAATGATTGAGCGCTTCCGAAAATACGTTACAACCGAGCATTTAGCGGGATTAAGATCCAGTTTATTTCTTTGGCAATAGTCCTCTAGTCGACGCAGATCATTCTGGAGTGCCGTTACGTCCATTTGCGATGATATTGTGGCACAAATTTTCATATCATCAGCAAAACATAAAAGTTTGGATGAAGTCAAGCAAAAGTCAATGTCATTAATGTATATTATAAATAGCAATGGACCGAGCAATGGACCCTGCGGGACTCCACTAGGAACAGGGACTCAGCTAGATATATAATTATTTAGTACTACTGCTTGGGACCTGTTGACAAGATAAGAGGAAAACCATCTGAGTAGATCGCCATGAATTCCCATGCCATTTAATTTGGATAACAGAATGCTATGATCATTTCGATCAAAGGCTTTGCTATAGTCTGTATAAACTACATCAACCTGCTTACCGTTGCACATGGCATCAGTTATAAATTCATTAAGGAGAATCAGGTTCGTGACAGTAGACCTCCCTTTTAAGAAACCGTGTTGGAATTGGAACAAGCTAAATTAATTTTTCAGAGTGTTCGAGCCAAACGCCTGCTCGATTAGAATGAGCAATTCAACGTCTTGCTATGTAACTAGTTTGTAATTAGATGTAAGTGTACTTGTTTTTTTTTTCTTCCACCTTTGTTCGTCTTCAACGCAATACATGTTTGACCATATATTAGCAATTTGGAGTTTTTTTGATTCAGTCACCTAAAATTCCCCAACATTTTGGTCCATTACCGAGCCGGATTGATAATCACAAGAAGATTTGCTAAAAATCAGTGGATTTTATAATATTATCGTGGAATTTTGCCGAAGAGGTTATACGCCGGCAATGTGACTGTGAACAAAGGACGTCAAGCTAATTTACGGTGTTAAGAATTTTAGAGTTAAAAATATATCATCACCCAACACTCGTTCAGGTAGTATTTAACCATAATTAAGGATTTAAAAGGTTAGTGTTTAATTTGCCTGAATACTTATATTGTTAAAATTAACATATTTGTGTACTTACCTACTTGCATTGTAAAAAGTTTCTAGTGAGTACATATCATTTATTTGATGATTATTACTTATACAGGGTTATTTTGCAACCACCATCCAAATTTTAAAATCGAGGACTTTTAATTAACTTATTTTCATATGTGAAACATTATAATCAAATAATAACAAAAACAAAAAAAAAACATTCAAAAGAAAATATCCGAAAAATAACAGAATGTAGAGAGACACAGCAAGGTTATTGACCTCGCTCGCTGCGAGTGCGACTGATGTAGGTACCTACGCGTTCTTAAAAGGGTTGATTCCAATTTTCCCTTCATACTTTACGGGCTTAGGACCGACATAATAAAATAAGGAATGTGAAATTATTAGTTTTTATTATGGCGTATTTAAAAAATTGGAATCAACTAGCTATTTACAATAATTAAACTTACCAAATAAACTCGATTAACCTACAAATCACGTGTACTTCAGCAATTGTTCAAAATGGAGTCCGTTTCTCTCAATACACAAACGTGCACGTTTTTCTAAACTATTTTTTAATAAGTTTAAAGTATCTGTTTGATTTTTAATGTCATTAAATGCTATTATTATTTTACTACGGAGGTCCTCAACACTTTGTGCTTCTTCAACGTAAACACGTCTTTTTACTTCACCCCATAAAAAAAAATCAAGCGGAGTCAAGTCTGGTGACCTGGGAGGCCATGGTACAGGCCCTCCGCGACCAATCCATCTATCGCCATACTTATTATTTAAAAAGTCACGCACTGCACTTGTGTAATGAGGTGGTGCACCGTCATGCTGATAATAATGATTGTTGTAGTATGAAAGTGGCACCTCGTCTAGTAACTCTTCAATAACACCACGTAACATGTTTAAATAATTCGTACCCGTCAAGCGTCCTTCAATAAAAATCGGTCCCACGATAACATTACCAATAATACCCGCCCAAACATTTACACTAAAACGCACTTGGTGGTAGTTATTTCTAATAACGTGGGGGTTGCTTAACGCCCAATAATGTTCGTTACGGCTGTTATAAATTCCGATTCGCGTAAATAATGCTTCATCGGTCCACAAAATGTTACAATTAATGTTTCTTAACAGCCATTCACAAAACTCCATTCTAGCGGGTCCATCGTTATCATGAAGAGATTGCACTGGTTGGTAATGGTATGGGTGATAACCAGAAGAGTTCAGCAGCTTCCACACGTAATACTGACTGACACCGAAGCGCCGAGCAGCTTCGTTAGTGCTAGCGCAGGGGTCACGTTCGAAAAACTCGAGTACAGAATTTTCGACTGCTGGTGTTATTTCGTTATGACCGCCATGACTTGTTGCATGGGCTGGTGTGGTAAACTGACCATAATCTAACAACCTTTGATTTGCTGCTAAAATTGTTTGTCTATTAGGCACTCGCGAATTAATTCCTCGTCTTTGTAAACGCGGTAAACTTTCTGTACGGTACATTCTTTGCGCACTATTTAAACTTTCGCCACTTAAAAGATAACACCTGACCATTTCATAATACTCTGCATTAGAATAAAAAGTCGCCATGTGTGCGATGATGATCGAACGGAATTCTGAAGCGAAAATGCAGCGAGAGTGACAAAAAAATATGGCACACGTTCACACGTAACTAGGTCACGGTCAACTGACAGCCGGCGCGGGCGCAGGGCCGATCGGGGGCTGCGCGGGTTGCGACGTGTGAGGGAGGGGGGCGTAGTGCATGGTTCTTTCCCGAATTTTGAGGTAAGCGCGTGTGCGGTCATACAGTTCAACAACCTATTGTTCAACTGTATTTATTCCACACGTTGTGATTTTAGTAGCGGATAATGGTGAAAATCATGTAATTTTTTTTATTTTTTTTTATTTCATTAATTGATAAGGTTATCGATTCTAAATCATTTCTGAAAATTTGGATGGTGGTTGCAAAATAACCCTGTATTGCAAATACGATTATACGTTCTTTTAGTGAAAAGTCCAGTAGACATTTGCTACATTTATAATTGTATAGCAGTATTTTAGTTAACTATTCTTATGTGCATAGGTTGGTGTTAGATATATATTACAAGTCTTAATTATTCTTTATTCAGTTAATTAACCCGTATTAGTCAATTAAATTGATTATTTGTTAAAGTATTGTGTTAAAGTTCGACGTTAGGTAATTAAGTGTTCAAGTTCGAGGAATTTATGTAGCTTAAGTAAAAGTCAAAATTAAAAATCTCATTTTGTATTCACATATATTTACAACAGGTAATAATTCACTATTTCATCTTTGATTAAATTGTTAAATCATATTAGTAATACGTAGGTACCTTAAATTAAGTATTTTCTAAAAATATACCTAAGTTGTTGTTATACAAATTTCAGGTTGACTACATTCGATTCCCAGAATGTCCGAAGAAAGAGAACTTGTCAAAAAACGAGGAAGCTTCAAGGGACGCTTAACTGCATTCATCAATTACCTTGATGCGTCCAGTGACAAGAAATTAACTAGTTGTGAGGTCAAGGAATTGCAGTTACGGATAGGAAGAATCGAGTCGTTGTATGAGCATTACGATGAGGTACAGTTGCGATTGGAATGTATAGTAGAAGATGTTCAAGCTCAATTCTCTGAGCGTACTGAATTTGAGTCACAATACTACAAAGCACTGTCTAGGTCACAGGAGTTGTTAAGTAAGTATAACAATGATAATGAGTCGATGAGTAGTGATAAATGTACCCGTATCAGTCAACGTAAGCCTGTTAAGTTGCCCACGATACAGTTACCTAAATTCAATGGAAGTTTTAGCAATTGGTTGGAGTTCCGTGACACTTTTACTAGCCTCATTCACTGTAACGATGAAATCGATCAGGTTAACAAATTTCATTATTTGCGAGCGTCCCTGGAAGGATCTGCTGCTGTTGTAATCCATGCGATTGAGTTTTCCGCAAGCAATTATGATACAGCTTGGAAGCTCATTTGTGATCGTTTCGATAACAAAAGGTTGTTAGTCCAGAATCATGTGTCATCCTTATTTAACTTGAATGCTATTGCAAAGGAGTCCTCTGTTGCGTTGAAAGGATTGATTGATCAACTTAATAAAAATCTCCGTGCGTTGGAATCATTAGATGAGCCCATCAAGTATTGGGACACTTTATTAATATTCATAGTAACTCGGAAACTAGATCAGTTAACTTATCGTGAGTGGGAGGAGCACAAGGGTCGTATAGACAAAGACAGCACTATAACATTTGCTGCATTTATTCAATTTATTCGCTTTCGCGCTGACTTATTAGAAACGTTAGAAACAGCACGAAATAGCAGTAATCCCACTCCCGCTAAGTCTAGTTCACATTCTCATAAGGTAAAATCTATGGTTACATCACACGATTCTAATGATTCCAGCAGTGAATTAAATAAGTTGTGCCCGCACTGTAAAGCTGATCACGTTTTAAGTAATTGTTCACAATTCCTTGCACTTAGCATAGACGCGCGACTCAAATTAATACCTAACTATAAAGTGTGCTATAACTGTTTTCGTGCAGGTCACTTTGCTAACCGATGCAAAAAGCCAGGATGCAAGATATGTAAGCGCCGACATAACACTTTGATTCATTCGTCGGAGAATAAAGGTACGGCGAATTCTTGCAATAATGACAACAAATCACACGGTAGCTCGTCCCATTCCGTATCAACGTCATTACCCACTGACGCCGTAGCTAGCACTACTGATGCGAGTGCAAATAATTTAACTTTGTCTGCGGAGCTCAGTTCGTTAAGTAGTGAATGTAAACAACGCGCTGTGTTATTGTCCACCGCTCTTATCAAGTTATGTGATCACAATGATCGTGAGCACATAGTGCGAGCCATGCTTGATAGTGGTAGTACATCGTGTTTTATGACGGAACGATTATGTTCACGGCTTAACTTAAATACTAGTCAGATAAATGGTTCGGTCTATGGCATTAATAACGTAAGTTCTCGTGTAGGCAAAACATGTCATGTGAAAATGACGTCATTAGACAATAGTTATGCTGCTAAGTTTTATTGTTTTGTTTTGCCATCATTGACGACTGTTGTGCCCAGTCGTAAAGTCGACATTTCAGATCTGAATATTCCAGATAATATATGTTTAGCTGACCCCACCTTTTACAAGCCTTCAGAAGTAGATGTCTTAATAGGAGCGGATCTCTTCTGGGACTTGGTTGGCTCACAGAGAATTCGACTAGGAGTAGGTAAGCCAGTGTTGTGTGAAACGTTGTTAGGCTGGATTGTTTCTGGCCCTGTTACCTATAATAATGGTAAATTAATTTCGAATGTTATCTCATGCAATTTTACTCAAACTGATTCCCCTAGTGACGGTGAATTAAATAAAATTCGCACCGATTTAGAAAAATTCTGGAATCTAGAAGAAATTAATTCACCATCCTCACATTATTTACCCGAGGAGAAGTTGTGTGAGGAGCATTTTGTTAAGAATACGACACGTTTAGAGACCGGTCATTTTTGCGTTCGTATTCCTGTTAAGCAAGATCCTGCTATTTTATTAGGAGAATCTTTCAAAAGGGCTTCTAAGTGTTTATATTCTCTAGAACGCAGACTGAAGATCAAGCCTGAGTTCGGTAAGTTATATCGTGACTTCATGTCTGAATATGAGACTTTAGGACATATGACCGAAAAAAAGGATAATGACAGTCCCAGTGGATATTTCATACCACACCACGGGGTACTCCGTGAGTGTAGCACAACTACCAAGCTCCGTGTAGTTTTTAATGCAAGCTGTGTTACTTCTTCAGGAGTATCCTTCAACGACGTGCAGATGGTGGGTCCTACAGTGCAGGACGATCTTGTAGCTATACTTCTTCGGTTTCGACAACACAAGTTCGTCTTGTCAGCTGATGTTGCGAAGATGTATAGATGTATATACGTCCACCCATCTGATAGGTACTTGCAACAGGTTCTGTGGCGTGATAATGCATGCGATCCTGTCAAGGTTTATAAATTGAATACCGTCACATATGGTACGGCTAGTGCACCATTTCTTGCTACACGTTGCCTCAAGCAAATAGGGATGGACTATCAAACCAATGACACTAAGACTACTTCGTGTTCTGTGGGTGAGTCATCCTCAGCTAGCAGAGATAGGGTTGCTGACGTCATCATGCATGACTTTTACGTTGATGACCTCTTGACAGGAGCTGATGATTTAAATGAAGTAATGTTTATCCGCACAGAGGTCACCAACGCACTAGCATCTGCTTGCATGCCGCTTAGAAAGTGGAGGTCCAACGTCCCTAATTTAGTTTCCGGAGCTTCTCAGTCGTCATTAGATTTAGATATGGGATCTAATGACACCAACAAGTTATTAGGGCTTGACTGGTTTTCTAGTTCCGACGAATTTGGATTTTCAAGTTTAACGTTGTCTTCTAAGGATTCTTTTACAAAGCGTGATGTACTTTCCGCAATAGCACGTATTTTTGACCCCTTAGGACTTTTATCTCCTTGCGTAGTCACAATGAAAATGTTTTTACAACGGATGTGGTTAGACAAGCTCTCGTGGGATGAGCCATTAACCCCGGCACTTAATACTATTTGGAATGCTATTGTCAAAGCATTGCCGCTTATTAATAATTATCGTGTTCCACGACTCGTTATATGTGATGCGCATACTATACTGGAACTACATGTATTCACAGACGCATCTGAGCGTGCGTATGGGGCGTGCGTCTATGTACGCAGTGTCAACGCCCAGGGTGAGTACATGGTTCGTCTGTTAGCCGCTAAAAGTCGAGTGGCACCAATTAAGCCGACCACCATTCCAAGACTGGAATTGTGTGGCGCCGTAGTCGGAGCTCGTTTGTGCGAGAAGGTTGTGAGTTCACTGCGACTAAAGTTTAGTCATGTTTATTGCTGGACTGACTCCACCGTCGTGTTGGGATGGTTGCAGATGTTACCTTCTAAGCTTCAGCCATTTGTGCGTAATCGCGTTGCTGAAGTTTTAGATAAGGCGGGGCACTGTACTTGGCGACACGTCCCAACCGCCAAGAACCCTGCAGACCTAATATCTCGTGGCGTGGATATTAGTGTTCTGCAAACTTTGGACTTGTGGTGGAGCGGTCCCAGTTTTTTGAAGCAAGTCCAATCTCATTGGCCGTCTCAACATAAATCGTTAGAGTCAGACAAGCTGCCTGAAACTCGACCCCATGTTTTATTGAGCGCTAGTGTTAGTGATAACAGTCACTGTCATACATTCATAGATTTTAATCGTTTTTCTAGTTATTTAAGGCTGATCCGTAGTGTAGCAACAGTTTTAAGGTTTATAAAATTGTGTAGGAAAACACCTTCTATTAGTTTTCTATCACAAGTCGAGTTGCAGGATGCATTAAATATTATTATAATTAGAAGCCAAATTGAGTCTTTTCCCGAGTATAAATTACTCATAAACAATCAGAATTTGCCTTATAAAAGCGCCCTTATTAAATTTAACGTATTTTTAGATCATAATAAAATCATGCGTGTCGGAGGACGCTTAGCAAATTCAACTTTTTCTTTTGATAAAAAGCACCCTATTATTTTACAGTCCACTCACAAATTTACGAAATTACTATTCGAATTTGAACATGTAAAGTTGATGCATGCAGGCCCTCAGTTATTGCTGGCTTCGATTAGGGATTCATACTGGCCAATAGGCGGACGAAGCCTAGCAAAGAGTTGTTATCGTAATTGCGTGCGTTGTTGTCGCATGTCGGGTAGAACAGTTACTCCTGTGATGGGTAATTTGCCACAGCAGCGTCTCCTTCCAGGTGGTTATCCTTTTGACAGCACTGGTGTGGACTATGCTGGTCCCATCATGGCCGCTAGTAGGCAAGGTCGGGGATGTAGGCTGGTGAAAGTGTACATAGCCATTTTTGTGTGCTTCACCACCAAGGCTGTTCATTTAGAGCTGGTGAGTGACTTAACCAGCAATAAATATTTACTAGCTTTATCTAGATTTATCTCACGACGGGGAAAACCCAGTGACATCTACTCCGACAACGGTACCTCTTTCGTCGGTGCCTGCAATGAACTTTCGAAGTTCCTTAAATCTAATTGCAATTCCTTGGGCGAGCAATTGGCTAATGACGGAATTAAATTTCATTTTATACCCGCGTACACTCCTCATTTTGGCGGACTCTGGGAGGCGGGTGTTAAGTCAACAAAATATCATCTCAGGCGAGTGTTGGGAAATTGTAAATTAACATTTGAAGAGCTTAACACCACATTAGTCCAGATTGAGGCGATATTAAATTCACGTCCACTGACGCCGCTTTCATCCGATCCAGCGGACTGCACTCCACTGACTCCGGGTCATTTTCTTGTTGGGCGGCCGCTGACGTCACTTCCGCAGCAAGATCTACAGAACTACTCTACTGCTTCATTGTCTCGTTTCCAACGGATCGAGCAGCTACGCCAGCATTTTTGGGCTCGTTGGAGTAAAGAGTTTGTGTCCGAGCTGCAGCAAAGAACCAAGTGGCATACCTGCAAAGACACGCTAAAATTGGGTTCTTTGGTCATCATAAAGGAGGACCACCTTCCTCCTCTTAAATGGAAATTGGGAAGAGTCGTCGCCGTCCATCCAGGGTCGGATGGAATTGTTCGTGTGGCAGACGTCAAAACAACCGCTGGAGTCGTCAGGA
This sequence comes from Luperina nickerlii, assembly GCA_963855955.1. Taxonomy (NCBI): domain Eukaryota; kingdom Metazoa; phylum Arthropoda; class Insecta; order Lepidoptera; family Noctuidae; genus Luperina; species Luperina nickerlii. Next base: position 400,069 of record OY979686.1, on the reverse strand, counting down.
GAGCCTTTAATAGGATTTGTCCACTGCCCGTTGATTCTGCGTCTGGTTGAAAGCGGTTCTGCTGCTTTCAACGTCTGGGGGCATGTTCGAGCCAAACGCCTGCTCGATTAGAATGAGCAATTCAACGTCTTGCTATGTAACTAGTTTGTAATTAGATGTAAGTGTACTTGTTTTTTTTTTCTTCCACCTTTGTTCGTCTTCAACGCAATACATGTTTGACCATATATTAGCAATTTGGAGTTTTTTTGATTCAGTCACCTAAAATTCCCCAACACAGAGCAGTATGAACCTGATTTTATATTATTCTTTCAAAGACCTTTGCTATAATAGAATTGGAACTCTCTACCTGCTTTTGTGTTTCCGAGTGCATACAACCCGAATCTCTTCAAAGTAAGAGTGAACAGGCTTCTTCTGGGTGAGCTCACTCCATCGTAGACTTTGTCTCTGTCATCTCTGACCTAGACTAAAGTCAAGAGCAAACCCATTTCAAATAAAAAAAAAATACACAGTTTAGATATCAGCCTGTAATTCGATATGTCTGTTTTGACACCTTTTTTATGTATCGGCGTTAAAACACAGAATAGTTTTCAAATGAAGTGTTGGTTTGAACTGCCACAGAAAGGGTAGCCCTTGAGTTATGGGATAGCTCCAATAGCGATCTCTATTTTTTTTATTTTCAAGCAAGATAATATTTACATAAGTAATTATAAGCTAACATACTTAAAATAATATTAATAATATGTACGTACTTACATGTACAGATAACAACAAGAAAAATAATCATAGGCCATCAAAAAACAGGAAAAGTGTCAAAAGGTTTGCAGCATTGCCACGTTGTATGGCGATGCTGATTCTATGGCCAAGAAATAAAGTTTCTAAAATTAAATGAGTCATCGTCCTTTAACCCCTTGTATGCCGGGAGCGTAGATCTACGCGAGACACAATAGTTTTTAATTGTTTTCTGTAATTACGGCATACAACCGGTTAATAGTAATCTATGCATTTGTACAGTTCTTTTAACCAGTGCAAATCTCACACATGTAAAAAAGCTGATATACTTTCACCATTTATTTTTAACAGCCTATATATTCGTATTCACAAAGGGTCGAATTAAAATATTAGTTCCCAATTTCAGGAATGTCGTAGTTCATATGTTAAAAAAATTCTGAAGTTTAAAAAAAAATGGTGTCAAAAAATCAGTTGAAGGACACTGAATGAGACAAAATAGAAGTTTCATTTTCATAACGATTGGGGGCGTTTCATGTCCCGCAAAATGTTTATCACCATCATCATCACGAAAGTGCGTTCGCAAAAAAATCACTCCATGTGCTACTTACTCCTTATCAAAAGTATAAAGAAACATATTTGTTTGTTGTAGTTAATAGGTAACATCCTCCGGCCTTTAATCCGTTGACTGACCTTGGGGACAGTTGACAATGTTGGCGTATTGGATATGTTGACGTGTTGGGTGAAATATTTGTTTAAGATGATAATGATTTTTAGGTACTTACAAGATTTTTGCGAAAGGAGATTTTTACTGTCTCATTGATCTAAGCCATAATTCAAACTCAAAGCATTTAAACCATCAACAGGCACTTTTGAACTGTCAAGATGTCGGTCAGTCAGAAAATATGAAGCTAGTTGCCCATTCCAAAGCGTAGGTACCTATGGAGAAGAACGGGCAAGAAACTCCACTCCGCTCTTATTAAATTATATTTTACAAAAATATTAGTTACATCATTACTTTTGAATTTATAATTATAGGTATAATGTGCGAACGATGTAAAAAATAAAAAAGACGTACGCGTTAAAAGCGTCTAGAGTACAACAAATTACAATAAGTCGCGCGACTACTAAGTGTAGTCCTACACCCTTGACCCTACTTGCGTAACACACTTTCAATCTCAATCTGAATTATTTTGAAGGATATTGCAAATCCATTGCTTAATAATTTTCAAAAATGTCTCTGCTCAACATCGTAAATAAAGCAATTAATGTTTTTGAATTGTCAAAATGAAAACAATTGCTACCGAGAGTTTGAGTAATTACCCCGCTGGGTTCAAGACGCAGGTTGAACAAAGTACGTATATCGTCCCCGTATTTGGAAAACTAAATAACTTCGTTTTTGGCGATTTTGTCTTTTCCCTATTTTTAAATAATCCAAAACATGACGCATGTTTGAGTCTTACAGGAATTTACTTATCTTATTCCGTTCCAAAAATATAGCCATTTTTGTCGTTCAGATGGAATAATGCATATCTTCAAACTAATTCTAATTTTTTGAAGGAAAAATAAACAACTCAATAAATAAATCAATAACTGTGGTCAATGATTAGTTATTTTTTTAATAAATTAAATAAAATAAGTTGTTGATTTTTTCTTCAATTTACAAATTCTATCATAAAACTAACAAAGTTCTAGGAAAACTAAATAACTCTACTTAATTAATTTTGCTACTCAGAATTCTGTCAAAACGTAAGTACATTACTTTATAAACACTTGATGTTATCTATTTCTTCTACAACTAGATAATTATTAATTACAAGATGATAGGCAAATAAAATCAAATAGATTAAGTTATTTATAATTGCCACGCGAAATATTGTAGTGTCCTTTCAATGAATCGGAACAAGGAAGTGCGCGGGGGGAAGCGCGGGTGTCAGCGCGTGTGACTGATGCATCGCTCGCGTCACAAGCATTTTAGTGTAATGCGTAACCTTCAATTGCGTTGACGTCAGTGACCAGAGTGAGAGTTTTACACTATAATGAATTCGCGGGGTAGATTTATGGTGAAAATGTGCCAAGAAGAAGATAATTCATCTGAGGTATGTAGCTACTTTACATACATTAGGTAATGTAAACCGAATGCATTTGGTTTTTTTTTTATTAAGTACTAAATTATTTACCGTAAACCAATCTTGGACCTGAAGAATAGAGTTATTCACGACGTCAAGATTTTGTGACCGTCGGTCTATTTTAAAGATCAATGATGTGTCATCTGCAAATAACACCATCTTCGGTTGATTTTGAAGTAATTGGGGTAAATCATTAATGTAAGCTAAAAAGAGGAATGGACCCAATATCGAACCCTGAGGAACGCCCATTGTCATTTCAGACCCCAATGAGTTTACGCCGTTTACTTGAACTTTCACCTTTCTATCTTTCAGGTATGATCTTAGCAAATCAAGTGCTGTTTTTCTAATTCCATAGTGCTCCAGTTTCATCAGAAGTGTCTCATGGTTTACACAATCGAACGCCTTAGAGAGGTCGCAAAAGATTCCAATGGCATCTTGTGCTTCTTCCCAGGCCTTAAAAATGTACTTTATTAAGGTAACACCGGCGTCAGTAGTGCAACGCCCTTTAGTGAAACCGTACTGGTGTTCATGAAAGATGGAATTTTTATTAAAGTGACGTAACATTTGATTGAGCATCAACTTTTCAAACACTTTACTGAGAACTGGCAGAATTGACACAGGTCTATAATTGTTGGGTTCTTTACTATCACCGGATTTGAACAAAGGTACTACTTTACTATGTTTCATAAGATCCGGAAAGACTCCTTGGTCAACACTGGTGTTAAATATGAAAGCTAAATAGGGCGCAATGGTTTCGATGAAAGATCTACATACTTTTACAGATATTCCCCAGAGATCTTCTGTTGATTTAATGTCAAGATCTTTAAAAACTTTTATGACAGCCTGGGGGTTTGTATGCTGAAACCTTAACTCCAAAGGGCATGCCTTTACATTATTTTTAAGTAAGGCAGCAGAGAGCGTGGGGGATGAATTTAAAGCTTCAGTAGTTTTAAGGGGAATATTAGCAAAAAAGTTTTCAAATTCCTGAGCTATTTCTACATCTGAATTGATGGGGCCATGTGCAGTCTCTAAATTAAATTCAGTATTACGCTGTTTTTTCCTACCTGTTTCATTATTTATTATTTGCCAGGTAGTTTTTATTTTATCATCAGCTGATTTTATTTTATTGCTAATATAAAGTGCCTTAGCTATTTGGCACACACTTTTAAATATTTTTTAATATTTTGCAACATACTGATGAAAGTTTGTATTATTCATATGTTGCTTTAAGCCATAGAGTTCAAAAAGATTTTCCCTGCTTTTACGAATACCTGGAGTTGCCCAGTCACTAAATAAAAACTTTGTGTAAATACTTTTAGTTTTCAGTGGAAAAGTTTCATTAAAGTGCGCATTTAGTATTGAAAAGAACTCGGCGTAGAACTCATTTGGGTCACCTATATTATTAAAATTCTGATCACATAATTTACTGGCCAAAGAATTATTTAATTTCTCTATCTTTTTACATCTTATTGTCCTAAACCTTACTATTTGAGTTTTTTGTAAAGGCATGTAGGAGCCAAATGTTATTGTTTGTCCACTGTGATCAGATGGCAACTTATTTACAATTCCTTTGTGTAAGTAATCACAATTACAAAAAATATTATCAATACAAGTGGCAGAAGAAGCTGTCACTCGGGTTGGTTCAATAAAAACATTTGACAAATCAAATGACCTAAAAAGACTTAACAAACTGACAGTATTCGAGTTATTTTCCAATATATTAAAATCTCCACATACGATTATCGACTTACTACTTGTACTAAGTTTCTTTAACACATCTTCCATTACAGAATCAAACACAGTTAGATTCTGGTAACTTGGAGGTCTGTATACGCATACTATAACAAGCTCAACACAGGACAATTCAATGGTGTGTTCAACAGACAGCCCAATTATTTCTTTTCGTTCTTTAGATTTAATAGAATGTTTAAGTAGTATTAATGACCCGCCATGTATCATACGTTTCCGGCTGAAATGGCTAACTACACAATAATTTTCATAATTAATTGACATTACTTGATGATCTTTTAACCAATGCTCCGTTAAACAAATGACATCAAACTTGGTGTTTTCCAAAAACAATTCTAATTCCAGTAATTTGGAAGCGCAACCTTGGATATTTATATTAAATAATTTTAAATTATGTTGCACTCCCTTTGATTTTTTAGTATTATTAATTATATTGCCAGAAGATACCTTTTTATTATTCTGTAATAATAATTGGTTATTTAAAGGGGTAACTTCTGTTGTCTCCCCGACTAGTTTAAAAAAATATCCGGAGTGACCTCCACAACTACAACTGGAGAGTTTAGATTGCCCGAATAAGTTCCAGCAGAAGGAGAATACCCTATCTGACTGGTAGTGGTCTCCAAAGATGATGGTATTATAGGTGGATCCTCCTTCGTACATGACGATTCATAATTAATCACTATGTTGTTAGTATAACTAGGCAACACAGACTCGTCACTAATACTAGAATTCGTTATATTAGCTATAACTTCGTTAATATTATATGCTATCAACATAGCAATCAGATGTCTACATATCAAAGTAATAAACGTTCAACTTTTACATTTAAACATATTTCAAGTTTGATAAATTCAATAACTGCATTTATTTCACCTTTTTTACTCTACCAGATGGATCTAGGTTGTAGGAAAACTAAATAAATAGCCGAAATAAATAACTAATTGCAGTTACGTTACAAAAAGTAGTTGTGGCAAAATTAAACAACTTGGTTTTATATATTTTATTTAGTTATTGTTGAAGATAGAGTCCAGTTTGTTTAAGCATAATGTTAAAGATAATCAGGTCCACAAAATATAAATTTACCGACAGTAAAATTGTCTCAATTTTTTTAACAAATGAACATTAATTGAAAAAAAACACTAAATCGCGTTTATCTCAAAACTAGAAAATCGGAGTTATTTAGTTTTCCAACTACGGGGACGATATTATTAGGGTTTTCCTAATAGAATTACTTAACTCGCGAACTGTGATATCCAATACACTTCTGCCTAACCTTTTGGGGAAAGAACCCTAACACCTTTTTTTTTAACTTGGAGAAATGCTCATGCATACTGCACTACCACTGAGAGATAGTGCAGTTATGTGGGACTCTAACCCACTAAAACTCCACGGTGTCCTCCTCTGCCGCTTACGGCGGGAACACGGGCACGCGTTAGCACTCATCCGTGAACCCGCCGCGGCCATCCGTTACCGGACCCTCCTCTCGGGGAGTACTCTCCATCACCGACGCACCAGAACACATAGCACGCCGTGACCACCCAGGGACCAAACCAGCACATGGGCGCCAGACGAACCCGTGTCTGGGCACCCTTGGTCCTCCCTGCGACGGGTCAGGATATTGGCCCCGCCGCCTGCCAATTTTCGGCTGCAGAGGATAGGGAGAGCGGCCAACGTAATACCAACACTCCTCCTCCCCTGCAGCCCCACCGCGTCCGCCATCATACGGTGGCGACCCCGTCAAGGCCGCTGAAGGTAGGGAGAGCGGCGCACCGTAATACCGGCACTCCTCTCCCGCCGCGGGTTGGACCCTTAACCGCGATGCCTCCGGTACGACATCGCGGCCCGCCTCAGTTGCGATGTCACTCAAGCGACACCGCAACCTACCTTTGGCCGCTACGTCGTCGGCTTGTCAGCAAAAGCCCTGACGAGCGGCCCCTCCTCGGGTTCCTCTTCGCTTCACCGTGGGTGTCCAAGCCACGGCTACTGAGCCCCCCCGCCTCGACAATGCGGGAACCCACCGGGGGGGAACCCTAACACTCTATGCCAACAAGAAGCTCCAATTACCCGACCTGGTAATCGAATCCTCCACCATTTAGAACTTTGTTTAATGTTCAGTGCCAATACAAAGTCGGTAGGAACTGCGCAATCACCGATATTACTTGAGCTCTGTTGGTTCAATAGCTTGCTGTACTGGTAGATCAAGTTAGGTTCGTGGAGTGGAATCCTAAGTAATGTAACCGATGCACGACAGACTACAGCCTTGCAAAGTACAGAAAGTTTACCTTACTATACTTTACTTACTACCTTACTTACTTTGTTTACATGAAGATGCAAATGGTGTGTGCCTTCTGGGCTCCGAAATAGTCATTTGTCTGCATTCGAGACAAAATTATTTAAAGTCATCCCTACAGCCGTGGAAATGAACAAAACATTTCTAATTTGTTCGCTATCATAAATGTTTAAATAATAACTTTTTTAGGCTTTCTATTCATTCACTTCTCAAACTTTAGGTGCAAGTAAAAATAACCGAACAAAGGCGGACTTAATGCCTGACACTTCTTCTACCAGTCAACCTTAGAGTGATATAGAGAGAATGTATGTGTATTACTGTGCAAGTTAGTCCCAAGCGGAACAAGCCAGGTGCGGGTGATCTACGTATAATTATGTTGGTAGTCGATTCGACACTGTAGCTTGTAGCCATGTACTTGATACCTGAGAACTACACCGATTATAAATATTATGCTCCACTATACCATGTTACAGAGGCTCTTGCAGGTGATGTGCTGGGCAGGCCAAGGTGCACCGCACTTAGTAATAAATCGCATGATTTTGTATAATATTGACTTTCTATAAGAGTAATATCCCAAGTGACAAAAAATTAAAAGCGCTCTTCCTCTTTCCTCATCATCTGCCTGCCTTTTCCCAACTATGTTGGGGTCGGCCTCCAGTCTAGCCGGATGCAGCTGAATACCAGTATTTTACATGGAGCGACTGCCTATCTGACCTCCACAACCTAATTACTTTGTAACAATCGTGGTACACAGTAATTAGGTTGTGGAGGTCATATAGACAATGGCTCCATAGAAAATGCTGTTATTCAGATGCATCTGGTTAGACTGGAAGTCAACCCCAATCTATGTAGTTGGGAAAAGGCAGGCAGATTGATCGAGGTTTAGAAAAAGTTACGAACTGTCTTTTCTACTGATACTTGCGTGAAAGTATTTTTCTAAAACTCGTTTTACCTAAGTGAGTATCGCAGTAACGACTGGTACGTGTGTGGTCTACGTAGGTGGGAAGGGAACTCCTTGTAACAAAACATTGCAAAAAATGTGGGAGTATCCTCTTAACGTCGTACAAAATCTCAAAAAATACTTACATGTTATTAACAGTCATAGAAATACGTTAAATATTTATTACAAGAGCGAGTGCAAGTAATTAGCGTGGCCGCGCCGCCATGTTTGGTGCTCGTAATTACCGCGACACAGCACCGTAGACAATCGCCAGTAAATCAACAGCGCTCATTTACATCGCCTGTTTCTCTGCCTTTTTACTGTGTACTGTACTAGTATATTTGTGTGAAAATTGCATAAAATTGTTTGATTTCTTGGGTGTTTGAGACAATACTTGATGCAATGGGTAGGCTTTAGTGATCATTATGAGTTTACTTGCCTTTCAGCATAATGATGTAAGTATTCCCCAACTCATTTTAGAAACTAATTAGAAACTATTTGGAGGGGCTCGTGGCTAAATGACAACAGCCGCAAGGGTCGATCGAAGGATTTGGAGGGGCTCGTGGCTAAATGACAACAGCCGCAAGGGTCGATCGAAGGATTTGGAGGGGCTCGTGGCTAAATGACAACAGCCGCAAGGGTCGATCGAAGGATTTGGAGGGGCTCGTGGCTAAATGACAACAGCCGCAAAGGTCGATCGAAGGATTTGGAGGGGCTCGTGGCTAAATGACAACTGCCGCAAGGGTCGCTCGAAGGATTTGGAGGGGCTCGTGGCTAAATGACAACAGCCGCAAGGGTCGATCGAAGGATTTGGAGGGGCTTGTGGCTAAATGACAACAGCCGCAAGGGTCGATCGAAGGATTTGGAGGGGCTCGTGGCTAAATGACAAAAGCCGCAAGGGTCGATCGAAGGTACGCTTGCCACGGTCGGTTCGTGGATACGTGACTATCCCTTACATATAGAGACCTCCGTGCCTCGGAAAGTATTTTAAGCTATTGGTCCCGGCTGTCATTTTTAAATCTTTGACAGTCACTACAGGTAGTCAGAAGCCCAAATATGTGACAACCAATTTTACCAGGGGTATCGTGTCACCCAGAAAATGAGTAGTAGAGGTAAGATGGGCAGTCGCTGCATGTAAAATTCAGCTGTATCCGGTTAGACTGGAAGACGACCCCAAGATAGATGAGAAAGGCTGGCAGGTTGAATTCATAGTTAACAATTTATGCCTGTAATTGTTTGACAAACCCACTATGCCTGCTTGTGAGAAAAAATGCTTCCGTAATCTGCATAACCCCTTAAAAATAATTATCATCGTCATCATTTCAGCCCGGAATCACCCACTGTTGGGTATACCTCTTTCTTTTGTCATACTTCCCTATTTTGTGCGTCTGTCATCCAGGTATTTCCTGCGACTTTGACGATATCGTCAACCCAACGCGTTTTGGACGGCCATGGTTTCTTTGGCCTAACCTTGGCCACTACTCGGTGGATAACTTTACTCCAACGGCCATCTCTTCGTCTCGCTAGATGTCCTGCCCAACTCCACTTGAGGCGCACCGCTCTGTCCCCGACGTCGTAGACTTTCGACCGACTATGGATTTTGGTATTACGCACTCGGTCTAGAAGGGCTATGCCAAGCATGGCTCGCTCCATGGCCCTTTGTGCTACTCGTATGCGGTGGACAGTCTCCTTTGTGAGCGTCCATGTATCTGCACCGTAGGTCATTGTTGGCAGGACACATTGGTTTAAAAGGCGGGTTTTTACGCACTGAGCGATCCTTTTGGTTCGAAAAATATGTTCCAGCTTACCAAGTGCCGCCCACCCGAGTTGTATTCTCCTGGAAATCTCTTTGCTGGAATGCTTCTTGTCAAAATTAACAACATTAAAATGTGCTGCCGTCCTCACTAGGTGTTTTTCCACTCTGCATTTGCGAAAGTGCCTTTTCTACCTCGCAAGCTATGATATTTGGTAGACTTTCTGAGCTTCAGTGCTATATGGGTGGAGCCCTAGAGTTGTTACCTGGCGCTGTTGGTTCTGCCGATTTGGGGCAAAAGTTCTTCGTAAAATTTCTCCACAATATTTAATAATCGATAGCGGTCTGTAGCAGTCCGACCATCCTCTGCTCTTAGTTTAAGGTACTTGTATTTATTTTCCTTCTAAAGATTTTCGGCCTTCTGTGCTGTTCTATTGTTTTTCTAATTATTTTTTTGTTATGTCTACAGAGTGTCTCTTTTAATTGCTTTAGGTACTTATCTGCCGATTAATTCGGTTCATTGCTCTTTGATCTTGATTGTTGTGCTGTTGCATGGATATTCTTTGTTCCATAAGAGCCAAGTTTTTGCGCACTTTGCCAAGGTGTTTTCGCGTAGTTTCAGTGAGTGCCTTGCATAAAAGTTCGTTTAGCTGATTGGTATCAAGGTTCGATTCTTCAAGTCCCTGGAATCGGTTATTCAATTCCAAGCATATTCTTCTTAAAATAAGAGTATTTCTGGTTTCATTGAGCTTCATATCATTTTTCTTCTTTCCTTCTTCAAATCTAACCTATACGCCGCCCTGACCAGACGATGCGATTATCGTCTGGTCAGAGCGGTGTATAGGTTCCGGCCTTAAAGCGAGTGAGGACAGAGACATCAGTGACTACATGTTTATGTGAGCTTATTATGTAGTCAACCTCGTTCTTGGTCTTACCGTCTAAGCCCGTCTAAGCCCGCCCAAGTGCACTTACTTGTAGGACGCTTTTTAAAGAATATGTTCTGTTCATTGCGTACACGTTCTTTTGTTCCAGAAAATTGACTAGAGTTTGCCCTCTTCTGTTACGCAGACAAAGGCCAAATCCGTCGATAGAGCTTTCGTTTGTGAGAGGCTGGCCAACTTTTGCATTAAAGTCCCCCATAATGGTGTAAAAATATGACGGTGTATCGGCAAGGGCCTTATCGATATCTTCGTAGAAGGTGTCCACTTCTTCGTCTAGATGTTGAGATGTGGGGGCATAGACTTTAACGATTTTAAGAGAGTATCGGTCATTTAGTTTCAAAATAACAAATCCGACTCTTGATGAGACGTTTTTGATATTTTGAACTAATGAGGCTAACGTTTTATTAATGAAAAATCCTACACCACCGTAAGAGGTATCCACGTGACCTCTGTAGAAAAAAAGGTGACCTGATTGTAGTTTTAGGAGCTGTTCACCTTTCCGGCATACTTCTAATATACCTATGAGGTCCCATTAGAAGGATTCCATCTCAACTTGGAATCCCAATAACCTTTCGTCCGTTCTCAGTGTCCTGACGTTATAACACCCCAGAGTCAGGGTCATTGGGATGTGACAGCTGGGCGACATCGGCCTCTGGGTACTGAAGGCCGGGGCTTTTTGGCATTGATTTTAATAAAAAGCGGGGTTTGGCCAGGAAACGCCACGTTGGCCAATGCGTCTTGGCGAGTTTTTCGCCATTTCCTCGTTTATCTGTCAGCAGGGGTACCACGTGCAGGTGAGGTTTGACTTGGGCAGCAAGATGTTATGTCACCCCATTTCCCCCCAAACTAATTATAGTGGAATGTAAAACCTACACTGACCGCCACAGCTAACATAAATAACACCTCAATAACAATAATAACAAAACGATAATGTTATTGTTTACAATAAATAATAATGTGCGGGGAACATAATCATATTTGTGTAATAATCTCAGTCGATGTGTCGTTGTTGTGGAGAAAACTTCAGAGAACACCTGAATAGTTTTGTGGGAAAATGCGTTTCATTTGGGTCATCGTCATGTCATTGAGTGAGTTCATTTATTATAATTAAATTCACGCCTGTAATCCCCAAAGGGTTTTGCAAAGGTGTATTTTTAATACGCCTACGTTTCATCAATTATGTCCCATTTAATAGGGGCGAGACTATTGCCATCAACCGGCCACAAATTCAGACTTCAGGCTGCTAATGAAAAATTTCTGATTAAAAAACCCAATAACACTTTGCCCGACTGGGTGTCGAACCTAGGACTTCGTATCCGTAGTGTAGTAGCGCAGTGCGGCCACTAAACCTACGAGGCAGATGGTTACAATACCAATCTTCTTTTATTGTACAGGTAACGCTGATCCACTCTACACAGCAAACCGCTCCACAAGGAAATGGATACAGTCATTCTCAGTAGCCTGGGTCGGCGTGCTGAGCCACCGAGAGAGTAAGATCAACATTATTGAGCTTGCACTGCATACAGCCAGTTACATATGATACGCCTCGGTAAGACTGGTTGTCCGATTTTCGGGCTTCTGACTAACAGCAATGACTGTCATAGATCTACTAATGACAGCCGAGACCAAAGCCTTGACATCCTTTCCGGTGGAGTTTCGATATGTAATTAATGGTCACCCATCCACGGGCCGACCTCGGCGTGCGTAGGTTAAACTTTGATCGACCTGTGTGGCTGATATTATTTAGCCACGAGCCCTTGTCACAACGTTGACACTTTATTCCTTCAACTTCAACTCTTGATTAATGGCTTCTGTGGAATAAACACCACAATTTTGCCAATTTCACGTACTAAAATCCACTAAATGAAAAAATTAAATCTCTCTGACACGTGTGACAGCTATCGGACTCTCGACCGAGGTCCAACCACGTTAGATGTTCTCGAACAACTCCACTTTATTCCTATTATGAAATATTATATTTTGGCTCCCGAATGACATTGACAGGGGGGCATTCTTGGTAAACATTTGTGAAATTGTCATATAAAATGTTATTGAAAAAACAAGATGGCGGCATTAGTTCCGATTTTGACCACACGTCAAAAGATCCTTGTACAATTTTTATATCGTTGACGCTTCATTTTGACCACACGTCCAAAGATCCTTGTGCCATTTTTACATCGTTGACGCTTCATTTTGACCACACGTCAAAAGATCCTCACACACAAGTACCTACCGTTTTTACATCGTTGACGCTTCCTTTTGACCACACGTCAAAAGATCCTTGTATCGTTTTTACATCGTTGACGCTTCATTTTGACCACACTCAAGAGATCCTTGTACCGTTCTTACATCGATGACGCTTCATTTTGACTACACGTCAAAAGATCCTTGTATCGTGTGTACATCGTTAACGCTTCGTTTCTTTCGATTATAACAAGAGTCTATGTCTACTACATGTTATAGTTATGGTTTTCGTAGGTTGACAGTACTAGTGTAATTATACCTTACATTTTCCATTACAGCAAGATTTTCTCAAGAATCTATAACAGGAATAACTCGTATCAAAACGAAGTTTGGTTTGTCGAATGCGTACGATGTGGTGCAGATAGCCAAGGCAAACATAAGGTATGACTACATTAAGATGACTACTATAATGTGCCGTGTTATAGCTATTACATACGGTGAATACAGAATGACAGTTGTGATTTGAATATACTTTACAGACAATTTTAGTTGTTAGTCAATCTGGAGAACAATTATTTTTCCTGACTGTATTTACATCTTTGTAAGAATTATCATAATTATTTACTATTAGAGGTTATTACAAAAAGTACTGAAGGATATACAAAATCACATTTGTCTCATAAAATCTATGTAAAAAATATATTTATTATATAAATAAATAAATATGTAGTAATGTGTCTTTTTCAGTATTTTAAAACGTCTTTAATTAAGGAAGTTAATGTTCGTTTAGGATGACTCTATTCTTGGACGATAATAATTTGGAAATAGTACTACAATAATTATTCTATATCTGTGTAATAAACATTATTATCTTTGCTTTATTTAATATTCCTCATTGGTCTATATAGTGTTAGCAAGCGTTACCGGTTGAGTCTAGATTTGTGCTCGTTTCTTGGCAATAGGCTCGCTCCCTATGGTGAATTGTGGGTGAACTACAGATACAGGGTGTAAAAAGACCCATCACATAACCGTGAACTTCGCATTCTGTACCAGTACACCAAACTTATGTAATATTGCACTGGGAAACGACTTATATTTTTTTTATTTGCGGTAGTGCGCAATGTAATACACGCAAAATATTGTGCTCAGGGTTACACGCAATAGGACAGGGGTCGTAGGAGTATTTAAAGTGGTATTATAACATTAAATAGTATATTTCATTACAAGTGCGGAAAGGTTGTCATTGCAAAGAGTTCCGACAAATGTCTACCCGAGCCGAGGCGCAGCCGAAGGCGAGGGTTGACAGTGGGAACAAGTTGCAATGACGGTTTCGCACGTGTACTGAACGACTATTTTTAATACAGTTGCGAAAAAATGAAGCAATTTAATAAAATAATAAAAACACAATAAACTCAACTAACTAATGGCGCCAACCGTAGAATATAAGCAGAGATTTTTTTTTCTTCGCCCATTCTGGTAGGCAAAGGGAACTATGCCCATACAGCCAAGTCTTCAGTAGAAATTTTTTATTGATATGAAATGAAAATGAAACCTAACCTAACTCATTCAATCAAATCATTAAATCTGATATTGAAACAAATTAGTAGCTTCTTTTTAGAAATATACGTATTCGCATGAATCATAAAAACTTCTATGAATTTTTTTATTAGAAATTTTTTATTGATATGAAATGAATTTTGAAATGAAATTTGAAAATTATGAAATGAAATTTGATTGAATAAAAAAATTGTTTTTAATACAGTTGCTCAAAAAGTGGCGTATTGCAGGGACGTATAGCGTTCGGGATGTGGGCTATTACATACTCGTGCTTTTTTTTTACCTTTCCCGAACTCGTGCGTTCTCTTTCCCAACTGTCAAAATAATGTCTATTAAAAAGAAAAACCAACCATGAAGTTTTTACTAAAAAAATTCATAGAAGTTTTTATGATTCATGCGAATACGTATATTTCTAAAAAGAAGCTACTAATTTGTTTCAATATCAGATTTAATGATTTGATTGAATGAGTTAGGTTAGGTTTCATTTTCATTTCATATCAATAAAAAAATTCTACTGAAGACTTGGCTGTATGGGCATAGTTCCCTTTGCCTACCAGAATGAGTGAAGAAAAAATAATCTCTGCTTATATTCTACGGTTGGCGCCATTTTGGTTAGTTAAGTTTATTGTGTTTTTATTATTTTATTAAATTGCTTCATTTTTTCGCAACTGTATTAAAAATAGTCGTTCAGTACACGTGCGAAACCGTCATTGCAACTTGTTCCGACTGTCAACCCTCGCCTTCGGCTGCGCCTCGGCTCGGGTAGACATTTGTCGGAACTCTTTGCAATAATAATAATAAAGAAGAAGTCACAAGAATCTGGAGTCAAGAAAAAGTGTACATTATTCCTATAGTTGTCTCCACGACTGGCGTTATTCCCAACCATCTTCTCCGTAGCCTAAAACAAATAGACTTAGAAGAGTCCGTCTATATCAACATACAGAAAGCTGCCATCTTAAACACCTGCAGAATAGTTAGGAAATTCATGCAGTTAGAGGAAGAAAACACACCGTAATACACACCACACGCTACATTTACTTGGCTTTAGCCCGTAAATGTAGCTAAAACCAGCCTAAGAGCTGAGAAAAAAAAAACACCCAAAATAATAATAATAATTCTTTATTTTCGGACAACAGTGATCCAGCGTGTTAGTAAACAATATTATAACTTATTACTAGTGTTAGTAGTTAAAATACAGTGCTTAGCGATGCAATTTGGTTAGTATACCTACATACAACTTATAAACTAGTGTTAGTACTTACATCTATTAGAAAAACAACACAAACTATTCATGAATACCCCACAGTGGCATGTAGGCGCATCCAATGTCCCAGTATGGGGCTGTCCCACCTATCAGCTATAGTTTTCAGGATGTTGTTGGGACTGGCGCGTACCCTGCGCAGAATGGAAGCGCAACGCTTGCGTATGATAGCGTGAAAGCCATCAATTTTCGCCTCCGCAAACATGCCGGAAGCACTGCAGTAGCGCGGGAACCCCATCAACACCCTCAAAGCATTATTGTATTGTACGCGCAGGGCGCTGTATGCCCTCCGCGTATAGTTGACCCACAGACTGCATGTATAGAACGACTGACAGTAAGCTGTAAATAGTGTAGCCTTTACTTCAGTCGAGCATTTCGCAAATCTGCGAGCCAACATATTGCAGCGGACAGCCAACGCCCTGCGCTCACGCTCTATGTCCAAATTGTCTTTTAGGTCTTCGGAAACCCAGTGGCCCAGATACTTGAAAGAAGTGACTTGCTTTAAGGAACTTCCGCAAAGTTTCAACTGTGTTTCAATCGGGTAAGTTTTAGTTCCTGCCTTGAAGACTACCCAAGTAACATTTAAGCGGAAAAATATTATATTTACCAGCGCATTACCAGCTATAAGCTTAATAAATGATGTACAAGAGTGTAAAAATATGTATAGGACTGTACTTTAGTATAACTGTACAACTGTATACAGTATAGCTAATTAACGGCTGTATAGAGCCAAAATTTTTACCTTTAGCTTTTGAATAGCATTGGAAAATGCTAAAATACAGACCGCGGCGTAAAAAACTGCGTTCAGCAACTTTATAAGACAATAACTGTATACTGCTCTCAAATTATACTTTTATATAACCTACTTCTGCACAAGAGCATTAAATATTGTTATAGCCTGAATATTGGTGTAAAATTACTCTATTGTTCAGCCTTCAAGTTAAGCTTGATAATAGCTGTACAACGGAAATCTAGGATACTCTTAGCAAGCAGTTCCCTTTATAATAGTTTAATTCAATTCTGTCTCATGTAGAAGAGTTTAGATTTACTCCTTTTTAAAGCCTTATGCGATTGGCGTACATTTTTCCCTTTTTACAGTTTTTCGTGTTTTAGAAGATTAAAGTTATTATTATAGTGTTGGCATACACAATTATCCAGCTTATCGATTATTTTGAAACTAATATAACCTAAAATCAGTCTATTTATTGGATACAACTAATAACAATACGGAGTCATAATTTTGATCAGTTGCCAATTTGTTAAGTGAACAAGAGTTAAGATACAAATATATATAAAATAAAAATACATTAAACTGTTGCACTCTGTAGTGTTTGCTTCAGTATTTAAATTAGATACAATACATCTCTATAAATAAAAACAATACATTGTTTCTTTTCGCTATCAGTAACTACTATTTGGTAAATTATTATCCGATTCCTTGCTCACCGCCTTACGGGCCTTGGATCATAATGAGGTTTTCTATATTTTCAACTGAACCCTAATTAACTGTATTAATGAATATGAATAAGAATTTAAGGCAGCTTCTACAGTACTTAAATACTAATGTACAGACAATGTTACTCTTTAGGCTGAGATACGTTCTTAAATAACGACTCTGTTATGCAAAAAGCTGTATTAAGGGGTACTAGAAGAGCAAGAGCTGTATAAACTAAGAACGCCATTTTATAATAATTTATAAATTGCATTGCAATTTTACGAGATATTTTTTTGTTTGTTTTTGAAATTTCAGTACAAAATTACAAAAGATTTTAACTGTATAGTACACACAATTACGTTTACTATCAATAGAACAGTCCGGGTTACTCTCAAAACTGTTTTCAGATTTGATCACATATTTGTTGTTACAGAAAAAATGTATGTATATTCCTTATTTCGAAGGGGCGTGAGTTTTGAGCTTAAAACTAGTATACATACTCACATAAAAATATCAGTCGCAAGCATAACAACAACGATAAACAGGAAAGAGTACCTACTTACCACTTGGTTATTAAATATTTTTTCACTTATCTTCAGATATGGCACATAGTAAATAAAATGGAGAATGAATTCAACCACGAACACAATTATAATATATTTATTCTTTTATTAAGATTTTCACAAGCCTGAGTCTGTATAAAAGAATAAAAAAGAAAATTAGAGAATGGAAGCTGTATAAAAGTATCTAAATAGTATCTTAGCCAGCCAAATAGTACAGCTATTATGCAGCTGTTATACAGCTAAATCTACACTTAAAGCTGTATAATTTTGGGGCCCATTTCAGAGTTACAAGGGCTGTATAGCTTGCTATACAGTCTTTATACAGCACGTTTAACAGCCTGCAGTAAACAAATAGTCCATAATACAGCTTTTATACAGTTTAAAATGTTACTTGGGTAGTACCTCACTTTTCTTAACATTGTATCTGAGCCCATGAGTCTCCGCGTACCTCTCACATATCGTAAGCAGGCCTATCATTGCGTTAATCGAAGGGCTCAGCAACACCATATCATCAGCATAACTAATATTGTTGACGCATACTCCGTCTACATAACAACCCTGATAGGTGTTGCTGAGCTCGACGATCAACCGGTTTATGTACAGACTGAAGAGGCGAGGGGAGGTCAGGCCGCCCTGCCTCACCCCGCACTCCAGCCTATACTCATCCGATAAGGAGCCTGCCCACCTAACACAATTTGTCTGATTGTTATACCAAAACCGTAGAATTGATATAACTTCTCTATCCACTGAAGTATCATTCAGTAGTTTCTGCCACAGCAATTCGTACGACACCAGATCAAACGCTTTGGAGAGGTCTAGGAAACACGCATTGACAGGCGTTTTCCTAGACGTATAATACTAGACGTATAATACGCAATGACAACCTTTCCGCACTTGTAATGAAATATACTATTTCGTAAAAAAACGTCAGTAAAAATTAGAATGTTGACGTTCAATATCTCCGTAACCAGAAGGTTTCCAGGTATGGTCCACTACAAAAAAAAATATTACATTGAAGGGGAGTACTTAGGCAAACCTTTGCCTAATCCTTCGGGGATTACACGCGTGATGATTCTTTCGTTGAACAGTTACAGTAAGTTGAAGCTGTGCATCAAAATACTATATTATATCTATATCTCTCTAGTAAAAAGAAATCTCTTAGCTATATTTCTTCAATTTCCTTTCTTTCCTCGCAGGAACACCACGAAGGCCATGTTCCTGGCCCAAGAGGGCGCCGTGCGGTACGCCGCGGCCACCGACTACGTGTTGCACCCCGAGTTCAACGAGGACACGCTGAACACCATCGCACTCGTGCGGCTGGACTATGACGAGGAGAAGTTTGACTGTAATGAGTTCTTCTTTGATTTTGCTCATTGGCTGTGACTTTGATATTAACTATAGGCTAGTATAGCGACTGCCCCGTTGGTCTCGTGGTCACAAGCGTTACTGCTAAGCCTAGGGTCCTGGGTTCAATTCGCAGATCGGTCAAAGCTTTATTGGGTTTTTCCATTAGGAATTTCTTAGTAACAGCCCGGAGTTTGGAAGTTGGCGGTGTGATATCCGCACCTCGGAAAGCACGTTAAGCCGTTGGTCCTGCACCTGATCTCGCCCCATGTCGGATTGCGTGCCGTCTCATCGGACAATGAGAGTGAGGTAGGAGGAAGTGCACCTGTGTCTGCGCACACACTTATGCACTATAAAGGCTCCTGCAAACAGGCGCGACGCGCGACGCGAATCGCGCGCGACACAAAGGCACCGCTCGTTGCGCGACTTGCGGTACCTTTGTGTCGCGTGTCGCGTCGCGCCTGTGTGTACGAGCCTTAATATTTCCCGCGCCGAAGACTAGTCTTGGTTGAGATTGGCCACCATGGCCCAAAAACGGTCTAGAGGACTATGATGGGCTAGTTTCTCGAACGAAAATGATTGTGACAAATGGTCAACCACACGTTAATTGCTGCGATGAGCTGTTGATATAATCATTCAACCAATCACAGCACCAGTGCTTGACAATTTGTCACAATCACAACACCAGTGCCTGACAATTTGTCACAATCACAGCACCAGTGCTTGACAATTTGTTACAATCACAGCACCGGTGCTTGACAATTTGTCACAATAATTTTTCGATAATTTTCATTTCATAAACTGGCTCTAAGACTTTCAGAATGCACAGTGCATTCCGAAAGTCTTAGGGCCAGTTTTTTCTTAGGGCCTATCGCAGCAGTTAACGTGCACTATTTGACAGCTACTTGCGACGGTAACAAGTGTGTGTGCCTGTCATCATAAGCCGCAGTGTTACACTATGTTTACAGGGGTGCTGATGGACTGGCCCAAGAAGTACGAGCAGATGAACCACCAGCTAGGCAATGTTTATACTTTTCGATATGTAGACGGTGAGAAGCACATTGTTTTTAATATCAGCTATCTATATTTCATAAGACGCATTGTACTTAGTACTTACTAGGTATGACATTTATTAACGTCTGACAATATATTAACATATTAACTAGCCAAACTCCACAGACGTGATGCGTATGGATATCTAAGCATTATAAAACAAAAGAAAATAAACTTTTCTTTTTGTTTGGGTCAATTATCCGCAAGTGTGGTGACTTGAAGTACCTATGGGCTTAGATTTTTTTTTGTATGGGTGTACTGTGAGACGTCAATTTTATACCTAGTAAATATTAGGTATAGGTCGATGAAAGCAAAAAAGGAAATGAATACTACCAAAACTAAAATAATAACCAACAGTAACCAAACCCCGATTAATACAGAAGAAACGATGATAGAATACGTCAATAAATATATATGTATACCTCGGAAAACGAATGTCATCCGATACCAACAGACACGACAATGAAGTAGACAGAAGAATAAACATAACGTGGAAAAAGTATTGGGCACTGAAAGAAATTACAGTCTGTAGCTAAAGATGATAATAATGGATTCGTGTATCTTGCCTTTCTTAACATACGCACGTCAGACTTGGATATTTAGGTAAAAATTTGTAAATAAATTTTCGGTGAACTGACAGGTCACCATCTACTACAGTTAGTTGACCCGTTCAGCGCCGGGAGCCTCCGGGAGCTCACTCTAGTCGCATGTGGCCCGGTGGGGCACCGGGAACCCTCTCGGAGGACTCATTTTAAATGTAGGTTGTAGATATTTCTGAAAATAACATCAGTAGTATACGCTTTGAGTATAAAATTCGCGAAAAAGCTACAAGACTTCGTGAAAACACTATATTAATTCGTTTGACAGTGTTTTAATAACACGATTCAAACCTAATGCCTTCTCGAGCAGTAATAAAGTAATATAGTGTTTTCAAAAACTCTTGTCGCTTTCACTTTAACGCAAATGAGGAGAGTCCACTTGCAATAGGTATGTATGCATATGAGCTTAATAAAACACAAAAACATATATAAGTACATATACGGTATACCGTCATCATCAAGTTGGCATCGTCATCGGCAAGTTGTGATTACAAACACATAAGTTCAAAAATATACAAGACATTAAACAAAAGCTTACACATCTACTGCAAAATGAAACTTGGCTCCTGGTAAAAAATTACAAAATTATGATGAAACAGAGAAACTCTTGGATGTGTAAAATACTTATCACTCCCTCACACACCCCAATAAAACCACATACAACACACATGCCACAAACACCCCTCGCACCCTACACTCACCACATCAACTCAACAAAAAAAAATCAATAATCCTGTAATTTGTATAAATGATAAATAAATAAAAAAAACGTCGAAATCCATCCCAAATCATTTATGTCCTGTACTTGTACTGTTTATCCTTGTCTTATTTTTTGTTTTATTATTAGTTAACTGAATCTAAATTAATTTAATTACCTTTTAAGCACTTTTGCAAGGACATGATTCCATTCAGTATCTGGAGAAGGGCGTTGTTAGCTGCGCCACAGTTTATACTTCTGCAGCTATCATCGTTTTACTTGTTGTACTTAGTCTTGTGTTATTGTTCCGAAATAAACTGTTATTATTATTATTTTTATATTATTATAATGAGCTAAACACGAG
Organism: Luperina nickerlii; assembly: GCA_963855955.1. Lineage (NCBI taxonomy): Eukaryota > Metazoa > Arthropoda > Insecta > Lepidoptera > Noctuidae > Luperina > Luperina nickerlii. The sequence goes on along the minus strand of OY979686.1, from coordinate 378,484 downwards.
AAGTGGGTCGAGTCGAAGGTGTTAAACAAAGAGATTCAAGATCGGACATACATATAAATGTCTGAATAATTATAAACATAATGTAGTATGTATCTTTTGTCTTGTAGAGCATGCAGCATTAGAACAAGTGATGCACACAATGGAGTTCGTCGATCTGAACGAGTGCAATGAGTTCTACAAGCGTGAAGACGTAAGCGACACTCTCTTGACTTTAATTGAAATAATATTGCATTGCTGTCTGCTGTTAGAGCCTTAGATAGATAGATAGATCAAAAGTCATTTGTTAAAACTAGATTGAGAATTAGCAGTTTTTAACGTCAAAAATTACATCATCAAAACGTTCGCCCTACAGCTGTCTGTCCAGTTAGAAGACCTTGATTCTATATCACTTTACTTTTGGCCCTTTTTTAAATCTGAAAGTGGTCTCCTGACCAAGGGGCTCCTAACAGAAACTTTTTTACACATTTTCGGTGTTCTTTCCTCATGCCACCCTATCAACTTTTCGCCCTGAATAATATGCTTGCTCAAAATCCTCTGGGCTCCCCTACCATATTGGGTAAGTAAAAATGATAAATAATTTTATTTTTGTAAGTAGGTGTGTACAAACACTTTTACATGTCAATCATATTTTTAAAACTAGATGAGATCGGTGATTATAAACAACAGTATGCAAAGTAAAAGAAAAATATGAATGCCTTATTCGTTCGTTTATATAACTGGATGTAAAAGAGCCCGATAGCCCACCTGGTAGTGAGTGGTCACCACCGCCTATCATCTGCAACAACAGGTCGCGTTCAGTTTCATTGGTGAGATTGGCTTTTAGTATGGTAAGGTGTTCTTTATTGTCATTGGTGAGATTGGCACTTAGTATGGTAAGATGTTCTTTATTTTCATTGGTGAGATTGACACTTAGTACGGTAAGGTTCTCCGACAGTAGGTATAATAGAACATTTCCTATCAGTCTATCTATATGAACATTTGTTTTCAGCTCGACAGCCAATGGATGTCCCCCACGGAGTACCAATGCTTCAGGAAGAAGTTCAGCAAGGAGAAGTGTGTGTTTGAGTCCGGGATGACGCTCGCTGTTCACCATCTGAGGAGATGGAAACTGGTTTGTATTAACTGCTTAGACAGTCTACCGTGACACAATTTATTATCGATGTACAGTCTCTTTGTCTCGTCGGTCACAAGTTTGCGCACGACTGCTGAGTTCCTGGGTTCGATTCCCAGGTCGAGCAAATTGTCATTGGGTTTTTCCGTCAGGAATTTCTCAGTAAATATTAGTCCGCTCTAAACATAACATAAAATTCATTTAATTTACACAGTGTATGACTGTTCCAAGTTGTCAATTATTTTACATGTGATATCTTAAGTATGCCATGAGCCTAAAGTACACAATTTAAATGAATTTTGTTAGTTTGGAAAAGTGAATATTATTTCCTGTATATCAAATAGTTTGTTCGATTGTACTTCTCAAGTCTTTTGTTTTGTCTTTAATTCAACTGTGACACAGTGGCACTATGTGTTTCCAGCTAGGCATGAGCGTGCTCGGGCCAGGCTGCGCGCTGCCAGCTCGCTTCATCGACTTCGCACGCTACGTGCCCTGGGTGCAGCAGCAGACTGCCGACCAGCACCGAGACCCACACGTATCCAAGTTCATCCGGCGCGGTGTGCAACACATATGAAGCAGAATTCGTGACAAGATACGACTCATCATCTGCGTAATCTTTTCCCAACTATGTTATGCTATTTTTATCTCACGAAGTGACGCGCGCTTTATTTGTGTTTACCAAGTGTACAAACACGCTGTAAATGTGTGTGTAAGCGCAGGATCTCTCAGCAGCGGAAGATCGGCTCTCAATGGCGAAGACGGAAGTGTGTGTGTGCGTGTGTGTTATGTGCTGACGCTACTCGTCTTGACGCACACATTCACAGCGTATTTGCACACTAATTTAACAAGTAAAGCGCGTGTCCTACCTCCGTTGGGGTCGGCTTCCAGTCTAGTCGGATGTAGCTCAATACCAGTATTTTACATTACAAGTTATGGCTATGAGTGACGAATTTTGTATCTATCGCTAAGGTCAAGAAAGTGTGCATTGTAACAATTTCGTCTTGTTGCGGAGAGAAACAAAACTAAGCATATATAATATTAGTAACATAGGTTTCCAGCTCCTTTTCATTCGTTTCATTTGAAATCCACCTGTATTTGTTTTTTTCGACAAAAAAAGAGGTCATTAGGTCTGTTGTTTTGTATAGGTACTCTTTTTTTTGACATTGACATTGTATTACTTAGTTTTAATTTAATGTTGAATAGTTTAAGTAAGATTACATGACTGATTTTACAGACAAGTTCATAAGAATATCTCCATTGCAATATTATTAATAATGAAAGACTTTGTGTGTGTAATCGAGTACTAATACTGATTTGATTGAAAATTAATACATTAGATTTGAAGAACTAAATGCAGTATTTCTCGTATTTTTAAAATCGCAAATAATTTTCGAACCCCGTTTCCGTGCGGAACCTTCAGGCCATCACTACATGACACATACCTATATCATATTTATGCTATATCCTAGACTCCTGCGCATCCGTTTCCACTTACCGATACGCATCACGGCTGCGGGCTCGGTCATATCGGCGCGGTCTAGATCGCTAACTAAATTGCTCATTGTTGCTCGGCCACTTAGAGTTAAGAGCAATATTAATGTACTTGCAGGTTGTAATGTTAAAGAAAATTTTCTATTATGGATTAGTCCTCGTCAGCGCCATTACAAATGCTTGATTTTGCGTTTCACAATGAATAGGATAAACCAGCTAATAATGGTAAACATCTCAAACTGCCGCGTTGCTCTAGAACTCCCAAGAGCTGCTGCCGAGCACGCGGGCTTTTCCCAGGGTTCGATTCCCAGGTCGAGCACTTATTCGCGGAATTTCTCAACAGTAGTCCGAAGTCTAGATTTGTGTCCGATTGATGGCATTAGGCTCGCACCCTGTTACATGGGACTTAAACAATAGGTACTGATGAAATGTGGGCGTACTATAGTTAGTTACACCTCTGCCTAACCCTTTGAGAAAAACAGGCGTGTTGTTATGCTATTTTCTAATTATGAAAACAGGCGTGTTGTTATGCTATTTTCTAATTATGAAAACAGGCGTGTTGTTATGCTATTTTCTAATTATGAAAACAGGCGTGTTGTTATGCTATTTTCTAATTATGAAAACAGGCGTGTTGTTATGCTATTTTCTAATTATGAAAACAGGCGTGTTGTTATGCTATTTTCTAATTATGAAAACAGGCGTGTTGTTATGCTATTTTCTAATTATGAAAACAGGCGTGTTGTTATGCTATTTTCTAATTATGAAAACAGGCGTGTTGTTATGCTATTTTCTAATTATGAAAACAGGCATGTTGAAAAGCTGTGTTATTTTCTAATATGAAAACAGGCGTGTTGTTATGCTATGTTATTTTCTAATATGAAAACAGGCGTGTTGATAAGCTGTGTTATTTTCTAATATGAAAACAAAAAAGTAAAAAGAGTAATAATACATAATCTGTGGGTTAGTGCTGTCAGTTGATCACGTTCACTTGTAATTTGGCATTAAAATCGTCATCGTATTGTCATTGATTATTTATCAGATTGATAGTGGAATGTGAGTGGGAGAAGGAGCTCTTTACAAAGTCGAACAGGGCTTATCTTAGCCAAATGTCACCAATATTTAATGGTTGCTGTATTTTGAATCTTGCTATAATTCTTTTCTTGTGTACATTTCAAACGTATACGACGCTGCTGGGATGTTCGTTTTCGGATTATATAATCGAGACAATCGAGTGCCTGATCTTTAATGACTGAGTACATCACTAGAGTCAAACTGACGGACGAAAAACTACAATCCGTTTTACGTTGATTTTTAAACCACTTTACGCGAGAGTAAACAAACGTAAAAATGGGATTAAACACAAGAGATCCTGCTGCAGCGTCAATGGTACATTTTTTACTTAATGAAACAGATTCGGTTAGGTACCATCTCGAATTGTAATTAGGTATATAATTATATTGGTTTATTTACTTAAAATCGTTAAAAACGCTTCAATACATGTATTGTTGACATTGTCGACATATCTGGAATTGAATCAATCGAGTGTAATAAGTATAAATAAACGAAAATAAATTTAAATTATACTATCAATTTGTTGTCCGTCTGTCTGTCTATCTGTCAAGACCATTTATCTTGAGAACGAGGTATCGAGTTGAAATTAAGACCATATACTCGGGCCTACAGTACCTTGAAGTTGTGAAAAAATTAAATAAATTTGTAGTGACATAAAAAAAATCCTGTGATAAACTATTTACATACCGGGTAAAACGGGGTGAATAGGGATGCAGGGGTGAATCGGGACGAAACTTTAAAATGGATTTTAACGTTGTTATATTATAGTTTGTTTCCAAGACAGACACATAATCGTTAATTATAATAATATAGTAAACACATTAGTCCTTTTTGGCAAAAAACTATATTATTTCAATGTTAAAATTCATTTTAAAGTTTCATCCCGATTCACCCCTGCATCCCTATTCACCCCGTTTTACTACTTACAGATTTGTACGGAACCCTCGGTGCGCGAGTCCGATTAGCACTTGACTGGTTATCTCCAGTTGTGTTATGTTGTGTTGTGTTGTGTTGTGTTACCAGATTTAAATAGTAGAACTGCACCTCCACCACCTTACGCACACACAGTCGTAGATCATAGTACCCCCATGATGAAAAAATTTAAAATTTTCGTAGTGCCATCTTGGATTTTCATTTTGACCTGACTAGTGGCTTCAGCACCCTCGAAAACAATGAAAACTGTTGCCTCTAATAAGACAGAGACAGTCGCATGGAGCCATAACGCTTTTTCGTTACGTGACGATTTCTACCAGTTTACTCCTACCGCTCCTTGAACATCAGGCGTGGCGCTTTGTTTGTTGTTTATTTATCTATTTTAGTTTAAAGTAAAACGGCTATCTGACAATTACATTAGATAAATCAAATTACACAAAGCCATACACTCATCTCACAGATCTCCAGACGTCGTGATCGTCTACCATTCGTCCGAAAACACACCTCAGTAAAGTTCAGCTTCCAAGAAAGCGCGGAGAGAGTACTAGCATAACTGAACCTTAAAAAGTTATTACGCACACAATAAAAAGTAACAATGCCAGTGTAGTGTAATTATTAACCTTTCTCCCCCTATTCCAAATAGCTCGTTCGACTGTACGTGTACAAGTATGACTGACCATTACAACGCAGTGACCGTGCACGTTCTTCCCATGGTTTGGCGTCATTATCTGACATTACGCTGTCAGTGCTAACGTCCACTGTTTATGTGGGAATGGCGCCCACCTTCGATGCGAACTTACTTTACAATATCTACATTATAATATGATCATAGACGCAGCGATCGATAAAAGCGATCTTTTTTAAGACAATCATTGCCGTAATTACAGAAACAATTAAAAAGCTATTGTGTCTCGCGTGGATCCACGTTGCTATACAAACGGGAGAGTCAATTCTGCAGGTTGTCTATGGTGTACCATTTACAATACATACATACGTAAAACGTGATCCACAGGAAAATAGTTTTATCGATGAATTCTAGTTTCTCTTTATTCAATAGATGCTATCTCACAATCAATACTTATGACAATTGTACGGATTTCTTTTTGGAAAGCTAAGTCAAGCTGTTTTGCGATTTCAAACAAACTAAACGCAAGTACGTATAACGTGCATTAGGGCTCCCGCAGACAGGCCGAACGCGACGGTGCCACGGGATTGTGGTAGAACAAATTCCACGAAAGGTTCATTAAAATTGTTCTACTAGTGTCGCGTCGCGCCTGTCTGCGGGAGCCTTTGTAGTTTTTAATCGAAGTCATAATAATTCACCTCATAAAAACTTTATCGAAAAATACATTCTTTTGTCAAATAAGAAGATCAATACAATATTAATTCAACTTAAATACCTTCATAAATTTAGTCGACAAAAAGTTAACCCTCGACAAATAATAGAAAACTCATTACAAATCCGATATCGATAAAATCTATTGTAGCCGTTAATTATGATGTCATACATCAACCCTAAAACGCGCGCTATTCAATAATGGTTAAAAAATGCGGCCAAGTGCGACTCGGGCTCGAATACGTAGAGTTCCGTGTTACCGTAGAATATTATTTTATAACTACATTTTTTTTAGAAAAATAATTAGCTAACATTGTCGAAAAAAACACTTTTCTTGTTTGGGGGCCTCCTCTAATGTCTAACAATATTTTATTTTTATTATGTGTTGTTATAGCGGCCATAATAATACACACTCTGTGAAAAATTTAAGTATCTACTTATTACTGTTCAAAAGATACAGCCGTGTGACAGACGGATGGACAGCTAAGCCTTAGTCATAGGGTCCCGTTGGCACTCTATGTGTACGGAACCCTAATGAAAGGCGGGTCCATTGGAGCCCGCGAGGGAAGGAGATGATAACTCAAAGAAATAGGTCGTTATTGTCACATTATTCAAAGCCGTCCGGAGGAAGTATTAAGTGTCACATGGAGAGCACGATAGTTGGGAGAGCGGTATGTTTCCAATGATACACGATATTATTGTAATTTTATATTGTTAAGCGGTTATAAAGGTGTTACCTTGTAGACAGGTTTTTTAATTTCTTGACATGTACTCATTGCCTTTAATAATCGATCATTATTATTTATTATAAGTTTTTCAATTTTAAATAATCTAAAATGTACCTAATAAATTCTAAGTTTAATTAAAACTAGCAAATACAGAAAAAGATTAATTATTAGCTACTGCAAATCATTATTATAACCCTTTTGGGATCCATACTTCCTCCTTTCTCTATCAGATTAATCACATCAAAGATCGGTTTAGGAATCGGTTTTCGTTAAAACAGCTTATTTAGATGACATAAATATCTTATTACTTGTCGGCCTTAAATCAAGGGTACTTAAAGACAGGTTGTTTTTAAGTATCTACCCTTGATTTGCGATCTCTCATTTAGTTAATGAGATCCAGAGATAGCCAACCTCATTTGTGTGTTATCTAACCGAAGTATTTTGTAAGATATCACCCATTTCGTATCCACACGTTTAATAATTTTGTCAACCGTATCACTTAATTAGGTAATAAAGTATGTGATAAAGAAGTTGTTATAATTAAATTGTAATAACGTAAGGATTTTGCATCTTTAACTTGAATTTTTTTTTTGTTTCATCCCTTTATTTTCGTTCGGGAGATTGACCACATTATCATGCACAATCAACCTATAATGGTCCCACTGCTGGGACACAGGTCTCTTTGTGAGAGAGAGTGGGCCGTAATCCACGACGCGGGCCCAGTACGGGTTGGTAGATTTCACATATCTTTCAATTATCGGTTCTAAGATATGTCGCTTTCCTCACGACGTTTTCCTTTACCCATCTGAGAGCTGATGAAATTAAATATATAAAGTGTCTGCCTGGGCTCGAGCTCACGACCTAACAACTCGTAAGTCGGGGCCGACAGCACTGGGCCACCACAGCTCAAATGGCCGAATATATGGCAAACGACTTTGCAGCAGCACAAGAATCAGATGACGGGGTGAACACCAGGTGGCTGCAGAGTGCAGACGTAGACTAGTTAAACAATGAGGTCTTTGCCGTGCAATGGGCTCAATAATACACATACGAGTACATGCAGAAACTCTGGACTTCTTCCCGTAGAGGTAAGTAGGCAGAAACTACAGAACGTTCCCTGCTACAATCATGAGGGATTGTTTGATTGACTCCTTTTGCTTCGTTTACGTCCTTACATCTGGACATACTCGCACGCTGGTTGCGAGTACTAAGCACCTGACCTTTCTGGAGGACATCACCAATAAGGTCACAATATTATGTCCTCAGGGCGTCCCCTCCCGCATCACATCTGCCTTGTAAATACCTTAAATTAGTCGTCTTTCATTAGTCCTCCAACATAATCAAACAATCTAAACATACTCAATAATATTATAATACAAATAAATAATGTAGTAGTTTTATCGTAATATACAAAATATCGTGTGACGTCCGTCAGCGCGAACAGCCCCAGTACAACAATGGTCCATACAACCTCCTTGCAGACCACACGGCTCCTCCGCTCCATATAATTATAACTCGCTTATTCAAATAAAGCATTATTTGATTCTAATGAATGGAGCCTCGATAATATTACTGAGCTTTCTATATTTAAAGGGTTTTTAATAGGTTTTATTTATTAAGAGCATTCATTGACTTGGGTGGAGGCGGGACTGGGTGTCTGTGGTTTTGGATTCACGGAAATAGCTCTTAGTAGTTAAATCTATTCACATCAACGATTATTGACTTAAATTGATCTTAATTCTTTATTCTATTGAGTCAACACTCACATGATACGTGGTGGGAGCGCCAATACGACATTAAATTCAACTGCGTACATCTCATGACAATCCCAGTCTGCAGACAAAAATTAAATAAAAAATATAAAATGTCTAGTCGAATATCGGCAAAACCCATAGTCACCACTACTTTTTTATTTATTTATTCATAATCCGTATTAACATTAACTTACAGACAGTGTCAAACTGCATAACAATTAGTCGGCATCATACATATAAGAAAATGGACGGCATACTATTTAGTTAGTTTGACAAAATAAAATGTATAAAATACAAAAATATTCCTATACATTAGTATTGTCAGAGATTTCATTTCCCCGCTGGGTATAGGTACGGGCCGAACAGTTTATGATATAAAAGGTATAATGTTTCACGTTGAATTAAATCTAAAATATCGAAAACGCTTTATGTCAGGATCACAAGGCGCCGTCATATTTCAGCGCAGAATGCGAGGCAATGACAATAAAAACAAAAGAACATGAGTACAATGTTTCAACGACATTTATCGACATAAAAGTTTGCGCAGGAGATGTTCATAATACATTGAAAATATTGAAGTTAAATGTAAGCTGTTGTGTCTACAGTGAGCACAACACAAAGTAACATGATTATGACAGTTTTTATAAGGCTAGGACTTACAGGGTGTTAAAAGCTGCACCACGAAGCCGTCAGCTACGCGCTCTGTAGGTACACCAAACTAAGTAACTCTGTGCAAATATAATTGCTGGGAAACGACTTTTATTTTTGGTGTGATAATTCGCTGTTTACAGTAGTGCGCAATGGAACACGTCAAACATTGTGCTTATGGGTGCAAGCAATGGTACAGGGGTCGTCGTGGGAGAATTTAAAGTTAAGTTATAAATTTTTTAACAGCTTTTATTTTAAAAAAGTTGGTACTTTGACGTTCAACATCTCCGTAACCAGATGGTTCCCAGATATTATCCAGTACAAAAAAATCATATGAGAAGAACAAATGACTATCGGCTTCGATAAGCGTATTTTACACCCGATATATGTCTAAATTGCCTCCTTTCACGACTAAAAAAACCAAAATCAAAAATACCAAACTTTTACCTTACCACTACTGCTTATCTATAGGTAAACTAGCTTCCGGCCCACCCCGTCGCATCTCATCGCCTGCCCGCGCTATTACTTCGTTTTCGCTTAGCGTTTGTTCTGACATTTTTTTCTTTTTGCTCGTCTCCTAAGGATTATAGCGTGATTAAGTAAGCCTAACCTACGAGTATTAGTAATCCTTAAGAATTGGGCTACCAAATGTAAAAAGAATTTTTCAAATTCGACTGGTAGCTTCAGAAATTGGCACGTTCAAACAAACAAACAAACTCTTGAGCTTTATTATTTATATAGATATATTAAATTTATATAGATAGTAGATATATAGATATAGATTTTCAGGAATTACGTCACATTCGAGAGTCCACAGGCGGTCGGTGATAAGTCGACTGATATCCAGTATTAAAGTTGATGGTCCTTAAATGGAGAGCAATAAAAATGAGCGTCCAACCGCCGTGATGTCCTCAAATACTTGTAAATAAGGTAAGTTATCAGCGTAAATGATAATTTGTCGGTTATAAAATGTAAATTGTGCCGCTCTTGATTTTAACGAGTAATCTGACGATTTTGTTGATACATTAAACTGGTATTCTGATGAGGGACTTCTGGTCAAGTAATTCCAGCCGCACGGATCAATCGACCAGGTTAAGCTACTCTTGCTGCGGTTGGTCCGTGGATGGGTGATCTATATATCATCTATATATACCAAGACCCCGCCATGCCTCGCAAAGCACATTAAGCCGTTGGTCCCGGCTGTCATTCGTAGATCTTTGTCAGTCGTTCCGGTTCTTCAAAAGTCCGAAAGTCTGACAACCAGTATTACCAAGGGGTCATATTACCCAGTAACTAGGTTGTAGAGGTCAGATAGGCAATCGCTCAACTTAAAATACTGGTATGCAGCTGCGGTCTGACTGGAAGCCGACCCCAACATAGTTGGGACAAAGCTCGGCAGATGATGATTAAAATGGTATTCTGTTTTACTTTTAGTTCCAATACTATAAAACTGCGCCACACACCCTGTCCTCCGCCTTGTCCCAGTGTCCCAGCCACCTTTTTGAGGTTGTCGGTCCATCTAGCTGGGGGCGGCCAACACTACGCTTGCCGATATGCGGTCTCCACTCCAGGACTCGTCTGCTCCACCGGCCATCGGTCCTTCGACAAACATGGCCAGCTCACTGCCACTTCAGCTTGTTTATTCCGCAAGCTTGTAACGATCTCTACCATATTTAAAATAGAGGGTAAGCAGACCGTCCAATATTTTTTATTAGGGAAGATAAAATACAGAAAGTTATAAAAACAGCTAGTTATAAAAATACTAAATAGCACGCACTCTCGGAAGTTTATAGTTCACACACGCGCGCACTCACTGGAGTTTTATAGTTCACGTTATGGAATCAGCTCAGCACTGTAGGAACGGGTATCAGGCGTCAGGGTAGCAAGTTATACGAGGTTAGCTCGCGAAGATTAGAAGTAGAAGGTCCCAGGTGGAATCTTTAGCTGGATCCCCTGGGTTAGTCAAAGATGTCGCAGCAGAACCAAGCAGTTCAAGTTGACACAGCAAAACCAAGCAGTTTTCTGATGCTTAATGTCTCAGTCCCAAGACTCGAATGCCAGCAGCCTCCAGCTGTTCCGAGCTCGTTTCTAAGTAGTCTTCCTTTTTCAAATATCAGTTTTCTTCTATGTGGCCATCATCTAATCTGACAAGTGTATCCGGCCAAGACATATCCACGAGTGCGTAAAGAATATTATAAATCTAATTTAAAATTAAGTTATTTAGACTAAACAATCGTAATAATCTTAATAATACAAAAGCTAAACATATTGATAAAAATAATTTAAGTTATTTAGACCAAAGAGTAATTACCATAGACTAAGCCAGAAAGACATTTAAAAAGTAATTGACAGTTTTGACAATTGACGTGTCACAACATGAAAATTGAGTAAAAGTATAATGTAAACATATAAACAAATAAAAAGGATGATAAATAGTATTAAAGTGTAAGTAATGATAAATAGTATTATGCGTGATGAAAGTAAAGTGTAAGTAAGCATAAATACTATATTTCCCCAACGACCCCGAGAAAATTTTTGGCCTAGAACAAAAATTTTGCTAAGGTTAAAATATTACAGCATTCACAAAACTTACATAACTCATTCAAACACACCGACATCTTACGAAGTTAGGTCAGGTAGGATTCACATTCAATGATCACTACTCAACCTGATAAGACATAACTTTAAGGCTTATTTAAGGAGTTGTAATCCGCTCGCGTCTAAAACCACTAATGAGATGAAAATATAAAGATTTAACAAAGGCTTATTTTTAAAGGAGTTGTCATCCGCTCCTAATCAACTTTTAGAGTCGATAGACAGAAAATCAACTTTTAGAGTCGATAGTCAGAAAATCAACTTTTAGAGTCGATAGTCAACAAGGGCTTATTTTTATGGAGTTGTCAACCGCTCCAATCAACTTTTAGAGTTGATAGAAATAGACAAGTTATCATATTAACTTGTAGAAAAGAATAGATAATTATATAGGAAAGATTAAAATTAATCTTTTATTGGTTTAAGAACCGATGAATGAATTAAAAAAAAAAATAGAGTTTTAATAAATCAAAAGGAACTCTATTATAGAGGAAGGAAAGAAGAAAGGGATGAGTTATGAATATAGTAAAAAGAATTTTTTTACATATAATTGAATAAATTATATTTTAAAGTCTTTAATATGGTATTTAGCTCGGTTGCCTAGTTGATCTTCTAGTATATATACTAATGGTGATAATTTTTGTAAAATAGTTGATTTTACATATTTCGGCGCTAGTTTAGAGCTAAAATAAGTACCCGCTTGACTAATTGTATAGTTTTTACGCCAGACTGTATCTCCAACGTTATATTCTTTAAAGGTATGTGTTTCATTGTAACGAGAAGAGTTACGAGCATGAGCAATATGAAGGGCTATCTGAACTTTATCGAAAGTTGCAGACAATAAACCTATGTTAGTAGCATAGATGTCCCTAGGTAGAAAAACGATTTCATCAAGATTATTAGTTGGTGTATAAAGTGAGCCAGAAGTAACTGTTTCACGTCCGAAGAGCAAAAAGTTAGGAGAGAAACCAGTAGTAATATTAGTTGTGCTGTTCATAGCGTATTGGACTTTAGGAAGATGGATGTCCCAAGATCTATGGTCATCACCAACCAAAGATGACAAAGCTGTGATTATAGTGCGATTGTACCTTTCAGTGGGATTAACTTGGGGGCAATAGTGAGGAGAGAAAAATATAAATGGTATATTATATCTGCTCAGAAAGTTGTGAAATTCATGGGATTGAAATTGTGATCCATTGTCCATAATAATAGTTTGAGGTACTCCATGGACTAGAAAAACAAAATTTTCCAAGTTAGAGATGACGTTAGCACTAGTAGCCCGTTTTAGCGGAAAGATCAGGGAATATTTAGTAAAGCAACAATTAACCACTAAGATAAATTGATTCCTACGTCTAGTCATAGGTAGAGGACCCATTAGATCCAAAGAAATTGTTTGAAAGGGCCTGGAACAAATTTTTGGTTTACCCATAAGACCAAAGGGTGAGTGATTAGCGTGTTTGTAAGTTAAGCAATTATCACAGGAAGAAATTATTTTAGCGATATCCTTAAACATAGCTGGCCAGTAATATAGAAGTGATAATTTTTTATAAGTTTTAAAGATTCCTAGATGAGGCTGATCTGGAGACCCATGATTATCTTTAATAAGAGTTTCCCGAAGATTAGGGTGAGGAACTTCTTTCCACGCGAAATCTTCAGTTAACGCGTGGGGAGATTGAGTATAGCGGAATAATTTATTTTCACGAATAGTATAATTGGGATATTGATCAGGATTGCTACGACATTCTAAAAGTAGTTTGTTATAGTGTTCTAATGCTGGAGATATAGGTTGAGGATCAAGTGAGACAGGATTAATGCCAAGTGGACATGTAGGATTACGAGAGAGTAAGTCAGGAACTAAATTGTCTTTACCCCTTTTGTGTTTTAGAATAAAATTAAAAGATGACAACCTAAGAGCCCACCGCGCGAGTCTACCTGATGGATTGGATAATTTTAGAAACCATTTAAGTGCTGCGTGGTCAGTATAAACCGTGAATTGTTTACCATTATCGATATAACAACGCCAATGTTCTAAAGCTGAAATTACCGCAAGAGTTTCTCTTTCAGTAGTTGAGTAATTTCGTTCGTTTTTGTTAAGAGATTTGCTCATATAGGCTATAACTACTTCTTTGTCGTCTTTTACTTGTGTTAACATACCACCAATGGCAAAGTTAGAAGCATCGCAATGTACAGAGAAAGGGAGATTGTAGTCAGGACAAGCTAGTATAGGGGTAGTAACAAGAGCTTCTTTTAGTTTATTAAAAGCCAGATTAGCATCATTATCCCAAATGAATTTAGGGGCGTTTTTACCGGAAGAAGTTAATTTATTAAGTGGAGTTGCAATTGTGCTGAAGTTGGGAATAAAACGTCGAAACCAACTACAAGTTCCAATAAATTTTCTAACTTCTTTACGAGAAGTGGGAGTAGGAAATTCGAGTATTGCTTTTATTTTAGCAGGATCTGATCTTAAACCGTTTTCATCTACAATGTACCCTAAGTATTTAAGTTCATTTTTAAAGAATTGACTTTTTTCGAAGTTAATAGTTAATCTAGCAAACGTTAATTTCTCAAGAACTTTAAGTAGATAAGAGATATGCTCTTCAAATGATTCAGAGATGATTATTATATCATCAAGGTAACAAAAGACCTTATTATCAAATTCAGGAGTAAAAAGCATGTCCATAAGTCTTTGTTGAGTAGCTGGAGCATTAGTTAAACCAAAGGGCATGATAACAAAACGATACATGCCGCGACCAGGGACATAAAAAGCTGTTTTATCTTTATCCGCTTCATCTTTTAAAGGGATTTCCCAAAATGCTTTAGCAATATCAATGCTTGAAAGAAATTTAGCGTTTTTAAGGTTATCTAAAATTTCATTAACAAACGGAAGGCTGTACGCGTCTCTACGAGTAACTGAATTTAGTTTACGACTATCAACACAAAATCGCCATTCACCATTCTTTTTAGGTGTAATGATAACCGGAGAAAGCCAAGGGCTTTCGCATTTTTCAATGACGCCCCATTGTAACATTTTATCGACTTCTATTATGAGAGCTTTTTGTTTTTCAGGAGAAAGACGATAACATCGTTGTTTAATTGGAAGAGTGTCACCTGTATCAATATGATGACTAATAAGATGAGTGCGACCCAGTACTCCTCTACTCTCGAAGGATATAGCTTTGAATCGTTTAATCATATCATCAGCGATAGTTTTTTGCTCTAAAGAGAGATGATCGTAAGGCAGTATTTGTTTAGTAGTTTCAGTAACCACTGAACATTTAGTATTCGCTTTAAAAGCCGAAGAAAGTATGTGTGGAATAAGATTAAACTTTTTCCAAAAGTCGACTCCTAAAATAATTGAAGGAGATATATTAGGGAATACGAAGGCTTGGATGAGATGAGTTTGATTATTGTATCTAATCGGAATTTCAATTGAGCCAAGGGATTTACTTTTATTATTACTGGCAGTAGTAATCGTCACTGAAGAAGACTTGGATAACGTGAAGCCTAATTTTAAAATTTCTAGGTGAGAGTTATTACCAAGTATTGTAATAGAACTACCACTATCTAGTAAGCCGGAAAATATTTTGTCATTGATAGAAATATCAATAAAAGGACGATTAAAATCTTTTTCATTATCGTAAAGTGAAGTTATTTTGTAACAATGAAAGAAATTTTTAATAGTTTGTAACCAATCATGCCAGTCTGATTGATTAAAGTTTTTATTACCCAAGCCGTTGTTTAGTTTTTTGAGTTGTTAGTTTTATTACAGTTAGGACAATCAGTAAATTTAACATCTTTTAAACCACATCTAAAACAAATAATTAATGAACGAGGTTGAGAGCAATTAGTTAGCGTATGACCATTAGTGCGGCAGCGTACGCAAAAAGCATTATAATTAACTTTATTAATTGTATTAACTTGAGGTTTATTGTTAAAACGCTTAAAATTTGTTCTAGGAGTGAACGCGTTAGAAGTTGAGGGCTTTGACGTTAAGTTAGTGGATTTATAGTTAAATTCAACAGTTATAGGGTTATTAGTAGTTTGAGGTTCATTGAAATGTTTTTCTTTGTCTAAGAATTCTTCATATTTTCGACAACAAGAAATAAGCTCATCAATAGAGTTAATGTTATTATTCGCGATGTAAGGTGAATAGCAAGGTCGAATGTTACGAATAATAATTTGGAGTTTTTTAGTTTCCGTTAATTTTTCTGAAAGTCTGGAAAACATGCCGGTTAGTATGGAAACAAAAATAACAATAGGTTCATCTTTGCCCTGAGTTCGACTGTTGATAGCTTCTAATAATTTGTGGTCATAGTCAAAACCGCCAAAGTCTCTAATCAAAGCTTCGCAAAGTTCGCTCCATGAAAATAAAGAGTCACGTTTAAAACGATACCAATGTAAAGCGTTATCAGTTAATAATTCAAACGCATGATCTAATAATTTGTCACGAGAAATATTCCTAGAAATACTGAATTCCTGAATTTTCTGTATAAAGGAACGCGGACAAGAGTTTCCGTCATATTTTATTCGTTTTAATTCGTTAAGGGAATTATTAGGAATAGAGTTTGACTGAATGTCAGGAAGCATAGTATGAAACATTGTGTCATTGGGACTATTAGGAGTCGAAGAAGGACGGTTGATTTCTATAGGTTGAGAGTTGATGTCGTTGGAAACAGTTGTTAAAGAATTAAATTTTAATTCTAAGGTGAGAAATCTTTCTTTAATTTGAGATAAACGATTTACCTCTGAGGGATCTGATTCAATATCAATCCTCTCAAATCGAAAGTAAAGATGATTAATAAAAGATTTAATTTTTTTGTTAAGTCTTTGGTTACCCTGTTCTAATAATTGAATTTTTGAATCGATATAATTTAGAGTAGAGGTAAGTTCGTCTAAATCAGTTTTAACTTCTAATATCGAGTCCAAAATATCTTTAGAAGGAGTACGAGGTGCAAGTTGAAGAATTTGTTTTTTAAGCTGTATTACTGTATCTTTTGGTTCTTCTAATCTTATTTTGATTTCATATTCAAGCTCAGCTTTGTTTAAAAGTTCAAAGAAAATAATTCTATCCATGATTGAGAAAATAATGTTGAAAGAGGAACTTGAGTTAAAGAAAACTCTAATGTAAGAAAGGACTCAAGTGTCGTCTCAAGAGTGTTAAGAGTTAAGAGAGAGGTCAGAGTTAAAGAAAACTCGAATGTTAGAAAGGACTCAAGTGTCGTCTCAAGAGTGCTATGAGTTAAGAGGGGAGGAAGGATAGAAGGGTTAGGTCTGAACCGCAACACCGCAGTCAAAAAAAAACGCTAGGGCAGCTCCCGTAATACAGTAGACGGTAAGCTCCGAGTAAAACGTCAAGGGCAGCAGTAAGTAAGCTCCGAGTAAACGTCAGGAGAGTCTGAGTGTTGGATACGGTCCAAAAGTGTATATAAATTTAAGAGTAAGACACAGTCTACAGAAAATAAAAATCGAAAACCAATGAAAACTTTTTTTGCGTTGGTGGTGAAAATCGGAACTAATGCATAAAGTTTAGTACCTACTTTTGCCACCGCGCAAAAAGACTAATACTCAATGCAAATGCTCTATGGCTAGTTACCTAGCAACCAATGTCAAACAATAACAATTAGAAAAATATTTTGAGAGCCCACGATATACTTATTTCGGTATGATTCCCAGATATAAGTATAAATATATTATTATATAAGTGTTTAGGACGATAGTGGAGTATTTGTTATAGGAGTTGTGTAGATGTATAGGTTTGAATAAACATCCACAGGATATTCTCCTGTTTCAGTCGTGAAGTGTCTCAATCCCCTAACTTGGTAGTGACCACGAGGTGGTTTTAAAAACACGCCAAGCGAAGACTGAGTACGTTTACCAATGGGTAAACGCTGTAGTGTGCAAGTATGTGGGGTGCAGTGTAGTGATGTATTGGTAAAGAGTTAAGTGTAGGAGGAAACGACTACGGGATATTGTCCAATAGTACGTCGTAGAGTAAGCCAAACCCCAACTTGTAAGTGACCACGAATGGTTTTAAAAACACTGACAAGCGAAGAATGGATGCCAACTACCTTTCGGTAGTGGGATGTATGAGAATGAAGTATAAGATGATGTTCATTATGAAGAAGTGTTGAATCGAATATAGGAGTCTTCAAGAAGAGAGCTGAAGAAGAAAAATAAGTTAGTTAGTATTCAAAAGACTAAGCCAAATAAGGAGTTCAAAAATAGATACCTAGTGCTAGTTTTTTTTAGAATTTAGAAAAAGGGGGTGAGTTCGAGTTATTTTAACGTTGTGGCGCCAAACTGTAACGATCTCTACCATATTTAAAATAGAGGGTAAGCAGACCGTCCAATATTTTTTATTAGGGAAGATAAAATACAGAAAGTTATAAAAACAGCTAGTTATAAAAATACTAAATAGCACGCACTCTCGGAAGTTTATAGTTCACACACGCGCGCACTCACTGGAGTTTTATAGTTCACGTTATGGAATCAGCTCAGCACTGTAGGAACGGGTATCAGGCGTCAGGGTAGCAAGTTATACGAGGTTAGCTCGCGAAGATTAGAAGTAGAAGGTCCCAGGTGGAATCTTTAGCTGGATCCCCTGGGTTAGTCAAAGATGTCGCAGCAGAACCAAGCAGTTCAAGTTGACACAGCAAAACCAAGCAGTTTTCTGATGCTTAATGTCTCAGTCCCAAGACTCGAATGCCAGCAGCCTCCAGCTGTTCCGAGCTCGTTTCTAAGTAGTCTTCCTTTTTCAAATATCAGTTTTCTTCTATGTGGCCATCATCTAATCTGACAAGTGTATCCGGCCAAGACATATCCACGAGTGCGTAAAGAATATTATAAATCTAATTTAAAATTAAGTTATTTAGACTAAACAATCGTAATAATCTTAATAATACAAAAGCTAAACATATTGATAAAAATAATTTAAGTTATTTAGACCAAAGAGTAATTACCATAGACTAAGCCAGAAAGACATTTAAAAAGTAATTGACAGTTTTGACAATTGACGTGTCACAACATGAAAATTGAGTAAAAGTATAATGTAAACATATAAACAAATAAAAAGGATGATAAATAGTATTAAAGTGTAAGTAATGATAAATAGTATTATGCGTGATGAAAGTAAAGTGTAAGTAAGCATAAATACTATAAGCTACGTGCGTCGGTAACTCCGGTTATGTTCCGAATAATTTCATTTCTGATTTTATCCTTCAAAGGATCTCCGCGCATAGCCTAACTCTCATACAGTAGCTTTCCATTCATAGTATTTAACCAAAATACAATATTAATCTAAAGGAATTAACATTCATTCGAACCTTTTTGTTACAACTCCAAAATTATTCCGTTACCGACACCTTTTCTAAGTAAAAGCAACCTTTTTTTATAAAATACAAAGTGAGTCCATTATAAGGGTCTCGCGGGCTCGTAAACATGTCATCGGGCGATTGTGCCGCGGTCCGGGCCCCGCGGACCGGGAGGGCGCGGGGGGGGGGGGGGGTGAGGCCATCGGGACTATTTATGTTGATTTACGGTTCCACGTTGTTAGTTAAGTATGCGTTTAATGTTGGTTTACGTAGATCTGTTGAATATTTGTGTTTTAGGGTAATTTGTAATTGATGGTAGTTTTAGGGGTATTTAATTGGCTGTTGGCGAGTGACAGAATACGCGGCACAGTTTGGGTTGATATACAGGGTGTTTGAAAGCTGTGTGCAAAGCTTATGGGAGTGATAGTTGACACCTTTTACAGCATTTTGAGCCATACATGTCTTAGACGAAGTATGTTTTTTATTTTTAATACAAACTATTAGTAAAAAATAACATAAGTACCAACTTTAACTGGGGAAAAAAATAAAAAAACATACTTAGTCTAAGACATGTATGGCTCAAAATTCTCTAAATGGTGTCAACTATCACCCCCTTAAGGCTTTGTATCCAGCTTCCAAACACCCTATATATCGCCAAATTAACCGTCTTATATTCAAATCAAAATACCAATGTTGCCTGAACCTCACGTCTGTATAGCGAAAACTTAAAATGATCTTAAAGGGAGCTGTCTCTCCACCTGATGACAGTCTACTGACAGTCTCACTTCATGTTCACTTCACCTAAGTTTTCACGGTGAGATTTTCACAGAATAGATTCAAGTTACAGACTCAGATTGTCAAATCTTTTACAGCTACCACCTAACATTTGTTTAAACATTTTTCCCTTGTTTATAAATTATACTGTGAAGATTTTTTACTGTTTATTATTTATTTTATTTCCTTTGTCACTAAACAATATATTTTTAATATTACAATGTTTTCTCAAACGGCTGACATTCAAATGAAGTTTACATTTCGATAGCTCTTTTAAAGTGAGTCCTATTAAGTCGCTACTTTAAAACTGCTTTCTTGTGGTAGTTTTGGAATGGGCAACTAGCTTCAACTTTCTGACTAACTGACAGACTATTTAGATTTTTGACAATTCAAAAGTGCCTGTACAAGGTTTAATTGAAATAAATGCTTTGAGTTTGAGTTTGAGTTTGAGTTTCGTACGGTACACTTTGGTCGATAAATAAAGCGAAGATTACAGAACACTATAAAATAAACTTCACATGCACAAATGCTATATGCAATAGTGCAACTTATGTTACATGTATGTTACAACATTATGGCTCGTAACAAGCGCAAGATTTACGACCCCAGCCGAAGATTCCCGAAGATTTCCGACGAGTTCCGATCGTGACGGATTGTTACATGATCGTGAGTGTTCACAATCTGTCATCCGCAAGTTGTACCGAGCCTTGTACACGTTGTTTGATAAATGATTACTTAATTACCATGTACAGACGCCAGCACATCAAGCTACTACAATCTGTCAAATTCCTTTACCTAATAGATTTTCAACTTTATCGCTACAGCATAAAGTTCAAAGTTGATTGGGAAATTTTGACAGTTTCGGGTAGCTTGATGTGCTGACGTCTGTACATTCACATCCAGAAATCTAGTAGGTAACCAATACATTCTCCTATTAAAAGATAAAATAAGGTGCAAAAGAAAAAAAAAAACACTATTAATTTTCAAGCTGGCGTTGAAATTTGATCTTTGCCCTTCAGAAAACTTTTCTTTTTTTGTTAGCTTCTACTGTCCCACTGCTGGGCAAAGGCCTCCCCATATCCTTCCAGCGGTGCTATTCTGTAAAAACATTACCGTGATAACTTAGGTGAAGTGAGCTTAAAGTGAGCTGTCATTCCATCTGATGCTAGAAATTAACACTATTGACAGCCCACTTTCTTACCAAAAATCTTACCGTGAAAACATAGTGAAGTGAGCTCACTTCACTATGTTTTCACGGTAAGATTTTTACAAAATAGCATTACAAGAACTCTTTTCCCGCACCACCTCGAACCAGCCCTCGCAGTACGCGTCCAAGTCATCTCGCAATCTCTTTCTGGGCCGACCTCCATTAATACATTTTATTCCCTAAATTATGTAGATTTGACGATCATCCAATTATTATTGTTTAAACTTTCATTAGCAACAATGGTTTCCAAAAGCCACACCGTGTAGATCGCGATTCTACACAAAAATACGCCAATAAAACTACTAACACCAGAGGTGCGGCACCACACTACACGCAAATTTCACACCACCCACCTGTAATTGATTCTGGCCCACCGGTTATTATTCAGGCGGTGATAACTCTTGATAAATGACGACTGTAATTGTGTATAATGCTTGAACGAGTATCGTGTTCTATAGCTTTACTCAAATATTTATGGTTTCAGTACGATTTCGCGATCGTTTTCCCCTATATTTGCATTGAAGAGAGATATACCGTAGTTGTCGCGTTATTGTGACTATTTCTCGGCTTTGTAACATAATGTTAGATTTATGACGGCCTGTGCGCAAATAACTCAGGTTATTATGTTGGTCAGTTTGTCCGCGCGAAGTTAAGTTATAGTAAAGTTAAGTGTTTCTTGTTTATTGGATCACATTTGGTTCCTTTATCGCGTCATATCGTAACAGTGGTTCGTGGAAACTCGTTGCATAACATTGATTTAAAATATTTATTTAAATTAAACCATTCACAGACAAATTGTGATTTTGTCAAGGTATCGATCAGTTAGAAAGTTAAAGCTTCCACTCCGAAGCGTAGATTTCTATTTACAAGAATGGTAAGGAACTCCAAAATTATCTGTTCTTTTAAATAAAGTTATAATAATTTCCCACGTTACTTATACATCATTGGTGTTGAAACTATAGATCAATGGGGTAACAATATGTTGCTGGGCATGCTCGTTTCACTGTAGACCCCATCCATGGCATCCCATCAAGCGGGATCAACTCGAAGAAAAAAAAATAGAAGAAAGAAAGAAGAGCGTCTGTGAAGAAAGATTAGCACAATAGTTAGCTTTGGCTTTTTTTGCACAAAAACTATCTTTCAAAGCAGCAAATGTATCAGAAGATAATGAAACCCCTCATTAAGATATTACCAATTATTAACTACACATAACCATAAAGACAAACCATGGACTGCAACAAGTGAACAAATATGAAACAGATCAGCAATCGTCGAAACAGGTGTCGACTAAGTGGTCCCGAGTGTGGAGGCGACTTCCGCCCGCGTGGGCGTCACCTGGACCACAGCCTGACTAATTGTGTGGAAAGCAATGAGCTGCGTTTGATATTACATCGTCACTTAACGTTATTAAGTAATTCTGTATTATTTATCATGCTAATAAGCGTCGCCTTGCACCATAATGTCTGGTGTCCCGCTGTTTGAAAGCAATCTAGTTTAGTGAAACATTTTGTGTGCAGGAGGTGAGATGAGGTTTTCTATCGAAGATTACTGAGCAGAATTAAAAGATTTTATGGAAGCAGTAGAATCACGCTTATGACTAGGAGAATAGATTAGCCAGTCAGCAACGTTAGTAGCGAAGCTGACTGCCCAATGTTTGCCAGAGTCAGATTTTGGCATCACTCGTGTTACTAAAGCATGCTACACAGATGTTCGGGTCGGCGGCATATTCTATTCCGCAGTATTTGTTGAACAAAAAGCCAACCAAAGCAATGAGGGTTTTCTGAAATGGCGTTCACGCAGCACTGAGACGTCAGATACGAGCGCGTGTCGAAGCGCATTATATCATACTAGCAGCGCCCCGCGGTTTCACCCGCATAAGTGTCAATTCCGTGGGAATATCGGGTTATAAAGTATCCTATGTTATAATATTAGTATGGATTATTATGTACTTATTATCTTTAGTTGTGACTGAATGATGAAACGTCATCATATATTTTTATATTCATTGTCGAAATGGGAGAGCTCTTGTCAAAGTGGCGCCAACTGGTTTTGTCTGTATTTTCATGGAAACCTTCATTACTACACGATATTCAATTATCATTCGGCGCGTGCCGTTCGGCAACTACACTCGCTAAATCATTTTCGGGTCACGCAGTCGACTTGGCACAAGTTGAGTTAAGCCTAGTGGCTTTTCCCGAACAAGTTATTCTATGTATGTACCTACTTACATACATACAGTTGTATATTCAATGTAGCTGCCCGGCTGTGTCGATCAAGTTAGTAGCACTCCTAAGACAGACTAGTTGGACGACTTCATTTCTTTTCAATAAATTTGTGAAAACATGCCGAAACAACCTGCTGAAAAAAACGTGCTGATTGCCTCGGGACTGAGGGCTCGATCCTCCTCAAATCTACTTGACAACACACCATCATGGTCATTGGCTTTAAATTTGTGTTAAACAAGATTCCACAGGTGTCTTAAGTCTTAGCGCGTGGCCAGATTAACAATCGCCTCAAGTATCACAATAAGACAGTTCAAATCATAATGAGACTAAACTTATAATCTGATAACCTTCCACTTGTATCGGTTGCAGGTAGCAGGTAATGGACGCAGAAAAAGTAATGTTATAAAAGTCTGTCACTTTTACTGCCTCGCTGGTCTAGTGGTTACAAGCGCTACTGCCTCGCTGGTCTAGTGGTTACAAGCGCTACTGCCTCGCTGGTCTAGTGGTTACAAGCGCTACTGCCTCGCTGGTCTAGTGGTTACAAGCGCTACTGCCTCGCTGGTCTAGTGGTTACAAGCGCTGCTGCTGAGCATGAGGTTCGATTCCCAGGTCGGGTAAAGTGTTATTTGGTTTTTTCCATCAGGAATTTCTCAGTAGCAGCCCAGTGTCCGGCTTTGTGTCCGGCTGATGGCAATAGGCTCGCCCCCTATCACATGCAACTGATGTAGGCATGTTCATTTTTTATTTGAAGCGTGTTTGTTTATGGTATATATTTAATTTTATGTAGATGATGAAATACTCAATCTGTTTTACTTATTCTGACTCAAGTGTCTAGTAACTAGATAGGTGATGTTTTACTAAAGTAACCTTGTGGTATAGATGTGTACGACCATGCACCTTCCATGTTGCCCTTATTCCAATTTATTTTTCGTGCAGTAGGTATCTTACAAATTTTTTCAGTACAAGAATGTTTACACCAAAAATAATCACATGATTCCTATTCCAACTTTTTTACCCACCCTACTGACTCCGAGACGCATTCGAGAGATCGTTGTCACTGATACTGCTAAGCGTCACAATATTATGAAACTCGTCACACGAGGCGTCATCTACAATTCAATAGACTTGATATGATGTTATTTATCTACTGATTATAGGCTTATTAAAGACTGAGATGGCGACATGTGGATTTAAACACTACACTGCCTACCCGAATATGGAACAATGGTGTTATATTAAAAACAAGAGGGTGCGTGCTTGTAATCACACGATAGAAGTGAAAACTGACGACTGCAGCCGAGTATACGCGATTCAGCGTCACCGGCCGACTGGTGCCGAGTAGATATACCCCATTCAGCGTCACCGACCCGAACGTGACAGTTCAGTTTCGTACATTATTCAGTAAGAGCGCAAATTGCACCTAATGAAGTTTTTACTTCAAACAAAACAGAGAGCGAGCTACTACTCTTTCCCTCTAAAACTTGTTGCAATTAAAATCCAATTTATCCAACACAAAGCTAAAGTTTCATCTCTAGTCACGATCATTGACGACCGACAAACATTCCTAAAACATTGGTTACAGAGTAACAAAGAAATAAAGCTCTTATTGAATTATGTAGAGCTCTGATAGTAATCCGTTCGTGCAGGATCGGGATAACTCGGGTGTAGTCGAGTCCCACAGACGACAATGCGTTGAAAATGAAAGTGTATTATTGTGAGTAGAGCGAGTCAGTGAGGCGAGCCAGTTTCACTACGATGCTATAAATTATATTTACTATTACTAACTCTGCTCTACTGTGCGAATGCTAGGAGTCAGGCGTACAGACGGCGAAATTGTTTGCTTTGCACGCTAGTAGAATATTCAAAGTATGTTCGCTGTTGTTGTCGTGACAGTGTAATGGTCCAGAAGCGCGCTTGAGGGTTCGATTTTCAGGAAACTCGTATTTTAATGTGATATCAATATAAAAGGGGCAAAATAATAAGAAAGGGGCTCGTGGCTTAATGATAACAGCCGCACGGGTCGAACGAAGTTTAAGCTTTGCTTGCCGCAGTCCTTACCTGGATGGGTGACCATTCATTGCATGTCTTGGCCCTTCCGTGCCTCGGAGAGTACCTACATTAAGCCGGTAGTCATGGCAGTCATTTGTAGATCTTTGACATTTGTTACAGGTAGCCGGAAGCCTAAAAGTCTGACAACCAGTCTTACAAAGGGGTGTTGTGTTAAATCCAGCAACTGGGCGTGGAGGTCAGATAGGCCCAGACCCTGTGGGGAGTGTTTGTACTGAAAATATTGTTTTGTAGGAAATGTTTTTTTTTTTTGTTTTAATAAATTTGGCAGTATTTGTTTTGTAACTATAATTTTAGAAGCTTATAGCTAGTGATAAGCTAATTTGTGGGAATGATCCGGATACATTGCTCACAATCAACTTGCTCCTTTTTTGTCGTTTGTACATTTGCTTTTGCCCACGACTTTGTTGGCGTTGTATACGGAATTTACAAACCTGTTATCTTGAGTTAAAACTGATATGGTAATAGGATGTGAGGCAGCGGGCGCTTTAATAATGTAATAATGGGGGCACTTAAAGTGCCTACTTACTAATATGCATGGTTTTGGAGTAATAACTAATAGGTATAAAGATCCTGAACTGACACTGAATCAAACGAAGCACAATTTGAATAAACACACACACACACACACCACACACATGCCACACAATACGCCATACCTGAAATCACCTCTTTAGTGTCCACACTGGAATTCGTACCCCCAGCACCACGATACAGACTGTCTAGTTTGGGGCTCACCAGCAAATAATACATTGTATATTGTAACCTAGCTGTAGGTAGTGTTCGTGTGCTATAACTTGCTGACCTGCTTATTTTATCACCTGGACAATAGTATTTTCTACGAGTATTTCTATAGAATGCTAGAATGCTAACTATGAAGAGCATGGTTGAAGACAAGTAAAGGCCGCAAAACTTATTAAATGATAAACGATTTTATTTTTATAAGTAGGTTTACACAAACGTCAATAACATTTTAAAAACTAGATGAGGTCGGCGTTTCCTATCTGACTGAGAATAAAGGCCGGAACAAACTCAGGGATCACAGACTCTTTTAAAGTCCAGACATAATCTTGGTCAGATCATAATAATATGAAGACCATGTAGATCGATGTCTGAGATGGTCTTTTGAGGAAACAACCACACAGATTGAGAGGACCTGTCCAGTCAGTGCACGCATTTGCCAGAAATCGTGCAGCTCAACTCAAAACTTAAGGAGCTCAATGATTCGACGAACAATACCAAAGAAAGGACATTTAGGTAGGCCACATAAATTAATCTACGTATTATAAGATTAAAGACTACGTTGAAAACAAGGTAGGCAATAATTCCTTCTGCACATGTGGCTTCCCTGGCACCTCATTAACGGCATAACTATTTAAATGTCTATTAACTGCTCTCAAATTACGATGTTTATGTTTTTATTTATTTTTTACATACTACTTTGACATATTTTTTTTATTATATGACATTATATACAGGCAATTCTTAATTTTCACCTCTTTATTAGTGGTTGTAATGGCAATTATATCATTATATCACTTGGTTTTAGTAGGTTTTTATATTTTATTTTTTATTCATCCTTTTGATAGATTGTTATCTTGTAAATGTGAAGACTTTGTAGGCCTTGTAGACTTTAGATCTGTAGACAATTTTTTATTTTATCAAATACAAGTACCTGGTACTTGTTGGCAAGCCTAAGCTGTCCTCCCATACCTACTGTAATTTGAAAACATTGTAAAAGCCAATTATTTTTGAAAAGAGTAACCGTGGAGTTTCATGCCGGCTCTTCTCCATAGGAAACGACCAATTGGAACCGTGCACCTAGCTTCTGACGTTTCATAACTGCCCATGTAGGTTTAAGTGAGATAAAACATTTAGATTTTGACTCAAACTGACAAAACTAACAGAACAAAGAGATTAATAAAAATTTAAAAAATGACCCACATAGTCTTCACATTCATAATAATTAGAGGACTAAATGGCCAAGTTGAATGACCATAATGCCTTGGAAGTTGGGTAGGCCTTTGGTGTGGGATGCAACCTGTGTCAACACCCTTGCGCCATCCCATCTTCCTAGCACGGTGGGCTTTGTTGGGGCAGCTGCTGCAGGAGCAGGAAACCTCAAACGGCCCAAATATCACAACCTTATTGGTAGCATTATTATGTTTGATCCGTTTGGGGTTGAAACACTAGGGCCTTGGGGTCCGAGTGCTCATCGAATATTTCGGGACATCGCCAAGCGGTTGGTTGACTCGTCACGTGACCAGAGGGCTGGCCTATTTTTGCCTAAAGAATAAGCATTACCATCCAACGTGGTAATGCTGCCAGCCTTTTGTGCACTCATCCCATTGACAGCGATGCGGACAATTTTTTTGATGCCCTAGGAGCTCCTGCATTTTCCTTTTTCTGACTCGTTGGTGTAGAGGTCGCAAGCGCTGCTGCTGAGCATGAGCTCCTGGGTTCGATTTCTGGGTCGGGCAATGTGTTATTAGGTTTTTCAATCTGGAATTTCTCAGTAGCAGCCCGGAGTCTGGATTTGAGCCCGGTTGATGGCAATAGGCTCGCCTATTACGTGGGACTTCAACTCAGTGTGACCAGATTCAGTATTTTAATACTTTTTCAGTATATTTTATCGATTCTTCCGAACATCAGTATATTTTCAGGTATATTGCTGGCAGTCAGTATTTTTGGGTATATTTTGGTTGAAGTTATGGCAACACCGTAGTGAGTGATCGTCTTTGCGACAATGTTTGCGGAATTCCCCGGAACTCGAACATTGGGGACTTTCACGGATTTAGTTTATACTTATAATAGTTATAATACATGATTGTTATCTATGAGCAAAGATGAGAAAGTTACAGATATGACAAGAAAGCCGTTGCCGGCGTTGTAGTATTGTAATACTACATATACAATTATCAATCAATACATAGTATTAATCAGACTTGCAGATGTTCGCCTAAAACTTTACAACTGCTGGACCGATTTTAATGCGGTTTGCACTATTAGATAGAGCGTATTTCCAGATTGCATACATTCAAATTCGTTGTGTTTCATGAATATCAGTCTACCCGGACGAATTCGGGACGGACCGCTCTCGTGTGAACAATTTTGGGTGGAAGTTGGGCTAACAGTGATGGCATGTTAAAATACAAAAATATAACTAGTTTTAGTAAATCTCTTCTATGTATACCGGTGTCGAATGCTGCATGCGAGCGCATATTTTCACAGATAAATTTAATAAAAACGGACCAAAGAAACAGATTTATAAACAAAAATGTGTCAGCTATTTTAAAAACAAAGCAAGGTGTTAAGGATGAACGAGGTTGTGTAAATTTTAATCCTTCGAAAAGGATGTTAAAATATAACTCTAACATTTATTGTGAGTATGAATAAATAAAACGTGTTAAGAAAAATCAGTATTTTTATTGGTATGTCTGTCCTATGTAAGTCGGTATAGTTCAGTATTTTTTTTGAGGTGCCTCGGTATTTTCGTAAAATTTAATCTGGTCACACTGCTTCAACTTCATCATTTTGACCAAGGAAACGTTCAAACATCCACACTATCGTAGTTATTGACATAACCTGTGTAAAGCTGATATAATTTGGATCTGTCGAGCCGATCATAAACTAAACACATTTACATTATAATAACGTCGCCGGCGCAACAAATATAATAACTTTGATTGTCGCCCTCAGCTAATTAAATAAGGCTTGTATTTATTCCCTCTATTGTAACAACGTCGCCAGTCTGTTGTGCAGGAGTAATGGGCATGGCTGCGGACGGAATGGGCATGGTTCCGGCTAGACAATAATTTTGTCTAGCCGGAATAATTGGACTTACCGTAGTGTCATTTCTGATAAAGTTGTTTTGGATGGTTTTTCACTAAGTTATGGAGTGGTACTCGTAAATAAGCAGGTGGTTCACCCGATGATACGTTGCCACCGCCGAGCTTGACAGATGCTTAGTCTCCGGCACTGCAGGTCAATCATCATCCACTCGTAGACCTCTCCCGTGCTGCGCTACAACACCACCCTGTCCTCCGCCTTCGGCATCCAGTTTGACCCTGCCACCTTTTCAAGTTCGTCGACCCATCTAGCCTGGGGGCACTCCAGGGCTCGTCTGCTAAATTTCAGGTGCGAAGAACTCGCAACGGGTGCGCATGTATAACCAGATATATGAACGTAAACGAAGCAGAAGGAGTTTGTAAGGATCGTAGCAGGTGGCGATCTGTAGGTTCTGCCTACCCTCATGGGAAGAAGGCGTGAGTTTATGTATATGTGTGTGTGTTATATCAAATAAACATTACAATCAATGGTTAGGTCACTAACATACCTTAGAATTTAAAAAGTTGATCTTGATATGCCATTTTCTGATGAACGATTTTACGATACGAATGTTCATCTTAATATTTAACGCAATAAATGTTAAAGAAACTAGCTTATTAGGTATTCATTAATTATGCCGATGTAATCTGCTGGTGTGAAATCGTGAATAAACATTTCAGACCATTATTATAATTATATTATTATACCTTATTATTATATAAACATTTCCTATTTACTTAACAGCTAGACATTTGTTTTAATCATGGTTATTTATATTACTATTAAGTATAAGACAGTAGAAAATTAATAACAATGTTCAGTGTGTCCGGTTTGTTTGTTGCAGTAACATATTTAGGTTTATTTTGTTAAGATAGTCTCAAGGACCAATGTGTAGGGAAAGGTTCAGTCTACTTTTATATCCTTAAATTTTAAGAATTGCTATGTTTATATACAGGCAATCGCCTAGTTTGAGGGTCACCGCCCAAACCGGTCGTATCTGTCTAGGTTCATAAATGAATACATTCCTGTTTATACTTATGCTTAAAAGGCTGGCCATAAAGAATATTCTGAAGAGAAGTGACCTATTCACACGGTTGATGCTATCGGGAAAGCTATCATACAAACACAGCTCATCCATCATTATCTAGGTATGTATATACCTACTTTGTATATCCTCCACAGAATCTTTTTTTGATTTGTTCATTAAACCATAAGAGAGCGTCCCAAACGGGCAAATGTTACCGTGGCTTACTTGGAAAACCTTTAAATCGACTTTGCACTCAAATAGCCCGCAGCAAGGACAACCTCCACAAGTGGGGGTTCATGGACGGATCAGATCTCCGGTGTGTATGCGGTGTCTCTCCACAGACAATGGCTCGCCTCCCGTATTGTGCCACATGCCCTGTCTCCTCCACACATGAGAAAAATGGCTGCGTCAGCGAACGATTTTTTTAGTGTTTGGCCCAAAATTCAGCAAGGCGAATACGTTGCTGAATTTATATATTTTTTCGCGTTATTTTTGCCATTGACACGCTAAGAACAAAATTGTAGCATTATCCCAAGTATGGTGTGGTTAGCTAGAGATACATGCCATGCAAATTGATCACGAAAATAATTATCTATTTTACTCAGTACATTTAAAATCAAGCAAAACCACGGAATCAGCTAGCGCCATAATATACGTAAGTGAGATCTGTTGGTAGCTCTGTGGTGCCACGTAAATAATGACAGTTTGGCGCTGAGGCAGTCACATAAGCACTCTTTGAGGTAAGGCAGCAATGTGGACATGAGCGGAGCGATCAGAGGAGCGGCCAGCGGGTGACCTTTCATTAGTTATAACACCTCGTTGTGTTGTTGACTCATGAGTCACAGTCACGTCATAGCTATAATAAGTCCCATGTAATATTATAAAACAATTTTGTAAAGTTTGGGTTGGAAGAGTAGGGACCTTTCCAGATCGAGGTCAATAGCAGGATCAATTTGTTATAAACAAGAGCAGCGAGACGAAACAAAGGCTTTTAAAAATGACGAAAACCTGCGACTTTTAATAAGAAAAAATCTTTGTTTTTACAATTTCTTCTATTTTGTTTTAACAAACTACAACACTTATCTTACGCATCCGAAGCAATCTTCTACGCATGCGTCACAGCGCACCGGAGGGAATTTGCATTTTTAGGGTTCCGTACCCAAAGGGTAAAAACGGGACCCTATTACTAAGACTCCACTGTCCGTCTGTCTGTCACCAGGCTGTATCTCATGAATCGTTATAGCTAGACAGTTGAAATGTTCACAGATGATGTAATTCTGTGGCCGCTATAACACCAAAAAATAAAATAATGTTAAAATTTAAAGGGGTATAAAAGAAAGGTTTTTTTCGGCGTTTTATGCCTTGTGGTACAGAACCCTTCGTGTGCGAGTCCAACTCGCACTCGGCCGGTTTTTTTTGTTTTTATTTATAATCACATCGCTAATCATATATTCTGTCGACCATACCTATACGACTCGTGTTAGATTAACGATTCAGTCACTTGTAGCAATCAATCAAAGTCTAACAGGTCATCGACCTTTCAATTGACATTACTTTCAAGGCTAAGCACCTTTTAAAAGTAAAACGTAAAGTAAACCTAAACGTAGCGTTAACTCTTAACCTCAACGCAGATGGTAATGCGATTAACCTTTTTAGTAGCACGGTGACAAACGTACGACTTGTCGTGTCTAGTTATAAATTGCCTGCCTTTAAAACCGATGGATTAACTTTATTTTACGTCTGCGATTTTATGGGTACTAAGAAGACAGTTTCGACTTGTGTATAAAGGTATGCTTAATTTCGTGGGTCATTATTAGTTTCCTAAGTGAAGCACACCGGTTGCTCCGGTGTGCTTCACTTAGGAAACTAATAAATAAATGAAAACTAATGGCAGTAATACTAACTATTCATAACCGTTCGTTACGCGTCCGTGCCGAATCTAACAACAATCGATGCTATGAAATAGATTGTTATCTCATAAGGCTGTTCAGAAAGTCATAACCCGAATATTTTGATAGCTATTTTGTAAGGAAGACTACGCAAATTAGTCATTTAAAATGTTTGATATTATTTGACAAACTTTTTTATGGTTATGAATAGCTATACCTACTGGATAAAACAAAATCGTGATTTAAAAAAATCTCTGAACAGTTATGACCATTCCATCCACCGTTCTTCAATGCCCTAACAGTTAAGGGTATATTGAGATTGGGATGAAATTAAACATCTTTAAAATTCTCAATTTGCATCAAAATCGCTACCTTCCATACAACATGTCCTCTCCCTTACTTCAACAAAAAACTCCACATTCTAGTAATAAAAAGTGTTCACCTTTTAACGGCGAATTAGCCGAGTGTCGCGTCGAAAGCTATAAACACGTCTATTTTCATATCTGAGGCAGTAAAGTGGCTGACGAATCGCTACCGGAGCGAGTGAGGCGCCCCTGACGCAGGCAGGGGTGGCGAGCACTGGGGATTAAGGATTTTTGACTTACTATGTCAAAAGATTTTATTTAAATTAAATAAAAGCGAAAAGATAACGAACTGATAAACTAACTCAAAACTGTTAACAGTAACATTATTTATATATTTATCCTTCTTGCGACTATCATTATCATTCATTATTAACATAAATTGACAGTTTAGCTGGTTCGTTATCATGGCATTAGAATTCTTCAGCCATGAAAGTGAAGTTTGTGTAATAACCGCTTTTTTTTAATTTTAACAATATTATTAGTGGTGTAGATAGTACCACAGAAATACATATCAACACTAATCAGCTTGTCCCGTGCTGTGAAAGACGCATACTTACTCTCGCAAATGCGGCCGCCATGTATTTACGACTGTTATTATCTAAAGACTTTAATATATTATTATAATTTCTTCTTTAGAATATACAAAAAAAAAATTGACAACCATAACTTTAGTGTAAAGTGCACGATGACAATAGTATCAAACCATATTAGGGCTGTACCAACCACCTGGCCACAAATGTGACAAAATTATTAGTGCCTACAAAGTTAGCTTGAGTTATTTGTAAGGTTAGCCTTACAGTAAAGATTATGTCCACTGTGGTAGCTAACGTTGAGTTTGACATTTATTTCGTAATTTACTTCGACCAATATTATTTTGGTATAATTTCTAAGACACAAGCATGGATACTTTGTGACACAGGTGAGGTTAATGAGAAGCGGAAATCTGAAGCCAATTCCCGTTATTATAAACGTTCAAAATCTAGTCGCAAACTCATCTCAGCGACAATCAGTGTCACAAACTTGTCAAAATTAAGGGATTTTAGAGGTATTTCTGGCAGATTGAGACAGATCAGACTGTGAGTGTTCTTAAAATAGCGATAATTGCACTTTGATTTATTTAAAGACCCCTTTAATGTATTGAATGAAATGCGTACGCAAAATACGCGCATTGACGTGGAGTTGCGGACACCAGCCCGTATTACCTATTTAAATAAAATGCAATGTATAGGCTTTTATTAAAAGAGCCTGTATGACCAACTACTTACCACAAACTCAACCTTGCTAACTAATTTATCTTTACACTACAGAAACTATTGTTGGCTACTATTAGCTGTTCTTTATGCTATTCTATTCT
Organism: Luperina nickerlii; assembly: GCA_963855955.1. Classification (NCBI taxonomy): domain Eukaryota; kingdom Metazoa; phylum Arthropoda; class Insecta; order Lepidoptera; family Noctuidae; genus Luperina; species Luperina nickerlii. The sequence continues at coordinate 344,774 of OY979686.1, read as the reverse complement.
CAATAAATCAATGGCTTTGCATGAGAATAAATATCAAAATTAAGAGGACGCCTTGGAGATATTGGCGCCAAGGATCTCAATTTTTCTCAGTAAATACAAAACGGATCAAAATATAAGTTGGTGACCTGAAAGTTCATGATAAAAACCTTATTTTGTCAGTTTTCAATACATGATTAGGTAACTTTTTTAACAGAGAAAAATATATCAAACATACCTCTTTTTAAAAAGAGATTCACATATTATGGGCAAACGGGACCGATTTAAGCCTCTTAATTTTCTATGTAGATGAGTCTATACATACTCTTTAAAATACCAAAAGGAATTTCTCAAATTATCGTTTCTATCTAAATAAAACAACAAAAACCATTTTGTCGCTTATGTCCTTTAGTTATAAGCTAGCGCGCGTATACAATCCTCGCCCCACTCAGACTCTCAGTCCCCTCTTGACCATTGTCAGCGACGGGTCTGTGCTAGTCGGCTTCCGGACGACATTAAGCATTGCGCGAATTTATTTGGCGGTTTTATAAAATAAAAATGGTAAAAAAACAAAGAAAGATGTTCCAAAAGGAAAAGAAGAGCTTGTTTATTAGAAAAATGTGCAAGACGTCTATGTTTCCCCGCCGCCACGGCACACAGTGGGCTGAAATTCGTGTTTCATAGACATTCAAATCCTTTTTTGAAAGCGACGCTTTTTTATACTTGGATACGATCGGGAATACCTTCTATGTACCTGTTATGATAAACTTTTGGGTTTGTAATTGCAAACAGCGCTCTTAGAATTTATTTCGAAAAATATTGTATGGAGTCGACACAATAAATGATGATATCTCCGTTATCGCACAATTGCGCCTTTCAAAATAACGAACAAATCCAAGTTTGTAACGATACTTGCCATGGTGTTTGTATGTACTTTCAATGATTGAAGAATACTAAATGATTTTCTTTTAGTATGGATGGTATGATAATATGTCTTATCAGACTGACTCCCCCCGCCCCTCCCCCTCCCCCCAGCCCAGATAGCCATCTATGACCATAGCTATATATCATCTACGTTATATATTAAGACTTCCTTCAAATCCCCCCCCCCCCCACCCTACCCCTCTGAGACCACTTCCAAATTCCCCGTATCCTCCACATCATACGTCATACGCCACTTATTCGTAAGGCAGAAATATTAGAGTACCGAAAATTTCCCCTTCCCCCACTTAAAATCCAGATATCTCGGGAACGGCTGGGAATATCAAAATTCTGACCAAATTTTCCCCCCCCCCTATAACCCACCTCTCATCTAGAACATATATTGGTATAAGACCCTTAGACCCCCCTTTTTGACCCCCCCCATTATAGACCCCAAAAAATTTCCTAGCACCTAACTTTTAAATTATACGTTATATACCATAGAGCTATTATATTATATTATATTATACATTATATCCTACACCTCCCCCCCCTCCCCCCGCCTCCAACGAAACCCCGTGACACACTGTGACTCCTGGAACCTCTAGAACATTCTCCGTTCCCACTGGCGGACTCCTGTAGCCTTCCAAAATCCTTTAAATATCCATCTGTATTAATCCCCCCCCCCAACCCTTCACGTTACCTCACCCCCCCGAGCCATAACTTCGGAACCAGAAGTCATAGACCCACCGAGCTTGGGCTCTCCGAAGCTAGGAGAAAAAGATCTCTCTTCTGGCTCCGGAGAAATCACAGAAAAACTATTCCTGATCTATTTATTATATTTATTTATATAATAATATATACCTATTCGCCTGGTGCTGGGGTATATCCTGAGTGTACGGTGCGTGTAGTCACCATAGTTTTTAAGACTCTTGCGGTTTCGTCTTGAAACTTGCATCCTATTTAATTACCTTCTCCTTTACCTTCTTCTTTACAATTTATACATTTTACAATTATTATACACATTAGACAACTTTCCCCGTTCATTGTGCCCTATATACACAAACCACACAAGGTAGTAGGTACATTAACATACACAGCCCAAAATAAAAATGGTATTCGGAATACACACCCCAGTCCAGAAGAGAAAGCCGGTAGCTGGCACCAGCGGACTACAAGAGTCCACGTCGCCTGCCCACCCGGGAAATGAGGGTCCTTCCGGAGCACACGATGCGCCAAAGGGGTTATCCCTGACGTTCGGCAGAAAAGACGCTGTTCAGAGAACCCAAGCGGAAACAGCCGAAATGCCACTGCCGACGTCGGCGGGGACCTCTGGCGCTGTCGCCCGAAACACCACTCCCAGCCCCGCGGGCCCGTCTGGACAGGCGCCGGACGCCGCCAGGACCTTCATCCGGAGACCGGAACGAAAGAGGAGATCCGTCGACAATATGGAGGCTTATAAGCAGCAGACGGACACCTATGCTGCTTCAACAAACGACCAACTTCTCCAGGAGGTCATGAAGACCTTCGAGGATATCCCATCCCGAATCAAAGATTACCCTCAGATGAGGAGAGACATCAAGGCCTTCCTGGAGAAACAGTCGGATAAAAGCCTGCGGATCCTCTTCGAACTGAGCAAACGGATGAAGGCCCTGGAAACTGCGCCCAAAACAGCTCCGCCAAAAAGAACCATCACCGCGCCCTTATCACCCGAACTGCCGAATAAAATCTTAGAAAGGCTCGAAAAGGTGGAGGAAACTATGAGCACACGATTTAACGTCCTCGAAGATAAGGTCTCAAAAGGTTTTCAAGAAGTGACCGACCGCATCGACGATAGCGGAGCCGACCTCGTCGACAAGGTCGTCAATAAGATCCTCGAGGTCAGCGACAAGGTAGATACAGCGTTAGCGGACATAGACCACACGACGAAAGGAGTGTTGGTCATTACTAACGCTGCCGCTGTCCTCGAGGGGAAAATCGATCACGTTGCCGGCGAGGTGGCCGCCAGAACCGACGGACTAAAAGAGGCAATAAGGGAAGCGGCCTGCGAGCAAAACACCGACCCACGGACATACGCCGATGTTACGTCCATCCATCCATCCATCCATCCATCCATCCATCCATCCATCCATCCATCCATCCATCCATCCATCCATCCATCCATCCATCCATCCATCCATCCATCCATCCATCCATCCATTCAGATGGATTGAAAACTAACAAAATAAGGTTTTTATCATTTCCAACAGTATTTATATTTTTTATTACTATTTTATAATAATGTAAGAAGTGAATTAAAATTTAAAAAAAACATGCATTTTCCCTATTTGTGCGATAACGGAGATATCTCTCTCTCTCTCTTGCAAAAAAGGATTTGAATGTCTATGAAACACGAAATTCAGCCCACTTTGCGGCATCGCGTCTCGCAATACTTACGTTACTTATCGAGGTGTGAGCGGGTTGCGGGGCGCGCGTGCCCGGTTTTGGAATTATTGTTTAACAATGCGTCGCCTTAACAAACTTTTTACTAAACCTACCTACCTAGTTTCAAATATTATTGACCACATTTTATAATGTAATCCGATAAAACGGTAATAACATTGACGATAGAATAGATAGAATAAATGTTTATATAATAGTACCTACTTACCTAATTTGAGTGAATCATACATAGTTACAGGTACCTATTTCACACACCAGATTCATAATACCATTTTATATTTTGTTTATTACTACATATTATATTTCTTATATTAATTACGTTTCTTAATATTTTTACAAAAAACATTTTAAAATATAAAAAATAGTGGTCCGCTGGGGCCCGACACTGGTGTCGGGAGCAGAGACCAAGCTACTGCTCCTGAGACAGGAACCTCCTAAAATACGCGCCGTGTCCAGAACTATCGCTTTCTGGATCCAGCTGCGTATTTGGCTTGGTTATTATGGCATTGGCCCGACTACCGGCACAATGACTGCTGTATCCACATCGTACATGTCGACAACCTCGCGAGTCAGGGGGGGTCTACACTCTAAGCACGAAAATCGTAGTCTGGCTGAAGTTACTGATGTTTCCTAGTCTATATCACCTTCAGGTTTAAGATTAAGTCGGGCTCCGAACTAAGAATGAATGACAACACGATTTGACTGCAGTCCTTACTCCCGATGTGTTTTTCCAGTTCGAAAAAGTTAATTAATTGGGAGTAGAGTTCATTCCGAAGTATCGATATTCTTTCGGATTGACCCGTATCTTCGTAGATGGACCAAGCGAGTAGGCCCTCTGAACCCTAATTCTAGGTAAACTGTAGGTACGTGGTTTACGCGGGGAATAATAATTACCACACAGAATTGGGGCCCTGGTCAAGATACTTAATCTTAATACTTATCTTTATCAGCTATCTCAAGGTCCTCGTCATGCGGGACCGCTGTATCAAGTATCAAGAATCTCCATTATAATATTATTGTTACCAACTCCAAATAAAGTTCAGTGGCACTTTTACAAAAACACACATACTGGCACAACATATGTCCAAAACAAGCCAACAAGTCCTGCCGTGCGCAGACGCATTAAACTTGCTAATTGTACGGCAATATAATGTTAGTTGTAAAACCTCCTTGATTTACCACCGAGCCATAACAATCGCTTATTTCTTATATTATCTTAAATATTTTATTTGTTAAGTACAATTAAATCAGAATTTTGCCTCTCCGTATAAATATTTTTATAGTTTGACATTTAAAAATTTTATTGTCTTTAATTAATTTGTAGTTTAGTATTTGATAGCTGTAATCCATCAATATAAAGTCGTAAAAGGATAAATAAATAGTAATAAAAAGATGTTGATTGTAATAAGTTGAACTTGACTACCGGAATCAAGACAAAATGCCAGCACAGAGGTCAAAGCAATGCATCAAAGCTACCTGTATTTATTTATTATGAGCCTGTCGTGTCGCTCTGGAGAGCAATTCTGTCTTTCTATTTTTCACGTCCCCTTCTGGACCTATAACGTGGCTGGTTCCTGTTGGAAGGAACACAATCTGTGGCAACTTGCACGCAATGGAACGAAGTATACTTCGGAGGATCCCAATGGAACGAAGTATGCTTCGGAGAATCCCAATGGAACGAAGTATGCTTCAGAGGATCCCAATGGAACGAAGTATACTTCGAAGGATCCCAATGGAACGAAGTATGCTTCGGAGGATCCCAATGGAACGAAGTATACTTCGGAGGATCCCAATGGAACGAAGTATACTTCGGAGGATCCCAATGGAACAAAGTATACTCACTACACAAAATTAACAATCGCCCAAAAACATCGTTGATTTGAGAAATAAAATGAACTGAGATAACCATAGTCCAGTGTACAACTGGTTTATGATTAGGTATCTCAGTTCAGCACAGCCCTATCTTCAGCTGCATCGATGACATCTGTCACTTACTCGTCCCTTTGTTGGGACAGCACTATTAGTTAACTAACTAATTGGCCCAAACGTTTACTTGTCTCGATAACTGGCGTGAAACAAAAGGGGCAGTTTTTTGTGCAGCCGACAAATTCTTTGAACTTGTCCTTTTTAAAACAAATAAATTGTTTGCGCGGAGATAAAAGGGCGTGAAAGATATTAACATTGATCTGACTTAAGTCCTGCTTCCCCTATAGGGAAACCTTCTTAACACGTTTTGGATAAAAGTTTAAGATAACAAAGTGAGAGATACAGATGCATTGTCCGATTAATAGGTCTTTATAAAACTTTATCTTTTTCTTTCACACCCTATTAATCTCTTGGCCTAATATGGTAGTTTTATCGTGGCAAACCTTTTTTGCCTTGTCGTGTATTCGTAATGCATAAGTAGCCGTAAGTTCTTAAATAACTATAATAATATAATCATATTGAAACACAAAAAATTTAAATATGAATTCACTGAAAAACAATAACGAACCTCCCATACCGACAAAACAGCTGTGTCTACAGCTAAAAAATTACAAATCCAAACAAGAGATTATTTCTTACTAGCTGCGTCCCGTGGTTTCACCCGAATAAGTATCGATCCCGTAGGAATATCGGGATAAAAAGTAGCCTATATGTTAATCCAGAGTGTCGGCTACCTCCATACAAAATATTATCAAAATTGGTCCAGCCGTTTGAGCGTGAAGAAGTAACAAACATATATAAACACAGACACACACACAGTCACAAACTTTCGCCTTTATAAAATTAGTGTGATTGTCGTAGTGTGCCTGAAATAGAGTTATGTCAGTTTTTAACATGCCAACTACAGAAAATGTACAGCCGGAGAAAAGCGTTGTTTAGAAAATTGACAAATTCCGTAGAGTTTCTGCATAACAGCCTTTTCATACAACTGTGTGACATTGACAGTTGTGATTTAAATACGGTCAAGTTTATAGTGAATTTACAGTCTGTTTCCGAGACTACATATACAAACGGAACAACAAACATTACAAATGTAGCCAGTCCGCCACAAACATAATATATGATTATCCCACATTATAACATGCTTCCCATGGCGTGCACAGACAGACAGACGGACGCAATGACACAGTAATGACGCGGTAATGAGCGAGCGACGCCGCGGGGCATAACTATGCTTTTTAGGGTTCCATATGCAATCGACGACACACATAAATACAGTGCGACATTTATGTGTTCCCCTTACTAAGCCTCGGAATGAGGAAAATGTCGTAAGGAAAGTTTTGAGTATGAATGTCTTCGACCAATAATGTACTGTGGATATACGAGTAGGGAAGACCAAAGAAACGATGACTGGTCTCTGAAAAAGAATATATGCCTAGACGGGGGGTGACCCTTTCTAGCTATATTATATTCTTTCTCACAGTTCAGTCATCGTTTCTCTATCTACGAAGTATGGAAGTAGAAGACATGTTGCGCCGACCCAAAATAAATTGTGTTAAGGGCAGGATGATGGTCCTTACTAAGCCAACAAGTACTCTCCGTCTGTCTGGTTCCTATGTACAGACGCCAGCATATAAAGCTACCCGAAACTGTCAAATTTTCCCAATCAACTTTGAACCTTATGCTTTAGCAATAAAGTTGAAAATCTATCAAAGAAATTTGATAGATTGTAGTAGCTTGATGTGCTGGCGTCTGTACTTTTCACATAAACAAAGAAAAATTCGGAAAAAAAAATTGGTACTAAGTACCTACTTAAACATACCATCAAAAGGATACTAAAGAAGATTTATGTCGTGCATGTATGTAGGTTTTGAAAAGAAATCGCAGAAATTACTTTATAAGTCAGTTTCGAAGTTTTGAAAAGTATCTAGTATAAAATACCTACAAATTTATTCTGCTGCCGATGAAATCAACACTATAATAAAATTTGTTTATTTCAGACTAGGATGTCCATATTTTGTTAGTAACAAATTAGTTATCTTAGGACTAAGGTTAGTAGCAATGTAGGTAGGTAGGTACTGTATAAATTGGTTGAAAATAAATTAAATTAAATTGAATTGAAAATAAATTAAATTAAATTGAATTGAAAATAAATATTTTTACAAATAGATTATAAACAATAATAATAATAATTAGCCTAGGCAAATAATAAATTCATCATAAAACGTGTAACCCTATGAGCCTTCCCACCACTGGCGATACTGGTCGATCCGCAATCATCCTTAGGATTCCGCTGCCACTACCCCGAATTCTGCGAATTAGTGAGGCTGACTTTTTGCGCATTATAGCATAAAAGTCATCCACCCTCGCGTCTGCAAACATGCCCGAAGCACTACAAAAACGAGGTAGCCGCAGCAAAACCCTAAAGGCGTTGTTATACTGAACTCTGAGGGCATTGTAGGCCCGCTGCGTGTAGTTAGTCCATAGGGCGCTGGTGTAAAAGCTTTGGCAGTAGGCTCTAAACAATGTTACCTTTACCTGTGCTGTACACCGCGCAAACCTATGCACCAACATATTCGCCCGCACCGACAACGCCCTCCGCTCTCTCTCAATATCTGCGTCATCATATAGGGTTTCGGTCACTACATGCCCTAGATACCTAAACTGAGAGACACGACTCAAAGATACTCCGTTAAGATACACTGGTGGTATATGTTCAGGTTGTTTAATCTTACCTCTAATAAGCATATACTCACTCTTTCTATCGTTGTATTTCAAACCATGACTCTCAGCATAGGCCTCACACATACCTAGTAGCTTCCGTAGGCCACCAACAGATGGACTCAGCAACACCATATCGTCCGCGTAACTGATGTTATTGACGCAAACGTTATCTATATGACATCCGACATGGCTGTTGCTGAGCTCATCAATCAGCTGATTGACATACAGATTAAAGAGTCTTGGAGAGGTCAGCCCCCCCTGCCTCACACCACACTCAAGTTTATATTCATCAGAATATGCATTCCCCCACTTGACGAAATTTTTCTGTTGCTTATACCAGAAAGAGAATATATTAATGAGTTCAGCAGGAGCCCCGACCTCCCCAAGCTTAGACCAGAGCTTATTATAATCGACTAGGTCGAAGGCCTTCGATAGGTCAAGGAAGCAAGCATAGATGGGCGTTTTTCTCTCAACATAATAGGCGACTGTATGTTTTAAAGTCAAAATAGCACTTTCCGTTGACAAACTCTCACGGAAACCAAACTGGGCATCATGAAGCTTAACATACTTGCTGAGCTGAGTATCTAAAAGACCATCGAAGACCTTCGCAATCACAGTAGCCAGGGAGATAGGCCTATAGTTACGTTTATCAGTCACATCCCCAGTACGATTCTTTGCTATAGGCACAACAATAGTTTCCGTCATCTTAGACGGTAGGTACGAGTGCCGTATGCAGAAAGTAAACAGCATGGCCAACACTCTAAACAAATGTGTACCCGCGTGTTGCAGGTGCTCAATGCTGAGTCCGTCACTGCCCGGAGATTTACCACGTTTCATGTTAACGATAATCCTCTTAACGTCCTGAGCAGAAAACCCAATTGGGTTCTCACAGGCAGCCACGGCCTCAACGTTGGGCATATCAACATTGCTGGAAAGAGGAGCCTCAACTTTAAAATGGTTTTTAAAAACGTTAGCTATACCTTTAGGCTCACTACACCCATCTACACTCACTGGTAAACTAACCCTACCACTCATCCTCTTAGTAGTTTTCCAGAAAGCTCTAAAATCTTTACCTGTAACGTGGTCGGCTAATACATCCATTTTAAGTTGGTCTTGGTGATTTTGACAAAACTTCAGTCTAGATTTAAATGTTTTACGAGTAAGATACATCGCGTCGTGCACCGGCCCGCCTTCCGGCTTACCATGAGCTAAATACCTTTGATATGCCTCCCTAGCCTGTCTATGTGCCTCTTTAACGTGTTTATTCCACCCCACTACTGTTTTACCCTTTTTGAGCTTTCTACCCTTTTTACTTTGCACAGCCGCTTCACATAAAATGTTTACAATGTCATCGTATAAATTGTCTATAATATATCTATGTCCAAAGTTACTACACATACTGTCTGCACAAACACAAAATTCAATCGGAAAGTCAATGTCTTTTAGCTTATTATTACAAATGTCAGAATAACTTCTTATCTCGCTACTTTCCCTCTCACCCCACATGATATCATTAGAAACCCAATTATCCATTACACACTTAGTTTTAATTACGTCAAGATTACAATTAACAAATAATGGTAAATGGTCCGACCAATACGTTCCATAGTCAACATGAATGCCAGTTATGGTTTGCCAAGCTGATTCCGTGACTAAACAGTGATCCAACCAGCGCTTACAATGATGAGCATCACTATAGAATGTCTGTGTATCTGACAACCTACCAAGCTTATCTATGTCAGCGCAAATCCATTTATTATCGTTACAAAAATCCAGTAACTCTTCACAAAAAGGAGCTGATGGGTGAGCATTGAAATCCACTTATTTTGTTCCACAATAGCACTAATTTCCCCAAGACAGTTTGTAAACAAAGGTAGGTTGTCAGTCTGGTCGGTAGGCATGTACACACATATAACTATAACTCCACGATTGTTACCTGTATCCGCTCTAATTGCCGTAATACGATCACTTTCCGTATGCACAACTGTCACATTTGTAAACACACTTTTACGCCACAGAATAGCGACCCCACCGAACGGTCTACCTCTCCTCACTCCGGATGACAAGTCAATTGCCGATTTTCCGGTATAACTAAAGTTATCATCGATGTTGCCAAGGAAAGGCAGGTCCTGCGACACCAGCCAGGTCTCCTGAAGTGCTACCAAGTCCGCGCGCATACACAATGACCGCACACACTCCACACTCCTTTTCACATTTTTGCAGTTAAAAGTAACCAGAGTGCTGTTACGGTTGTGTTCCATTATCACTTTGATCATCTGGCCCCTTATTCATGTTCACAAAACGGCGAAACTTTATTCCATCCGGCCATAGCTTGTCATCAAGGAACAAATGCATTTTACATTTTGATACAAAAAGTTTAAATGAGTTATACCCTCTATCGTATTTCATTTTTAATTTAGTGAGTGTCACTTTTTCTTGCGTTTTCTTATAAATGTACTCAGTTATATCTGCTTCCACGGTGTCTACATGTACATTAGAAACAAACAGGGGTATTTTTGTGTCAGCCGCTTTAAAATTACTAAGAGGTTCCGTGATTGCTGTACTATGCTTGCTTCTATCCCTACGGAACCGAACGGTTATTTGTTTTAGGTCTATCTTGAAACAGTAATATTTATAAGCACCCACTAGATCAGCAGAACAATTTCCGTATTATTAAGAACGTTCGCATTTTACATCTCAGTTTGAATCTGTCAAAAATTCAATAAATGTTCATACATTTTTAATGAGTTCTTGTCATTGATTGTCACCGAGTTGAGATTGCAACTTGAATTTGATCGTTTTTAAGTACGAGAATTGCCTTTGTGATGTTCACACACATTTGTTTGCATCGCAAATAACAAATAGAAAGTCAGCTATAATAATATAATTATAGTGATACAGGACCCTTTGTCCGCGAGTCCCACTCGCACTTGTCAGGTTTTTGTAAACCCATATCAATTAGATCTCATTATAGCTAGACTTGATGTAAAATAAATGCATGTGTGGGCGCAGATTATTTACGTTGTAAAATAATTAAATGTATAGGAAATAATTTATTATACTACGCCTGAGGCGCTGGCTGTCAGCAGGTCTTAAATTAAGGGTTGCTTATTAAACTGGCGTTAGTCCAATTGCAGAGGCGTTACGTTCGAAGGTTCGAATAGAGGCTTTTATAGAACTTATTCTCACGACCTTTGCAAGAAAACAATATCCATACAAGAAGTTGGGTAGCGTGGCTGACTGCATAGTGCTAACTTACTTTAGTGGGCATCTACATGATCATTATAGACCACTACTGAATTATACTCCTACATTAATTGTTGAGACATTTACACTGAAAATAAAGTCTTAGTTCGTTTTCCATTTTAATCGTTTAGTTACACTAAAATTATAAAATGTCCAATGGTTTTTCTTATTAGTCATCAAAATCACGAGCTCGTGGCTAACTTTTTTCTTCCTCTTCAGTCACAGATGACAGCTGTCAATCTTCTGACATTATACTAAAACGCATTACTTTTTCAGTGTTGCAAATCATCTACTGTTGGTCATAATGCTTACAGGACGTACTTAACTTGATGCACAAATTGATCATGCTTTGTCTTTGCATCACCAAATTTATGTTCGTGGCGAAAAAATAAATAAAATTATGTTGTGAAATATAAAGAAAATCACTTTATTAGTTATGGAATCTAATTATTTTAAATGCACTAGACAATGTCTTGCTGCATCAGTTAATAAATAAACATACGGCTTTGGTGACCTTACCCTTGCGGTCACATTATTATAGTTACGATATACGTAAGTAATTAAACAAACTAATTACAATAATTATTATTCAAGCTTTCTCGATGATAATAAAATATCATGGGGGCCGGACATGGAGTTAATTATAATAACGATTAAATAGGTCTATTAAATACTTACGCGAACATGACCTCTACAGTTAATGGTAATATCTGTTACAGTATAAGGTAATTATGGGACATTTCAAGCAAATTCCGATCTATGATCAGTCTAAGCTAGGATTTATTTATTTTAGTAGCAGTACGGCTCTTTAAACATAGCACGGTTTCTTTGCGGTACGGCGTATAAACAGCTCCCATAGGGATCCATACAACACTGACAACCGTGCCTACACACGGCGAATAAGCCGTGAAACGTATGTGTACAAAGAGACTAAAGTTCTTTGTGAAAATATCACCGGTGAAGTCCTTACCTATGTCCACTGACAAGCATTACTGTGTGGCTCTTGGCGAAATGAACATGATCAAAAGCCGCATCAATTTGCATTCGGCATTTTACAAACCAGCGAGCAAAACGGACAGCGCCGTTTGTATTGTGACGAATCACACAATCTACCGACGAAATATACAGGCACATGAGATATGTCTGTTGTCTTTGTCCTTCGGATAACAACGCACCTGCGATGCCACTGGTATTGCAGATATCCACAGGGCGGTGTTGACCATTTACCATCTAGCGCAGTCTGCTTCTTTGCACTCCAACAACATTCTGCATTTCTTAGTTGTTTCCCAAACTACTGATACTCAGTTGTGCTATAACATTCTAAACGGAATCAGATTTTATTGGCATTGGCATTTGTACATTGCAGTACATTTAATGGCGGACCATTTCATTGGCGCCGATACACTGCAGTACATTCACAATTAAACCGATCGTCGTTAACCCACTCAGTGTGCTCGTCGATGTATCGATAAAGACTTGCTGGAACCGTTCGATTGATCACTCTTTGTGTAGGCCACAGTTTCGCAAACGGATAGACGGAGTGAGTGTTTCCTTAGACTATGCTATGACAGGGTTATTTTAAATTAGCTAGCTAAACTCCGCAAACGCGATGGGTTCGATCCATATCTAAATGTACATACATGTATACATATCATGAATCTCGATTTAGAACTAGATCTGTAGCATATCTGTAGGATTCTAATCAAGATTCATGTATCGATCAATATGAAAGTCAGTTTGTTACTCGGTCCTGCCGGCTCGCTCTACAACAATACGCCATCGAGTGAGTTCCCTCTCGTCCATCATAGTGCCGGTGCTCACGGACGCTCTATTTGTCACAATTTGTCAGATCATTGTAAACGTTACTTGATTTAACAGAAGCTGATACACGGTAGGGTTGACTCATGGATTTAATACTTACTGATATTTTGTCTGAGATAAATCTTTGTTAAAAGACGTCAAATATAAAAGCTGATAAAAATATAATAAAAATATAATAAAAATATAATGATAAAAATATAATATCTCATAGTAGTGTATCTTTGTTAGGTATTTAATATTGTAAAATTCCTGCCAATATACCAGCGAGTGGGGGAGGTTTTTCTCAAAGGAAAATCTTTAATTATTTGTTTTTAGTTTTTACGTTATTTTAAATATTACTCTTGTATTTTATTTAGATATTTATAATATTTTTTATTATAATTTAAGTACTTATGCTCATGGATGTTGTAGCTGATCTTAACGACAGCTTCTTCTCGTGCTCTTCTTCTACTAGTTTTGTTAGTGCGGACAGTGACTCTTCCATACCACTTACTTTGCATGATAAAATCTCTTCTCTTTTCTCTAACGACCCTAAGAATCTTCATATAGCTCACATAAATGCTCAGAGTGTTCCTTGCCACTATTCTGACCTTCTGGCATCCTTTAGCAGTGCTCATCTGGATGCGCTCTTAATATCGGAATCCTTTTTGAAGCCATCACTCCTCTCTACTCAGTACTCACTCCCCGGTTTCGTCTTGATCCGCAACGATAGGACCGGCAAAGGCGGAGGAGGTGTTGCTATTTACCTGCGTGCTGACCTACCCTACAGGGTGGTCAATTCGTCGCCTTCGCGGTATTCTGAATCGGCTGAATACTTGTTTCTTGAAATTACTGTTAATCACACAAAAGTTTTGCTTGCAGTGCTCTACAGTCCTAACCTTCACATAGACTACTTCAATTCTCTCGATTCCACGCTCAGTGATCTTTGCCCCATGTATGAGCACGTTATTTTAATGGGTGATTTTAATACCTGCTTGATTAAAAATGACACTCGCTCCCTTAAACTCCTTTCACTCTTGTCTTCTTTCAATCTTCAAGTTTTGCCTCTCTCTGCAACTCACTATTTTCCTAACTGTTCACCCTCGTTTCTAGATCTTATGATTGTCTCCTCTCCTAGTAATGTTTCTTACCATGGTCAACTTACGGCTAATTTTTCTTACCATGATCTCATTTACCTTTCGTATCGTATCCGTGTACCCAAGCGTAAGTCCCAGTTTTTATATCTCCGTAACTACAAGGGCATAGATCTGGAAGCTTTGCGGCTTGATGCTGGCAATCTCGACTGGACCCCTCTGGTTGAGATCGATGACATCGACGATAAGGTGAAATGTTTTAACGCAACCGTCCTCGACTTATATGATCAGCATGCCCCTATCCGACGTGTCAAAGTTAGACATAACCCTGCACCATGGATAACGCTACAAATTAAAGAGCTTATGGCTCGCAGGGATAAGGCTAAGAGCAGATATAAGCGCAGACCTTCAGAGCTGAATCTCTCTTATTACAAATCATTACGTAATCGCTGCAGTCATCTGTGTCGGGATGCTAAAAGACGCTATTTCCACGACCAACTCAATAACCGCAGTTCTTCCGATGTATGGAAATTTCTCAAATCTGTAGGCATAGGCAAGTCACCTGCCAACCAGTGTAAGGATGTGAACCTCAATGATCTCAACAAGCATTTCTCTCTCCTTCCCTTTTCTCTTGATCCGTCTGTCAAGGCTGCGACACTAGAGAGTCTTGCTAGTATGCCGTTACCACAATATTCTCACTTTGAGCTTAACGATGTTACTGAGGATGACGTTAAGAAGTCTATACTTGCGATTACTTCTTCTGCAGTCGGTAATGATAAGTTGTGTTCAAGAATGATAACTCCTATCCTTTCCTCATTACTTCCTGTTCTCACTCACATCTTCAATTACTCATTTTCCTCTTGCTCCTTTCCGTCAGTTTGGAAACAGGCTCACATAATACCGTTACCTAAAACTAACAATCCTACTTTGTTATCCCACTTTAGACCTATTTCTATTCTCCCGTTTCTCTCTAAAGTTTTTGAACACATAGTCCATAGGCAATTATCATTTTTCTTGGCGTCAAACTCGATAATATCCCCTTTTCAATCCGGTTTTCGCTCGGGTCACAGTACTGTAACCGCACTTTTGAAGGTGACTGACGACATCCGTTGGGCTATGGAGAATAAGTCCCTTACTGTTCTTGTACTGCTTGACTTTAGTAGCGCTTTCAACTCAGTAGATTTCGACATTTTACTAGGTTTCCTCAAATCTATCAATTTCTCTTCTTCCACTTTAGCTTGGTTCAGTTCTTATCTTCGGGGACGCTCTCAGTGTGTTCGCCTGGAGGAGTCGTTCTCTGATTGGTGTAGCCTCACTGAGGGTGTTCCTCAGGGTAGCGTTCTCTCTCCTCTCCTTTTTTCAATTTTCATAAACTTTGTTACCAGAGTAATCTCCTCTAGTTTTCATCTCTACGCAGATGACTTGCAGCTTTATCGACATTTTACTGTAGCTAACGCGAGTTCTGCAATTGCTGCAATGAATCATGACCTGGCTCGCATCAGCGATTGGGCTAAGTCATTTGGTTTGCAAATTAACCCAACTAAATCCCAGGCCATGATCATAGGCAGCAGATTCGTTCGCAATGCGGCTGATGTTACATCTCTGATGCCTTTATATCTCGATAGTGTTCGCATTGACTATACTGAAACCGCTAAAAATCTGGGTGTAGTTATTGACTCCAACCTTTCGTGGCGTGCTCAGGTCAATGAGGTCAGCCGAAAGGTACATTTCTCCTTTCATTCGCTGAAATGCCTTCAAAGTCTTCTGCCCTTGAAGATTAAAATTTCATTGGCACAAACACTTATTCAGCCGATTATAGATTATGCCGACGCCTGCTACCTGGATGCTACTGAGGAGCTACTAAACAAGCTTGAGCGCTTGCAAAACCTGTGCATTCGCTTTGTTTTCGGTCTTCGTAAGTATGACCATGTCTCTCACCTCCGCAAGGAACTCAAGTGGCTGCCAATCCGCCTTCGCAGGAATACTCGGATTTTATGTCTCCTCTTTAACATCTTACACAACCCGTCTTATCCTTCCTACTTGCGTGAGCGTTTTTCTTACGCTCGCCCTAGCGACGCACCATGTAGATCACACCTAAGATCCCTCCTTAAATCTCATCCTCATAAAACAAGCTACTATTCTTATTCCTTCTCTGTCCATGCTGTAAGATTGTGGAACTCTCTTCCGCCTAACATTCGTGATTTAAAAACTATTTCTCTATTCAAATCTAGATTGAAAGAGCATTACCTTTCCTCTATACTGTGAGTATTTATATACATATATATTTATATATTTTAGCATTATGTATTTATTTAAGTATATTTATGTTAATTATTATTTTATTTTTTGCATTATATGTGTAGGTTTATTTAATATTCTAGTTTTAGACTTCACACATTCATATTTTTCTCTTCTTGTTCTCACACACTATTGTCTACATTTCTTTTTTACTTCTCCTTTCGCAGGTCTGCTGGAAGAAATTTCTTAAGAAATAAGCAGTACCTTTGTACTCAATTTATAATCATGTCATGTCTCTATGTATTTTACTGTGTGTACATAAATTATAAAATAAATAAATAAATAAATAAGCTGCAGCATTTTTTTGCCTGATCAAAATAGAAGAAATTATGCGATTAATCCCATTCCCATTCCTAGGCACGTTAATCTGCCAACTAGTCTTACCAAGGCGTACTGTGTTACGCAGTAACTGGGTTGTGGAGACCAAACAGACAGTCACTCCATGTAAAATACTCGTATAGCTAACCCCAAAATAGTTGAGGAACTGTTTCAGATAGTGATGGTTTTCAATAAAACTTTTACTTGCTGCTATAATCTAGTTTAATTTGTACAGTTAAACCTGGATACAGTACTTTTGAAAGAGGTTAGATTTACAGAGCAGCGTTTGGTTGAGCTCTGCGTGTGGCCACACGAAGACTGTGTCGTCCTGCGGCGCGGCGACTCGCGTACCGTCGGTTTATGTGTGTGTGCGTGCGCATAGCGAGTTGGCTTGAACAAGAACAGCAAAAAGAGTCTAAAATTTGACATTCTAGGTATAAACCAAAAAATGTGTAAAATAAAAACTTTTTACAAAAAAACGACTTCAAAAAAATAGGTACACTACAAAGTGAAAAATAACTTTAATTTCGGAAGTCGGTATCGTTTGCACCGACTTCCAAAATTAAAGTTATTTTTCACTTTGTAGTGTACCTATTTTTTTGAAGTCGTTTTTTTTTTGTACAAAAGTTTTTATTTTTCACTTTTTAGTTATACCTACCCCACACAAATTCAATTAACACTACTTGCTATGTAAATATCAGTTAAAACATCATCAATATAAACTAAGTGGAAAAAAATCATTATTATTGAAGCTAACTCAACTGCCCAAGCAAAAATTAAATTAATATAGTTAGGTACACCTCTGAGGCATACCTTATCCGTTAAAAACAATACATAGATATACAATTGCAGCCAAGCGGTGCCAAGCTAAGGTGCATTGAAAAATTGAAGACACCGACTAAAAGAATCATCAATATTCACATAGATATTCCGGAGATGCAGTACATTTATGCAAATAGCTTTGTACGTAAGAATAATTACCTAATGTATTATATACTAAAACTTTTCTGAAAGTATGTAAATCATGTTAATGAAATAAACATCAAAATTGGTTCATTAGTTTTTGAGAAAATCGCGGATATACATACGGGTCGAATACAGAACCTCCTTTTTTTAAGTCTGTTAAAAGAATACATAATCAGCCTATAACGTTCCCACTGCTAGGACACAGGCCTCTTCTGCTAGGACACAGGCCTCTTCTGCTAGGACACAGGCCTCTTCTGCTAGGACACAGGCCTCTTCTGCTAGGACACAGGCCTCTTCTCGGTGAGAGGGAGTGGGTCATAACCCACCAAGCGGGCCCAGTGCGGGTTGGTAGATGTCCAAAAAGAGCAGTTATTAATAATGCACCAGATACAAGCTTCGTCCTCGTGTTATCAATTAATGTTATCTACTAATCTGATACAAATGATAGTCGAGAATAGAAATCCTCTCCTACAAGTTCAGTACCCATATAAACCTGATTCCTCCTTAACCTAGCACAACTAGGAATGTTCTCTTAATGAAGCATTAATTAGTCTTAATGATATTTTATGTGGAACTTGTAGGCAATCATTATGATTTGCTCCAAAAGCATCTGATGAAAATGTAAATAAATGGATCAGAAAATGTAAAATGTACTGTGGATGCCAATTTATAGAGTCGCTTACAAATTGAGATTTGAATAATTAAATACTTAAGTTTAAATCTTGTTTTTCATTTTAAAGAAGTTTATTTTATAACCTTAATTTGTGTCTATGATATTTTAATTACAGCAGTGCGATTCTGTAACCATCTCACCGTGAAAACTTAGGTGAACTGAGCGTGGAGTGAACTGCCAATAGTGTAAATTCTTAGCGAAAACAAATCACATCACCTACGTTTTCACGGTGAGATTTTTACAGAATCGACCGGCTGTTCTATTTAAACAATAATTGTTGGAATGTGGTAACATATAAAGTTGAGATCTTTCTTATACAGGTAAGTAGGTAAATGTGTTAGTAATTCCGTTTAGTGAGTCATTGCGGAACAATTTAATCTGAACAGGGTGTGTTTATATTTTCATCGGATACTTTTGGAACAGACTATACTACTAGGCATCCTTACTCCTAGGCTCAGGACGAGAGAGGGGGTGAAGCGCGTTGCGGGGCGGGAGGCGTGTTCAGTTACATTGTGTATAATTTCACATTATTGTGATTAGGTACCGTCAGAGTATAAAGTAGGTGACAATTTTATTGATGACTTTCGTTGAACATACAACGGTATTTAGAACAGAGGGCAGTTTTTCATGCTAAGTACTGGCATGACTGTTTGATAAGACCTGATATTTCATAAGACCACTTTTTACTAAAGGGGTAGGCAGATAATGTAGTCAGTAATAATATAATTAGGACATGTTATTGTGTAATCTTTACTTTCGCTGAAACACCTAAAGTCAGGCTTTCAAAGATTACGTTAGACTAGCAATATGGGCACCATAACCTCAATAGGCATTATATTCCCATTAAATCCTGCATCTAGGCTATATGTATTTGGCTTCATTCTCAAGAAACCGATATAATGCTAATACCTATTTTCTGCATATCAAGCAAAACAGTATTGACATCATAATAAAGTAAAATTTCTTCAAGTTCAAATAAGGTAAAATCCAATACGATTTACAGCGTTTTATTTACATAAGAACAAGGTAATGAAAGTCTAACAATCGCTGCATTATAAAGTGGTTGTTTTGCTGTCGGTACACGATATTAGGGAAAGCTGTGGTCTGCGGCTGAAATAGAATCCGTGTGTTGATGCTAACGGTACTCTAGGGATAGGGGTGTGGATCATCATAGATTAGAAAATATCTAGGATTTTTTTGTTCAGGGATTAATCTTAGAGCGAATTTCACTAATGAACGTAAACGCGATCAGCACATCTGAACCGCGTTAAAAAGCTGTCAATGTCATTATTGCTGTGGGAATATTGACACTTACAGCTCTTAATCACGGCTTAGATGTGCTGAGCGCTTTTAATTTCGATGGGGGCATTCGCCCTTAGCAAGACATTGTGCATGATCTAAGTTACAGGGTAACTTTGTAAACACGGGTCGCTGTTGCAGCTAAAAAACTCAACCTTTAGTGATTTGGATTTAAAAGTCGATGTAGACTTTTGCAAGCATGCCAAAACTACATTAAAAGATGTCTGAAATTTTGTTTTTCAAGCCACAATAAAAATAGTGTCTTTGAATAGCTTAATAAGTATTAACCAGTCAATAAGACTAATATGAAAATTTTATGCAGGGTAAGGATTGTGCAATTGACGACGAAATTTGGCAATACAGTGACAACCCTAACCCGTCACCAAAAGGTCGACATGCTCTGTGACGTCCTTGCTACAAGTCCCCGGTTGTAGCACCCCTGGCTACAGGATAGTAGACGACAGTGCACATACATTCATTGGCGAGACACTCCCGATACCTTTCCAATACATTCCCGACAGCTGCGTGCGCGCAATAATATTAGAGCAATAATGATAGTTTTCATGAATCCTGCGCGGTAAGTAGCACAGATTAAATACGATACAGAGACCCACACACAACTCTGGTGAAAAGCCAGCCTCAGATATCCGTGTGTATGTATTGTATAAATTTTCTGGAGGTAGCTCCCGTTACCTATATATAATGTAATTACGCTCCGTGTACAGATCAGATGTACACTGAGTCAGCACCCCGGCTGAGTTGCGGTGCAGGCTGAGTTACTGCCGGACAATGTTCAGAGGGGTTAAGGTTACTCCTTACATTACGGCATTAGTCTAATTTACGTTGGTTTGGTCTTCTTGTATGTAAAGTGGTTGTATGGTGAGGCTATCTAGCGAGTGGGTCTGGGTTCAATACAGAAAGTGTAAAAAAACCAAGATCACTTTTCGAGTAGCCTGATGGAGTTTGTGGCAGTTATTTTAGTTCAATCTGTGATTTTTATAGGGTTTTTGTATTTTTTAAACCCTTTAGTGCATAACACACTAAAGGGTTTAAAACAATTTTGGGATCGTCACTACTTACAATGTCTAAAATCGCCTTTCTTGATTTTATGAAAACAAAACCTAGCTTCTAACCATGGGGGCGAACCAGACCAGACGAGTCAATAGGCACCTCATGTATTAAAATCCATCCAGCCATCGTCCATATTTCGAGGTTATAAAGACTCCCACATACACAAATGCAAAGATAAATAGATACGCCTGAAAAACATAACCCTGTCCTTGCTGTCGCGCAATCGGGTAACAATATGGTCAGCTTCGTAGTGCTGGCAAACGCGACTGTTAAGCATAGTGTGCGGGGTTCCATTCTCAAGTTAGACAGGTCAACATCTAGGCGTTGATGGTAATAGGGTCGCCTCTATTTTATCAAAATCCAGAACTTATTGTCACTATCAGGAATATCTCAGTAGCACCCCAGAGTAGTCGTGCCCGGTTGAACGCGATAGGCTCGTCTTTTGAACATGGGGCTTCAATATAACCTGCAAAAATGTGGGTGTACTGAACCCCCTTGCCTTCACCCTTGGGGAATACAAGCGAGATGTTATGTTAGTTTATAATTAGCATTACAGCTGTAAGTACAGCTTGTTCTACAGCTGTAAGTACAGCTTGTTCTACAGCTGTAAGAACAGCTTTTTCCACTGCTGGGTAGAGGAAATATTTGCCTTTAATAATAAAAACAAAATTTATAAAAATAACACCTTTAATATAAACATAAGGAAATCTGCTTTACATGCAAATGATTACTTAGCGTCAATACGAAAGACATCTTCACAGTTACAATAACTTATTGGATGGTACTAAGTGCATCGTTAATTAAACTAGATAATAAGGATAAATAACTTATTGTCTTGAACTATCATTAATTAACTTAGTTTATTTACCACGCATAGTATTTTAGCAAGGATATCTACTACTAACTCTTATGATATTGTAACTTAACATGAAATTAATCGTCGGCTGTGTCGCCCACAGTGGAAGGCACAGGTATGCAGGCCGGCACCAGTCGGGGCTTGCGGAAGGATCGTACGTTCCCGCGGATTATACACCCATGAGGATTTTCCACACCGGAAACAAAAAAAAAGTATGCAGGGTGGCAGGAACATCGAGGCGCAAACTGCAAACACATGATGTTTCAAGTACCTAATTACGCGGTCAAAACATATTGAACAGCAATTTTTTTTAATAACCGACCGAAAATTTCAATTCATGGGATTCAGAATCATGTAAGTACTGAATCCAAGACAATAGGTTATGCGTCGATGTGCCACTCTGTATTATTTATAGATTTGTGTTTGTCTTTAACACAAACACATGCCACACATAGGGGTGAACCATAAAGTAAATGCCAAGAACCGACAAATCTGGAACCCCGGCCTGCTACTACTGCAGAATTCCTAAAACCAATAACTCTTTGCCCAAATTAGGATCGAATCCAGGAGTCAGTCATGCTCAGCATTCAGCGGCCACTAGGGTGACTAGACCACCAAAAAATAAACAAACACGGTTATATAGAGTGTGCCACTTTTACAATTTAATTAAGCCGACCATTGCAAATATTGTACTTTATATTACGTACCTTTACACTCACCCACAACATATATATTAAATAAGATATGCTCTATGAACCACCGTTCATAACTCAACGCACATAAAACAATAAAAGCTAAGTAAGTTCTGCGCTCACTAAGTTTCGTTTAAGTTTAAGTACAAGGCAGAGCGCTCATACAAAAGACTTCAACGAGAGACGTCCCTTTGATTGTGAAGGAAATTTATTTTACTCAGATATTTTTATATTATTATTATTTTGTTGCTTTTTAATAAGGTAAAGAGTTATATTCATAGTAATTATTTTACGTAACAAGCTTATTTTTCGATGAGGTAGAAAGGTGTCCGATTTTTATTTACTTTTATTTTATAGTAGAAAATATTAAATTCTGTCGCCGCCCTTAATATACTTTTTGCCAGGAACTCAAACAGTAACCGTAATAAGTGTTTAACAGTTTTTTAAAACTGTTTTAAAAGAAAAATACTTCTAAATGTAACAGATACAATAATATTACAGAATCAAAGTGTAACCTTTTATATGTGTTAATAAGTGTTAATAATATATGTAACAGAAATAAGCATTTGTAGGTATATTGGTAGGTAATAGGGAATATGCATGATTTTTTTTTATTTAAAAAATTAATCCTCATTCATGTAATAAACAGTTTAGTAAAACTGTTTTTCGGATAACTATGAAATTAAAAAAGATATGAGCCATCGAAGATTTGTTTCTATCCCTTTCTCGCAAAACGAAATTTAACACGGAGTTTATATGGCCGTAGTGACATGTGACGTCACAGTCTATGTCGGATCTCTCTGTCTAATTGGTGTGTAATCAATAGTTTTAAATGCTCATATCGGCCGTGTTTCTTGGCCGATTTTAATTTTAATTTCACTGTTTGTTATCTCTACTACGGTATTTTCATATTTTGTTAATAAATGCCATGAAAAAAATTCATGCATATTCCCTATTGCACGATACCGCAAAAACGCACGGCGGACTGACGGGATTGCGTCTATTTTGGCAACGCCGCGTTTCCCAGTTACACTTATTAACACTGTTATCAGTTTTATATTGGTTACAGATATATTACTGTTACACTTTTAAAATTGTTTTGAGTTAAGAGCATTTATGACGTACGGCATTTCATACAAACATTCGAGCCCTTGTTTTTCAAAATGAATGAACCGATTTTAATGAAACTTCATACGCATAAGCAGGATACAAAGCTCTAAAAAGTTAGTTGAGAACATTTTAAGAAATAGTATTAAATACAGCCAAATTAGACCGATTTTAAATTTTCCATAGAAACAGAGATTTCCAGTTACCTTTTTTTTAAATAAGATATTTCGAAAATCTTCTTTACTAACTTTTTAGACCTTTGTATCCTGCTTGTATGTATGAAGTTGCATTAAAATCGGTTCAATCATTTCTAAAAACAGGGGCTTGAAAGTTTGTATGAATTGCCGTAGTTACGTCGTAAACGCTCTTAACACATTGAAAAACACATTTATAAGGGTTACAATTTTGATTCTGTTATCAATTCAATATGGAACACTTATAATTCTGTAACCTTTATGAAGGTGTTTTTAAGTCCCTGCTTTTTGCTAGTGACTATTAATTTATTGTTTGTATTACAAAATTGCAAATAATAATATTGTTACAACTAAAAATCATTTATATATGGCCCCAGAACCATGGCTTGGCTTAAGAGTCAATCTTGCAAACACCAAACCAATGGGACACTTTTCTTTAAGTTAGTCAATATACATAATATACTAACTTAGGTATTCGCTAAACCATGTCATTATAACTGATAATAATCTAGTGCCACCCACATACCCAATAGTGGCGACACTAAACTATTTAACTCTACCAATAAACTTAACTAAAAATACTCTTAAGTCCCTTTTACCTAAGTGACACACAAACCACCAAAAGCTAGGAATCCCTCGTCAAAGTTATGAGATCGTTAGGATCAAGTTATGTTAGGAATGTCTAACAGTCTGAAGCTGGCTAGACCAGACGCGGCTAACGAAGGCAAAAAGTCGCAGAGTGGGACCACCGCGGAGATGTGTGCTGTTGTATCTACAACTGTGCTGCTACTTTATGAACCTAAGAGATATTAAAGGGCCACAATAGGATTATTTGAAGTATAATACTATTTGAAGTATAATACTATGAAGTATAATACTATTTTAAGTATAATACTATTTGAATTATAAGACCGGCTTGTTCTGGTCCCACTGCAGAGCAGAGGCCTCTTCTCATACAGAGAAGGCATGAGTATTGATCACCACACTTGCTCAGGATGGGTTGGCGATTTTAACCTTATAATATAAACTATAGGCCAGGTTTCCTCACGATGTTTTCCTTCACCGATGTCAGTGATGTCCTAGTAATACTCAGAAAGTACACATCAATTGAAAAAGTTAAATTGGTGCTTCTCCGGATTTGTATGCACCACCTCGTGTGTAAGAGGCCAGATCTTAACCATAGGGCTATCACGATCAATACAAAGTTAGATGAAAAAATAGAAGTAAAGACAATGACCAACAAACAGGCTAAGAAGAAGAAGGAGATAAATATTACGTAACATCACGCCGTGGTCCCCGGAGGGTCAGGCAGAGGTGTACCTATTATAGTACATCCACATTTCGCCAGTTATGTTTAGATCCCATGTGATAGAGGATGAGCCTATCGCGACCAACCGGGCACAAGTCCCGGATCACGGAGTCTGGATTTGTCATTGGGTGGAAATGCTATTAAGATGAAAAAACCCAATAACATTTTGCCCGACCCGTAAATTGAACCCAGGACCCCATGGCCAGCAGTAGCGCTTGCGACCACTAAACCAACAAGGCAGTCAATTAATAGGAAGGGTATGGAAGACGTAGAGATACTGCGCCAACTGCAGATACATTGGCGTAATGACAGGAGGATACTGATGACGCTCAAGAAGTTAGATGTTTTAAAGGAGAGGTGGCCCTTTAAAAGTATCGGCTTACGAGGTACGTGTTAAGCCAGACAGATATAATGGTTAATTGTGCAATTTATTTCATCAGCACTACTTACTCTAAAGCGGTGGAGGAAAATTCCGTCAGAAACGCGACATGTTCTAGTACCAAAAAATCGAAGACATTATTTATTTATTATTATTTATCTATCTATTTTTTATTTGTTATTATGTGGCTGATCAAGAGGTCCTGAGATCGATTACTGCTTTGGGCAAAGCCTTATTGAGTTTATTCTTCTGGAATTTCTCAGTAGCAGCCCGGAATCTGGATTTATACCCGGATGTCAAAAGACTCGCCTCCTGTTACATGGGATTTAAACATAACTGTCGAAATGTGAGTGAACTATGGGTACAGCTCTGCCTGACGCTACGGGATACAGGCGTGGTGGCGTGACCTCCCCGCACTAGCCCTCTCAGACAGGAGGTCTGTGTCCCAGCAGTGGGAACATTATAGGCTAATAAAGCTAACACAATCGTCTCGGAACACTAATACTAAATTACATATTTGATGTGTTAATAAACTAGTATATTTACTAACCCTGACTCACAGATTATCATGAACAATAGTTGCATTCATAGTTATTCTCCACAAACAACACAACTTAATAGATTCATATGATCATAACGTTCGTAGACATAATAGTTTTATAGCTGTAACAATATTGGCGATGTGGTCACTTCCCCGTCTTTTGTTTTAAGGCCGTACCTAGCTAACTTGATTGGTCAATATAGGATGTTTAGATTTTGTTTAAACAAAAGTTTAACATTATAAAGACTGCTTTAACTAATTTACTTTATTGTATGTATAGATAACTAACTGTTTACACTAGATACTAAATTAAATGACTAACTACACAAATGAAAACAAAAAGACACTTAGGCGTCGAAGTACTCGACAGCATCGCTGACATCTGGAAACGTGCCCAGCAGCCTGACAGTATTTGGCAATGCTAATTCTCTCTGGTCACGTGAAGTGTCGACCAATCGGCGGGCATTCAGCCGTCGAACCAACAGCCTTTCAGCTGTCAAGCTTGCAACCACTGAACCACTTAACAGTCGTTGATATTTTAAGACACTCCCGGTGGTCTTCATCGGTGAAGGAAAACATCGTGAGGAAACCTGGGCTCTATAGTTTCTATAAGTCTGAAATCTGCAACCCGTCTTGAGCAAGCGTGGTGGTCAATGCTCGTGCCTTCTCTGTATGAGAAGATATCTTTCAGAGTTTCTTTTGCAAGATAATTTCTATTCGATCAAAATAACCGTTCAAAAACCATTGATCTAGTAGTACAAATGGATTTCGTTTAACTGAAAAGGAGAATACCAATATCCTTATCAAAATTCCATTTATATGTGATATCAAGACGTGCGCCCACTAAGACTACCCATCGCATAACGACGAACTTCCATCTTCTCTAGGGGATGAATTTTCATAAATCCTTGCCCTTGGGGAAGTCTTCCTCAGCTCTTGCAGAATTCTTCCTCAGCCCTTGGGGAACTCTTCCTCACCTCTTGGAGAACTCTTCCTCAGCTCTTGGAGAACCTTTCATCAGCTCTAGGGGATCTCTTCCTCAGCTCCTGGAGAACTCTTCCTCAGCTCTAGGGGATCTCTTCCTCAGTTCTTGGAGAACTCTTCCTCAGCTCTAGGGGATCTCTTCCTCAGCTTTAGGGGATCTCTTCCTCAGCTCTTGGAGAACTCTTCCTCAGCTCTAGGGGATCTCTTGTCAAAAAATTCATGCTTCTAGACCCAACGGTTTATACTGTGCCTTGTGACAGACCACGCACAACATAAGGCGAATTAATGAATACATTATATTAAGACTTTTATTAAGTAAATAAACAAAACAAAATATCTCCTTACCTTCAATAACATTCTAAAAATACGCTTCTATTGCACCATGCTCCAGCGTGTGTCCTATAATTAGCACATTATGACACATTGCTCCTAACTGCGGCACTAACATTCAGACTCCTTCGTTAAAATGTTTCACATTCTGACACATACAGCCTCCATTCAGTTTCGTTTGCAAAAAAGTTAACTCGCCCAGCTTTCGTAGAAAAGGCTTTAATAAAACCTTCGCAGTACACGATAACGATAACTGCATTTCATCAAAGTAAAAAGTTTTAACAATCTATCTTTCCACAAAGTTCATTGCTGTTTAAATTAAGGACAGAAGTTTTGAAAAAGAAGAAAACCGGTAATGTATGTTCTTTTCTAGATGGGACAGTTTCCTACCAGCACTATGCAGGCGAAATGCCGGTCCATTCGGCGATGACCGTCAGTGGATGCTGTGGCCGCGTCGCGAACGGACGTCGATCGCGTACCGACTATCTCCGAATATTCTACACGTCGCGAGTTTGAAACCCGTGTGTGAAGTGAACTGTGATTTAAGAACTAACAGTTTTTTGTACAATCCTTTGTTGTAAAAGTAAAAATTTTCTTAGTAACAGTTTCTGCATTTTGTTAAGAAAATGTAAGATTGAATTTTTGCTGAAAACCTGAAAACGAAGCTGAAAATTTTCACCAAAACTTTCGTAAGTGTTTTTCTTATTGTTGTTTAGTTTTAAGAATTTATTTAAATGTTATACCCGAATGAGTAAATATTGCAAGTGTAACCTTATCACTAGGAATAAGAATGAATGACCTTTAAACTCGATAAAAACCTGTATCGTCGCACAGTTAACTTTTGTAGGTTGAGCAAAAATAATGAACAACTTTGTCCTGGTGAGATAATTTTATAATAATTAAAGCTCGTATTCTTGATATTTCTTGCTGAACCTTTTCTCCCTTTGTTTTTCTGTTGTTTGTGTTTTTTTTATTTTTATGCGTCATGTTTGCCGCAAATAAACGTATTTTCTTTCTTTCTTTCTTCTTTCTAACCTATCCTCTTCTGAGAGCTTCAAATATCACTCTTGAAAGTAAAAAAAAATATATTGTAGATTAAAAAAGAAACTTTTAAGCAAAATTGGATTAGAGTACTTCGTACAGATTGTCTTTTGTACGTAATTTTCATTTCCGTACAAAGAACGATGGGGAACTTAAATAGTAGTATTTTCCAGTTAAGTTTCAAACAGTAATATTATTATAATAGGTACGACTTTTCCCGTTGACAGCGATGCGACTTATTTGATGCCCAATAAACTCAACCCTTTTTTTATATAGGTAACTTTACTAATTGTATTGAATATTATAATTATATAGTGACTACACTATATAATTATAATATTCAATACAATTAGTAAAGATAGTTTGTATAATTGTATTTAAAATGACGCTTACGCATTTTTCCTAAATAGGGATCGTATTGATCTTACCCAATATTGAATGGTTGTGTAAATCTGAAACAGGACCGAATAATCGAAATCTCAATATTTATCAACGCGATCTATTAGGAATATGATTGTACCTAAGTAGCCTACTAAATAAGACACCGTCAACGTTGCCCAAGTTAGATAAATCATTACGAACACAACATGCGCCACAACTAGATATTATATGTTAATTCCGTCACATTACGCCTCTGCGCTTGCGCTCTCTATTGCAAACACTCGGGTCGTATCGATTAGAAATTATTCGATTATAACGTTACTGAAATCTAAATGATTGGCGGGTATAAAGCACCATTTACACGAGCAGAATATCTTGCCTATAGAGAGGCGAAAATATCCTTACGATGTTACCAGTTCAGTAGGCGAGACTCGCAAAGCATTTATCGCATTTATTATATTGACACAAGAACTAGCCGTGATTACATTGCCCTTATTCCAATTTATTAATGATCAGCGCAACATGTTTTTTATTCCATACTTCTCAATTAGCCGTCCTCCGTCTGCCATTAACACTACAAGGACTAATAGTCATTGTAGTTTGAGTACGAATGTGGATGGCTATAAGAGTAGATAGGGGAAAACCTTAGAAACGATGGATGAACTGTGTGCAAGTTGATATGGTTAGAAAGGGGGTGACTAAAGAGATGACGACTAAAAGAAGTATCGGACAAAAAGACATGTGCAACATGTCTTTTTGTCCGACCCTAAAAATTTACAAAATTGATTAAAATTACAGTTTTCGTTATCGTACAAATATGTACTAGGACGTATTATACGATAACGCAAACTGTCATTTGGAAATGCGAGCTTCAAACATTAAAAAGGCGTGGTGACCGGGAAACTTGCGTTGTAACAAGTGTGTCAACTTTTTCCTTTGATCATAGAACAGTAGACTTTTTCACAGGTCAGCGTTTTTGAGACAAAAACGTTCACTTTTTTGACACCTAGATATTCGAGGCGAGACACCCGATGTACACGAGGTTATTAGAGGAGGTGGGACATTCGTGGGAAGTCAATATTAGTATTCTAAGTGATCTAGATTTAATTTATTTGTAAGAATTATAGCAGATGTCAGCGGTGACAACTTACTAAGTGGTTATAATATTTTACGTGTCTAGCTTGATGCGCGCGATAAGACAGCCAACGCAATAAGTGATTTCGTAATTACATTAAACATATTTAAGTGCCGAAACGATATCAGGTTCTTGTGAAAAAAACTTTTAGGTTCGGAGGTTTTCTTAAAAAAGGTAATGCTGAAATAAAACTCTCATCAATTGAATCACGTTTCCCTTGAGTTTAAGTGAACTATTACTATATATCAACAGAATAAAAAAGCTCCTCCGGCGCCGTCTTCGTTAGTTCTTGCTGCCTCTTAAATCTGTAAAACTGAATGAACCTGGCTTAATTCCCAGGCATATTGGATAAATGGCAAGTCCTTATTTCATAATATCCACCAAATCTATTACCTCCAGTAAAACCACGTTGATTGCCATACCATGTTATGTACTAGCTGTTGCTCGCGAGTTTGTCTGCAATCCATAATTAAAAGTAGCCTATGTCCTGCTCCAGGTTCCAGTCGACGATCATTTTAGTCGCTTAGGCGTCAAAAGGTAACAGGCAGACAGAGTTACTTAGTTAGTTCCTTATAATATGTACGTTGAATATGTACGCCGAATGAGTTGATCATAAGACCATCACTATCTAGGACACCTCTTCGTAACTTGCTAGCTCACATGTCGTCACCCATCTTGTATACACACTACACTCAATCGCCGACAGCTACAGATATTAGTTGCGATACAAAGTATTGCAACCTGCATGTGTCGAAATGATGAACCAGCAGCGCGGGCGCCGGCCATCGCGCACTCTTACTGGATACGCTCTTAACTATTAGCATACAGGGTGATTGGTAATCTATATATAAGTCTACATCTATACAGATTATAAATTAATTCTAAACGCGAAGATTTGTAATTGGCTTTCTGTTGACTATTGTTTCCTTTCTTTTATGTTTTCTTTTAAAAGTAAGTCTTCCATTTTCTGTAAGTCTTCCATGCTGTAAATAAATTAATTAATTATGTAATTAAAGTCACTTTTCGTGTCTGTTTGTGTGATCGAGCTGTTCTACTAAACTACACAACGGATTTTGATGCAGTTTTCACTATGATTTACAGAATGTATGTATGTAAACCTAAAATCTGTACAATACATCACTATTAGCACACATAAATAATAAAGAATACTCAATGTTTCGAGTCTTAAAAAACAGGAGCCGGTCTGTCTGCGTGACCGGGTTGTTCTTCTAAACTGCTATTGGATCAAATCTACACAAACAAATAAACACATAAAAATTACAAATATAAATCTCCTCAACAACTTTGAAGCTGTTTAAGACTCTTTTGATAGCTCATGAACAAATGAATCCTCTGGAAACCAAGTGAATACTCATCATCCGGTATAACGCACCTATGCACGATGCACAACAGATCGCGTTAGGTTCACTTCTACCGCTCTGGTGTACAAGAGGTCGACGTTATTGTTTTGTAATCGGGGCTTGTGGCGCTTTGGATACTATTTATATAGGTATACGATAAAGTATTCAGAAGTTGAGAGCAATGGTGACCCAGTGGTAATGGCCGCGACTTACGAGTTGTAGGTCGTAGGTTCGAACTCAGTCAGGCGCTTTACTTTGTGTAAATAATTTCATCACTCCTGCTCTCAAAACGATAAAGAAACGCGTCTCGAGGAAACGGTATGTCATAGAACCAAAACTACGAAGACATGTGACATCTAGCAACCCATACTGAGCCCGCGTGGTAGATTACAGCCGACTACCTCTTGAAGGAAGGAGGCTTGGAGTGGGAGCATTATGGGCTGATTACGTTATGTAAGATACACTACTCAGGCGCTATAACATAGCACATCGGTTAGGTGGTTTGTGCTTTTAACCACCATGAAACAAGCATGCACATAGGCCCAAAACTTCACCACTTCCACGATATCGTCAGCAGCAGCGCAGAGATCGCTATGGCTGCATTTTTTGACGCACAGAGGGCAGGATAGGAGGTGGAGCATCGTTTGTGGTAGCCCCACTTTGCAAAGTTGTAGTTGCATCTTCCCACTTCGGTTCGGAGGAGGTTAATAAAAAAACTTCAAAATCTAAGACGCGATGTTGATCCTTATCATAATTATCCTATAATTTTCCCACTGCTGGGACAGGCCTCCTCTATGTGACGAGGGAGTGGGTCATAATCCACCACGTGGGCTCAGTGCAGGTTGGTATATGTCACATGTCTTTGATTTTTTTACTCTAGGACATGCCGGTTGCTTCACGATGTTTTCCTTCACCATTTTGAGAGCAGTGGTGATGAAATTAAATCCACAGAGTAAAGTGCTGCCTGGGTTCAAACTCACGACCTACCAATCGTAAATCGAGGCCGACACCACTGAGCCACCACGCTCCATATAACGTGAGAAATTATTTCAAGGCGTCATTTAAAAATAAAGAAATGCTAGTAAATGTAGATAGATATCGAATACGGAAAGTGTTGGCGATACGTTATCTATGCAAATAAGAACAGAGACATTATTAACATCCACTCGCATTCCTACGTAATTAAATCAGTCGCATTTCTTCACTATACAAAACTGCTTGAATATCAAATCCACTCGAGACTCTATCTCTCTTGAACAGTCGCTAGTGCGACAGCTGAGCGTGGGGTCTTGGGTTTCATTCCGTACGGACCAAATGTTATGGGATCTTTATATTGGAATTCTTTAGTAGCAAACCGGAGTCTGGGATTGTGCCCGGTGGATGACAATAGGCTCGCCCCTAATAACTTCACCTCTGCCTAACCGTTCGGGAAATACAGACGTAATTTTATGTGATTAGACTCCCAGTACTTGTGAAGACGTTCAAGATCGCCAGTATGCAGTAACTTGTGAAGACCGGCAGCTCCAAGGTCGTCAGTATGCAGTAAATTGTGAAGACCGGCAGCTCCAAGGTCTCCAGTATGCAGCAACTTGTGAAGACCAGCAGCTCCAAGGTCGCCAGTATGCAGTAACTTGTGAAGACCGGCAGCTCCAAGGTCACCAGTATGCAGTAACTTGTGAAGACAGGCAGGTCCAAGGTCGCCAGTATGCAGTAACTTGTGAAGACCGGCAGGTCCAAGGTCGCCAGTATGCAGAAACCAATGCCGATTTCTTATTTGTATGAGAAGAGGTTTCCGCCCTGCAGTGGAACAATAGGCTGGTATTATTATTACTATTATCAGTGAACCAGCAGACTATTCTCATTGTAATACTTTAACTATGGAATATGATAATCTAACTTTTCCCGAGTCCGCTCGCGATTCCCTGTCGCGATAAACTATGGAAGTAAAGTCGTGACCGACTCACTAATTCTATTTATGCCTCAGCCGGCTCCGAACCTGGGACGTTTCGTATCGCGTTTCTCTCGGAATCCGTATCTTTGTTGTGTAGTGGTTTACAAGCTCGGTTTACGATTGAGGATATTTATGGAGGCCCGGGTTCAATTCTCGTGCCCGGTTGAAAAGTGCTTGTTTTGTTTCGAGCTAGATTTAAGCCACCTACATAACAAAATTCTTACATGCACAGACAACGCACAGCCTAAACTGCTGGATCTAGAAGCATAAAGTTCAGCATAAAATATGAGTTCCTTATATAACGAAAATGAGCAAGGAAGGATATTTTGTAGAATATTGTTATTTTTGCCGATAGGAAAACCCATCAGGCGGGCGCACGCTTGTCTAAGTTGTTATGGTGCCATTGAATATTTCTATTAAGGTGAATGGGTAGTGGTAGACCGCGAAATTCAAATTTTCTTACGTTTTTTGCAATTTGCAGGTCAGTGTCAGATTGTATCTTGATCAAAATATGATTCGCGACAATAACAGGTACATATTTAAGGAATTATAATAATCATTAGAACCATTAATATATCTTTCTAAGTTAGATTTCTACCACCAACCACCAATCTCTTATGGAAAAGTGTTAGTGGTAGAAATCTAACTTAGAAAGATGTATTATTGATTCTTATCATTATACTTCTCTAAATATGTACCTGCTATTGTCACGAATCATATTTATTTCAAGATACAACCTGACACTGACCTGCAAATTGCAAAAAATGTAAGAAAATTTGAATACATACCGGACACATAAACCACCCTATGGTACTATTTGCTGACGACAGCACAGTAGTAGTTCAATGTGACGATAATATGACTTATGAGAATGAAATAAATATGACATTAAATACAATAATATCTTGGTTCAACAATAATAATCTTTTAATTAATTTAGACAAAACTAAAATCATGCATTTTTACCAGAGAATTCCAAGTAAGATCCCTGAAATTCAGTATTTAGGGAGTCCAATAGAGTCAACTACTGTTGCCAAATTCCTTGGCATCGTAATTGATAACAATCTGACATGGAGATCCCAAACAGACGAAATTTGTAAAAAAATGAATAAATTTGCATATGTTTTATATAAACTATCAAAGACTGTCAGCCTAGAAGCTGTACTAACAGCTTATCATGGTTATGTTGCATCAAGACTTAGGTATGGCATAATGTATTGGGGCAACTCCGTCGATAGAGATTTTATATTTAGAGCTCAAAAAAAATGTATTAGATCCATGTGTGGCCTAAATAGCACCGATAGTTGTCAACCGTTCTTTAGAAGCCTGAACATTCTTACCCTACCATCACTGTACATCTATGAAACAAATGTATTTGTCAAAACACACGTCTCACAGTACAAAGTAGCTTTTAAAAGTCACTATCGAAAACTACGAGACAAAAATAAGTTAGAGCTTGAAATCACACGTGGTAGAACAGCCTTAATGAATAAAAGCACTTTCTGTATGGCCACAAAAATATTTAACAAGCTACCTGAGACATTAAAATCTTTAAACCTTGACAAATTCAAAAAAGAGCTTATGAAAATATTAATTGATAAATGTTACTACTCGCTGAAGGACTATTTGGCCGACAGTTCTATAACGCCTCCTATAGATTAGTATTAGGTCATCTATTTTGACATTACTGTACCTATTTATTTAAATTTATTTACATTATTTTATTTTTTCCTGACATTTAAATTTTTGTTATTTCTTAAATTTTATTGTTGACAATTTGAAAATATTTATGCATCGCTTACACTTTAGCATTCTTGTTTTTTTATAATTTTAATTGATAATGTTGCACGTAGATAATTAATAATTAAATGTAAAATTGATGATCATATTTGTACGCCAAATGGCAAAACATAGAGCGCATATGAAAATGTAACACCTGTTTGTAACCACCTATGTTAACAAATAAAGAATCTGAATCTGAATCTGAATTTCGCGGTCTCAACTACCCATTCACCTTAACATACTTTTCTTCACACATCCATAATCCATACTTGTCTATTAGTCGTCATCTCGGTAATCCCACGTTTCTAATCATATCATCATTCTCACAGTCCAGTCATCATTTCTGTGGTCTTCCACTACTTTTATAGCTATCGACTTCATACTCAAAACTTTCCTCACGACATTTTTCCGAATGTATCTATGTCTTCTTCCAAAACCGAGAGAAAACAGAGAGAGGGGCAATTCTCGTAATTTTAAGATCGTTCACAGTCTGATCTCAGTCTCAATTTGTCAAAAAATACTTTTAATTTCCCTTCATTGTTGACAAGTTTTTGACATTTGCTTGTCGCCGAGATGAGACGGCGACTAGATTTTGAACGTTTTAAATTACGAGAATAATTGGCCTTCTGAAGTTCATCCATACAATTAATACGAATCAATTAATCAGAACTGTATTTTAATCCTAAATTTTCATCCAAATGCTTGTAACACAAATACAGTTACATAATTAATATTATCCTTATCTATGCTAATTGTCTGTGGTCGCTAAACGGATCTAAATATTGCTAATTAATATTTTATAGATCATTTAAATGTTGCAGATACCTGACGTTATTTATGTGATTTAATTATTTAACATTTGCATACGCTTTATTGATAATAAATTATTATAAGATAGATTATCATCACCTTTCTGACTTAGAATAATCCTTTGTATAAAATCACGCCAACAAGAGTTTCCAGATTGCAATCAAAGCAAAATATATCCTTTTCTCTAAAATAAAAACGAACACTTTTACGTTTAACATATTATTATTTCATGTCGCAATAATATGTATACATGGAATTAGTGTGTACTATTTGTATGGCATGAGTATTAATCAGACAGCAGTCAAAAGATTTGAAGAACTGTGTTTTTTAACAGCTCAGCAGTATTTTAGGTAAACACTAGGCATACTAACACCCTAATTGCGTAACACATTATCAATCACAATCTGAATCAGGTTGAAGGATTTTGCTAATCCATAGCTTCATATGATCGAAAAATTTGTCTGCTCTAGATCCTAAATAACGCAATGAATGTTGCTGAGCTGTCAATATGAAAGCCATTCCTACTATAAGTATCTTACGTAATTACCCTGCTGTATAATAAACAGTTCGATAATTAACGGTTCGCCTAATTACCGTGAAAACCGCACTATTAGTAGATTATTCACTAAGGGGATAAAGCAGTGTCTTAATATCGCGGGCGTTATTTTGAATCCTGAACGCAACTAAGGATCCTAGGGCTACCGAGCGTAGCGAGGAAAGACTAGAATCCTGAGTGCAGTGAGGGATTCAAGCTCGCCCAATACGAAGACACCTTTATCCCAGAGGAGAATAATCTACTTTTTGCACCTACTAGCTGCGAGGTAATAAATCCAATTCTATTATCGAATTAGTAGTTTATGAAACTGTTAAATAACCGGGGAATACCTAATTATGTGCAGTATCATACACTATTTATCCGACTACGTGACAGGACAGGGTTATGTTTTTATGCGTACTTAACTTATGTATCTTTGAATGTGAAATTCCTTATACCCTCGAAGCATCCTAACGGCCGGATGGATTTTTACATGAGGTGTCATTGACTCGTTTGGGTCGCGCAAAGGTTACCTATAGGCTAGGATTTGTTTTTTATAAAATCAAAATGATGGATTTTAGACGACAAGTATGGTCTTGAAAAGAAAAATGTGTACCATTACTATGTGGGGTATCAAAGTAAAGGGCTTGAGGAGACGATTCCAAAAATATAAAATATTAAAAGTATTAAAATTAAATGATAAAATCAAAAACACATATTAATAAGAAAGTAATTTAAAAGAAAATTAAACCAACCTCAAGAAGAAATGCACTCAAAATTACAAAGTGCCTATGTTCGACGAAGGTAGTGCATGAAGCCAAAGACCCGACTCCCACCTACCCACAGACAGCAGGCGCGCACGTTCCGCAGAGGTAGCAGACGAGTCAAGTAAATTGTTCTGTACTACTCTGCAGAGCGGCTCATCCCACCGTCTCTGGGAAGATGAATGGTCGGGTGGATCTGTATTCGGGCAAGTGAGTCTTCAGGCATCCATAGCCTCGGTGAAACACGGCACATCAGAATTAATCAGTGTGAATGCTAGGATTTTCCTGATTAATTTATCAGTGCCGTGGACCGAAGATATGAAAGCCGGTAAACTAATACTAGAAATTTTGCGGAAATTTTAAAATTTTACTGAAACTTTAACAGCTATAAATAATTAAATAAATTAAAATAAAGTTGATAAGGAAGACGCGTTAATAACCGGAGTGTAAAGTGTAACAGTTATCGACATTAATATTTATAAACTTGATAGAATATTCTGAATATCGGAAGGCAATCAATTTGTCGTGAGAATGTTATAGTGCCGTGTTAGAGATATGGAACGTTACGTACTATCAGGAAAATGGATACCAAGTGTGCATACACACGAGTGACATGCTTCCACGACAGTGGCAACTGTAAGCGTCGATGCGTCAGTTGTCGCCGAAACGC
Source organism: Luperina nickerlii (assembly GCA_963855955.1). Taxonomy (NCBI): domain Eukaryota; kingdom Metazoa; phylum Arthropoda; class Insecta; order Lepidoptera; family Noctuidae; genus Luperina; species Luperina nickerlii. Next base: position 307,198 of record OY979686.1, on the reverse strand, counting down.
GTCGGCGGCTGTCGCCGACAGTTGCCTCTGTCGTCGACGCGTATCGCATGTATGTATGCACCACGGTATGAACACTAGTCAAAATAAAAGAAAGACCTTAAAGTTCAAAACCAGCTCATTTTTCAAGCAGTATGATGCAGTTAGTTGGTGGCAGTTATTTCAGTTGAGTTCGTAATCGTATGGCACTGTATCCAGTGAGGTAAATGTTGTTTTATTTACAGTGACATGCAAACACTGATAGGCTTTCACAAATTTTAACTTTAATTAAGGTAAGACACTCTTGGGCAAGACCAATCCAAGCACACCTCAATTATTTAATCGGTTTAGTTAAATGAAATGAAGGAAACTGCACATTTAAACCGCGTTAAAGATCTGTCATCATTGTTGTGGAATATTGACACTGACAGCTCTTAAATCCGGTCACAATTGCCTTACGCGAGGCTGTACGAGGGATACAACAAACTCACCGTATAGCCAGTGAGATTTATAAGTTACTAGCTTTCCTTTGTCCCAAGCTGTCATCTGTCAAACTTATCGTATCTATCGGTTCAGTGTTTTAGGCGTGAAAAGGTTACAGACAGACGATTAACGATGGACCTACCTTCTGATAACCATAATTCTAGAAATCTCATATCGAATCCCAACCCTACAAGCAGGGTCGCACATCACTGGTTGAGCGAGCTATCAGTTGAAGGTGACAGGAGGTGACTTCCCGCGCTTTCGAATTACCGCCCGGCGATTTGGATATCAATGTTGGAGTATAATTAGTGAATTTATTAAAGAAATTTGTAAAGAACACACTTTTAATGATTGCATCTAACTCTACAAAGATCTGAGGGACAATTATCGTAATTTTAAGAACGCTCACAGTCTGATCTCAGTCTCAATCTGTCAAAAATATCTCTAAAACCCCATTGACAAGTTTTTGACATTGATTTTCGCTGAGATGAGATTGCGACTAGGTTTTGAACGTTTTTAATTACGGGAATTGACGTTCTGTGTTCGCAAGTAAAGCCAGAGTGTAAAGCTAGTCCCCACTAATGATATTCCGCGGTCAGTGTAGTTACCTGTGATAATTAATTCCATGTCATAGTTTGTGCCAGTTCGCTCGTAATAAATCGACGTGTTACCATTATGTGCGAGATCGTAGATTATATTCAATTAATACATCTCTGTTGAACAGCATTGCTATTAAATCCGTGATAGTTACATTATTATTTATGGAAATCAAGTCGAAACTAAGGTAATGAGATAATCATAAACTAATAAAATTGAAAGATAAAATGCTCTACACTATCATCTGACTGCCTTTTGCCGCCTATATTGGGGTCGGCTTCCAGTCTAACCGTATGCAGCTGAATACCACTTTACATGGAGCGACTGCCTATCTGACATTCACAACCCAGTTACTGGGTACTAAAATAACGATACTCCTTGGTAAAACTGATGGTCAGACTGAAAACAATAATTTCTTACTAATTTCATTAAGACTTGCTGACTTTATACAGTAAGAAGAAATGTTTGTAAAACAGTAAAAGACAAAACAGTAACGTTTAATGATTGAACATACCATTTACTGAAAAACACATTAAAGTTAAAACGTTAAAGTAGCCTCAGGCATCAAGTCCGTCTTGTTACAGTATTTCTTTTACTTGTGCATAAAGTTTTAATAAATACCTAAATAAAGTTTACTGTCATGACGGTAACATTTTGCCTGAAGCTTTCAGTAAAAATACTGTTTTGAACGTAACGCTCAATTATGGAACTGTTTAAAGCAGTTCAGATCAATGTTATTTCATTTTATTTACTGCTTATTTTTTCAGTGCAGACTTTCGGGCTTCTGACTACCCGTAACGACTGTCAAAGATCTACAAATGACAACCGGGATCAACGAATTTACGTGCTTTCCGAGGTACGGAGGGTCTTAGTATGTAAACATAGTCACCCATCTACGGATCGACCTCGGCAAGTGTTGCTTAACCTTGAAATCGACCTGTGCGGCCGTTATCATTTCCTCTCTTCTCTCCTCCCGCGAGCTCTTTATTGCACTCACACCATAACAATTAAATTAAAATAGTGGCTGCACGTATATCATAATGAATACAACTACGAGTGATTGATCAACATTCAAATCTGTTAGAGTTAAAAAAAAACTCCTATAAATAAGAATCAATTTCTCATGCAGCTATCGATGCAAGGAAGCACAGGACCGGTCGACTTGGCGCCGCTTGGGGGAGGCCAATGTCCAGCAGTGGACATCTATCGGCCGAAATGATAATAATATTTATTATCATCCTTGTCAAAACATTCATTTAAAACACATCAACATCGTCACAATCATTCTCCTGCCCCTATCCCAATTGTTTGCGGTCGGCGCAGTAGTCTTCTTCTTCCCTACTTCTCTGTCAGTCGCCACCTCGTTACTCACCCCTTTTTTTAACCATATCAACTTTCACACAGTCCATCCATCGTTTCTTTTTAAAACACATTTAGATTCAGCAACACTCATTCCTGTCCAACCACAACTCGAAACAAAAAACTGACCTTATCTCCCAGTAGACAGCGCAGACGCGTAGATATTATGTTAATACATGCAACCAGTTCCTCTTATGATAGATACAAGCTAACACTCGTCGATAATGTTTCATTAATTAATTACTCGGACTTGTCACAACATGCCGTGTAATCAGACCAACAGGGGCCGACAACTTGTGGCCAAAAATAATACTTAATCGTAGTTTTTATTGTTCCGTTTGGTGTTGGTATTAAACTATCTGATGTGTGAATAGTATGGTGATATTATAGTCAGAAGTTTGAAGAAGAAATGTATTCAAATGGTTTAACATAAAAACAATAAGAAAACTTTCAGTAAACATAACATAACATCTCGCCGGTATTACCTGATGGGTTAGGCAGAAGTGTAGCTACCTAGGTATACATAGTACCTCCACATTTCGCCTGACCGTATGTTTAAGTCCCATGTGATAAGGGGCGAGCCTATCGCCATCAGCCGGGTACAAACGGACACTCCGGGCTGCTACTGAAACAACCACTAAGTATCACTTTGCCCGACCGAAAAAGTAGTCGTACTTTTTTTTCGTTAATTGGTGTATTCTGATTATGTGGTGGAAAACTTTCCAGGGAATACTCCTTGGAATGTTTTGACACCACATAATTAATGGGATGGATATTAGCCCAAATTAAATATTTTTCATAAGATATTTTAATTTTTATATTTCGGTTTTTAAAGGTTTTGCACGAAAACCGTAAAAATTATGTTATAGGTACGTTGATATAAATTTGTATCTATTTAGAAATAAATCTGGCTCTACAGCATTATTAAAACGGTTAAGTGCGAGCCGAACTCGCTCAAAAAATGTTTGCGACTCCTCATGTAAGTGACGTAGAATCAGCATGTAACGAATATTTCCTCGACGTAGGGAAAGCTATTAAAGAATGTGTGAAAATATAGAAAACTGCGTATTTGTAGGTTTTCCGGTACCTTTTAGTAAAACGACTTAGATTACATAGATAAGTTCGGTCATTTCCTGCTTTCTTTTTGTTGACTTCAGACTTCACATCTTGAGCAGGTGGCATCTTCCGGCCTATTCTGTGAACATCTAACCGTGAAAATACAGGTGAAGCGAGCTTGAAATGAACTGTCATCTCTCTCTCGGGTCTCTCGGGTCTTAGCATTATGCTGAGCGATGGCCGTTTTGCGTAGATTTTTGCTCTTTCATCGACCTGTGTCGCTCGTGTGTATGCACACAGTTTACACGTTGAGATTTTTACAGAATATCACTATTGGTTTTTATCAGCACTATCTCAGTCATACACGCAAAAAAATAACAAACACCAAAAATACAATAAAGAGGTTGACAACATTTTGGCAACTTGAACATCAGCCATGCTCATAATTTTATTACCAGTCATAAAATATTAAACATAGCTTCAGCAATAAAAAGTCAACTTTAAAGCAAGTTCTGAATCACTCCCACCGTCAATTAAAACTACATAAACATCGAATGGACGGTTGTATAAATATTACATTTAATATGAACATAATGTACAGATGCCAGCACATCAAGCTACTACAATCTGGCAAATTTCTTTAATAGATTTTCAACTTTATCGCTAAGGCATAAGGTTCAAAGTTGATTGGGAAAATTTTACAGTTTCGGGTAGCGTGATGTGCTGGAGTCTGTACATACATTTGCCGCATCTGCCAAACTTCCAGATCAATTAACAACTACATACTCTACGCTGTTTACTCTATTATTAATTCTAAGAATTAACCGAAATGTAGAACCACTACGTTAGGGTGACATCACACTGCATATGCGACACGGCTAGAAGAGGTCTACTAATAAAAATCTTAAATGAATGAATCCACTGGCAGAACGCACCGCCTGAATCGCTGAGTCTACAAACATGATAATTATTTTGCATAAGAGTTCCTTTTATTATGAAGGTGAGTAATACGAAAGGATTTTTGAAAATCAACGTTAAATAATTTTGTCATCCTTAGAAAGGTGGAAGTTGGTACTACTGTTTACAAGTAAAAGTTGGATTAAAGTTTGTATGGATTTTTTCCTGTTGGGATACCCGATCGGGCACACGGCTTCATGTATTATTCATTACAAAAATATTATCGATTTCCTTGTCAGGGTTGTTAGTGTCTGTCGCTTTCAACGGTTGATCAGTCACTGTGTTGATCGCAGTTTGTTATTACTGGTATACGGGTTAAAGCTACTGCCCAATGCAGCGCACTAGCGGTGACGGGAGGTATTTGAGCCAGGAACCACACATGGAAATATTACAATGTGTCAAGTTCCATTTTACTTTAGATTAACCATCAATCTAGCATTCGTTCACTCTGTTCAATCTCTTGTCGATTTGATTGGGATCAATCAAAGTACATGGTAGTTATGCATCAGTCTAGTGCACTATACGTTAAATTTTCCATCAATTTCGCCAAGATCACAGAGTGAAATGATAGAATAGAATAGAATATTTATTTTCCAGAAACATGGTGCGGTGGTGTGGTGGTGGTGCGTGGTGGTGGTGGCGATGGTGATGCATCACCTTACCAAAAAAATAAAACAATCTGCCTAGTTTTATCACCAAATATGGAGGGGTCGCCTTCCAGTCTAACCGAATGCAGCTTATTAGCAATATCATGCATGGAGCGACTGTCTATCCGACCTTCACAACCCAGATACTGGGTAACGCGATACCCCTTAGTAAGACTGGTTGTCAGACTTTTGGACTTCTGACTGACCGACAGTAAAACTCTACGAATGCTTAACGTGCTTTCCAAGGCACGGATGGGTCTCGATTTGTAATGGATGGTGACCCATCCACGAACCGACCGCGGCTAGCGTAGCTTAACTTTCGACCGACTGGCGACCTGTGCGTGCGGCTGTATCAATTGAGCACGAGCTCCTCTAATGGTCCGCGTACTTAATATAGTATGACGTATTATACCAGTACCGAGTAGTGACGCACACATCTTCAACGTGTCGCTGCCGAGCTTGAACTCGTAGCACTTTATTCTGTGTCACCAAGCTTTATCCGAGTAACGTCCGAACAGCGCCAACTCAATAAGTCCCATTATCAATTAGTGTGGACTGACACAAACTGAAGTAAATGCTTAACCTTTAGACAGCGAGCAATACGCGCGGCAAGTTATGTCTGGGCTGGCTTTATTTACACCCGGACAGGACACGTTTGTACCATTTATATAAATTGTACAATATTATTGGCGATTGTTGAATTATTTAGTAGGTGCGACTAATGTGGGCCCTGCGGTCTTATGGAGACAGATACTGTGTTGGTATTACAGAATTTATTAAATTAACTTTAGCCTCTGACATCAATCATAAAGTCAGAAATATATAATAATATTAATAATAAATATAATGATTAATTTATTATTTATTGGCTATGACGTTAATTAATTTTTCGTTAGAGGTTATTTACGAAACCATAGCCAAAGGGAGAGACACTACAGATGTTGGTAGTGGTGCCCAGTGGTACCGGCCGGGCGGCCCCGACTTACCAGTTCCGCTTTACTTTGTGTAAATAATTTCATTGCCACTGTTCTCAAAACAGTGACGGAAAACATCGTGAGGAAACCGGCATGTCCTAGAACCAAAAAAAAACGAAGACATGTGACATTGACCAACCGGCACTGCACTGGGCCCGCGTGCTGGATTACCCTCTCGAAGGTAGAAGACCTGTGTCCCAGCATTGGAAGCATTATAGGCTAATTATGCTACAGATTTATTCCGCTAGGAGTCGCATCGTCGCTGGTGTTGTTTACCTGTCAAACACCATATTTTTTAAGTGTTATTTAAATGAACATTTTTATTTTCTATTATTTGCTTGTAAGAACATTTTTTTTTTCAATTAGTGCACTGAATAATGGAGTTGTAATAATAAAGGCGTACACCGTTTAGAAGAAAACTGTTAGAGCCGTACGCCTAATAAATTGGAAAGCGAATTCAGCGGCTATTTACACTGTAGACCTGGCGATTTTTATGACGAGAGCTTTTAGTGAACACATTCATCAGACAGACTGCTGACAGTTACGAGCGAGGGTGGCGTCATCTATATGACTAATACATATATACAGACTATAGGTACTATATATGTATATATATATACTAGCTGACCCGGCGAACTTCGTACCGCCTCAGAATCGATAAGAACGAATTTAAGAGAAAATGAATTATCTTCATTTTTTTTCGTGAATTTTTCCCATATTCTGCTGTTCGGGGCGGAGACAAATCCAACAAATCAAATATTATAAAAATCGGTCCAGCTGTTCTTAATTATAAATGGTGTAACTAACCCGACTTTGTTTTATTTATATAAATATATACATGGTCAATTTAAATGAGCTAGCGAAAATTCGCAGACGAGATGAACTATAAAATGCAAAAAGAATTTGTAAAATTCGACTGGTAGCTGAGAGATTAGTGCGTCCAAACTAAATTTTCAGCTTTATTATTGGTATCGATAATAAAGCTTAAGAGTTTGTTTATTTGAATGCGTGTTGCTCCTTCAGTAACCAAAGAAACAGGTTCAAACAATACTACAAATGTTTTTTTCTCCATAAGGTACCTGAGGTACCTCCTGTATGTATAATTATGGCCTATAATGATTATTCGCAGATAAATATGAAACGATTTTATTTCAAAGTAATCCTTACGAAACTCGTGTCGCGGTCGTGCCGCGTCCAACCTGCCGCCGGACGCGCAGGCGTTGTCGGGTCAATACCAAGAGTCACTGCATCTATCGAGGTACGAGTCACAACGATCACAGAGCTCCCGGTAAGGACGCGGTGACTAGCAATATTGAACTACCATCGATTTCTATGATAAAAGCTCCTGCAAACAGGCGCGACGCGAATCGCGCGCGACACAAAGGCACCGCTCGTTCCACGACTTGCGGTGCCTTTGTGTCGCGTGTCGTGTCGTGCCTGTTTGTAGGAGCCTTAATTCGTACTGTCAGTCTGTCTGTATGTCTGTTACCTTTTCACGCCTAAACTACTGAACGGCAGACCATGACCGGGGTTAGGACTTGGATACTTATTATCTGGGTAGTAGGTAGGTACGTTCCCGTAGCATTATATGGAAGCAGCGGACTAAAGCAACTCTCATTTATACTAACATACGGGATAGGATAGCTAATAAAAAGTAGCTCCTAAATCACACAAATAAATAACCGAAAAAATGGTCAGATTTATATTCTACAAATAACTTAAAACATAGAAACAATATTATCATTTAGATAAAAATAAGTATATCTAACATTTTGCCAGAAACAGAGAAACACGACACTGAGATAACTATAAAATTAAATTAAGATATCGTTCACATCCTTAACAAATAAATAACACTAAACAATAGAACACACTCTCTCACTAATTTATATTGAAGCAAAGTGTCACTAATACCATCGTCTAATAACTCGACAACAGCCGGCCCACAATACATTACCATCTAAATAAATCTTAACATTGTGTTAAATCAGGACATACTGCAGGAAAGCTCAAAAGGCCCACTCCATAAACCAAGGTGAACGCTGAAATATGAATGGTGGCCAATCTCAACGGCGATTAACCAGGTATGCGGGAGATATTATAGTGCGCAAGTGTGCGCAAACACAGGCGCTCTCTCAGTTCCTTTACTCTCATCGTCCAATGGGACAGCAATCTGACACTACCCCAATCTAATTCTGGACTGCTACTGACAAAATCTTAATGAAAAAAACCCAATTATACTTTTTTATTTTCTTTCATATAAGACTAACCTAGAGCATCTGATAAGATGTGTTCAACATTTGGCATTTGTGGTTAAATATCGTCTCGACAAAACTGCGCAATTTACGGTACTACAAAGATAGTCTAGAAATTGCAAAACTTGCACAATGAATTTATGTCGTTGAATAAATAAAGATGTTAATAAACAAGGCACATGCTTCAGAAAGAGACTGTCTGTCACACAGGTTGTTGAGGCAATTAACGTTTTCTAAAACATACATACATAAACTCAAACAAACATACATATAGAAACTACTACGTGCAGCCTCTTTTGGTAGCAGGTGGCATTTTCCGAAACTTGATGTGCCATAATTATTTCCTACCGAACACTGTACAATAGAGCAGTGCTGGCCCAGTGGTAAAGGCCCAGACTTACGAGTTGTAGGTCGTGGGATCGGACCCAGGCAAAACATTCGTGAGGAAACCGGCATGTCCTAGAACAAAAATTCGAAGATATGTGACATCCCCCAACCCACACTGGGCCTGCGTGGTAGATTACAGCCCAGTCCCTCTTGAAAAGAGGAGGCATGTTTCCCAGCAGTGGGACCATCATAGGCTGATTATGCTGATTATTTTATTACACTATTGCGTTGACTTGTCTTTCTTTAACTATTCTGCATTCCGACACTGCGACAAAGTGCACAGATAAAGAGCGTCGGATAAACTCGTTGTACAGTAATCTCCGAGGGTCCAGCACTACAGAACACAAACCCCGGTGATTGAGGTCCCCTGATACAGCATCATAGTTATGGAGGAGATTAGAGCTGCTCCGTAGTGGGGACCCTGTCCGTTGTGCTAATAACGATATCTATTGGAGGAGTGGGAGCACGGTAGAGGGTTGAATCAGCAAAGTGGGAATAACGGAATCGTCAAACAAATTCATTTTAATAACTTACTAAATCATGCCTACTATGTTTATGTGAAGGATAAAATATGCATAGAGTATGAAATCAGAAATGATATTATCCGGAAAACAACAGGTGTTGCCGACATAGCTTGCAGAGTAAGCAAGCTGGAGTGGCAGTGAGCTATGCTTGTCCATGGCCATGTTTGTCGAAGGACCGATGGCCGGCGGAGCAGACGAGACCTGGAGCGGAGACCGCGTATCGGCAAGCGTAGTGTGGAACGCCCTCCAGTTAGATGGACAGACGAACGTAAAAAGGTAGGTGGGACAGACTGGATGCGAAAGTGGGAGGACACGGGTTACCAGACCATGAGGTCTATGTGTGCGTAACATCCAAATCCTTTCAGTCGTTAAGGCGTGCGGCATTCATAGTAATTGAGTTAGGATGTGCCATGGTGAGGCAAGCAGGAACCCGTTGGATGCGAGAAGCACAAAACCGGTCGAAGTGGAGGTGCTTGGGGGAGGCCTATGTCCAGCAGTGGACGTCTTTCGGCTGAAATTATGAGTTAGAATGTAATAGGTGGCGAACCCATTGTCATCAGGTAGAACAAATCCAGAGTTAGGACTGCTACTGGGAAATTCCTAAAGGTAAAAAACAATAAAACCTTTACAGGTTCCACCATCCTCTAACCCAGGTCCCCAAGCACAGCAGCGTCGCGACAGCCTCTAGACGAAAGAGGCAGTTAAAATTCAAAAAATTAATTTCAAAATATATTTTATTTCACATAAACCTACATGGGCACTTATGAAACGTCAGAAGCTAGGTGCACGGTTCCAATTGGTCGTTTCGTATGGCGATGAGCCGCCAAGAAACTCCACGGTTACTCTTTTAAAAATAATTGTCTTTTAGAATGATCTCAAATTACAGTAGCTATGGAAGGACAGCGTAGACCTGTCAACAAGTACTAGGTACTTAAAAATAGTCAAATAATGAAGTTGCTAACATACATTTTGTTTACTTTCTCACGAAATTAATCAATGTTTGTACTGTTTTCCCATTAATTACCACATTTATCATTAGAAAAAGTACCTGAGCCCACTAAATGTTGCCCTAACAATCTCAATGATAACGCCCCCAAGCTTACTTACAATTAGCGACCCAGCGTGATACCGATATCGAGACCGTAAATTTGATACCGATACCAACTTTCTAGTCGACATGATAATCAAGCGATACGATATATAATCTGTGGTGTATTTACTGCGGCGATAGATGGAAACGTTTCAATTTGTGTAAATCTCGGCTTGACTGTGAGTCATGACACAAAGTGCTGCGGTAAGTAGGGCTCATTCGATACCGGAATTATCGATAAGTACTTTAAACTTGACATCGATTTGGAGTAGGGATAGCTAGGAAATTGAAGAAAACCTTCGCTCTTTGAAATTAAACTCTATCAGAAACCGATTCAAATTCGATACTTACTTGATAATTTCTTAGAATATACTTAATACTCTCTCTAATAACTTACAAATTGTGTCTGTCCATACAGTTCCTATAGAAGAATAGCATGTTCAAAGTCAAATCATTTATTTCAAATAGGCAAAGGCACTTTTGAACGTCAAAAATTATAATAAAATAGAATTGATTCTAGTCGCCCCTCCCAAAAAGTAGTGTTCGCATGAAGAAGAATGGGCAAAAAACTGCACTGTTTAGATTTTAGTAAATTCACAAAATAATAATAAGTGAAGACGACCTAGAATAAAATTAGTCTACCACAAAAGGTAAAAAGAATTAAAAATAAAGCAATGACAAGTAAATCAATTAAGTGACAGATACACGGTGCTCACGTATTTACAAAAATTGTAAAAGTAGATAAAATTATCTATTCTATTCTATTTTTCTTTGTTCTTCTTCTTTCACTTAGGTGGTCTTCTTCGTGTTAAAATTCTAGGACAATTCCTAGAATTTTAATAAGTGTGTGAGTTACTTAACTGTAGTCAGAGAATGTAAAAATCAATGTCATAAAAATTAAAAAAATATAAATTAAATTAGCAGTTTAGTGTTTAACTTAACATAGTTTATAATAAGACCCGCCTATTACAGGCAGAGGCTTCTTCTCATACAGAGAAGGCACACACCACGCTTGCCCAACATGGCTTGGAGATTTCAGCCTTATACGTATATACTAATATCATAAATTCGAATGTAACTCTGTCTGTCTGTATATTACCTTTTCACGCCTAAACCACTGAATGGATTTCAATAAAAATTGGCAGAGAGATATATTACATCTCGGGAAAGGACATAAGTTAGTTTATATCCCGATATTCCCACGGGGTCGATACTTATGCGGGTGAAACCACGGGGCGCTGCTAGTTAACTATAAATCCAAGTTTCTTTACTATGTTTTGCCTTCAATAATGTCCAAAATAAACTCAGACTGTACATATGAATAAAAAAACTCACATTGGTACTTGCCCGGATTTGAACCCAACCTCGTATGAAAGGCGACCGCGAGGCCTTAACCACTCACGCCACGATATGACATAACAATATAAAAGGAACTCGAACTTCGATCTTCTAAATGCACACACACGACGAACATCAAGCTATACATTTCCAGTTTTAGTAAACCTTGCATTGGCTTTTCGTACAGTAAGAAGTCAGCTTATACTGGAAATGACATTGTCTCTGTCACCTCTTACCTAGACTAGAGTCAAGAGCAAACCCATTTCAAATTAAAAAATAAATAAATGAGTAGCTTGATATGTCGCCGTGCGTACGGGGCGTACCGATGGTCATAACATTACTGAAACTATCGAGTACTAGCTTGTCGAGTGTAAGATCAGCCCTAGTGATAATCATTGTGTATAATACTTATATAAAGCGAGTACATCTAATCTGGTTGATAACGGAGCCCGTTCGTTAGCTCGCTGTCACTACAGAGAGGGATCGAAAGATCTCTCACCGGTTCCACTAAGAATAGAATTATAGTACTTTACTATCAACCTAATTATTGTCAAACCGAAGAAACCACTTAACAAAGCTATGGTTTATTTATAAACAATGATTAATTAAAGTTAAGTGACGTTTAAACGTCAAAAATGTATGATTAAACAGTCGCTAATCACTACTTAACTTTGAGCAACGTTTATGAATACAGTTAGGACGAAGTTGAATTACTGAGTCACCGCGCACCGTTCCTACTACTAACATAACATAACATTTGTTGACTTTGCCAATTTAATTTGTAAGTAATAATGAAATTTTGTGTTGTTGTTTTGTCTTGTTTTTGTTCTTTTTTCTAATATTTTATTTTTATTGTTATATCAGACCGGAATAAATCATTTAATGTACCTAATGCTATTGTATGATCCAACTGTTGATTGAAATAAAAGAATTGAATTGAATTGAATAACATCACGCCTGTATTCACAAAGGGTTGGGCAGAGGTGTACCTAACAGTACACCCACATTTAATGGGTACGAGCCTATTGCCATGAACCGGGCATGAATCTCCGGCTGCTACTGACAAATTCCAGATGGAAAAACCCAATAACTCTGCCCGAACCGCCCTGGGTTCCAGGGATACATGCTCGTCAGTACCACTCGACCAACGATATGGACATAACCATTTAAAGGGGAAGATGTTCTACTAGTGTGCAAAAGTAACTCCAGCACATCAGGCGTGTCATTCGATGGCTATCGATAGCACAATGAAACTACTTTATTGAGCTAGTCAATATCAAAACTAAGTTATACGTGTAGGGTCGCAGGGACATCGACGCGCAACCTGTTACTCTCTGTGAACTCAGTACATGATGCTGACTCCCTTGCGACGAAATTTTTCGTCCGTTATCACTCTGTAGGTATTTCATGGACTTCACCTTCACTTGAACAGAGAGATATGTACCATTTCACACAGAACTGCATTATTTTCGAAAAGTCTTCTTGGAATGGCACCTAAAATCTATAATAAGCTTCCTATTGAAATCAAAGAATTAAATGCAATACTTGATTTCAAAAAAGCTTTATTAAAACTATTATATAATAAGGTATATTACTCTGTTAATGAGTACCTAGAAGACAGATTTTAATTTATTAATTCATTCCATTATCATTATTAGTTCCATTTTTTTTATTATATTACTATTATTATTTTTCTTTTAGTTAAATAGCTGTTAGTAATCACTATATTAAATATTATCAAATTATTGCCTATTGTTTTAAATATTAACAAACTAATGACTACTATATCAATTACTATAAAATTAGTGACATATTTTTAAATTATTGATTATTATTATTACTAATATATTAATTACTACTAAACTATTGACTACTGACTACTACTATAATGTTGCTAGTATTTAACTATTGTATGCCTAAAGGCGGGTCATAGATGTACTTCATTTCATAAACTGTAACACCATATTTTTACCTGTGTACCACAATAAATAATTTGAATTTGAATTAAATTTGTTTTTTGCCTCTATTGTGTCCCACTGCTGGGAAAAAGCCATTTTTCCTTCCAAAACTCTCTGGCTTGTGCGATATCCGGCCATGTTGATACACGGCCATGTTGATACACGGCCATGTTGATATCCGGCCATATTGGCCCTGCAAACATGTCCAGATCGTCACACCACCTTCGTCGTGGTCTACCTCGACAGCGACGTCCTCCCTCAGGCGTCCAGTGAATGACGATCTTTGCCCATCTCTCCGGATGCATTAGTGTGACTGGCCAACTCACTCACTTCCTGGCTCTTTTTTCTCCAAAAACTCTTAAAACTAATCTTTATTAATTCATTCATTCATTCTATCAAGATTAAAAGGGACCTAAATTGTGAGCGATTTATTCAGAGGAGCTTGAAGTTACAGATGTTATAATTTCACGCCCACTTTGCAGGACTGATTCGATAGAATGCCGTCTATCAAAGACTGAATTATATTAGGTATACCTAGGGCGAACATTTATATTAGATATAAGTCATGGACTGTTAGCTTATTAATTGATCGAATGATTAAAACTTCACGGTTAGCTCTAACGGTATTATACAAACATAGTCATCTATACAAATAAATAAAATAGGAGTGTCTGTTTGTAATATTAAAATAATCGCTTTTTACTAAATGCATATGGATGTGTACGCGGTACATATATTTTTGTCTGTGTGTTTGTTCCGGCTAATCTCTGAAACGGAAAATTGGTAGGTACCCACGAAAAACAATTAAAACCAATGAAATGAAATCTATACATCTTCTATAAACAAATAAATAAAATTGGAGTGTTTGTTTGTAATGAGAGCACTTTCAGCCGATTCAGAATTTAACAAAATTCTTCTTGATGTTGGTGAGGGAAAATGTCCAGAAGTGAATAGTACTCATGATATAGAACTACCTACCGGTGTTTGTCAGGTTGTGGCGGACACTGAAATTTTAATACATAGTATATAATATGATGATATTCACAATCTCAATATCAAAGAAGATTCGTGGTTTTGTGAAAGATCAATTTTAGCACCTATAAATTGAAAGAAAACTGCGCTTCATCAGCGCATTTTAGATAAGCTATTTGGTGAATCAAAAAAAAAAAACAATCAATACAGTTTGTAATCCGGATGAAGTGGTTAATTACCCAACAGAATTTTTAAACTAGAACGTAAGATTGGCATGCCTATCATACTACTCCGTAATTTAAACCCACCGAAACTTTGCAATGGTTAGTACCACTCCAAAGTTTGCGAGTAGTGTCGTTGCAAAAGACATTATAGAAGGTCGTATAATATCCGGATGCGGAGAAGGTGAGATAGTATTTATACCACGGATTCTTACATTACCGTCGAATTTTCCATTTGAATTCAAAAGATTGCAATTGCCTATCAATGTCAGTTTTGCTATGACAATATATCAACAAGTCACAAGGGAAAACGTTAAGCAAAGCTGGCCTAGATTTAACTAAGCGTTGCTTTACCCATGGGCAACTATACGTGGCATGTTCACGTGCCAGGAATGCCAGTAGTGTTGTTGTTTTAGCCCAAGAAAATCGTACACCATATATTGTATGTACCTATATAAAGAAATTTTTCAATAAAGCTAATACGAAAAATTAAAAATAAATAATAATTAAACTAAAAATGCAAAAACCAAAAAAAAAGAACTAAATGGAGAAATAAGTACAAAAACAAAATATCGATTCATAAAATAGAAGAATTTCATTAAAATTAGCATGGGGATTTCTTTACGCGGAATACAGAATTGATAAATTATCGTAAACTCTGGGAACTGAACAATAACTTTTTTGATAAATTCCACGCGGACGAAGTCGCGGGTAACAGCTAGTAATAAATATAATCTATACTAATAATAAAGCTGAAATGTTTGTGATTCTGTTTGTTTGAACGCGCTAATCTTTGGAACTACCGGTCAGATTTAAAAAATTCTTTTTGCTTTTGTTAGCCCAATTCTCGAGGAAGGCTACTCAGAAAGTGACATCGTGGGCAGGTGTTGCGATGAATGGGAAGGGTCGGGGAACAAGAAATTTCACGCGGACGAAGTCTCGGACAGAAGTTAGTATTTATATAGAATATAACTTTCCTTAGTTTCCACAGACTAGAAATAATATTTAATTTATTTCGACGTTTATAGCTAGTTAAGATATTGCTAAGAAAACAAGCATGTCTCATCTTTGACTGAATGAACAAAATTATAACAATACTAGGTATCTTAAGGCATGTATCTTTGAAAGTAATAACTTTTCACAGGAAATAGGTTTCTAGTTTTTACGCCAATGTAACTAAAGTTAATCTTAATTTAATTTTTTTAATCTTAATTTTTTTCTTAAAGCCCTATCAATGAACATATTCGCATGTTGCGCGACTGCGGCTAATTCTCCCTAAATTGTTCTTGTTGTGTTTGGGTTGCAAACAATTGTATTTTCTTTCTTTTATTTTTTCTTGTATCTCACTGGTAGGGGGGCTCTCCGTTTTTATTATCTCTCAAAATTCTGCCAAACGATATTAAAGGAACATGCGCTATAAAGTTAAACGGACACTACTGCACACAGTCACACAGCAAGCGCCTAAGATTCGATGTAAGTATTTATTTATATGTAGCACTTCTGTGAAACTATCAATATATTAGAGTGCGGCGATTGTTTGCGGAAGCTGCGCCCGCGCTGCGCCAACATGTCGGCGGGATGACATAATATGTAATAATGAGCCTCTCCAGACAATACATGACTCACTGCACAAGTGCACATAGAGCAGGATGTTACAGCCAACCAAGATAAAACCCATTGGCTAAAGATGTCAGGAACTGCATTTATCGGCACCCATAGCTTTACTTCAGACTAGTGTCCAGTTTCAGAAAATTGATTGATTCAAATCTGCAAATTAATTAATTAACCGCTGATTGCTGATAATCTAACTACCTGCTTTGTAGGAATTTGCCATAAATCATAAAATATTTCTAGATCATGAGTGTGAAAATTATGCGTGTTATTTACTTAGGTCTTTTAATTAGTTCATTAGCATTTATTAATTAAATAATTAATCGGTTAAAGTAAAGCTAGGCATGACACCGATACCGCTACGATCCTTCTTCGAGCTTGGGTATTGTCTGAGCCGTGCCATCACACACGTGTTACACGAATGATTTGTCAGACTACATTTCATCAGTAATGGATTCTTGATCGCTGATCAAGCACAATAATCAGGGATCAAGCCTTTTGTCACGAGATCAAATACGAATAATATCAAACAAGGGATCACTACACTACTACTGTCAGTTACCTGGAACCAAAATATATAATATTCTTTTACAACACATTCTATGCAAATAACATTTCCTATACTACTCTTAAAAACTCAGTGATTTTACCAGTTAGGTAATTAATAAAATATTAGATAAACGTAATCTTCATAAAGAGTATTCTATTCTATTCTAACCTTTAACATACAGAAACACTAGCTGCTAATCATAATTCAACCGGTATTCACGGCAACGGAATCTTGGAATTTCAAAATTATGACAGAACAAAATAAAAATAATAATTATTAAAGACACTGATATCTTCATCCAAAAGCGGAAACGGGAAATTTATTGCAATCGTAATTGATTAATAATTTATTAATCAAAAGGTCATGTCCGTTACGTTACGGCACAGGTTACGGTCTACGAACAGTTCTAAAATGGCGGACCACCCGTCGTTAACGACGCTGTGGGACGAACTTTATTTTATATTAATTAAAATATTACTTTATCAATCAGTTATTTAAATGACAAGCTAGCTGTGTAAGAATGACAGAGAGTCTATTTATAGTTTTGGGGTAATCTTAAATCTGATACTACCAATACAAAGCTGTATTTCTGTAGAATGTGGCGCAACTTTATATAAGTTTTTTCTTAAATCCTTCGTAATTCAAATAAAAAATCAATAATTTAGTTAAACTAAGCTGACAATCAGCATTGTTTGAGCGTCAAAATTACAGAGGACAGTCCCCCAAACGCCCGCCCTTCACAATGGTTACGTTACGTTCTTCCCAGAAGAAGTGGCGCAACAAACTGCCCCAGCAGCACAGCTGTCTGTACAGTTAGACGAACTTGATTCCATACAATAGTATGCAAAGTAACATTGAGAAACACAAAACATTCAACTAAATTAATTGCCATAATTATGTCAACTAGCACACGCCAATACTTTAGCAACGTAACACATGCCAAGCATTGAGCTTATGGGTGCATGCGACGGTACAGGGGTTGTGGGAGTATTGTGTTATAACATTAAAAACTTGTTTTCGTATAAAAACGTCAGTACAAGTTGGGATTTTGACCTTCAATATCTCCGTAACCAGAAGGTTCCCAGGTATTGTCCAGTACAAAAAAATGATCACCATGACGGGGAATAAAAGTGACTCTCGACATCATTAAGTGTCTTTTTACACCCGTTATTTTCCGTACCTACCAAAAGCTCGTAATATTTCCAATATTTTATTCTGTAGGTATACTGTAGGAATTTTTAATCTCGGTGTAAACTGAAGTTTCTTCTAATTGGCAGTAAAACAGCGCCAATTAGGATCCATGACCGAAGTCACCGAATAAAGAGTGGCTGCACTGCGAATTGTAGACGACTGCGGCGCTTTCAATTAATTGTATCATCATTAACTTTACGAGCAGCCGACACGCTTGATTGGCTTTTAATGAAAGCTTATGGAGGTGTGTGGGTGTATGTGAACATGATAATTATATGTAGGTAACAAAATAAATTTTTTCACATAAACCTACATGTGCACTTATAAAACGTCGGAAGATATCAAATTACAATGGGAGGATATTACATATCCAGACCCCTACGACCCTCGGAACGCACGTTAAGCCGTTGGTCCCGGCTGCCATCCGTAGACCTTTGACAGTCGTTATAGGCATAGTGAGAAGCCGAAAAGTCTGACAGCCAGTCTTACCGAAGAGTATCGTGTCACCGAGTGACTGGGTTGTAAGGGTTAGATAGGCAGTCGCTCCATGTACAATAATCATATGAAGCTGCATCCGGTTAGATTGAAAGCCAACCCTAACATAGTTGGGAAAAGGCTAAGCAGATTGTTCCTTTTGTGTGCTAATTGGTCAATACACAATACACACATTATAAAATAGTATCTATATCATCCAATATAACCAATAGCAGTCCACGCGGCGTGGGCTCCGCGGCCCACCTCTTTGCCTACCTCCTAATACGCCGATATGATTGATGCTAATGTATCGGCGATGGCGCCCACTTCGCCATAAACATGACGATGTGCCTGTCACGGTGATGTTAATTAATTTACATTTAAATTATATCAATATGGACTGAACGGAATTGGGTTACAAGTTTATGATAGATGGTGAAGGATGCCAATTAGGAAAGTGACCTAATGTCAAGAATATTTTGTGATATTTGTAATATTATGAAGGTTATATTTATTACTAGCCAATCAAAGCCAATTTCGATATTAGTTATACTATTCAAAAGAACGTCCTCCCCTCTCGTGTCGTGGATGTCCACATGAAGGATACTGCCTCACATCGACTCTACAAACATAATTTGTTAGCAGGTAACCTTTGACGTCGAAAATAAAGGGATGTCCAAAATATTGGTAAACTTAAACATCGCGTTACTTGGGTAAATCAACAAAAAAAGGAAGCACTGACTGAAAATTTGTTACTTACAGAGCTTAGTTACACTAAAAGCTTCAGTTTTCGCTTTTCAGTTTACTTTTTGTTCAAAAGTTTATTTCCAATGGCTTAAATAGGTATTCGTTCTTTTCGCCTATACCAGTATGTAACTGTAAATTACCACGGTTTAATAAATGCTTCAAAAGTTTTTTCGATTAGGTTATGTTAGTCAACATTTAATTGCACCTGGTCAGACTGGAAGATGGCCTCCATATGTCCGGAAATCGTAGAATTTTGACAACGAAGTAATAAAACTAAAAATGCCAACAATAATATAATAAGTCTTGCACTATAAAATGATGCATATCTTAATGTGCAGGTTGTGCCGGCTCGCCAGCTCAGTAATGAGCGCCTAAAACTTTAGTAAAACGTGATTGTTATTCTGTGCTCATCTCCAAATTGCGACATTTTGTGGCTAAAGTTTGTTTTAGGAAAATGCCGGAATTTGACTAGTTTAGTTATAATTTCTTATCTTGAAGTATTAACTCATAATCTGTTTTGAGAAAAATATAAACTATGATAGCATATTTGCTGCACGCAGATGAATTGTTTTCCGAATATTATTACTGGGGTGAGATATTGTTTAGTTTTTCATTTTCCATCAGGTAAGGTGATACGAGTACTACACATTTATTTTCATACAACTTTTGAGCCCCATTAACTTTATTACACTAAATTTGACTCCAGGATCAAACTCCTTAAAACCAGAAGAACAAGGCAGTCAACTTTTTGATCAAATTTCGTTTGGGCTAAGGAAATTGATTGAGCAAAATGAACCGAAAAACTATCAACAATCAAGCGTGAACTTGTGATCCGACCTAAGTCAGTGAATCAATCGATTATCTCCCAATATGCCCCAATATGGCAGTGAGCATTAATCCGCATGACATGAGGCGCGGCTCATCGGGTGTGATCGGATTATTGTAATACTATTATAGCATGGCGGATAATCTCCACTCATTGCCGAATACATGATCCGGGGAGCGAGCTTTGTAATAATTTTATCATTTAATATTCGTAACTTTATTCATATTTTTAAGATGAATCACAGAAAACGGATATTATAAACTTAACGCATTTATTTGACCAAATACAGGCACTTTTGAATTGTGAAGGGGTCACGGTCAGTCAGAAATATGAAGCTAGTTGCCCATTCCAAAGCATTGTAGGTTACTATGACGAAGAACGGGCCAGAAACTCCATGGACTGTTTTAAGGGGCTTACAGGACCAAAACACAAAAAGCGCAAGTTTTAGAAACAAAAAAAGAATATGATCGACTACAGTAAACTAAATCAGAAAAATATATGATATTCTTCAGGATATAATTATGTTAGGCAGATAGTGTGTTGAAAACATAATACAAATAATTTGATACGATAGAAAAAAATCATGAAAATACTTCTAAAAACTTTTTTTTTTATAACTATACATACAATCATTCTGATTTTTGTCTGATTATTCTACAAGCAATACGTATATACTAAAACACTAGTGTTTTAATTTGTTAGTCCAAACAAAAGATTTTTTTAAATAAAATAATTGCTTCATATTTCGCAATAAATTATCAGCGTTGTGTCATCGCCCTTCTCTTTCTTTTCTATGCAGTCCGACAGTAACCGCGCTTTAGGTTATGTAAGCCCCTTAAGGCGTCGATATATGTGAATTGGGCTTCATTTAGGATACATTAGAACCATTTTTTTCCGTAATCCTTACAAGAATTTTTCTCAAAAAAATATATATTAATCTACACAATATAAAGCATGTCCTCTTCGGCTCAAAAAAAATAAAAATATATTTGAAATATCATAAATAAATACGCAAAGTGACCTCTGTTTTTGTAACTTACTACCATTTTTCTCCTAAACTATCAATCACAGGATCTTTTAATTGCCACCAATATATTATATTAAGTAACGCCGATGTCCCCTTCGGCTTATTTTTGCCAATAACTTTCTTAATTATTTATAATCGATTTTTTTACGTAATCGCTACTCGCAGATCGCGTAGCCACCCCTCCGGCGCCCAATAAATCAGTGCGGGACGAGACGCTGTGCTGAACGGACCTGTGATACTTTTCTCCGCAAACACACTTTGACGACACGGTTGGCGCAGTGGCTGAGCGATTGACTGCTGCGCTGCGTGTCGCGGGTTCGATTCCCGCACGGAACAAATATTTGTATTGCCTACAGGTAGTTGTTCCGGGTCTGGCTGTTTGTGTCGCGCATCCACGATACAGGAGCAATTACTATTGTCGGGCAACGTTTTCTTTAAAAAGAAAGAAAGAAACAAAATTATTGTCGGTAGCCCAACCAATTAGAATTTTAAAGTAGGTATACACAAAATTAGTAGGTATACGGTACAGACTCTATAACAGAAACTAATACGAAAAGAGAATTAGGTCTTTATTACTAAACCATAAACGGTGAAAACTAAAAATTTTTCTAAACTAGGTAAGTACGCAGTTTACTAAAATTATTCTGAGAATCCGATGCACAATCGAATTACACGGTTAACTTTATAAAAATAAGGTCTTATTTCGGCCCAATATTTTCATAGAAAAGAGCACCTCGCAACTAATAATGAACTCTATTTCGACGGGAAAAACGTTTTATTATTCTGTTCGTATTGTCTGCCTTTGTAGAAGCCGTTAGCCACCGCCAATCCGCCATTGTCACACAAAAATGTTTTGAAGGGCACTATTATTTTGTAAATCATTTATGGTTGATATTTCGGTATTATGAACGTAAAACTATGTCAACAAAAAGTATGAAAGTATAAGTAACGAACATGGATGTTAAACATTTTGTCAATTTTACTTTTATAAAGTTTGTGTAGATATCTACAACATTATTTTTAGGATATGCGAAACCTGAATATACTAGTTTGTTCAGAATCAGTAACTGAATCGATTCCAATAATTTTTACACCCATGTTATATTTTGTTCCAAAAATATTTTAATTAAATTTTATCATAATACAATCATTAATGAATTACAATACAATCACTGTACGATTAGGTATCATCCAATGAGTTCATCAATAGCCCTTTACGTTTCAGGGTCACGGTTACCTGATAAGACAGTCCCACGACCCGGGCAGGCGTTTGGCCCTCTATGGGGGCTCCGTCAGATTGCTGAGAGCTCTTTGAGGCGCGCGAAGTACGTTATCGCGAAAGTTCTTTACTGCGAACTACGTTATCGCGAAAGTTCTTTACTATGAACTACGTTATCGCGAAAGTTCTTTACTGCGAAATACGTTATCGCGAAAGTTCTTGATTGCGAAGTACGTTATCGCGAAAGTTCTTTACTGCGATGTACGTTACAGCGAAAGTTTGTTATTGCAACGTAAGTTTGCAATAACAAACTTTCGCAGTAACGTACATCGCGGTAATGAACTTCGCAATGATGACGTACACTCAAATATTGTGTCAGTTTGGTGACAGCGGTTATTTTATGAATATCGACAGTTTCACTCTTTTTTTTCTATTCCGTGATTGAACCCAACATTTTGCATTATAAAATCGTTGTTTGTTTACAGCTCCACTGCCAATAAATAGACTAGTTTTAATAGATTTTTTTTTGTCATTGTTCCTCTCAAACAAAGCACCTGCCATCCAATCTCTTCACCACCCTTGGTTGACTGGTAGAGAATGCCTAAGGCATTAGGTCCGCCTTTGTACCTTTTTGTGCGAAAAGTTTAAATAAATAAATTATTATCACCCAACGTACAACAAAAATCGGTGCATATAATAAATTATGGAGAAAACATGTATAATTTTGTTTTAAATAAACTCACGACTCAAGATATTACAGATTGAGGAAAGAAATTGGGTAATAGCAACAACGACATTTATTTATTACACTTACACAATGATCTTCGTGACTTTTCAGTTCTACTACCAAGAGTCCCCCAAGTACTCAAGAGTCACCACCTATTTATTGAACATAGTTTGCAACAAGATCGAAACCAAATAACAGATGATAAAGAAACAGAAGATACCAGGTTCTTTATGTTCTTTAACAATCTTGAGTGAAATAGATAGAACAGTTTGTTCCATTAACTTAAATTAATTTTGTTTCAGAGTAAAATCTATTGGTAGACGTATTGTAAATGTAAGCCATTTTTTTAAAGAACTACAGAATATAATTATCATCCCATGAGCCTTTGAATTGCGGCTTACAGTCGATTGAAATTATATCTGAACCACTGACAGGCCTAATGACTAAATTGACGCTGAAGTGTCGTTTATGCAATATGATTTTGTAATCGATGGAAACAATAGTCCAGAAAAAAAATAACCTAAATACATGTGGTGTGGTTGGTACAATAGTCGCAGGATGTGGACACGATCAATTTCAAGAAATTACATCACATCCGGCCTAAAATGTACGACTATCATATGAACATTGTAAACAAAAAATTTAATTTTTTCATATATACATATTATGTTCCATGATTTTTTATTTTCCTTTAATACTTCTGCAATAAGTTTTACCAATGTAATTATAAGTAATAGATATTTTCAACTAACAGTTTTAGTAGTCTGACAACGGTATAATTTTGTTGTCATGGTAACACAACAGCAACATCATATACATTTTGTTAGTATAATAGAACCCTTCAAAATCACGCAAATTGGCGATGTTATAGGTAACCCGGTCTCGGAAGGATGGATTCAGATTGACAGTTTTGGTAAATCTGACCGGTCCTTCCAGGTTCATAATTCCCAGATTTTTTTAAAGTAAGTAGTAAATTTTATCGAGTAAATCAAGATATACAATGGTAACATGTAAAAGTCTCTTCATCATAGTTAAACCTAAAACGCGTAAAAACTATAAATTATACAATATACATAATTATATTTTCCCTTGCTTTCGGTCTTGGACATTCAAAAGGTTTTACACC
Source organism: Luperina nickerlii (assembly GCA_963855955.1). Lineage (NCBI taxonomy): Eukaryota > Metazoa > Arthropoda > Insecta > Lepidoptera > Noctuidae > Luperina > Luperina nickerlii. Next base: position 282,906 of record OY979686.1, on the reverse strand, counting down.
TCTGCATTAGATACAGCTACTGGAAGCGATAGCGATAGCATGCGGCGGGCGGCGGGGGCCGGGCGCCGGGCGCTGCGATGATGCAACATTTAGCACAAAATTATATTCGCGTTGCACGAAGTTATTGTTAGGGGTGGGGAGGCGCACGCGGGGGGCTTTGTCTTGGTAACGCCCACATGAGCAAGGTCAATGGCGTAGATCCAGCCCTTAAAGATCCATCCATCCATTCAGTTTTTGATTGTCAGTGCTGTTTCGTTTTCTTTTGGCGTACCCAGCCCTTATTTGCCTTAGCTCCCACGGGTGGAGAAACAGACCCAATTGTTACATCTTTTAGATAGATATTATAATCGTACACAGTAATTAGCACCTCCTGATCGGTTTCGTACCCACATTAAAGGGTCACGCGCCCTTTCACAGCCGCGCTCAGATTACGATATACACGCACCGCGCGAGTTCCGCGCTATCTCACGCACTCAGCTGAAAGGGCACGGAGAGGCAAAGAGTAGTTAGACACCAGAGACCAAACTGTGCCATGGCGCATGGCGCACGGCGGCGGCGTGGCTATGTTCATCAGCGACTGCGTTTTCAGTGAAATGCAAATAGACTAACGGGTTACATATTAACACTAAATCGCCTTAAAAATGATAATATCACGCTTGCATTTACCGAAGGGTAAGCAGAGTTTCATAGAACACCTACAATCTATTTACTTTGCAACTGTGAGTTTATCTGGATTTATTTTGTTGTTTCGTAGAAATTGTTCTACAAGAGTCGCGACGCACTCTTGCGTCGCACTTTTACGTCGTGCTGTCGCTTCGAGCCTGTCTGCGGGAGCCTTAAACCACATTATTATAATTGAGGCAAGCATAATTATTGCAATTAACCAGGCACAAATCCAGACCCCGGACTTACAACTTCCTAATGGAATAACACAATAACACTACGCGGTTCTCTGCCTAACCCAGGACCAGACTAGACTAACATAGCAGCCAATGAGCGGACAATGAAGCTTGATCTCTGTGTTACTCTGTGACGAGAGCAGCTGAGCTTGCATGGGACATAAATAGTAACCCTAGTGCTATCGATGTACACACAAGGTCAATGTCCCAGTTTCAGCAAATTAATTATTACGCTAGATAATGCGGTATTATTGCCTTAGAGCCAAAAGCTATCTAAATTATTACTGGCCCATTAAACTTGGTATCTCTGCCTGGCCATTTCCAACATTTTGGGGTTGGCTTCCAGTCTAACTGGATACAGCTGAATACCAGTATTTTACATGGATCGACTTCCTATCTGACTTCTACTACCCAGTTACTGGGTAACATGACACCCCTTCGTAAGACTGGTTGACTTTCGGGCTTCTGACTACCCGTAACAACTGTCGAAGATCTACGAGTGACAGCCGGGATCAACAGCTTAACGTAACGTGCTTTCTGAGGCACGGCGTTTCGATATGTGATGAATATTTACCCATCCACGAACTAACCGCAACAAGCGTAGCTTAGCGTGTGGCTGTTATTACTTAGCCACGAGCCCCTATCTAACGGCCGCGGGGGGCTGATGTGGCCCCACTTGCACCTCGGCCGTGGGGGGCTGGTGTGGCCCCACTTGCACCTCGGCCGCGGGGGGCTGGTGTGGCCCCACTTGCACCTCGGCCGCGGGGAGCTGGTGTGGCCCCACTTGCACCTCGGCCGCGGGGGGCTTGTGTGGCCCCACTTGCACCTCGGCCGTGGGGGGCTGGTGTGGCCCCACTTGCACCTCGGCCGCGGGGGGCTGGTGTGGCCCCACTTGCACCTCGGCCGCGGGAGCTGGTGTGGCCCCACTTGCACCTCGGCCGCAGGGGGCTGGTGTGGCCCCACTTGCACCTCGGCCGCGGGGGGCTGGTGTGGCCCCACTTGCACCTCGGCCGCGGGGGGCTGGTGTGGCCCCACTTGCACCTCGGCCGCGGGGGGCTGGTGTGGCCCCACTTGCACCTCGGCCGCGGGGAGCTGGTGTGGCCCCACTTGCACCTCGGCCGCGGGGGGCTGGTGTGGCCCCACTTGCACCTCAGAGACACCTACTGTTGATGTGATTGTGAGTCAAGTGCGTGACGGATGCTATTAACTTAACGTAACTTGACTCGAGTCAAGCAATAACTCAAGTGCCTTGTTCAACTTGTTCTAATCGCTGGCCTAATGCTGGAGAGCGCGGCTACTGAGCATGGGGTGAGGGTTTGATCCTTAGGTCGGTCAATATGTGTTTATATACCGACATTATTTCTAAACCGCCATATTGCTTATTGCTGTATTTTGTCAATTTTTATTTTTAAATATATTATTATTTTAACCGCCTTTTAAAAAGGAGGATGTTCTCAATTCAGATGTTTATATATATTTTTTTTATTTATGTGCGGCATAACTCCGTCATATTATTATATAGACGGATTTACGAAATGGATAAGGTGTGCTTCAGGGGTGGCCCCATATAAATTTTATGAACTTTGCTTAGGTAATTTTTGGATTAACTTCAATAAAACGAATTTTTCCACTTAGTTTATATTGATGATGTTAGGGTTTATGGTTTGCCAAGATCTCCCAGAGGACACGGTGGAGCACACGGTGGAGGTCTGCCCCGCTTGGGCGGAGCACCGCCGTGTCCTCGTTGAGGCGATCGGCAGCGGCGGTGACCTCTCGCGTCCGGGCCTGGTTCAAGCCATGGTCAGGGGCGAGAGGGAGTGGGGGTCAGTCGCCTCCTTCTGCGAAGCAGTCATGCTAGCGAAGGAGGCGGCGGGACGGCTGAGGGAGAGAGCCTCCCGTCCCAGCCGCCGCGGGAGACGCTCCGGGCGTCGGGAGCCGCGCGACGACTCCCGGCCACCGTAGGCGCGGGCCTGCGGGCGGTGAGTAATGGGTAGCTCACCGTCCGATCAGGACCAGGCCTGTGCCGGACGGCGCGGTGTTCCACGCGCGCCTCAAAGAGATGTCAGCATCATTCAGAGGGGCCCGTCAGGGCCGAAGCCTGCCGGGTCAGCGGGATTGTCCGAAAGGGTTAGCGCTGGCTCGGAACATAAAGGGCTAAGGAAGGAACACGGGTGGGTTTTAGTCAGTAAGAGTCTGACACTCCCTTCCGCTCCACCCAGAGCGGGAGGGGTCATTTGATGATTCCCCATCCTCAAAAAAAAAAAAAGGGTTTATGGTTGAACACCAAAGGAAAGACCGTTCTAAGGATTTCAATAATACGTTTATTAATCTTTTTATTTATATATTGGAAGGTGTGTTTACTAATATTACGTGAGACGTGTGATCCCACAGAAGGCTAATAGAGTAGTACAGTTACTATGCGAAAGTAAGGATTTCGGTCAAGTGGTTCAGGGCGGGCACGGATACATAAAAAAACATTTATGAGTTAGAATGTGAAAGACGATAGTTTTGAAGTAGGATCGATTTTTGTTTGCTATAATCCAACAGATGATGCTTTAATAGCTTCCTGTCACTGATATTCACATAGCAAGTAGTGGTATATGAATTTGTTTGGGGTAGGTAGGTTCACCTAAAAGGGAAAAATAAAAACTTTTTTACAAAATAAAACAACCGACTTTCAAATAAAACACTACAAAGTGAAAAATAACTATAATTTCGGAAGTCAGTGTCGTTGGTTCCGCATATTCGTTTTTAATTTGACACCGACTTCCGAAATTAAATTTATTTTTCACTTTGTAGTGTCTTTTTTGGAAGTCGGTTGTTTTATTTTTCACTTTGTTGTGTTTTTTTTTCGAATTCGGTTGTTTTTTTTTTGTAAAAAAGTTTTATTTATTAAGTTTTTTCATTAGGAATAGCTTGTAGCTAAATGATAACAGCCGCACGGTTTGCTTGCCGCTGTCGGTGCGTGGGTTTGACAGCCGTGATGGGTAGTCAGAAGCCCAAAAGCCTGACAACCAGTCATACCAAGGAAGCCAACCCCAACATAGTTGAGAAAAGGCTAGGCAGATTGACTTTATTATTATTAGAAACGCGCGTTCACCCGCATAAGTCTTGTCCCGTGAGAATATCGATATAAAAAGTATCCTATGTTCTAATCCAGGCTAAATTTCGTTCAAATCCTTTCAGCCGTTTTGGCGTGAAAACGTAACAAACAAGTAGGTACTTATACAAAAAATCTAATCTTTGCTCTTTAGCCTGAATTTCTGCTCGCTTGATAATAATAGGCCTCTTGTAACAGGGAATTTAAACATAACTGACAGACAGTCCAAATGTGGCATTAGGGTCTAATAAATAAAAAAAAAAACGGCAAATAAATCTTTGACTTTGACTTTGACTTTGAATAAAATTATAATTATACTTACAAAAAAATATATTGTACTAAACCAACGACGTTCCGCTCAGAAGTCGTTATGATCTCAGCAATGGATACGAGTTTCATATTTAATGGCTGCCATAAATGTTACTTTTTATAATGAAGTGAGCGGCCCGGGCGCAGCCGTAAATAATAATATGGAACTGCGTCGTAAACAAATCATCTACGCGATACTCTGTCATAATCCAGTCACATTATGTAGGCTGTTAGGTACGCGCAGACTACAACAATTTCTATGAAAACTTCATGGAAATTGTTCATCCAGAATCGCCCCGCACCATCGCGTCGTGTCTGTCACTCAGTTTTCAAACTTTTGTAATATTTTCACATTAAATGATCATGCCCCAACCCTCATCTCACCTTTGTTTCACGTTTAACTCTATGATTTAATTTAAAGCTGTATAAAAGGGCTTCGACCATACTCGTCCCTAATTCGAACTCGCCCGGTCCGTATACATATATCTACCTCCATGTTTAACTAGAAGGCGCAAAAGCACTGATGATAAGAAACTCAAACTCAACTCAAACTCAAAGCATTTATTTCAATTAAACCATTTACAGGCACTTTTGAATTGTCAAGAAGTCGGTCAGTCAGAAAATATGAAGCTAGTTGCCCATTCCAAAGCGTAGGTACCTACCTATGGAGAAGAACGGGCAAGAAACTCCATGGACACTCTTTTTAAATCATATTTTACAAAAATATTAGTTACATCATTACTTTTGATATTAAAATTATATAATGTGAGAACGATGTAAAAAATTAAAAAAGACGTACGCGTTAAAAGCGTCCAGAGTACAAGAAATAGTACTTAACTAACAACAATCCAAAATTAAAATAATTAAAAATAAGCCGAGGCAGCTAAGTGATGACCAGCCCCAACTGACGGCGCCCGTTCACGAACATGACGCATAAATCAGCACCATTCAGCTCAACCATTTTGAAGGGAGCTAAATGATCCAACACACACGCCACCGTCAGCGAGACATTTGAGTGAGCATGACACACCATCAGCTGCCAGGGCACATTCGAGTCAATGAAAGACATATTATTACCCGGTAAATGGTAGCTATAGGGTACATAGAACTCACATCTGTGCTATGCAATTATACAAAACAAAGGAAATTGATTTTATACAATGCAAAGATAGTCTTACAATCTTCAGCAGCTCCAACAGTATTTTCATGTGTTAATCAATTAGTTGTGGTTGTGGAGCAGGACCAGCATTGAGCCAGGCATTTTTATCAGCAATGTAATCCCCTAACTTATAATATGCCTGACTGCATAGTGTGCGTTTTATACAAGACTTGAATTTTGTCTCATTCAGTTGAAGAATGTGGGGAGGTATTTTATTATAACATTTTAAACAGTACCCCATAAACTGTTCCCTAGTATTTTTTTTATTCATATTTAAATGCAAAAACATTAATCCGATTTCGATGTTCGCAATAGTCCACTAAAACGAAATGTTGGAACTGGAATAATCACATCAACGACGATTAAAAATTAAAAGTTTCTATGTTTACTTATATAACGTGCACGGAATCTAAAATAATTTTGCCACAAAATATATTGAAAAAGATCAAGACTGAGCAAAATGAATACCTACGTGATAAGCATTTGTTTTCTACATCGTAGCACACTTTTCCGACAAATTGTACAAAATAAAAAAAAATAAAAAAGCGGGTGAGTTCGAACTAGGGCTGAGTATGAACGAAGCCTCTAAAAGCTTGTTGCCTGGATATGGCTATAGAGTTCTTTATGATCATCATCCCCTGCCTTTATACCAATATATTTAGGGTCGGCGCAACATGTCTTCTTTTTCTATGCATCTCTATTAGCCTCATTTCTAAAGCCTTGTATAACCATTGGGTCCTTTCTAGAATTGCGTCGCTATCATTGAGTTCTTTATCATCTTTTTATCCCGGAATCACACTGCCGCTGGGCCTAATTTCTGTCCTATCATTCTTCACGGTCTTTTCGGTGAAAATCGTACTCCATCGGCTATCTTCAATTTGTATTCCGTATAGGTACAGGCTGATTGTTTTTGAAAGCCACTTAGCTTTTTTTTTTAAATTGACCTTTACCTACTTTAGAACTTGCCCACACCGGCTAGAAAAATATCGACCTATATATCCCGAAATAAAATTAAACCCATGTATGTACAGAACCGCAGCTCTTGTACATATGTTATATTAATAGTATGTACCTAATATGTAGTGCAATCTCAGAACACAGATCTAGTCCAGCATCACACCACGAACTACTTATTTGTAATGACTAGAAGCGATCGCAACTAGAATGATTAGTCGCGTCGTGTAACGTTCAGAGATGTGACGATAATCCTAGCAGTGATGGAGGACGGAGCTGATGCTAATGAATGAGCTGCACTTATCATATTGAGTAGCTTCTGCTGTTAAATTTAGTGAAGCTAACTGTGCTCTAGATAAGATAGATAATTAGCAACGGAACTAGGTAAAGCAAAAAGTAATACTTCGCACTACGGGTTGTTTTGACTTTTTCTTTATCCAATTTCTAAATGATAACGGTGTTCTAAATGAAACGGATTAGGTAGAGGTGTTCCCATAGCCCACACTTCGCCAGTTATGTTCAAGTGTAATAGGGGGCGAGTCTATCGTATATTAAAAAAAAAATAAGATATCCAAACAACACATTAAAAGAAAGGGATACTTCCAATTGCACCTGCGTTTAAAAGTCGCCAGTTCGTAGCCAGCCTAACAGATCAACAGTAACAGCAATACAATCAATACGAATCGACTCAGTTTTTGTGTTAACGGTGACATTAACATTGTATAACACTTGTATTAACAAGCGGACGTATCGAATTATTAACAAAAAATACATATTTTTATACAAAAAACATCCCACAAGTAATAAGACATCACATATCAAATGTGACATGTGAACATAGAATGTTGACATTTGGTAATTGAAGTGTGCGATGACAAATGTCAAACAAAATAATAACAAGATGTTTATGATTTGTCAATCACACTAGTTGGTTCAAGTTGGCAGGTTTATTAGAGAGTTCTCACGGTTACTAAGAGCAACATTGAAGGAACCAACGCGGTGAAGCGTAGCTGCTAGAGGAACCAGCCGACACGTGTGAAGTCCGTCCACATGCTGCCAGTTATGTTCATGTCCCATGTAATTTATATCTCCATAACGTAACATACCATTAAATTATTTATTTGCTGGAATGTAGGTATACAGTAACGTGAACATCACGCCTGTATTCTCCCAAGGGTTAGGCAGAGGTGTTCTTATTACTCCCCCACATTATGTTCTAGTCCCATGTAAGCGGTGAGCATACTGCCATCATCTTGGCACGAATTTAAGACTCCAGGATGCTACTGAGAAATTCCAGATTGGTAAAACCAAATAATATTTTGTAGTGGTTGATTATTTTTTGTTATGTATCTTTGTGGTGAATAATAAAGTATAAATAAATAACATATTACCCAACCTGGGAATCGTACCCAGGACCTTATGCTTAGCAGTAGCGCCTAGCGCTTGCGACCATCAAGCAGTCTGTACCCTGTACAAGTATCTATACATATTACACAAAAATCAATTCCTATTCTCGTTTCAACCTTGAGTTTTCTCACCACTTAGAGACCAGTAAAATGTTGGAACTCCTCAAATTGGCGCCAACATAATACATGAACATATAAGACGTAACCTTCAGAAGTTTAATAGTCCAAAGGTAAAATTAAGAGCCTCTGTCGAAGTGCCAACCTGTCGTTAAAGCTATTCAAATGAAATGAATCTAATTTTAGTGAAACAATACCTTGCTTTTGTGAATTAATATTTCTTGTTTTATATTCAGACTAGCTTCTGCCTACGACTTCGTCCGCGTGGAATTTCTTGTTCTCCCGACCCGCATGTAGCATCGCATCGCCTGTCCACGCTGTTACTTCGTTTTCGCTTCTTTACTACTTTTAACTCGGCTTCTTAGAGTCTCACCGTGATGTTAAATAGCCTATACTTAGCCTTTTTCAAGAATTGGGCTATCAAGTGCAAAAAGATTTTTTCAAATTCGACTTATAGTACTTTCGGACATTAGTGCGTTCAAACAAACTCTTCAGCTTTACTATCAGTGCAGATGTCTGCAACTACAAGCCGTATGAGCCTATGGATATTTCCATAAGCAATAATTTATCTGCTTTCATACATACTTTCATCTCTTATTATTTAACCACGTTAGGGGATGAATTTTCAAAAATCCTTCCTTTTCTCATGCAAAATTATTTGTATTAAATAGAAGATGTATTATATCTACCAAGAATGTCATGAGTACATAAATAAATAAATATACAGTAATTTTTTATGAATTAATCATATATAATTATGAACTCCATGATAGAGTCAATCCAGCAACCTGTAATGACAGTGTGGCAGCCAAGTTCTCGGACATAAATTATTATTTATTAGTTTTTACGATGGCTCGTTTTAGTCGCTATAGCCTGTGCCTGCTCGCTACTCGTCCATCAAACTTATATTAATTTAATAACTAATTTGAACACCTGACAGAATCATAAAGTCAATATTTTTCTAGGAAACATAGACACGTAATTACTATATTTTATTTGAATGCATCGAATGTGCTTCGAGTTCTGACAACTTTATTAGTGCTCGCTCACAGTTGAGCAATGGAGTTGTAATTTATTTTATATCTATTAGAAAAATCTTAATTGCGTTTATTGAATTTCTTAAGTATATTCTTCTAACAATTAAATAGGAATATTTCTTTAGTGATATCTTACTTAACCGAGTCGAAAGGAGTATGTAAGAATCGTAGCCAGTGGCGTTCTGTAGTTTTTGCCTCCCCCAGGGGAAGAAGGCTGACGTTATGTACGTCACTAAACCAACTACAACTGTGTTATTTTTCTTAAAGTCTCGGCACGTCTACCTACTACATCGTACGCTATTCCAATGTTGTACTGTGCTGCACCCTAGTTGTGTAACACACTATCAATCACAATTTGAATTATTTTGGAGGATATTGCTAATCCATTGATTCATATGTTCGAAAAATGTGTCTGCTCAACAAAGTAAATAACGTAATGAATGTTGTTGAACTGTCAAAATGAAAGCCATTCGTACTGTTAGTGTGTAAGGTACCCTCTGGTTCTACGTGCGGGATCGAAGCGTTCAACAATTACAAGTTACAAGGATTTCTCTAGAACACATAGAATATTTGTTATAAGTACAACTGGTAAATACATATTATCATAAACAATATAGCACAATATTCCTAAAAATGTTAACGTCCCTTTTCTCAATTAAATACTAAGACCATGTTCATAGAGTCATAGTCAGTCATGAATATCAATTTAAAACTAGATTCCAGTCCAGATTAGCGTGAAATCTATGAGATATAAATAGAAATTCATAACTGAGCTTCGTTACATCCATAGACTAGTGTATAGAATATTACTACGACTCTGTAATCATCCATTTCACAGGCAATTTTGCTTTTTTTTTATTCCTTCTGCTGGGACACAGGTCTCCTCTCCCTGAGCCGGAGTGGGCCATAATCCACTACGCGGCTGGTTGGCGGATGTCACATGTATTTGAACTGTTGGTTCTAGGACATGCCGGTTTTCCTCACGATGTTTTCCTTGACTGTTTTAAGAGCAGCGGCGATGACATGTTAATAACGTTACTTACGTAAATCTTTAAGGACGAGAAAATTTAAACTCTGAGGTCGAGTTTTTTTAGAGAATTTATTCAGATTTACGCTCTTTTTAATCGTACCGTTTAATGGTTCGTAAGCATCAATTGTTTAAATATTAGTTTTCATGGCACGCCACAGTGGTGAGAAAAACTTAAGGACCAAGAATACTAATTGTTCCCTGATCTGACTTAAGTTACCGTTAGCAAGATGTGCAAAAAGTGAACACACATGGAACATCGGCTGTTCTTGAGTGAGTGCAATCACCTGCGAGAGAGGAGGTCAAGGTTCGTGCTCAAATGAAACAAATCTGTTGGAGTAAACTTACTTACTTAACAGTGAAAGATTAGTTTGTTTTCTTCTAACGGTTCATCTACTGTTTATTTTAATCGTATGTGTGTGTAATAGGTGCCTACAGATTGACCCCATTACTCAATCTTACCCATATTACAACACATCTCATGTTACAATCAACCCCATACCTGCACAAATTAAAATATTTCAATTTCTACTGTTATATCTATAATGAAAGTACATGGACAAGAGAGAAAAAGGTTTATCTTTTAAGGACTTCCTAATAAAATATCTACTGTATGTAGAAATACGCATGTGTGAACTATGCTTAATATGCTTTATAATATAACATAGACCTATTGCAAAGTAGATATTACATACAAAGATGTGGTGGATGTATGAGTCTCATTGAAGTAACGGCTGTAATAAACAGTGTTAATATTAGGTTAATTAGCGGCACTACGAGACTTACAATAATTAATTAGCGGCGAGTTAATATCTTAAGCATTGTAATTAACTTGCAGCTACACCGGTACGCCATGTTGTACCTGCTCTGTGATCGTCTCTAGTTTATCTACTCATCTCACTATTACAACAATTAGGTAAACGAATGTCCCAATTTGTAAACTGATAGAATTTAGTAAGACTGACGGTTACGATCGCGATATGATCCCGTACCTAATGTAATAACAGCTTCGGTTGACTCAAAAACTGTTCGAGCACGCCCAAATATTGTTTGTGCATAAACTTAGTGTGTCAGTTAAACAGTTTTAAATTACACTATCTATAAAAATACATATCTATATATTAAAAATAAAGCTAAAGGGTTTGCGTGTGTTGAACTCGCTAATCATCTCTAAAACTACCAGTGCAATTTGAAAAATTCTTTTTGCATTTGATATTCCAATTCTTGAGGAAAGCTATGTAAAATCACACTGCGACCCTTAGGAGCCGAGCAAAAAGAAAAAAGTCGAAAATAACGATAAGCGAACACGAAGTAAAAGCGTGGGAGGGTGGTCCGGGGGTACCAGACATTTCACGCGGACAAAGTCACGGCAGAAGCTAGTACCATATATTTGGTATAATGCCGAATACTAATATTATTGCGTTAAAAGGTACAATGATGCTAAAGTAACATAAATATTAAACTATTCTATTTTTGAACACCGAGTGTGTATGACTGTCTCATACATTATTAGTACATTACTTCAGAGGGAAGAAAGTGACAGTTCCATACCGAGATTATGGCATTTGCGCCACGAGCTTGCGAGGGGCGCAAACCATTTGAGGTATGGAACTGTACTTTATCCTGAGGGATGTATAGTGCTTTTTATTACACCTACGAGGAAAATTATGGACATAAATGCATAGAAATGTTTATATTTAGTTAAAAGTACAATTATTAAAAGTGCAGCTATTATAAGATGTTACATTTTGTCCGGGTATCTTGATATTTTGAGACACGGCAACAGATTATCAACAACTTCTTGGGCCGTCTCTAATAGTTCTGGCGGTGTGTTAGGGATAACATCATCACTGTCGCTCGAAGTATCCATATTTTACAAAAAACACAAAGATAAATGTGTTTTTGCGAAAATGCGCGGGCTTTTCCATTTTTTATTCGCCCGTTTCTGGAGTAGGCTAAGATCATAAGGTCATGCAGCCACTTCTTCCGTGATTCCGCGCGTTTTATATACAAAAATAATTTCGTTTTTAATTTTCTGTATGCACCAAGGAGGTTGGACACTGGTAAAAAAAAAAAACTGTATGTGGCCAGTAACAATTTACTTGAAATTTAATTAGTAGACAGTTAAAGTCTCTTGGCAGTATGACTGCTGACAAATTAAAAAAAAAAGAAAAACCGGGTATGTAATGGAATTTCATACATATTTCCCACCCTTGGGTCGGAAGGATTTTCATACAAACTTCCATACCTTGGGATGAAAGGATTTGAAGGGCGGGATAAAGGCGTTTCTTCCCTCTAATTGGTATAATTAGTATGTATTTTCAGAGCAGGTGTGATAAAATAGTATATTTCATTACAAGTGCGGAAAGGTTGTCATTGCAAAGAGTTCCGACAAATGTCTACCCGAGCCGAGGCGCAGCCGAAGGCGAGGGTTGACAGTCGGAACAAGTTGCAATGACGGTTTCGCACGTGTACTGAACGACTATTTTTAATACAGTTGCGAAAAAATGAAGCAATTTAATAAAATAATAAAAACACAATAAACTCAAGTAACTAATGGCGCCAACCGTAGAATATAAGCAGAGATTTTTTTTTTCTTCGCCCATTCTGGTAGGCAAAGGGAACTATGCCCATACAGACAAGTCTTCAGTAGAATTTTTTTATTGATATGAAATGGAAATGAAATTTAATGAGATGAAATGAAATGAAACCTAACCTAACTCATTCAATCAAATCATTAAATCTGATATTGAAACAAATTAGTAGCTTCTTTTTAGAAATATACGTATTTGCATGAATCATAAAAATTCTATGTTTTTTTTTTAGTAAAAACTTCATGGTAGGTTTTTCTTTTTAATAGACATTATTTTGACAGTTGGGAAAGAGAACGCACGAGTTCGGGAAATGTAAAGAAAAAGCACGAGTATGTAGCCCACATCCCGAACGCTATACGTCCCTGCAATACGCCACTTTTTGAGCAACTGTATTAAAAAAACCTTTATTTTATCAATTATTTTGAGGACCCATATAATAGAAAACGAGCCTTTTGCCGGGCACAAATCCAGACACCGGACTGTTACTGAGAAATTCTTAAAGGAAAACACCGTTTAAAACTTTGTACCGAACCCTAGCTTCCGCAGCGACGCGGCGACGCTAGCAATAGGAGCATTAAGTTCGCTTACCACTGGTTTCAAAGCTCGAAAAAGCTTTCAGATTTGTCTGACCATAACATACATTCATATGGGGTAGGTGGAAACTACAGAAAGCTAGCTGCTACGATCCTTACATACTCCTTTTGCTTCATTTACGTCCATAGATCAGCGGGGTGATTGCGTAACGCAATTAGAGTAATATGTGTATATATGTGTGTACATACACACGCGCCGGTTTCCTGTACTACCATAATATTTTCTTCAAAATCTAAGAACTTAGCCCTTTTCACTAATATTTTCAGTAGCACGGTCGCATCCAGTCCCACAGTTTTTGCGGCATGTAATAACTGCATGCGACAGTCGTTATTAATAGAGATATCTTTATAAGGCTCGCGGCTGTTTGCTGACCATTACTACGTGGAGATGCTGCATACATTCAGAGTTAATGTCTTGTCGCCTAAAGTTGAGTATTCACTCAATAATAGTATTGTAGCAGCAATCACGTGGTATTGCTTGAGTCGAAAACAAAACACTAACGTCTGTAGACATTGTACATTAAAGATAATGTGAAACGTAGACTATCGGGACAGTAATGATAGTGTGAAATAGTGGGCAGACTGTTGTTGCAATGTTACTATCAACTAAAGCAGGGTATTTATAAAAGGCACGTTGCTCTACCTAATCCTCTTCTAAGGCGAAAGCGCCAGAGAAGTCCGCGAAATTAAAATTTTCTTAAGTTTTCTTAGGTTGTATGTATATTGATCAAAATATGATTTGCGACCATAACGTAAATATGTATTTCCAGATTTATATTCATTAAAACCATCAAAACATCTAACTTCAAATTACTCTATTAATTTTTGTTTTATTGACGTAAGAAATGTATACAGACAAAGTGAAGCCCTGACTGGCGAGCTACCCTGTACGAGTACCCTTCGAGACCACAAATTCAGAACTAGCGCATTGGAGATGGTGCTTTTGGTTTAGTGTGACCGCCTAAGCTTTTTCTGATTAAATATTTGACAGTCGTCATGAGCTACCATCCTTATTAAGCTTCAGTCGCATAGTGAACACCCAGCTTTAATTACCCCTCATCCTGTACGCGCACTTATCGGCGTCGTCCCATTCACTGCGCGACATATTTATATTATTTATCCTTCAAGTTAATTCGCGCTTAATTACAAGCATCGTATGCCTTGTACAAAGTCCGCAGACATTTAGCGTTATGTATTCGACAAGCAGCCACTAACCGCAAAGTTATGGACCAAATAAATGATAACATTCGCCTGTAAACTCTAATACATACACTAATAAAATGTTCTATGTAAATAATGTGCGATAATCATAAATAGTTGGAACACGACCCCGCGGTAACTGAGGCGACGTTATTAGCATGCCAAACAAATAATAATAAATATTGTAATTATTAAAATTGCATTATTATAATAGAAACATGCTTTCGAGCAATATATTTAATGCAATTAGCTTATGAGATTTGCATTAGGCGTTGGGCCACAAAAACAGCGATCTGAGCGGATTAGGTGAATGTTGCTGTCAGGTCAGTTTTTATTTGATTTTTGTTTGTGTCTGATATTGGATGGATTTAGAGTTAATTGAGTATCGGTGCATGACAAAAGCTTTTTGGTAACCTAGTGATTGATCTATTTGGTTATTTTTAATATTCATGCCGCAATTCATTCGTTTCCCGTAAACTATGTATGTAAATAAGTACATCTGTTTTCATCTAGGTAGAAACACCTTACCAATTGTACGAATATGTATGTATAAGTCATAATAAATATGAATCAGACTAACAGAAACCTTTATAATTTAATCTATGCATTCTCTTTTTTCTTTGCCAACGTAATCACCACACTTCCGTGCATATATCAACTATTGATCAGCTTCAACTTTCTAACTAACTGAACGACTCTTCGACAATTCAAATATACCTGTTAATTATTAAATTGAACTAAAATAAGGAAGTGCTTTGAGACAGAAAGTTGTAAATAAGAAGGACAGATCACGTCCGACCGCCCGTCGTCGGTCTAGTGGTCGCAAGTGCTACTGCTGAGCATGAGCTCTGGATTCGATTCCCAGGCTGGGTAGTGTTATTGGGTTTTTTCATCAGGAATTTCAGCAGGCCGGAGTTTGGAATTGTGACCAGTTGAGGGCTATAGGGGACTTAAACATAACTGGCGAACTTTGGATGTACTATAGGTACAGCTCTGCGGGACCCTCCGGGGATAACAGGCGTGATGCTATGTGTGTGTTTATATCCGCACTCCGCTCTTTACTTGCGCCGCACGTCGCTCAGTGATTACAGCGCACATAATTACACGCCGACTGTGATTCAGACATCTCGCGTTACACTGCCGAAGCGCCGCCGGCGATCCCAACCTAATCATAGGAAACTGAGCCAGTCTAGACTTTGGTATAACCTAGACATGTGCAGGTGTACCTAGATGCTAGACATAAATCATTTGGTGATTGTTATGAACCCAGATTTGGAAAGGTTAACGTTGAAATAAATACAAAGTGTAAATAAAACTTGTTTAAAACAAGCATTATTAGAACGCGTGCGGTAGTTTTTGGGAAAATAGAGGATACATATACAAAAATGCATACAAAAGCTTCTAATTTAAGAGTCCCTGTAAAACAAACATAACCATTAAATTGCTGAGGGGTTAGTTGCGCCACTTCTTTTTACCCGACTACGACGAATCAAAAAGAAGGGTTATGATTTTTACATGTACATATATTTTTACATGTACATATGTTCCCTCATAATTTCAAAAGTACGTACTTATAATAATTTGACAAATGAGGTATAGTTAGAAGCTTCTTGACCGACCGCTGGTTATAAGCTATGTGACGTCACACTAATTTCAATATGGCGCCCTCTAGAGGACATAAAGTAAAGAATTAAAAAATAAATATTTCGTGATGGTGCCTTGTGGGGTATCAAATGAAAGGGCTTAATTAACACAATTATTTCAAAACTATGAATATTACTGAAATAAGCGCCAAAATAATTATATTTAAAAAAGTTTAAAAATTAAAACCCGACTAGGTACTGAAAAGGATGAAACAAGAAAGTACCTTCCCGTGGTCGCATGCTACCATAGCTTATATGTATGTTAGTACCGCTATACTGCATGTGATCACGGGAAGGTACTTTCTTGTTTCATCCTTTTCAGTAGTCGGGTTTTAGTTTTTTTCCCAAAAATACTCAAGAAAGTGAGAGCGGGCGTTTTGTGGGCCGGGCCATCTTCTGATTCTTTTGACCGTAAAAATGGACTGATTCTCATTCTAACGACTTTTTGAATACTTATCTAGTTTATTTAGTTGTCTCAATTGACTTTAGCCATAGCTACATAATCAAAGATAGTTTTGACTCACCCGCGATGAATTCGATTCGACCAACATCTACATGCACACGCGAACATAACACCACGTTCTAGAAGCAGCCAGAGACACAAAAACTACAATAATCATAGGTCTGCATGTCTGACTGGAAGGTTGATCTCATCGGACACGCCTGTTGAGGCACGTCGACATTTATTACATTTCACGGATCAGGCCGAGTCGTGGGTCATGGCTGCATTGTTCTAGACTAGTTTTAAATGATTGACATGGCTCATGTCAAATTCTTGGACCTCAGTGACTATGTGACGAAGGAATACATCGTGAGGAAACCTGCGCCTCTATTGCGTAACACAACACTCGGAATGACACAGACCTTCATTTTGACAATTCAGCAATATCGAATGGATCTTGTTGTATTATCAAATGGAGGGATTAGCAAGGCTCCTGCAGACGAGAACAATTTCAATGAAAACTTCATGGAAAATGTTCTACTATAGGTAAGTCTCGCCTGTCTGCGGGAGCCTTCATTCGTAGTGTACTTAATTCGTAGGTCGGTAATCGCCAATGTTACTGTTGATGTGGAGATCCATTACAATCAAAATCAGAACTCACTCAAACAAATTAGGCTGAGAATCAGAACTTTTGAACGTCAAAGTTACATAAGACAGCTGTCCCCCGAAGCGCCCTTCACCACTTCCTAGTGCTTCAGCTGCGAGGAAGAAGTGGCGCACAAACTTGCCAGCAGCACACTTGCTGTCCGTCAAGTTACTTAATCCTTTTCATAAAGAGAATATGCTTGCCCTCCAGTGGAATAATTTCAGCTAAATGACGTTTAATTAATATAGAGAGCACGTTTCTGTCAGACAAATTGGTAGCACCTATTTTACACTAAGTTTGTTGCACACCGTACGATAAATCGCTTTAAAGCCCACATTGTCAGTTCGCATGTATGGCGTCAGCCTTAATATTCGAAGAAGTAGACAAGAAAATCACTATCTGCTTGCGAGATGCACACCAGACATTTAGATAGTATATGTGGTCCTAGTGCTTCCATATGTTTGGACGCGTGTGGAACAAATAACCTTAGTTTTACTACTTCTCAGTAATTCCACTTCGAGGGACTTTACAACGCACTATCCTTAGATTTATGTGAACCTGGTACTTTCATTTCGTCTCAGAATACAGTTCTGTCGCGATCCGATACGCAATTTAGCGTTCAGTTTTGGGTAGTTACTGAAAGGATTACCTGTGATAGATGTCGTGACTATCACGGACGTGTCTGCTAATCAGGGTGATAGTGGAGGTAAGGAGCTGTAGACTAAGTGGGGGAGACTTCGACAGTCGAGAAACTTCGAGGGCCGTGGACATTGCTATGAGCCAATTGACCAAAATCATGCCCTAATGGTAGAAAGTCGATGACTATGGCAAGCTCATAATTTAGTCAGGACTTTTAATTAACAGTCCTCGTTTGATGTTAAAAATATGACAAGTAATTAATACAAGTGGTTGGTTCCAGTAATGACGTCTTGATAAGTTTGTCAGAAAACTCCAACTATTTTCTCGGATTATCTTTAACAGTATGGCACCAAATAATTCCTTAACTATCACACAACATCTGTTAGGCATCGTAAAAACCCTGTTCTAACCTAATTCGGTCTCTAAATCGGACAGCTGCAACCGACTACGAGACCAGAACGCGGACATAATAATTGTGTCCGCATTTCGTCGCATACGGTCGGTTCGCAGTAAACTCATTAGGTCAGCAGTCACGCACTAGTAGCGTTCACTTCAGTAGTAGCTAGTAGGAACCTACTATATCGACAGCTGTATAAGACACGACGCACACCATGCGACTGCGACAGTTGGGCGACTAGACGCAATGGCGTCGAGTTGCAGAGTCGCAACGACATGCTAAGAGAGTCGCGCGCTCTTGCTTCTTTTAGCAGCGACACGACGCAGATGCAAACGACAACTATGTTTCTTGTTTCAGCGACTATCCTTGCTGCAGTTAGCGGTGGCACTAAGTGAAACACAAAATGGCGGCATTAGTTCCGTTTTTTAACAATACCCCAAAATATTCTTGCATAGCTATACCTACATACGAAATATCGAGCTCTAATAATCTTTAGTCTGCAAAGTCGAACTTTTTTTGAAACCATATCTGCACAAGTTTTCAATTGGGTGCTGTAACCCTATATTCAAAATCATCAAAATAAGTTCAGCATATTTAAGCATATGTATACATAGACGTGCCAACAGGCGGCACACAATCAAAACATGGAGATATCTCAACGTCTTAAAGCAGGGTAATCGTAAAACACTGGAACATTGAGCACTCTGAACCACATCCGTATTATATTCGCCAGCAGTATTCACGAAACTGTTCCTATGGTAAAGTCCTGTTTGTTCTAACTTTCCCCTCTGTATCGCACGGACACGAGAACTGAGCTGCTGCTAATATTCTCTATTGTAAAATATGCTAATTGGAGGCAAACATTCAGGCTTTTGTTCTTTAGACGTAGTGACTTCTGCTATATTAGTAGATTGAGTATAGGTAAGTTGCTCTACACGATAAAATTATCTTCTACTTGATAAAAATCTTAAATTCATTCACTGACTGACAGACAAAGCACAGTCTAAACTGCTGGGTCTAGATGGCATGAAATTTTGCACAATTTTATAAGGAAGGATTTTTGAAAATTCATCTGTGATGTAAGTACAATGGAAACGATGGAGAAGTTTGTCATTTGGGCACATGGCTTGTAATAAAATAAATGTTAAAATATATTTGTAATAATAATAATAAATAATAATCTCTCGCAGAAAACCCTTTAGAATTTGTAACCCTGTCAGTAAATAGAACAAAATTCTTGTCTTCTTCTATGTCTTTCTTAAAATCTTATACTATTTCAGCATGTTCCAAGATTCTTCTTTATTCTAATTAAATACAGCGCATGCAGAACTCCGCTTACAAAGTTATAAACAATAGACAAACTATGGCACTTACAAGTTGTAAACCGGTGAATGACGATCGACACCCGAGTACTCGAGATGCGATCGAGCTGATTGATTGACGTCACGATAGCGATCGCTTCCCGGCGGCAACCTCCAACAACCGACAGTAAACTGTAACAACCGGTGGTTAAACACGTGGTAATGAACTAGCGGGAATTTACAATATCGCACACCTGAGGGCTTGGGGCGAACACACATGGGCAGTTGCTGCTGTCATATGGCAAATAATTTAATTTCATGTTTTTTAATGATGATTACTTTATAGAATTCAAAATTATTCCAAGTGAACAGAGAGCTGTTCTGTGGGGAGATTGTTGCGCCACTTCTTCTTCTCAGCGAAAGCACTAGGAAGTGGTGAGGGCGGGAGTTGTTCGGGGGGCTGCCTCATGTAATGTTGATGTTTAAAAAGTGCTGATTCTAAGGCTAATTTTAATAAATGACTTCCGATTTAGATTGGTTCTTGTTTGCAATAGAATACGATAAAAAGCCGGCAATTCAGTTTGTATGTATGTCAATCACCGTATTCATCTTATTAAACTCATCATTGAGGATAATTATGGCAAGACATATCCTAAAGTGCTAAGTTTTCATCATCTTACCATTACCCCAATTTCTTTGGTTTTAGCGAATATACATATTATTCTTGTAACACCTTCTTTCTAACCGAAATCATCCCACATACAATATATCCTATTCCCACTCCATCCACATTTAGATATACTCAAAACTTTTCTCATGACACAAGCAATATAGTCCAATAGTAAAGAATTTAGTGGAGTGCTTCATTTCCACAGTGTCCAATACTGTTAAACGTCAACAAACTGCTACAAACCTAGTAACAGTAGTAGTCATCAGTGCAGCATAGTTCTAACAGTCAGTTATAAACTATAACGAGCGACACATCTCACAGTATACGGCAATAAGTCAACGTGTCAGGTATAAATTGATCGCCCACTACACATCAACTGCGAGAACTATACTGTTACTGTAGCTACTGCCACTAAAGTACCGCTGGTGTGGGCTAGCGGCTGATGACTACAGTATAGTGGCACCGATAGTTGAGACAGCAAATGACTGGCCAGTAATGACATTATAGGAACTATATATACATTAAGTTCTGCTACGCGTTAATCCATCGAATGGTTGACTTCAAAAAATCGCTTTTAGCTACTAGACCGCCTATTGCGTGCAGCCTTTGTAAAACTACATTTATATCTGTAATTCATACTATGATGTACTTAATAAAGAGTATTCTATTCTATTCTTGTTTGTTCCTCGTCACTTCATTTTCGATGGCGTATAACTGAAATAGAAATATGTTAGAAAATTATTTCGTGAAATAATAAAATTCTACTTACAATATAGAATCACTATAATTATTTCGAATGAAAAAATATTTTATCGAAAGCGGTTAGCAATCAGCACTTTTTGAATGTCAAATCACATTAACAGTCCCTCAAAACCCGTATCTTACTACTACCGGAAGAAGAAGGACGGAGGGCGGAGTTGTGCAGAAATATACATGGATTTGTTGTTTGGCGCGCACTGGACCCGCGTGGTGGGTTATGGCCCAGCCTTACGGAGAGAGGATATGTGTCTCAGCTTTGGGAGCGTTGTAAGCTGGTTCCGCTACTTATACATGAATTTACAAGTTTAAAGCCCGCATAACAATTTAAGTGTCACCTGGTTAACAAGCAGGATTCCCAATGACATGACATACATAATCCTAATCCCACTGGCGCTTGCTCATTCCAATAGCATCTGCCTTAAACTCTAATCTCTAAGTGTCTAAACCAGGTAAATGAGCCACAGATTATTGCGCTGTGGTCACTTCCCCGCTTCAATAGTACTGTAAACAACTGGATGTGATTCGTCAAGCGCCTCTGTCACAGTTCAGCGCAAGAGCGAAGAGTTCGGTCGAGTTCAATAGTCCGATACTGACAACAATCGAACTGGGAAACTAGATTAAGGCTACGGATTTACTTACGTTATTTACTACGGACTTTTAAAACATTGTGAAAATTATCTGTGGTTTTTTTTGCCTCGTTGGTTAACCCATGGGGTCCTGGGTTAGATCCCTAGGTTAAACAATGTTAATAATTACTTGTTTTGACAGTGTTATTAGGTTAACAGACTTTTTCGCAGTAGCAGCCTGGGTTCAGGATTCGTGGCCGGTTGATTGCAATAGGCTCGTCGGCTATTAGGTGTATGGGAGTAGTAACTTGCGAAATGTCGGCGTACCACACACCTCAGCCGATCGATTCGGGGTAATAGGTACAAGCGTGATGTTATATTATTTCTTTATGTTACTAACAAAACAAACAATGCAACAAACTAACATTTTTTCTACAAGTAAGAAGTTAGTTTCATGGAACTATTGCAGAGACATCAGTTCAAAGAGAGGTCAACGTGCGATGAGTCAGCGATACTGATCGGAAACTCACTCGCCTCGGTTACGTACATTATGTATCGATTATGTAGCTCGGCGGTCGTTGGCGTTCACCTGGATCTTTAGTAGTCGCTTCACCAATCCGTCTGCCATTCACCAAGCCGTCTGCCAAGACTTGCAATTGCAATGGTAAAATTCATATTCATATTTCTATTCGCGTTCCAAAATGCTTTATCTAACAATGACTTAAAGCTGGATGACTGATTTGGCTTAATAAGTACATTTACATACTTCACCATCTTCTTGACAAAGTGCCTTTTTAACCCCCAACAAAAACAGAGGGGTGTTTTAGTTTTGTTTTTGGTTGTCAAAAAATAAATTATAATCATTCAAACGAACTCTTCCATGTTGCTCCACAACACCCGGCATCAATTTGTCCCAGCCACCTTTTTACTTTTTCTGGAGGGTGCCTTGAATTACGTTTGCCGACTCGAGATCTCTAATAAAAGACTCGTATGGTCCAACGGCCATCGGTCCTTCAATGTTCATGTTTTTAAGCAAATAAATATTATTATTATTAATAACAAACATTGCTCTAACTCTTCAGGTTGCTAACTCTGACAGTAACATCAATATTCTACGTACATTTTCAATGAATTCGAGCACTTGCCACGACCTACGTATCTCGCAGACAATCTATCATTCATTCATCAGCTGAATGGGAGCAGACGGAAGAAGCCATTAATTGGTGGAAGCTAAAGCCAGCTCAATGAGAGCCAGTTATAGCCACAATTGAGCCGCGGCTAATGCGCTAAGTGGTTAATCTCCTTGAGCGGTGAGCGCCGCAATTGCTCTGTGGATGAACAATCGGAGTTGCCAATGTTAGGGCCTGTTCACACTGGGACACAAAGCATTCGCATCATACTGATATTAAAAAAGAGGTAGTGAGTTTGTATGCAGGGGCTAAACTTCGGAACTTAAGATCCGATTCCGAAAATTCTTTCACTATTTGGAAGCTATACAATATTGCTGAGTGTAATAGGATTTTTTATGTTAAAACAAGATATTTAACACGGACAACGTCGCAGGAAAGTTTTTTTGAGTTGAGGAGGGATGCAAACCATATTTACAAAAAAAAAAAAACAACCGACTTTAAGTAAGTGATGAATATAAATGTTGATAGATGGATTGAGGTGGATTTCATGAAAAAAGTGTAGGTAAATGATAACGTGACTGACAGAATGGAAAAGGAAACAGTTTACACCGATCAAGTCATAAAGGAGGGCAGACAGAAGAAAACAAACTCTAGCTCTTTGTGTCATAACTTCATCCTTAGGTTCTGTGTACTTTTACAAACGAGCAAATCCCATCAATACAGACACTTTGGCATCAATTCTAATTTGTATAAAAATACGCTCTCCTTACGTGAAAATTCAAAGGCCTTTTCGTGCATACTTTGTGAGCCAAGTTTTTGTTTATTTATTTATCACAAAAAAATCATAATATCATCATATTTTATTTATCTTTTTTTTTTGTTTTCAATATAATAAAATAGCTGTGTGTATAGTCCCTTAACATTAACAGTTTGAGACAACATTGTCAGTGGTGTCATGTGTGGATTAAGATGTTATAAGGAATGAGTAACAGCGCAGCGGCATGATTCAGACGTTCATATTCCCTATTTAGATCTAGGATGCACAATCATCAAGTGTACTGTGAAATAACATGACCGACACTTTCTGCAAACAGCGGAGTAATTGCATAACTCACAGTAGCAATAGCTTTCATTTTAACAACATTCATTGCGTTTTTTACGTTGTTAGCAGACAGCGGAGCAGACAAATTTTGCGAACATATGAAGCAATGTCATTTCTAAATATTTTATTAGCAATGTCCTTCAAAATGATTCAGATTGTGATTGATAGTGTGTTTCGCAATTAGGGTGCTGGTCTTTATGTACCGAGGGTGGTGCCGGAAGTGGTTTTTTTTTTTCACCAATTCAGATTAACTAAACCATTTTCACAGGCCATGATCAACAAAAGTTCATGTAGATCCAGTTTGTACTCTAGTGTTCGCACTCGACCTTCATAGCTATGCAAATATTATATCACACTTCTTTTTCACAAGAATCGTTTACATAGGGAATGTAATAAGATAGATTTATTTAGTTGGATAATAGAAATGTTGTTATTGTTGTGTTTTTATTTGATATTGTATATTATTATTAGAGTATAAAATGTCCATAGTATAAGTGTTTTGTATTGTTTATTGGAGTTTAAGTAGTATAAAAATTAGGTTTTATACCTACCCACGTGTACATTAGGTTCACATTTTAAATATTCGTATTAGCGATGTGTTGAACTTATCCATTTATACCAACCAACTTTGTACCTACCAATTTTACCATATCCGAAGAATAAATGTCTTTGTACCTATTTGTCTTTGTCTTTGTTTGCGTTCATATCTCAGTGCCTGCTAATTTTTTGTCCTGTTTAACCTTAAAGGCAATTAAATAATAATAGACTGAAAATTGTAAAGATTAGAATAGAATTATAGAGCAGTGGCGGCCCAGTGGTTACGGGCGCGAGTTACGAATGGTTGAGACTCAGTATTGTTAAGGAATGGACAGTCATGTGTCGACCACCTACGACTACAGTAACACTTGTTGCAGAAACAGGTGATCTGATGACTTTGTGCTCATATCCATGCTTACTTATTTGGTCAAGCATAATTATGTAAGTATAAGTCTTTTCACGAACATTTAATACTCGCCAGGAAATACAAATGTAATCGAGGTACAATGTCAGAAACTAATTACTACTTCATCAGAAGAGAGAGCATGAAGGATTGAAGGCTAATCTGAGCATAATGAGTCGTAAAGAGCAATCAGAGACAGCAAAACAAACCGTCGCGCGTCGTGGAGTGCGGTGTGTTGCGGATCAGCCGGCGCGGGCGCACAGAGCGCGCAGGTTCATTATCATTACACACTCGTTTGCAGGGCTGCCACTAGTTTATCTATCGTAAGTATACTAGGACCATGTTCGAACGATCATCCGAAGCATGAAGCTAGACTTAGGTTTAGCATATTACTAAACACCAACCTCGAAAAATGTATGGTATATCTGGAGAGAAGGTCACTTTACTCCGCGTTTATTAATGCGGCGGCAAGACTTATGGTAGTCAATGTAGTGCAAACGTGCAAGGACAATTAATATTTTGGGTCAAGAAGAAAAAGAAAGTTTTTTTTTAATTTTGCTCAAATAAGACGAACATTATAAAATAAACATAAAAAGCCTCGTTTGCTATGGAATGCCTAATCAGTCTCATGCCATTACCTGTCTCCCCGCTTTTTAAAACCGCAGCTGCCACGAAACACTCAGCAACCGTCATTCTAGAAAATTAATCTGAATTAGAAATACTTGTAAGTCCGTTTTTTACATATTGACAACGAAAATCTTTAAAATCTGGTATTTTGTCAGCCCTGAGCGTCGCCTCCGATGCAGCCGATCGCAATGAGTCGGTCGCCCGTTCAACAAATATTTTTGTACGTAACGTGAGAGAGTGTTCACTGATTATGAGAACTATGTGACTCGTATAATTACTGAGAGCTTGTTTGTTTGTATTTGTACTAATTTGTAGAATAAGTTAAGGAGAAGTTGCATGGTTATGAAAATTGTTTTGCATGAACAACCTATAGTTATTTCCATTTATTTATAATATACTTCACTGTTTAATTTCCCTTACAATTCTTTTTTACTATTCTTTTTTTATTTATTATTAGAGTGACTATTTTTATTTATTGCTGATATTTTTATACTTAAATACTGAAATTCAATGCAATCAAAGAATACTTTAGTGTGTAAGCCATTAAATAGCTTTTAAAAATAAAAAAATATCAGCATTAAAATATACAAATATTAATAATTAAGTAATATCTAGTAATCTATTACAATCAAATAGAAACTGTTACACTAACAACATAATTTTCGAACTCCTCCAAATAACTTTGCATCCATACGAGTAGTTAGTGCGTGATTCAGCAGCGCTATCATAAACTGTATCGAGCACCAGCACTTAATACTGAGCTCAGCTCAATATACTGCGCTTAGTGACACGCCGAGCTGGAGTTACGACTGATTGTGGACATCTGTACCCGGACCTGACGACCTGTCATGCGGCAGGACTTGGTTTACTTTTATTCCTGTTTTTATACTTTCTCTCACTACATTCGGATTCAATCCAATAATCTGTAACAAAAGTTGAGCACCAATGATTGTGACAGATCTTGAGTGAAAATGACACTGGATTTAATTATATGGAAAGCAATATATAGAGCAACTAGCCATATACGTATAATATATAGAGCAACTAGCCATATACGCATAATCTGCCTGTAATGGACCCGCTGCTGGCACACAGGCCTCCTCTCGGTGAGAGGGAGTAATAGTTGTGCCCGATGGAATTTCCCATCGGCATAAATAACGAACTTCAAACGAATTTTCAAAAATCCTTTCTAAGTAATCACCTTCGTTATATGGGGAATTTGTGCAAAATTTCAAGTTTCTAGACCCAGCAGTTAACGGCTGGGTCGAGGCTGTACCTTTTCTGTCAGTGTCAGTGAATGAATTAATTAATTCAAGATTTTTATAAAGTAGATAGAGATGTGGTTGGTTATTCAATTTTTTATAGATCAAATACACACACACACATTAGAACAGTTTTGGCTAGTCTCTTATAAAGTGAGTTTCGATAATTGGAAGATGGTGTTTTGTTTGATTTTAACGCTTTTTATGTTGATGTAAACTAATTTCGCCTTAACTCACTTTGCTACGATTCCCGCGCCACGGTAACCGGAATATGTCATATTTTGTTGGTCGCCGCCTTCGCTCTGCCCACCTCGAATTATAATCATCTCACTGACAGTTATGTACCAAATACTATATATTCAAATTACAAATAATTTAAATTGTCAATAAATTGACAATATTTCACACAAATAAAAGCATATACTAGAATAAAAGAAAAGTTTCAGAAAGTGGCTCCGGTGATTGAAAAGTTGAGTGGGAATCGGTTGTCATGTAATATGCATGTGATGGAAGGGATGAGGAAAACATTTTGTGTATGAATGTGGATGGCTATAAGAGTAGAGGAAGTCAAATCAAATCAAATTATTTATTTGCTAGAATGCAGGTAAGTATACAAATAAGGTCGTGAAGAATTAAAGTTGTGTCATACATTCTGCCCAAGATTCGACATGCAAAATTTAAATGAATGAATACGATGCTTTAACTGATAAAAAAATAAGATAAATAAGAATAAGAAGAATAAGAAAAAATAAGAATAAGAAAAATAAGAGAAGACCAAAGAAACGGTGGATGGACTGTGTGGGAGATGATATGGCTAGACAGAGGATGACTCTTGAGATGCCGACCAAACGAGATGTATGGACGAAGATGTTGCGTCGACCCCAAATAAATTGGAGAATGGTTATGTGTTTAGAATATGAACCGGTTTATCAACCAAAAATCACCAACAAGTATCTTGAAAAAATAATAGGTATTTAATGAATATTTTATTCGATGCTCATGGTATTTATCTCGGGACTCATAAACACCTCATTTGTTTCACCATCGATTTAATTTCCATCGTTAACGACGAGACGACATTCTTGTAGTTTTAACTACACATCGCGTAGTCATCGACTGCCCCTGCCTACTGCAGCCCGCGGCGATGTCCGTACTTCCATAATTAAACATGGCTTGATTCATGATTATGGCCCGCAGTGGAATATGTTTGAGAATTCCTATGGTAAGTTTGTTAATTTTTCTGAAATAACTTTTGGTTGAAACTATTTTTTATTTGACATCAAATTGTTTCAATGCCTTTGGGCTTGTGTGTGTATTTTAAGTCAAATCAAGATTATTAGTATTTTTAGGTACTTATTGAAGGAATTGTCACTGGTAGTTAATGTGAGTATGTGAGCCATTAAATACTGTATTTCATATCTTATAATTAATAAATAATCATAAATTCATTGATATACAATGCCCTGAGCCTAAACCGATGGGTCTAGAAACATGAAATATTGCAGAAGAATTCCTTATATAACGAAGATGAGCACTAAGTTCCTTATATAACGCAGATAAGCACTAAGTTCCTTATATAACGAAGATGAGCTATAAGTTCCTTATATAACGAAGATAAGCACTAAGTGCCTTATATAACGAAGATGAGCACTAAGTTTCTTATATAACGAAGACGAGCACTAAGTGCCTTATATAACGAAGACGAGCACTAAGTTCCTTATATAACGAAGATGAGCACTAAGTTCCTTATATAACGAAGACGAGCACTGAGTTCCTTATATAACGAAGATGAGCACTAAGAAGGAGGAGTCGTGTTAGTTACATTCATCCTCTTACGGGGTTAAATAGGCTATGTAACTTTGTACGGCAGTTCATCATTTTTGCCGATTGGAAACCCCATCAAACACGCGGCCTGTTGCATACGTACTGTAATCACTAATATCTATGAAACTCAAAGCATTTATTTCATTGAAACCCTTTTGCAGGCACTGTATATTGTTGAAGAGTCGGTTCACCACCACCAGTCTACACAGTCCACTGCCGGACATAGGCCTCTCATTTGCATGCAATTCAGTTCAACTCGATTCTCGGCAAATCACATCCCACTGCTGCCAGCCTCCCTGCAAAGATCATCGCTCCACTAGCCTAGCATAGAAGAGTCGATCAGCTGGTCAGAAAGTGGAAACTAGTCGCTCGTTCAAAAGCGTAGTATTATAATCCAAAGGTGTTTGAAGCACCTATA
The DNA here is from genome assembly GCA_963855955.1 of Luperina nickerlii. Taxonomy (NCBI): domain Eukaryota; kingdom Metazoa; phylum Arthropoda; class Insecta; order Lepidoptera; family Noctuidae; genus Luperina; species Luperina nickerlii. The sequence continues at coordinate 254,145 of OY979686.1, read as the reverse complement.
AAATTCATTCAAGACGAAAATAATACAGGTTATCTGATTGATGGCTGATTACAAAGCCATCATGGCGCGAATAATCCTCGAATAGATGGTCCATCTCTACATAATAATGCTAATCAAGCCTCCCATCGCGCTGCACCTCACTGACTTACTGGCCATATCTCAGAGAGGTCAGCTGATAATCTTCACTCACGCCTCTTTCTGATTAAATTATAAAGCAAGGTCTTTATAAGTAAATGAAGTAACAAATTAAATAAGTTGTTAATATACGTGACAGCTCGTGATAGTGTTGGGTGCTGCCAGATAAACATCGATACTTTTGTAATGTTGAAGATTTGCTCCAATATCGATGAGAACTGTTTTCATATAGTACTCAATTGAGTTGATTAATACAATTTTTGGGCAATAGGTTTTGATACAATATTGATAGGACCGTATTCAACTGATACTCCATAATATCGCATCTTCTTTATCACAATAGAAGCTGACGACGCAGTTTCTCTTAGTACGCTGCTACATTCATACTAATCGTAGTAATCAGTGGAATTACACAATTGGAGTTGAGAATATCAAGACATCAATAATATCGATATCATAACAATGATGCCTCGAAAAACGTAGCGACCTACATAGCTGGGACCAAACAATCGGAAAAGGCAGAAGTAGGTATGTTGATACGAAAAGATAAAGTTAGACAAAGACAAGATAATTTTATCGATATTAGATAAATCTGTCGACTGCTGTACAGCACTAATCGAGTACGAAGTAGGTAGTTGAGAGGTTTGAAAGTGCAGTAAATATTTTATATGTGGTGGTTAATTGAAATCTCTTAGTTGGACAGATCTGCAAATATACGACACGAGGCTTCATGCAATATTGTTAAAGTAACGGATAACGCATATTTATGGACGTAAGAGTTTCTTATTAACACGAGTGCTTCCGAGAGGCGATGGACGGTCATCGATCGAAAGGTTTTAATATTTATTTATTATTTTGACTGCCTCGTTGGTCTCGTAGTAGCGCAACCGCTGAGCATGTGGTCCTGGATTCGATTTCCACGTCGGGCAAAGTATTTTTAGGTTTCTCTATATAGAATTACTCAGTATCAGCCCGGAGTCTGGATTTGTGGCAATAGGCTCGCCCCCTATTACATGGGACTTACACATAACTAGCGAAATGAGGGCACTATAGGTACACCTCTGCCTGACCCTTCGGGGAAACAAAGCGTGATGTTATGTATGTTATAATATTTATCTATATATATAAAATAAAGTCGTGTTAGTTACACTATTTATAACTCATGAACGGCTAAACCGATTTGGCTGAAAATTGGTAGAGTGGTAGCTAAGAACCAGAAGGACATAGGATACTTTTTATCCCGTTCCCGTCGTTCCTGTGGGACGCGACACAAAACGTGATATAATAAAACGCAACTGACATAGAATAACAAAACACAACTCAGTCAAAATATGAGTCTAGCATTCAATTATTTGGTCTTTCCTTTACTCTTTTATTTTATTTCTAAGAGTATTTTAGTTTAATAACAAGACAGACATTAGTTTGATACATCTTTTCATTAATTTTTTTTCTTTTTTCTTTTTGTGTAGGGTAGGGGTAGGGTAGGAGTTAGGCGATGGTTACACGTAAGGTATTTACTGTGATCCATCAGTAAATACTGACGTATCGTGGTATTTAATTAACGTGTAACCTAATGTATTGATGTATGTCATTATTTATTAATGGATTTCTATATTTCATGATTCTGTATTGATGATCCGTCGGATTATGATAAATATTGATCGTGTAGCCTCGCGTCAATATTTATCACCACGTCAGTACGCGTTACGCTAGCGATGGAGACGGACGACTTTTTTGATCTTGTAGAGGCGGACGCACCGTCGTTGTCGCCGCCCCGCACCTTCTCGAAACGTACTAAAGATCAGGAAGTTTTAAAAGAATTTATCCTAAATTTAGAAGTATTACCAGAGATATACGCACGGAACAAATATTTGTATTGCCTACAGATAGTTGTTCCGACTCTGGCTGTTTGTGTATGTGAATTTAAATGTTTGTAAACGCACCCACGATACAGGAGTAATTCCTAGTGAGGGGCAACGTTTTTAAAAAAATAAAAAATACAAAGATATGGGATAGTTCTTCAAAAGATTACAAAAATTTAATAATTTAATATTTTTTACCCATCACTTTCGCTTGACCTTTTTATTTAAACTAAGCGCTAAAATAATAGCCACGCAACCTTTAATTTTCAGCTCTGTGGCCATTTTAGACGTTTATATAGCAGGAGACCGGACACAATACTGACGTAATAAATATTGAACGTGTAGGCCAGTGTATTAATCCATCAGTAAAAACTGAAATCCATCAACAAATACTGTATTGACGGATCACAATAAATACTTTACGAGTAACCGTCGCCTAAGGTAGGGGGGTAGGGTAGAGGTAGGGTAGGGGTAGGGTAGGGGTAGGGTAGGGGTAGGGTAGGGGTAGGGTAGGGGTAGGGTAGGGGCAGGGTAGGGGTAGGGTAGGGGTAGGGTAGGGGTACTGTAGGAGTAGGGTAGGGTAGGAATAGGGTAGGGGTAGGGTAGGGGTAAGGTAGGGTAGGAGTAAGATAGGGGTAAGGTAATGGGTAGGATACCACGCGAACGAAGTCGCGCCGGACAGCTAGTTATTGATAAAGCGAAAGCATTTGAGTATAATGTGGATGGTAATAAGAGTGGGGACAGATCAAAGAAACAATTGATGCAATGTTAGAAAGGAGATATGGCTAGAGAGAAGGTGATCACTGAGGTGAGGGCTAATAGAGATGTAACGAAAGAGAAGACATACTTACATCATAAAACCAGGAGCCCACGAACAACAGCCGCGCTGGCGACCACTAGACCAGCGAGGCAGCTAGACAGTAGACACCGCCCGCGCCGCCTCACTTCATTACCGGTGGCTGTTACTTCCGCAATCACTCAAGTGAGTCGACTCGTAAAACGACGAGTTTTCACTCGGCAATTAAAACTAAAACTTGTTCGATTACTGCTTCACTATTAAATTAACGATAAACTTTTATGGGGAAGACTTCATCAATGTCCAATCGGTGTAAATCACTTGCTTCTGGTGCCACCTTTATACGATCTGCTGTTGGTTTCGCACTTCATTTATAAACAGTTTCTGCCAATGGTTCAGATCCTCAGGTAACCATTTATAGTTGTGTTGATGTTATCATTCATTCTCCTGCCCTTATCCCAATTTGTTTAGGGTCGGCGCAACATGTCTTTTTCTTCCAGACTTATCTATTTCTCTAGACTCTATTAGTCGTCATCTCGGTAGTCACTTTCTAGCTATATCATCTTCCACACAGTCCTTGGATCCCTTCTTTGATCTTTCCCTACTCTTAAAGCCAGAACTGTTGTCTATGTGTAAAAATAATGTAATTAGAAATTTTATTTTCACGCACTGTTGTATCGTCAAACCATTGGTAGTGGTTTGCTTATGACCTTCCATAACAGAGGTATTATTTCAATTTCCACTGCAGACGTGATACTAGGCTTTCATAAAAGTATAGCTAACAAACTTTACGCATATAATTTACATACCCAGTACCTGTACGTAAACGCACGGTTGACATAAACTCGGCTATCTTAACAGCATTCCCGTGTCGGGCGCGAGTAATGAGTAATAACGAATGCTGCAGTACCAGTGTACCAGGGGCGCAGGGCACGCGGGAGATGGTCGCTTTATGAAGGCAGGGTAGGTGGTCGCTCATAAATGAGGAATATCATTGGTTGTAGAATCACTGCGCATTGTTTGGAAGCCGTGTGTGGTCTGTAGATAGGTTTAACTAGGCTTTTACCTTTGTTTAATACTCGTAGTAGTTTTGAAGTTAGGTGAACTTTGTGCTTACTGTTTACAAAATAATAAACGTTTTGGCAATTTTGCATTATCACCCAACAATTTCAAAGGAAACGCAATATTGAACTGTTATTGACTGAAAGCAGAACCCTAAAGTGGGCTTTAGGATTCTGCTTCAGCTCTTGGGGCCGTATTACGAAGTATTAATGCCATCGTGCTTCCATTGCGAAAAAGGGATAGTGCTATCGATCATATATAGCTCCGTCTCTCTCTTATACTGGAATCATGATGGCATTAAACCGTGATAATACGGAACCTGATGATGGCATCAATCACCATTTTGCTTCACCGACGCAATAAAGTTGCGTTGTCTTTACCTTTCTAGGTTTCATACAGCTAACCCCTGCTATCTTGTGAGGATCCCCAATACATATGAGTCACAGTGAGATCAATAAACGAACAACGAGACGTTTTTAACGTGTCGTAGTTGTCGAGCATGAGACAGTAACGCCGCACTCACAGATAACAAGCACATCGGACACACCTCCCAGGCTCACATGCTCACATCTGTAAGTAATGCGAAGGTTTACGACGAAATAGCTTGAAAATTAATTATTTGCTAACACGAAATACTACTCTACGAGTATGTTCAGTAACAATAACAAAGCGCTGTAAAGAAAATGCAAACGTTAACTTTATTTGCAGTATTGGCAGCCTTAATAACTAAACTAACTTTTGACATTCGGCTCTAAATGTTGACAGATGTAACAATTAACTACGAAACCCAAAAGTCTACTTGACTATCATCACTATTCCCTTGACTTTATCCCAATTCATTTGAGGTCGGCGTAACATATGTCTAATCAAGTACGAAGACAATGCTTGTACAGTCCCTCATTTTCCCTATCATCGATTATGGTGATGTGTGCTACTATGACCTGAATGCAGATCTCCTCAACAAACTTGACCATCTCTCAATAATTGCATTCGATTCGTTTTCAATCTGCGTAAATATGATCATGTCTCTGCGCATCGGTCGCTTCTAAAGTGGTTGCCCATACGCCAGCGCAGAGAGCTAAGGGCGCTGACCACCTTGTTCTCATTTCTTGTTTCTCCGGTTTCGCCTGGTTACCTAGCCCCACACTTTCAGTACATTTGCGCCAACCACAATAGAAATCTACGTTCATCACACAATCGTCTTCTCCAATGTCCCACTCACCGCACAGACTTCATTCACTCTTCTTTCTTCGTTCAGGCTATCTCTCTGTGGAATACGCTCCCCCAGGAAATCAGGATGGCAACCAATCGATTATCCTTTAAGGTTAAGGTTCGCGAGCACATTCGCAAGAAGCTGGCAGTATCATCACAACGGTAATATTTTCTCATTGTATGTCTTATTTCTTTTTATTAAGTTTATTTATGTATTTATGTATATTTATTTGTAATATATTTATATGTAATTAGGTATATATTATATTCAGTTTTAATAGGTTTATGCCTATCTTTATATTTAAAATATTTATTCCACAATGGTCTGATTGCACCTACCACTGTTTGTCTCTGCATCACCCAAAGGTTGACTGGTAGAAAATGCCTATGGCATTAAGTCCGCCTCTGTACATTTATGTGCTTGAAGTATTAAATAAATAAATAAATAAATAATTATCTTCCTTACTTCTCTAATAATCGACTAAGGAGGCACTAACAGACCAGTAAAGCTCGGGGACTTCACATTCTTCTCAAGTGTAAGATGGCCAGGTATATCGTCACATTCGCCACCATTAAGGACGGAGTTCCGAACATACTCAATGTATCGCGAACAATGTCAGTCATTTCGGAACCATTTAGTTTTTAATGCTTATAGAATACAATACTTAGTGAAGCCATCAACTATGATCAAAATTTATCCAGTATACGGTTACTAACTTAAAGGCCAATATATTTATTATTATTTCAGTTTTTAGAGGTTTTTGATTGAGTCGGGGGTTTTTGGCCTAAGTGGTATTTTTAAAGAATTGTCCTATGATACTTTCCTCATAAATAAGTCTAGTGTAATGTATCTAAATTCTTAACGAAGCTATAAGTCTATAACTTAACTTTATCTCGTACTAAAGAGTCTACTTTATGCGCGCCATCTAGAGTCACTCACGTCGAACTCGTGTCGTTTAGCAGCCCCGTCGGATATCGTGTAATAAACACTTATTAATGAGGAATTATACGAAATTAATGAGCCGAGCCCTCGCACACGCAATGCGAAAAATAAATTTGTAAAGGTTTTATATTATTTACGATAATATTCAATTCATTATTCAAATAATAACTATTAATAATTATGTATCCTGCATGATTGATGCAGCATATCCACTGTATATTGCAATGCTGCTACTGTTTTACATAGATATAATATGTCAAATGTGGTAATTACTTCTATCTAATATTAATGATACTGCAGAACAAGTGAACAAATTGTAATAATGAATCACCTTCACACTTATGCTGCAGAACGAAACTAAACCCTACTACATTCTAATGAGATTGAATTCACAATGACCATGAATTGGCACAAATGCAATATAACAAATGTCGATTAGTAACGTAATGAGAGAATGATTGACGATCACAAGATCGTATCGACTTGTCGTCGCACCATTTGTTATGAACTAATAGACGTCAGGTAGACAGATGACCATGGTGATGATGATGATGATGGTGGGAGATGTCCTGTCACACGGACCACGTCGTGCAGTGCACGGCGACGCCCGTAAGCTACCAACCAAACAATAAACCAAGCAAACAATAACAATTATTCGATAGCTAACACAGAACTGACGAAGGAAACAATCATAATAATATCGTGAATTTGGCAATGTTTTTCTAAAGAATACTCATTACCACTGCCGGTAAAACTTACTACTTAACTGAAAACTAACTCTGTAGTACTTGTAATATATGTATCATACTAGCTGCGCCCCGTGGATTCACCCGCGTAAATGTCGATCCCGTGGGAACATCGGGATAAAAAGTAGCCTATATGTTAATCCAGGGTATCGGCTATCTCCATATTTATTTATTTTATTTTTATTTATATATACTTTATTGTACACCAGAAAATACATAACAAAAAAAATACGATTATGAATACAAAACATACAATGGGCGACCTTATCGCTTTCTGCGATCTCTTCCAGGCAACCTTGGAATGGAAAGTGATTGCGTGGATATAAAAAATGGGGTTGTCAATGGTGCAACATAATATGCTATAATAGTATAATATATATAATCCATATAAAATGGTATCTGAATTGGTCCAGCCGTTTGAGCGTGAAGAAGTAACAAACATATAAACACACACACACACACACACACTCACAAACTTTCGCCTTTATAATATTAGTGTGATTCTGTGCATGTAGTAAAAAAAAAGTTTATAATGGCCCCCCATTTTATACGACACTTTTAGTCGATACTAATACACATTTTCTGTATAAAAAGACGTTTCACTTCTTTTCTTTCATGTACCCTACTAATTACCTCCTAGGAGTTTTGGGCTTCAACTCGTTGGAGTTTAGATGAGGCTTTCAACAGCTCACAGTAGCCTGCAAAACTCTTAGAAGACGCATCGACAGTCCCGAACTGCACAATGTTTTCTGTCGGCTATTTGTTCCCGACAAATACATCGGACATCGCCAAAGCCGTCGACAATCTGTGCGCCGCGCGCCGCCGCCGTCATCTAAACCTTTCGCCAGAGCTGAGTCGCTCCCTCCTGACCACCAATCCCGAATGTGATCTGTTTGCCGATGAATGGATTATGCGTATATTGCTGATGTTTTTTGAGAAGAAGTATGCTAGGGTGTCCTCTATTATATTATGTTAGTATTTTAAACATTTTTGTATACCATTCATATACCTGTTTCAATCTCTATGTTAATGAATGTAGTTACCGTTTTAATTAACAATAAACAACAATTCAATATTGACAGCTTAAAGCGACTGAGACTACATTAGATAGACTAACTGGCAACTTCAAATTGAGATGGAAAACCCTTCTTACCTTACGTAGGTAGTGCAAATATTCATCATCTGCCTAGCGTTTCCCCAACTATGTTGAGGCCGAGTTCCAGTGTAACCGCATGCAGCTGAAAGAGAACGCGATGAGCTGATTTTGCAGGGAGCGATCGCCATTTTCTGACTCCACAATCCAGTTACTAGATAACACCCAATGGTAAAACTGGTTTTCGGACTTTCGGGCTTCTAACTATCCGTAGTGACTTTCAAAGCACAAAATGACAGCCAGGACCAACAGCTTAACGTGCTTTCCGAAGCACGGAAAGTAGGAAGTGCCAACATTATTATATTTGTATTACCTACAATATTGTACATAGGAAATTACACATTAACGACTGCGAACGTAATGTATTCGTGGATAATATTAATTATTGTGATTTATGTGTAAGACAAGTGATAACTTAGAACTAATGGTATGTATCTGTAGATGATCAGCATGTCGTGCCCTTGCGCAGGTGTGTGGGCGGGACAGGCGGCGGTAATTGAAAATATTGTGATGTTTATTGTGAGAATACTAGGCTTTAGGCTTGTCAATGAATTCTTTAGTTTATAACTAGCGCGAGCGCACGCCTCGGTTCCGCACGGTAACCACCGTGCAATATCTATCTTGGCAAAATATTGAGATATTTTTATTATAATTAAATCAGTTTAATATTAATTTATTAAACAATTCTCTAAATGATGGTGAAAACCGCATTTTGCGTAGTTTAGGAGAATAACGCGGTCCCACAGTAGACACGAATAGCGACTTCAATTTATAGTATGTAAAGATAATAGTTAGACATAGAAGTTTCATATACCTTAGAAACCTTTAGTACACTCAGAAATGTTACTGGTGCATACAGATAAGAAATGGAACTGCTTGACGGTGTCTGTTTCCCGATGGCCATAACCTGGAAGTCTTCAAGCGTCGAGTGAAAGCTTGCGTGCACCATCGCCGACCCATACTCACTTATCATCAATATGTGACTACTTCTTTCTAGACCACTATGCGAAACAGATGCACATCCCTGGTGCGCAGAGCTCGGGCTAGCTGCAGCGGCATCCTGAGGGCATTCGCGCAGAGATTCGATTGTCAGCACCAGAACCGTTGATGTTTGGTTTACGTACTGCGCAATCGCAGTTTGTAACATGTTTATGTAAATTCTTCTTAATTGTGTTTTTAATTGTACCTACTATGATCCCTTGTTGGTTGAAATTAACATTTATTATTATTAGACCTGCTACGAGTAACAAGTACCACTCTTCTTCGCCTAGCAGTGGAATGTTGCAAACTAACAATAACAGCTACTAAAATAATAATGGCTATCGCCTTATATCCTAAAAGCGTCCAGTTCCATGCGCGCATCTGGCTCGCATGTCCGCGTCTCGTACGACGGCGGGCGAACGGGATAGTCGCAGTCAGAACTACCGCGCGACCGGACGCTAACGCGGCTAGTTGCAAACTGATGTGACGCTCTCGAGCTGAACCGTAACATTGGGACAGGGAGACCATCAGCTGAGGAAGACTGAACGTTTTATCGATCACTAACTTTGCTCAGGAGTGGGAGAGCATACGCTAACAAAACTCTAGCCGCGGCTTCGCCCGCGTGAATGTCGGGAATTATCCCACAGAAACGTATTACCGGGATAAAAAAGTTTTGAGTGTAAGCCCTAACGCAGGTCACGGTCTACCGTTGTGCCAAATTTCATAAAACTCGTTCAGCCGTTAAGGCATGAAAAGGTAAAAGACAGAGTTACTTTCGCATTTATAATATTAGTATGGATCGTCTTCAGTTTACAATCAAGAGTGGAGAGGTCATTCAGAGTAGGGAAAGGCCAAACAAATTTGTAAAAATAAAATGACTAGAAAGGGGTGAAAACTGACATGGCAACTGATAGAAATGTATAGAAGAAGACTGCTGTGCCATCCATTGATAAATTGGAATGAGGCCAGGAAGTCGATCGTGATGAAGTTACCGAAATCAGTCAAGAATTAACCATACATAATCAGCTTATAATGTAACCACTGCTGGGATACGGTCTCCTCTCTGTGAGAGGGAGTGGGCCGTAATCCACCACGCGGGCCCAGTGCGGGTTGGTAGATGTCACAAATGTCTTCGAAGTTTTAATTCTAGGACACCGTTTCACACAGGTTCACCGTTTTGAGAGCAGTGGTGATGAAAATAATTTACACAAAGTAAAGCGCCTGGCTGGGTTCGAACCTATGAGCTGCAACTCGTAAGTCGCAGCCGTGACCACTAGGCCACTGGGCCACCACTACTCCTAGAATCCTTCTTAGAAAATGTGTTTCAATGGACTCAAAGAGGTCAAGCAAAGAAACCAGCATCCGTTTAATAAAAAGGTAGTATTTAAACAGAACGTCCTCATAAATCCCAAAACATGGTGGCACGCTATACGAATAGTTACACCGCTCCGGAGCGAATATAACGCGTTTGGCGACGCTCCACATACTTCACAATACGCGAATATCGTCGTAACGCACTATATGCAGTCACTGAAACCAGCGGCCGATGCCAGGACAATATAGTGAAGAGATGCAAAAAAATTGCCTTTTCAGGACAACTCCTGAAAAATCAGAGACATGTCGTTAGGAAAGTTTAGGAATGGGAATATCAAAGAAACGATGAATAGATTATGTGTAAGAATTTGATATGGTTAGACAGGGAGTGACTACTGAGACGGCGACTAACAGAGGTGTATGCAAGATGAAGTCATACCTACCCACAAATGAGGATTCTTATTTTGTTGTGCTTATGAAGCAAGCCTTCTATCCGTACTTTACGTTGCACTCGGTAGCACGCGACTGGACACTGAATGCACAACATCGGTGCTTCACGTATGAACTGCTCGTGTGTCAGCGTTACAGTAAAACGACTGACCTACATTATCCATAGAATTCAGAGTGGTCATCGGCTCATAAACCAATTATCGTTAAATCCATGTTATGCTGAATTCTTGGAACTTAATTTATTGCAGAATTCAAAGAATTTTCTGCATTGGTATGTATCATAAATATCGGTTATGGCAACATAGGCCCTGCGTGAATGATAATTTTGCAATGTTCCTGGGTTGTAAGTTTGAGACTGTTGTAAGTATGACCTATGTATACCTACTGTGTCGAAATGACGCGATTTCCGCCAAATACGTTGTTGAATTTCAATTGCAGTAGGGTTAGTCGTCCAAATCGAACCTTTTCGCCCCAGAGCCGTAGGATCTCTGTACTTAATAGACGACAGCGCACAGCCTAAACCGCTTGGTCTAAAAACATGAAAACAGCACATGATTTCTTTATACATATAACGAAGGAACGGAAGGCTTTCAAAAATTCATCCACTCTACCTTTTTAGGGCATGAAAGTTTGTATGGAATTTCACTAATTCTACAGATGCAAGTCTTGTATTGCTATATTCGGTATAAGGCTAAGCTAATGTGGATCTAAAGACCCACAATAGCTATGATTGTCTTCTTTGAACGCAGGTTAAACATCGTTTGTCTCGCTAATTCCTCTGAAACAGTCGATTCAGTGAAATCAGTGACAACGAGAGTTGCGCAACCGCCGGCGCCGCGCGCGCCGGCGCCCGCTAAAGCGAAGCGCAAACGAAGGAGTCGGACCACGTCCGCTACGCGTTACATCTGTTTATGGCCCCGACGCACGGGCAGTCCGACGCGACACACTCACGAGTTACCCATACAGCTGATGTATTGCACTGACATTGAATGCAGCAGTCATATATTGGAGTAAGGGGTTAACAGCACGAATAGTTCTGCAGAAACGTACAAATTAATACAAATGCAAAAAATAAGGTTGACAGCGAGGCTGCTATCCTTCCTTTTCTTAACAATGTTACTCATAGAGGCGCTGGTGTGTGGGTGTACCCAGCTCTCTGTACAGCTGGGGAATTTTTGCACATTGCGTTATTTACATTTGTTGAGCAGACAAATTTTTCGAAATTAAGAAGCAATGGATAAGATTGTGATTTATAGTGTGTTACGCAATTAGGGGGCAGTAGAATAAAAACCAGTAGGCTTAAGCTCACCGCTTATTCTATTGAAACTCCGTACTAGGCTAGGCCAGCTGAAGGTGTTACCACCGTCGTCGGGCGGTCAACTGTACATATAATTTATAGATCTAGGTTCTGCTTCAAAAAGTAAGTAAGGTTCTATCTCGCTATTTTCGTCAAGAAGTAATCTCGGATGACCGACTCATGTTTAATAATGTTGCACAATAAAACAGAGAAAAAGTTAAGGCTGTGTAATTGTAATTTTCATTTATTATTTTCTAAAATATTCCCTTTTAACGATCGTTTTTTGTTATATCTTGACCAAAAACTCCAAGCTCGATGTGTTTGATAAAACAAAAGACGTGCCACTTCAGAGATCAGTGCGAGTAGGTTCTTCCGCAGCTCCCAGTCCTCCCCGTCATGCCTAGGACGGCCGCTGGTTTTAGTCAGTAGGAGTACGTAATACCATTTCCATGATCGCCTTGAAGAATCATGAGGTTGCGATCTATTGACCATTTTCTATTTAGTTAGGTACCTGGTGCTTGTTGATAGGCCCACACTGTCCCCCCATCCATACTTATTAACAGTGTAATTTAAAAACGAATTGTTAAAGCCAATGCGAATATTTAAAAGAGTAACCGTGGAGATTCTTGGCGGTTCTTCTCCATTGGAAACGATCAATTGGAACCGTGCACTTAGTTTCTGACGTATCATAAGTGCTTATGTTTACGTGAAAATATATATTTGAATTTACCCTTTACCGTGCTGAGACAGCACCCTTTTGGCCTCGGACAGGAATTTCTGGTTTATTTTATATTTTTGTTTGTATGTTTATAAGATTGTGTTTAGTTTGTGATCTTCCTGTGCGATTCCCAATAAATACTTCTCTATCTTCATTTGAAAAATAGCTGCACCCACGTACGAGACCAATGTGAACTAACCTCTAGTTTGTTGTATCTGTGTATCAGCGGCCGTCTGCTTGTTATGCAAGCCGCGCCGCTCATATTGAGATATGTAGGGAAACGACCGCGTCTAATGATACCGGGCACTTGACGCGCTGACCTGTGACGAAATATACGTTCAGAATCAGAGGTTTCGTGCTAAGGAACAATATTCTCCAATAGTGTTGCTATATGCATTGTTGCAAAAAATTACATTATCATCATCTGCCTAGCCTTTTCCCAACTATGTTGCGGTCGGCTTCCAGTCTAACCGGATGGAACTGAAAACCAGTATTATACATGGAGCGACTGCCAATCTGATTTCCACAACTCAGTTACTGGGTAATACGATACCCCTTGGTAAGACTGGTTGTCAGACTTTCGGGCTTCTGACTAACCGTAACGACTGTCAAAGATCCACGAATGACAGCCGGAACCAACGGCTTAACGTGCTTTCCGAGCCACGGAGGGGTATCGGTGTGTTGGTTGCAAAAAATTACATGAATGAAAAATGAATAATTAGCCAAAATAATAAATATCTAGCAAATTGAAACGTCGGCGTCGTCATCCCACTACAAATCACTTCACAGACCTACCTACTTACGGTACCAACTTACTGAATCAATCAGCGCCCTAATTGCGTAACACACTATCAATCGGAATCTGAATAATTTTGAAGCAAATTGCTAATCCATTGCTTCAGAAGTTCGAAAAATTTGCCTACTCAACACGTAAATAACGCAATGAGTGTTGTTGAATTGTCAAAATAAAATGTGTTACGCAATTTCCTCGCGGTTTATCGAATCAAAATGTTGAACTTTTTCATTTCATTGACCCCGTTTCATTACAATATTTTTTTTTAAATTGTGACTAACAAAATCGTTTATATGTGTATACCTTCATTAAAACCAATTTTATTTTTATTTTTTCCAGATAAAATTGTGAAACCGGACGCTGACTGCACATTGCGCACAATTCACAAATCAAAACAATGTAGACTCGAAACAAAACTACTCAAAATAACAATGTGCCATTAAGTGTGGAGCCCAGTGGTCGTAAATAAGGCGAGCCTGGACAAAACAAGTGACAGTGAAAATGTGTTTAAAAAGATAAAAATAGCACAAATAATTAGGATGTGAAACATGTTGGAATGCGTGCGCGGCGCGAGCACTGTGGTACGCGCGCCGGCCGAACGTGGACTGACCTTGCTGAGACAGAACACTGCGCGGCGAGCTGTTCTACTGCTCGGATTGCTGCACTGTGCGAGGTGAGCTTAGATCAGGGATGGGGAAACTACGGCCCGCGGGCCACCTCCGGCCCGCGAAGCGTTATAATCCGGCCCGCGACCATCAAACAAAATTCAAGTGAAGTTTTCGTATTGTTAGAAAGGAGAATTGGTAAGACCGTACCCAGAGACAATAAATGTGTCCATACATGTCCCCACAAAGACCAGCGCTCCTCAACCCTCTACTTCACAGCTAACTTAAAAGTTTAATTTAACTGAAATTTATTTCTTAATTCAAGAGTTATATATTTCACAATAAATTAGAGTTTCAAAAAATACATATCAATATTTTTATAGTCAAAAATGCAACAACTTGGCCCGCCATATATTTCGTTAGTTAATATTGTCACGCGAAGGAAAAACTTTCCCCTTGCCTGGCTAGATAGTAGCTACAGTACTAATGTTGCTGTCGCCGGCGCTGGAAGAGATTTCTTTAGAAATTACTAATTAGCATTACGGATAGTTTTTTGATTTTTCCTCTTGTCTGTTTATGTGTGTACATAAATGTTTGGATACTTTTTACTCGACTGCGCGACAGCAAAGACAGTTATGGCTTTTCACGCGTATTTAAGTATCTTTGTACAATTTATGGGATTATTCATACCCTCGAAGCATCTTAACGGCTGGATAGATTACATGAGGGGTGTCTATCGACTCGTCTAGCTATAGTCCGCGCGGGACTAGTTGGCCGCACCTTAGGTATGTGGGCGGTGGGACGGAGGGGCGAGGGCGCTTTATCATGACCTACGTGCGTTGCGAGCAATAGGCAACCCCGCCGCTCTCGCCCCCGTCCCCACCCCAAGCGTGGCCAACTAGTTCCGCGCGGACTATAGCGTGATGGTTATAGGCTAGGTTTTATTTTAATAAAATCAAAATGGCGGATTTTTGAAATCAATATGTAGTTTCTTTAAAAAAAAAACATTACCTTGTGGGGTATCAAAATAAAAGGGCTTGAAGAGACGATTCCAAAAATATAACACTGGAAGACCAAAAAAGCCCGACTGCAACTAAAGAGTTCAAATCAAGCTCATTTTTCAAGCAGTCGGATGCAGGTGGAGGCACCAGCTCTGAGATTGAACTAAAATATTGGAATTTTTAGTAGGGATGCAACGATACGGCTATTACGATACCAATACGAATTACGAATACATCGTAATGGCCAAATACGATAACGAATTACGATACGAATGCATTACGATATTTGTTTAATACCATTTTGATGAATTTATTGGAAGTGTGTGTTTTAGTGTTGTATGTTATTATTGTAAGACTAAGTAAAGTAAAAGTATAAAAAAGTTACGCATTTTTAATCAATATATTTATTAATTTTATCAATTTTCATCATTAACTTATATTTTAATTTTTTAAATTGTTACTATTTGTTCCATTTACTGACTATTATTTAATTTTAATTGTAGTCGTAATTTATTACTGGCAAATTCTTATTTAGAAAACACAACATTTGTAAGTTTTTTCCCTTAAGGCGAAAGCGCCAGGGTAGCCCGCGAAATTAAATTTTTTTTAGGTTTTTTGGAATTTGCTGGTCAGTATTAAGTTGTACGTTGATAAATATATGAATCGCGGCCGTAAGAAGTATGTGTTTACAGAATTATAATCATTAAAGTCATCAACACAACTCTCTAAGACCACGTAAGTCTCAAGAATAACTGTTTCATGAAATCATCATTCTTTGGACTTACGTGGTCTTAGAGAGTTGTGTTGATGACTTTAATGACTATAATTCTGTAAACACATATTTCTTACGGCCGCGATTCATATATTAATCAACGTACAACTTAATACTGACCAGCAAATTGCAAAAAACGTAAGAAAATTTGAATTTCGCGGGCTACCTTAGCGCTTCCCCCTTAAGTCGGTTTCTCTCATCACTGTGTATCAGTCCTGCTGTGGAGAATAGTCTTTCAGATGGCACCGTTGCAGGTTTAAGGGATAAATATTTCAATGCTATCCTTTTTAAATGTGGATACTCTGCTGAAGCTTTATTGTGCCAATAGTCAGCAACACTACCGTCCATCTCTAAATTAGTAGTTTTCAAATAGTTTTTAATTTCTTCTTGAATGGTGTCATCTGAAAAAAAAATACAGCAATTTAATTTATTAAACTGTCAATTTTAACTGTGTAATAATGTAATTTGTAAGTAAAAAAAGGTTGTGAATAAGTTATTCAGTACTCACTTGAAGCAAAATTTGACAGTGGTTCATCAAATTCTTTGTCTGTGATAATGCTTTTGCATATATTCCATATGGTCCCCTTTGAAGTAGACGGTTGATTAGTAATATTATGATTAGCCATTGGTTCAGTAGGGCCTTGTACAGATGTTCTGCTTGTAGCTTGAGGCATTTATTTCTTGGCATAAAATTAATTGACGCGTTATGCGTTTCGTTTCACCCGAAACAGTAAAAATTTAAAAATTTTGAAATAAATGTATCGTAAAAATAGCGTATCGCAATATTTACGATAACGAATGATCGTAAAGGTTTACGATAATCGCCGATATACGATTATCGTATCGGTATCGTTTAGTGTTGCCCAAAATCGGTCTTGGTCTTGCAGTCTTGGTCTTGTTCTTGCATTTTTGCAAGACCAAGACCAAGACCAAGACCGACTTATTTTAGCAAGACCAAGACCAAGACTGAACCCTGCAAGACTTGAGCAAGAACAAGACTAAGCCTGCAAGACTCTTGCGTCTCGCAGTTAAGTCAAACTGAGATTTGGGCGTTATAGTAGGTATTTGGTTTCAATCCCGATTATGCGAAAATGGATGTATTTTTTTATGAAACAGTAAATTACATTGTTGAATTGCATTCAAAACTAAAATTATTGTTGATAATAAAAAAATATCGAAAAATTACGTGACTATCAATACACTTCTGCACGTTTTTTTAATCTTCTTTACTTAAGGCGAAAGCGGTATTAGGTAGCCCGCGAAATTGCAAAAAACGTAAGAAAATTTTAATTTCGCGGGCTACCTTAGCGCTTCCCCCTTAAATCGATGAAGTTTTAGAAAAATAATTATCCCCTCATCATTATGAGGGGATAATTATTTTTGATGAATTGAATGACCCATTTACTACTTTTATTTTAGATTCGTTATCTAAAAAAAAAGTAGTAAATGGGTCATTCAATTATGTAGATGATTAAAATGCCTCATGTGACGCGTCTGATAGATTCATTGGGATTCATGGCCGACTCGACACCGCGCGGGGATTCCCGCAATCTTCCGCATTTTTTGTCAGGTTCAAGCATTTATGCACTTTATTGTAATAATTTTAAAGTTTATTTTCAAGTGCGTTAATAATACGAGGAGACCGCTTGGCGCTGCGGTCCCTTTGTGGCGGCATTTGAAAGTGAATAGCGTAGGTACGAAGACAGTGTTGACCTCGCAAATGAACTTTAGCGATACAGCTGATCAGGTAGCCCTTTCGAGTTTTATTTACATTGCTGTTTTAAGTGAAACAAGTGAATTTACAATTTTTTAATTAAAAATCTCATTGGGTCAGATAGAAATAATGATTTTATACAGTTTAGAATAAAAAAATTGCAGAAAAAAACGTAAAAATTTAGAAAAAGCCGACGAAAAATTTCAACGCAGGGGGTCCAGAATCATGTACAGACGCCAGCACATCAAGCTACCCGAAACTGTCAAATTTTCCCAATCAATTTTGAACCTTATGCTTTAGCGATAAAGTTGAAAATCTATTAAAGAAATTTGACAGATTGTAGTAGGTTGATGTGCTGGCGTCTGTACCTACTGAATCCATGGTAAGCGGTTGCGCGTCGATGTCCCTGCCACCCTGAGCAATAGGCTAATAGGTATTTGAATGTAGTCTAGTCTAAGTAGTAGAGTCTCGCAAGACTTGCGAGACTCTTGCTGCAAGACCAAGACCAAGACCAAGACTGAGAGCGCAATACCAAGACCAAGACCAAGACCAGGTGTATTGACGCAAGACCAAGACCAAGACTGGCTAAGGTCTTGTCTTGGTCTTGCATTTGGGCAACACTAGTATCGTTGCATCCCTAATTTTTAGTTGTGGTCGGGTATTTAATTTTATTTCTTGTTTGTGTGTTCGTATTTTATTTACCAAAACATGACTCTTACGTAATTTACATAGCAAATTACTACAGCTAAATTACTAACGAAAACTTTTAATAAATTTTTATTAATTTTATCGCTTATGAGTTTATTTTATGACGCTGTGCATTTCTAAAAATAGCCAAACATTCAGGTTATAACGAATATTAATTAATAAAAAATATTTTCTGCGATTGATTGATTTGATTGTGATGATTGTGGAAAATATGGCACCAAAGTTGTAAGTATTTAGGCGATACACGTTGCAGCAAAGAGGAAATGCTTCGCATGCCGTCTCCCGCTCGTTAAATGCGCTATACCAACTTTAGTGTTTACTACTGAAGTGAACTATGTATTTCAACGCATTTAGTTCAGTTATAGAATTACTTACCCAAAATCCAATCAAGCGTATATGCATAACGTATGTGAACAGTATACATTCTCGTAAGGATGTCCAAAATAAATGTGTCTCTTATTAAAACTGTTTGTAATGAGATATTGTTAATTCCATTTTTTGGAAAAACCGTTAAGCTTTGGTTTCCTAGGAAGGCAGTTCCATCATATTACAACGTTAAGCTTTGGTTTCCTAGGAAGGCGGTTCCGTCATATTACAACGTTAAGATTTGGTTTCATAGGAAGGCGGTTCCGTCATATTACAACGTTAAGCTTTGGGTTCCTAGGAAGGTGGTTCCGTCATATTACAACGTTAAGCTTTGGTTTCCTAGGAAGGCGGTTTCGTCATATTACAACGTTAAGCTTTGGGTTCCTAGGAAGGTGGTTCCGTCATATTACAACGTTAAGCTTTGGTTTCCTAGGAAGGCGGTTTCGTCATATTACAACGTTAAGCTTTGGTTTCCTAGGAAGGTGGTTCCGTCATATTACAACGTTAAGATTTGGTTTCCTAGGAAGGCGGTTCCGTCATATTACAACGTTAAGCTTTGGTTTCCTAGGAAGGCGGTTTCGTCATATTACAACGTTAAGCTTTGGTTTCCTAGGAAGGCGGTTCCGTCATATTACAACGTTAAGCTTTGGTTTCCTAGGAAGGCGGTTTCGTCATATTACGACGTTAAACTTTGGTTTCCTAGGAAGGCGTTTCATTACAACGTTTAGCTTTGGTTTCCTAGGAAAGTGGTTCCGTCATATTACAACCGCCGTCATGAAAATCTGTCATTTTAACCAGCGGGGTAGTTGCGTAACAAGTATGTTACGCAACTACCCCGCTGGTTAAAATGACAGATTTTGTTGAACTGTCATAATCAAAGCCATTGCTATTGATAGTAATCAATAGCAATGGCTTTGATTATGACAGTTCAACATCATTCATTGCGTTATTTACGTTGTAGAGCAGACACATTTTGCGAACATATGAAGCAATGGATTAGCAAATCCCTCAAAATGATTCAAGTAGAGATTGATAGTGTGTTACGCAATTAGGGTGTAGTATTTGACGTATCAAAACACGCTCTGTGTTTAGACAGCCGTTATTGTGTGACCGTTCACCGCTTTCTTAGGAAATCTTAACATTAGGTTAAGAACAGTTTTGAAGAACCAGAGCCTAAAAAATGGTGTTGATGATGACAAATATCAATAATTAAACAATCATCAGTCATTATTAAAAAAAAAATTACGACACAGGAATCATCCAAATAACGACACATGCCTTAATTGCAGATTATTTCCTTATTAAATGTTAACCAGTTCGACCAGTTCCAAGCAAATAAAATCCGATGTCATCCAGTAGAACGATTCCTTACATAAAGCGCAGTTGTATCGCGGACTTTTTCATTTGTTCGTAAGTTATGAGTTTATGACACTACCACACTTATTGCGAATGTTGTTAGCACCTTCGAAAGCTAAAAGGTTAAATTGTGAGTTTATGAAACATTTAAATGTTTTCGTATAAAAATCGTTGTTACGCCCGTAGAATCCTGTTGATCCCGCATTTAAGCTGATTATGTCCCTACACTGGCACATCAGCACACCAAGCGTCTCGTGCCGGGCCACCTCACTCTCAACCGTTCCCCGCCATTGGTGCCATGGTGAACTGGTGACTGACAGTTGCCTCACTACTTGTGTGAGCGAGACTGTTAACATACGTATATAAAAATATTTTCTAGAATTTCTATATTTTTTTTCTGGAAAAACAAGAATGAGTGTGACAAAAGTCTAATGCTTATTTTTTCAAAGTTTCATTGTACCTTTCGTATTTATTTCAAATCTTAATCACGTTATTTTTTTCAAATTATTGAATTAAGTAGGTACATTTTTATATGACCTGTGTGCCTTAAAAGCATTAGCAGTCGTTACACGGCAATTGAGCGGAATCAAATTATCAAAATAAACATATTCATCATTCAAATCGTATGCTAATGTATGCGGGCACTTATCAAAGTTATCAAAACACTAGTTACGGCAAATTGCCGCTAATCTCACAGTGACTAACTGATGGTAAACACGCTATAAATAACATCACTCAGCGGAATTCACGGCCAAAAAAACTCCAAATTATTTCAACCATACATCAACTTTTAATAAGCCATCGTCAAGAGATGGATCGAAAAAAACACAAAAGGATACGACTCAACAAAAGGTATATAGTACCAACAATACCACCGAACCCCATAATTACCGATAATAAATCCGCAAATTGTGGATCGAACCAATTTCAAGTTCACAAAAACTGACAAAAAATAAGCATGATCAAATCTTTGTGAACATCAAACCTATCAATCTGAACATTGACGTGAATAGTAATGTATTTGTCAACATACTGTTTTTTTTAACTAAATTAACGTGAACGTGTGCGTTGGCCCAAAATTGTGGGCCGTGTCTCGAAAGCCAGGAGCGGCCAATTATGATGTTTTTGTTGTCTGTAATGGGTGCTTGTTAAAAGTTTTTCGTGCTTGTACCTGCTGGCAGGGCTCCACTGCACTGTTATACGTATGATTCGTATCGATCCCTATATAATTTCCATATTTTAATGTTAACTACCCTTCGGAAATTATGTATACCTATTCTTTGCCCACATCCTCCTAATCACACACTGCGATAATATCATAAGTATTTGCATGTCTGTAAAATTGGAGCACAGCTCACCCAATAATTATGTAGAAAAAGCTATCGATCTCAGGCATTCGCATTTTATGATTCATTACGAGACATTTTTGTTCAATTTGTTCTCTTCACACAGAATGCTCGGAGAACTTTAACAGCTCCACAAAAGATCATTCTTGTGATGTAACTCGACGCTAACGGCGAAACCCATCATTACTGCCAATCCGTTTTAACTAAACCATATAAGGGCAGTATGAAATCACCTTTAACTTCCGCGAGTAAATAAAACTAGGCCCTACCCCGTTGGACTAGAACTTAAAATGCATTGTAAGACGTGATTATGACAGTCGATCATTTCCGATTTCGAATTGAACAGCCCCGCCCATTCGCCCACGAGTCCGTTTACGCCTTTTCGTTTAACGGCCGAGTTAACGTTCAGCTGTGTAGGCTTTAGTTGGAGCGTATTAACGCAAACGTGCCGTGATAGATGAGGATGACACAGATCTGCATCATAAAATAAATATCAGAAAAGGTGAAATCAATAAAATTGCAATAAGTAAATGCCACAGTAAATTTAATATTGCTAGTCTTTTAGATTTCATTGTTAGAAATAATGAGCCTTCTGGATCTTTTTATTCTGTGGGTGCACAGTGGGCTGGCACTATGTATGGTCTTGCGCGGACGTCGAACAGAGCCTCAGAGGTGTGTTTGCGCGGACGTCGAACAGAGCCTCAGAGGCGTGTTACGCAACCTTGTTAGCGTGTATTACTACAATACATTCACTATAATAGACTTTTTATAGCAACAACGGTAAATTATCTGAATTGAGTTTAAATTAGATGATGGCGCCGAGCGATTAGCTGCATTCCAATGCGAACAGTTCTCAGTAATATTTGAGCTAACAAATATTCTCCTCTATAATTTGTCTGGATCATCAATAGCTGTGATTAATTTGCTATGATTCTGAGAAATATGCTCATGGAGAAGAGGACAGATCGAGTTCTATAGAAATCTATAAATGGAGTAAATATTACTTCATCATCATCAGCATTGTCCTGTCCCTAGCCCAATTTGTTAGCGGTCGGTGCATGTTAGGTGTCGTTTTCTTCCATACTTCTCTATTACTCGTCATCTCGGTAGACACTGCCTTTCTAACTTTAACATAATTATTTCACACAATCCATCCACCGTTTCTTTGGCCTTCCCCTACTCTTATAGCCATTACTTACGAAAATAAAAAGCGACGGAAAGCTATCGTCCAACCAAATTATTGATAAGCTATATTCGAAATTCCCCAGAACGAACATAGTAACAGGATAATATATAAAACTCCCGCCAATTTCTATGAACACCAAAAAACTCGGCGTCGCGCGTCGCGTCTGTCGGTCAAATGGCGAGAGATAACGATGCTATTATTTCTCTGTGGACGTCTATAAATCTGCTGCCCTTCCGAGAACACGACACTAAATCTAAAAGCCTTCGATTTTAACAAATTGCTAACTCGACATAAATTATCATAAATATAAAATATGTTTGCCTACAATTCTATAAACATTTACTCATCCTCACCATTCCCTTGCCCTTATCCCAATGTCATTGTATTCAGCGCAACATGTCTTACTCCATACCTTTCTGTTAGTCGTCATTTCGGCAGTCACCCCCTTCAGCCATATTACCGATTGCGTCATATTACAGCCATATTATCTTTCACACAGTCCATCTATCATTTGTTTGGTCTTCCCCTACTCTTATAGCATAGCCATCCACATTCATACTCAAAACTTTCGTCACTACATTTTTGTTCATCCTAGGAGCTGTTTATAAACATTTTCTACTGTGCAGTCACTTAACTTTATGCAAATTATTTGGTAGTATGTTTTTTGATTTTTAAAATATTCTGAGCAGTAAAAATAAGGATGCAATAAAAACACATTGCATCCGTAGTGACCACACCTTTGTCCGTGTTGCTTGCGAGCACCGCACACCGCCGCGCGCCGCCTCCGGCGTGCAGCGTGCACGGTGCGAACTATTAAGATGCTATCACCACCGGAAAACGGGGTTTATTGTTATATTAAATGGATATATTTTTTACCCAATATTGAGTTCGTATAGAATAGAAAGACTTAATATCGACAGAGATACCATTAGGTACCTGCTGAGCTACTAATACAAAGGTATTAAATTGATAATGGAACTAAACGTGTTTGTAGTAAAGTTGTTTCTTGTTAATAACTTGTAATACGATATTATAAACTAATAAACCTACAGCATTCAACGATTTCATTACAAGGTGTAATTAAATTATTTGGAAATCTGAAAAGAGGTCATTGTACTCATCATTATAAACTTTATTAGGGCCAATCATGAAAAATATCTACTACTGAGGCTAAAAATGAGGCTAAAAATATCTACAGCTGAGTTGATTGATTGAAATGTATGGAACATTTCAATCAATCAATCAACTCAACCTATCGCAGTCCACTGCTAGACATAGGCCTCCCCCAGACTGCGCCACAGCACCCTGTCCTCCGCCTTCCGCATCCAGTCTACCCCAGCCACCTTCTTTAGGTCGTCCGTCCATCTAGCTGGGGGGCATCTCACACTTCGCTTGCTCCATACATTTATGTTCACGTAACTCGATAAAATGACGGGAACACACGATACTTTTCGCGATTTCATTTGAAAAACCCCTTTTTAAGTTCAGTTATTTCAATAAAATATCAATTTTTGATTAGTGGATTTGAGGGAAAGAAAAGGAACAAAAGGGACACTGACATTGTTGTCCGTTACGTAGCAGAAGGAAGAAGGCATATCATCTTCACGTGTTGGTCGAAGCTCCTCGCTATCAAACCATTTACTTTTATTGTTATTGGATACCGAGACTCAACTAAACTGATACCCATTTAAATTGGACTGTTTTTAAGAACTCCACCATTAAACAAGATCACTTCAGACTTTGAAACACAATAATATCGTTGGGCACAGGTCACAGTCGCGGCATGTCACTGATGTACCGCGTGCTCGGCTGAACATCTCACTGTTTACAACGCCTTATAGTCGCAGCATGTCGCTGATGTACCGCGTGCTCGGTTGAACATCCCACTTTTTACGACGCCTCACAGTCGCGCCATGTCGCTGATTCACCGCATGCTCGGCTGAACATCTCACTGTTTAGGACGCCTCACCAGTTACAACCAAATTAACTACCCTTTATAGCCGACGAGCCCTTGTGGTTAGGGCGACACTACACTTAAAGATAAGATATGTTATAAGATCTATTAAAATATAAATTGGTTGGCCAATCGCTTGAAAAAAGGAGGGATTATCTGTTTATGATTAAAGAATATTATCGACCCATAGTAAACCAAAGAAAGCCCAGAAGTTGTTCGTGTTTATTTGATAAACTCAAACTCAAAGCATTTATTTTAATTAAACTATGTGTATTTGATTACAGGCACTTGAATTGTCAAAGGATCATTCTGTAACTGCGGCTGCGGAACTGTTACGAGTGCTAAAACACAAGTTATATCTATCTTTAGCTATAAAATGTCACAGCTCTCGTTCATATGCTGTCAAGTCAAAAACAGATTTATCTATCAAGTAGAGAGCGTTTCATGTGCACTAAGACCTCTCGAAACTTCAGCTTCAGCTAGCCTGTTAGGTGTTAGTAGACTTTCTGAAATTATACAGACCAATAGACCCTAACAAGCACAAATAGGTAAATGTTGGTAAATGTTTACCGTGACATCGTTCTTGGACGGTATATAAATTTATCAGTCACCTGTTGCCTTATGGAGGAAGCGCTAAGGTACCCCGCGAAATTCAATTTTTTTACGTTTTTTGCAATTTGCTGGTCTGTCTGTCGATCAAAATATGATTCGCGGCCGTAACAAATATTTATTTACAGAATCATAATCATTAGAATCAGTAACACAACTTGTTAGGCTAGTATAATCCCAAAATGTCAAGATTTCATGAAATAGTAATTCTGTGGGATTAGGTACCTGGTCTTAGAGAGATGTGTTGATGACTTTTATAATTCTGTAAACACATATTTGTTACGGCCGCGAATCATATATTAATCAACGTACAACTTAATACTGACCAGCCAATTGCAAAAAACATAAAAAAATTGAATTTGGCGGGCTACCCTGGCGCTTTCGCCTTATTGCATTGTTTCCCACGTTACTTTCACGTCCATTACCTAGAACATAGACATACCAGTAGCAAAGGGTAAATTTTTGTAAGAGGTAAGCCGGTAAGTTGGATATGGGGTGGGTAGTCAGAATGCGAAGTGGGTAATATTGCTTTTTAAATGATAGACAACAGCAAGTTCAAATAAATGGTGTCAATTCACATGGTTTAACAGTAAAAATTGGTGTGCCACAAGGCTCGATATTGGGTCCTTTCCTCTTTTTAGTGTATATTAATGATCTACATCATCTATTATTAAAAAATCAACCACAAATGGTGTTATTTGCTGTTGACACTTCCTTAATTTTTAAGGTAAATAGACGTGCTAAAAATTTTGACGACGTAAATAACGCCCTACTGCAGGTCCAAAATTGGTTCACTGCTAATAATTTAGTATTAAATGGCAAAAAAACCAAGTGCATAAGATTTTCTTTACCAAATGTCAAGAGTAGTGATTGTGAGATAGTATTGAATCAAGAGAAACCAGAATTCGTCGATAAAACTGTTGTACTAACTGTACTACTAACTGATGTAGATACCGTGACACTAGTCTATTTTAGTTATTTTCATAGTATCATGTCTTACGGTATTTTACTTTGGGGACGGGCTGCAGACATCGATTCTATTTTTATTTTGCAGAAAAGAGCCATCAGAGCCATTTATATTCTCCGCAGGCGCGATTCTCTAAGGGAACTGTTTAACATCATGACGGTGCCTTGTCAATATATCTACGAAAACATGTATGTAAGAAAAAACTTACATATTTTTAGTAAAAGAGGTGAAAGACATAATTATAGTACTAGAAATAGGGACCTATTAGTTCACCAGGTTTCAGACTGGCTAGACTCATCTTTTATGGGGTACTGTTTAAAATGTTATAATAAAATACCTCCCCACATTCTTCAACTGAATGAGACCTAATTCAAGTCTTGTATAAAACGCACACTATGCAGTCAGGTATATTATAAGTTAGGGGATCACATCGCTGATAAAAATGCCTGGCTCAATGCTGGTCCTGCTCCACAACCACAACTAATTGATTAACACTTGAAAATTCTGTTGGAGCTGCTGAAGATTGTAAGACTATCTTTACATTGCATAAACTCAATTTCCTGTATATTGTATAATTGCATAGCACAGATGTGAGTTCTATGTATATTATACCCTATGTACCATTTACCGGGTAATGTGTCTTTCATTGACCTGAATGTACCCTGGCGGCTGATAGTATGTCATGCTCACACAATTGTCTCGCTGACGGTGGCGTTTGTGTTGGATCATTTAGCTCCCTTCAAAATGGTTGAGCTGAATGGTGCTGATCTATGCGTCTCGTACGTGAATGGGCGCCGTCAGTTGGGGCTGGACATCTCTTAGCTGCCTCGGCTTATTTTTAATTATTTTAATTTAGAAGTTTTGTTTTGTTACTATTTGCTGTACTTTGGACGCTTTTAACGCGTACGTCTTTTTTACATCGTTCTCAGTCTCACATATAATTATAAATTCACATTAATGATGTAACTAATATTTTTTTTTATATTATTTAAAAGAGTGTCCATGGAGTTTCTTGCCCGTTCTTGTCCATAGGTACCTACGCTTTGGAATAGGCAACTAGCTTCATATTTTCTGACTGACCGACTTTTTGACGATTCAAAAGTGCCTGTAAATGGTTTAATAAAGAGGCCCAAGACGCCATGTCTTGGGCCTCTTCCCACGCGTTAAAAATGTGTTTTAATAAAGTTACACCAGCGTCGGTCGTACAACGTCCTTTGGTGAAACCATACTGTTGATCGTGTAGGATTTTATTCGTGTTAAAATGATTGAGCATTATCTTTTCAAACACCTTGCTGAAAATCAGCAAAACGGATACGGGTCTATAATTAGTGGTGTCTTTACTATCCCCGGATTTGTAAAGTGGTATTACCTTACTGTATTTCATTAAATCGGGGAAGACTCCTTGAACAACACACGAATTAAATACTAAGGCTAAGTAAGGTGCAATAGTCTCAATTATAGAGGTACAGACTTTAATGGACATTCCCCAAAGGTCTTCAGTCAATTTGATCTTAATTTGCTTAAAAGCTTTTACTCGATTGATGATTTTCTTGTAGAAATGCATCTATAGTTACATAGCCACACGGAGCACGATGAGAAGACCATCGTGTTTTTGGAGGCGGATCGTGGGATTGGGGCGCAGCAAGTAGTATCATTTAACTTATAGTTAGGTTATACTTAATTTAACATTAAAGATTACATACTAAATAATGGCATAACATATTATCTATCAAATATATTAGAGAACAAGTTGTAGAAATTGAATATTACAATCTTAAATCAAAAGAAATAGAATTAATTCGATCCCAAAACATGCCCGTAAACGCTTCTATACCACAAGAAAGTGTGTACACATTATGGAATGCAATAAAGTATTGAGTATTGAGTATCTACATTAGTATCATTTTAGGAACTTAATGTCTTAAAAATATTTTATAACAGGGCGGACGTTTGGGACCGTCTTAAGTAATGTTGACGTTCAAAAGGTGCAGCCTTGTTTGAATAAATGACTTTTGATTTTAAAAATAGCATAGCTCTCTACTCGCTTTGCTCTCAGTACAGCGTAGTCCTAACACGGTGTTAAATGTTAACGGAGAGGCGTGTAATGTAGTAATTTATTAAAGTTTAACGTTGTAATGTCGGTAATAATGTTCTAAGAGCGCGCGAGCGTCGGTAATAGAGCCGGAGATAATTCACTAGCGCCTTATTGGTGCTAGTGGGCCATCGTGTACACGGCTCTGATGTGTGGCCAGTGTGGCCGCCGTCAGCTGGGATTATGTCTTCGCTCAGAATAGTAACTAGGACTTCGTTTAAGTGACATAACGAGCAATTTATTAAAAGATTACTATTTGTAGTTTGAACCCGCCTGTGCTGTAAACGTAAAATAAAATTACAGAATGTTTAAACTGTAACGTTCATTATCTTCCAGCCCTTGTCCCATGTTACTGGAGGTCGATGCAACACGTTTTCTTTTCGTTTTCCTTGTTCTTTTATATGATTCCCTCACACAATCCAATCATCTTTTCCTTGGCCTCTCCCTCTCCACCCAACAACATTTATATTCATGACTCTTTTAGTCACATGCGGTTTCCTCCCTCCTGCTAATATAAATCTCACTTAGGGCTGGTTTAACAAAGATGTCCTCTATCCGTGAAATAAATGTGACGTCTGACAGTTAAATCAAAGTCTAAATTTATTCTCAGGATAAGACTTAACGTAACGTATCGTAAAGTTTACAGCTAGATAGACCGACCCACGACATTATTAGTTATTCTGTGGCACGACCTAAAGAAGGTGGCTGGGACAGACTGGCGGAGGCCAGGGTGTTGTGGCGCAGCCTGGAGAGGCCTGTGTCCAGCAGTGGACTGGCTGAGTAGAAGTTTGGTGAAATTCACCCTTAAACTTTTAAATCTAACAATAAAATATTTACAAATCACAGATCAGTAAGATGTTCCTTTTGTAAAGAGTCATGTTTACTGCTGTGTTTGGTTACCAAAATAAAAACAACCGAATTTGTTTATGGTTCCAAATTATTTCTTTTTTGTTTTTATATTGGCATAACTGTTTTCAATTATGGCGCGGACTTTGAGTTCTTCTGTCATTTAGATCAAATACAATGCTGTTTTAGTTAGATCATATCTAGTGTGTATTGCAAATTTCATAATGGACAAAAACATCGAACAAAGAGTTTATTTAAAATTTTGCATCGCCAATGGAATTTCGTGTTCGAAGTCACTGAAAATGTTACAGAAGGCTTACGGTGAATCGACTTTATCAAAAACTCGTGCTTATGAGTGGTACAAAGAATTCAAAAGCGGTCGAGATATGCTGGAAGATTTTCCTCGCCCTGGTAGGCCATCAACGTCTTCAACTGAAGTTAACATCCCAAAAGTGAAGGAAATAAATTACTGGAAATCTAAAAAAGTTTGAGAGAATGAACGCTGAACTTTCTGTGTCTCACGAGTCGATCCGTATCATTTTAAATAATCACATGGGTATGAAACATGTTGCCGCTCGGCTAGTCCCAAAAGTCCTGAATTTTCTCCAAAAACTGAATCGCCTAAGAGTCGCTGAAGACATGCTAGAACAAGTCAATTCCGACCCAACATTCATGAAACGCATTGTTACTGATGACGAGACGTAGGTTTACGAGTTTGACATGCAAACTAGTCAACAAGCTTCAGAGTGGCGCCTTCCAACTGAACCAAAACCGAAAAAACCACGCCAAAGTCGAGCAAAAGTCAAAGTCATGTTGACTGTTTTCTTTGACTATCGCGGTTTTGTGCACTCGGAATTCTTACCGCAAGGTCAAACGGTAAATAAAGTACATTATTTGAGCGCTCTGCGGCGTTTAAGAGAGCAAATCCGAAGAAAAAGGCCAGATTTGTGGAAAGAAAATTATTTAGGATTTTGCACCATGATAATGCGCCTTCGCACAAGGCCATCATTGTGAACGAATTTTTGACCAAAAACTCAACAAATACCATCGAGCACCCACCTATGGCTCCAGCCGACTTCTTTCTTTTCCTAATCTCAAATTACCACTTCGTGGCACGCGTTTTCATTCGGTAGAAGACATAAAGAAGAATTCGCGACGAGAACTAAGCTTAACTCCGGAAAAAGCGTTTAAAAAATGTTTTGATGATTGGATCATTCGTTGGCGTAAGTGTATTGTTTCTGAAGGAGAAAATTTTGAAGGCGATAAATTAAAGGATGATTAACTAACATTTTGTGTATTATTGATCTTTTTGCAGTACTTTTTTGACAGAGTAGTACCTACCTACATTAAATTAAAAACAAATTGAGAACCTCCTCCTTATTTTGAAATCGGTTAATTAAATCAATTCATAACAAAAAAGTTATGCCCGAATTTACAAGTTGTACGATTAGAGATACCCCAATTAATAACAACTTTGACAGAAATGTGGATGTAATGTGGTATACTGAACACATCTGCGCACACCTTTAGAGGGTACAGGCGTTATGTTATGTCGTGTGATTGCGTAAATAATGCATACGACGTATGCGATAGCAGCAATCGCGGTTGATTTGCTGGCATTTATTGAAGACCGAAACTCATCATCAGATCTTTACGAAATTAAAATGAAACCATTTCGGAATAAACTTCTTTCGAACAAAATATAAAAATAATTAATTTGCAAATCTGTCTACATATGACGGAGTTATTTCCAAAGATATACAAAAAAAATATATATATAAACATCCGAATTGAGAACCTTCTCCTTTTCTGAACGCGGCCAGGCAAAAATGATGTTTTTGGACAAACAGAGAAATAGATAGAATGTTACAACGTCATCATTGATAGTCAAAACATTACGCTTGTTTTATCGGAGACGTAGGCAGAGATGTGTATAACGCCTGTATTTCCTGAAAGATAATGCAGAAGTATTTAGCATCCCCATTGGGCCAGTAACGTGTCAAGTTTCAGTAGTGGGGAGCGAGCCTAAGGTCAGCAACCTGCCGCAGATGGCTGAGTGGGGGCACAATGGGTTTATTATCTAAGAAAATCTCATTGGAAAGACCCAATAACACTATGCCCGACCATGCTCAACAGTCAACTTACGACCACCAGGCTAAGGTTCAAATTTTTCCATGTCTACTCAACACGAAATCAAAAGTGGTTTGTAAACTATTTTTGTAATATTGTAACCTCACAGCCTCCCTTCGCTACAACTAGAGCATGCCAGTAACTCAACACCGAACCACAGCCGCAGATAATAATGTCACAGTGAACAGTGGCGCGTAACACAGATTCGGATATTATATTACATTAGATATTACGTTCCAACTGGTTGTTGGTAGCACCACTTCGCTGCTCTGTATCCCTGGTACAACATCTAAATGACTTGTAATGACATTATGTATGTACATTTTGTTTATGACAAGTGCATGTCAAACAATTGTAGTAAAGGTATAACAAGAGGGTTTGGTTGTGGAGCGTGGAGCAGGTGGAGCTGCGGCACAAACTATGTGTCGCCTCCTGCCCTGCACTCTGTGCCTCAAAACATGCAGCCATACTGTGACTCTGCGCCCTGCCCTGCCCTGCCCTGGAATCCCAGATGCACGGCAGAGTAGGAAAAAGTTCTGTCATGAAAAGTTACCGGTCCGGTACTCATTACACGACCTGTGTAACCCATTTTACGAGACCTTTGTGTAAGCTAAACAGAAAGTTTAGATTGATTCCGTAAAGTCTGGGATCGTTTAAAGAGGTCAGAATTTTAGAATCAGTATTTTGTTTGTCTGAAACAAAAAAATAAAAAAGATGGTGCATGTTTACGAGCACACGATACAAGTGAAAACTTATGACTGGAGCCATATACGCCATTCAGCGTCACCAAACGACTAGGTAGAGAGCGTGACGGTTCGGAAGGTCCATTCCCTAAGCACGAAATCCATAGTTTCGGCCGACATTACGGGTGATTAGTACACCTTATCACCTACGGACATAAGATTAGATGAAGGCCCGACCTAAGAATGAATGACACCACAATTTGACAGTTGTCTCTACTCCCGAAGTGTTTTTGCCCGTCCATACAGTTAAAGGTTTCACTTCGAAGTTTCGAGCTACTTTCGGACGAGAGCGTATTTTCATTGAAGGAGTTAAATTCAAATTCAAATTCAAATTATTTATTTCAGACATGAGTCCATAGTGTTAGTAGCAACAAAATAACTTAATAACTAGTGTTAGTAATAAGGAGAAATACATTAAAATTTTAATTGGTGTGGACCCAGTGGCGCAGCAGAGGTGAGTCCCACCGATCTGAGAACACGCTCAGGAGACTATTGGTGGCGGTGCGTAGCCGGCCGGCTATGGAGGCGGTCCTTTTTCTTACGATGCGATGGCGTAAAAATCGTCTGTGCGCGCCTCCGCAAACATAGTGGACGCACTGCAACGCCACGACAGCCCCAACAGTATCCTAAACGCGTTATTATATTGGACACGCAGATCGCTGTATGTACTTTGCGTAAAACGGGTCCAAAGACTGCACGTGTAGAATGACTGACAGAAAGCTTTGAAAAGAGTGACTTTAACTTGATTTGTACAACGTGCAAATCTTCGAACCAGCATGTTACATCGAACAGCCAACGACCTGCGCTCCCTCTCTATGTCCATATTGTCCTTAAGATCATCAGTGACCCAAGTACTTAAATTTAGTCACCCATACTAAAGGAGTGCCACAGAGGGAAACACCGGGAATATCAGAATACTTTATGGCATTCGCCTTAAACATAATAAGTTCGCTTTTTTTAACATTGTACTTGAGCCCATGGGACACTGCATAGGACTCACAAATAGCCACCAGTTTCCTCAAAGCGCCGATCGATGGGCTCAGCAGCACCATGTCATCCGCATAACTAATATTGTTTAAACAAACGTCATCAATATGACATCCAACTCTGGTGCTGCTAAGCTCACCGACTAGCCGGTTTATGTACAAATTGAAGAGGCGTGGTGAGCTTAACCCCCCTTGCCTCACCCCGCACTCCTGCTCGTACACATCCGATTGAGCCTCCGCCCATCTGACACTATTCCTCTGGTGGTAGTACCAATAACGAAACAAGGATGTAATTTCCTCCGGTAGTGTTGTATCACTCCTCAACTTATCCCATAGTACCTCGTATGACACCAGGTCGAACGCCTTTGACAGGTCCAAAAAACAAGCAAAGACAGGTGTTTTTCGGGAAGTATAATATTGAACAGTTTGCTTGAGGCACAGAATGGCACTTTCCGTGGATAACCCAGATTTAAAGCCAAATTGTGCGTCATGAAGTTTAACGTGTTTTGCCAACTGTTGATCAAGCAAACTGTCCAAGACCTTGGCAACTATCGTGGCTAACGAAATAGGCCTGTAATTGGACACGTCAGAGGCGTCCCCGTCCTGTCTTTAATAATCGGAACCACCACTGTACGCATAAGGTCATGCGGCAAATAACGGTGACTGATACATAAATTAAAAAGAAGAGCAAGAACCCTATAAAGGTGTGGCCCCGCATGCTTCAGGTGCTCGAAGCTAAGGCCGTCGTGGCCAGGCGATTTACCTCTTGTCATTTTTTTAATAACAGTAGCCACCTGTTTAGCTGTAAATATTACGGCAAGCTCACCAGTAAGTGTAGTAAGTAAGTAAGTTAAGAAGTAGGCCCCCAGTTTCGTTCACTGCTCAGAAAGAGCACAAAGTGCGCAAGAATAATCCACCTATAGTATGGACATCTTCTAAAACCTACTAGAACTTGGCTCTAGGTTTTCCCTTTTCCCGAGATTCTTATTAAATCGTTACGTAAGGATCTTTGCGGTGGACGTGGGGCCGGGCGTTCGATATATTATCATTAGGACGATATATCTACAATA
Source organism: Luperina nickerlii (assembly GCA_963855955.1). Taxonomy (NCBI): domain Eukaryota; kingdom Metazoa; phylum Arthropoda; class Insecta; order Lepidoptera; family Noctuidae; genus Luperina; species Luperina nickerlii. The sequence continues at coordinate 220,232 of OY979686.1, read as the reverse complement.
ATCGGCTCATTAACATGCCGCGAGTGATTTACGCGCGTCGTGCGGTCGCATCGCGTCCGTCTCGTGCCGTCTAACAGATACCGGAGAGCCGTTTACATGGGACGACATATGAGGATTCTTTATCTAAATGATTGGTTTGTTTGTGATGTAACGGGGTATATTAGACTGCGTGTTGAGTTTACAGTAATATAATAATAATACATAGTAAATCGGACACATATTATGAAGGACGGGACGGTTGACGTGTGTCGGGCATGCCACCGTCCGGGTGAGTCTATCAGACATAATTATCTCTGATTGTGAGAACAATACGGTTGCGGTTGCGGTATACGGTACCTGTGCAAGTACTCGTCGTTAGCCAGACGAGAGTCTGGCTAACGACGAGTACTTGCACAGGTATAACCAAGTGGCCAGGATTATTCACCAGCAACTTGCTTTGAATAATATAAACTTGTGGATTCTGAGGTACCGTATAACAAATATGTGTCCGACCCGGGTGCGTCTCATAACGTATAAACTCATTTGGTCTAATTTCATTTTAGTATCGTTCATAAGATATAATCAACGTGAGATATACCAACTGTTGATATAATTTCTTTACATATAACATTTATTTATTATAAAACTTAATTATTATAACGTTGTTTGATATAACGTTTATGTAATCGAAAATCATTTGGTCTAACGTTTAATACACATGTATATAAAAACGTTATTATGGTTAACACCCCGACTCAGAGTACCCCGACTCGGATAGGTTAGGTTAGAAGGCTAAGGCGGGAGCGAAGCGGAGCGGAGCTCCCGCCTTAGCCTTCGTGGTTATTTTTTTTAAACCACTCAGGAATAGACCTACCTTAACGCAGGTGGTAATTAGTTACTAGTTATGTTTAATATCTACTTAGGTGACTATTAGCTATAACTACGATAGAACTTACAAAGAATAAAACAAAGAAAAAATACTTTTAAATATTTCTTAAACAAAATACAAAGTTATTGTTTTATTAGACCAAATAAGTTTTATATCTTTTGAGTGGTGTGTCAAACGATTTTATATTTAATGTATGTTATGCTTATGAAAATTAGTTATTTTAAAATTATATCAATCGTTCATTATATTAACTAATCGCTATATTAAATAAAATTATAGGTTCCGTTGTTATATATTGTAAATATTAGAGATTTTGTTGTTATATCATCTATTACTTACCCGGAAGAGTTCTTGAAAATGACCATGTCACGTTGTACTGGAATCGGTCTATCATTACTGACAGGACTATTGTCGCCTCTCTATCGTAGCTTGGACCCTGCTGCCAACAACGGCGGATCACTATTTTTTTATATTTTTAAATGTTTTTTATACCATTTTTTTATATTTTAAGAAATATTTAAAAATGTAATAAAATAAGTAAACTAAAGAAATAATTAATAATAACCCCACCGCCGTATCTCTGCGTTGACGTCGTGCTGGGGCTTGCGCGCTCCGAACTCTAGGCCTGTGTCGGTAGAGTTTACTTTGCCGGAACTGGTCTAAAGTGAGAAGCCAGACCAAGAAATATACCCGCAGGCAGCATGTGGCGAGCTGTTGGGCAGTAGCGACTCCACGGACCCTAACTCCCAGGAGAAGTCTTGTTCCTCACCTCTGGCTTGCCTTTATTGGCCGGCTGAAGCGAATAATGACGAGGAACAGACCTCCCACCTCATTCTTGCCTTTATTGGCCGGCTTGAGTGGAGATGCGCAAATGCGCAAGAGTAAACGTGCTCGGAGAAAGGAAGCATTCCAGTAAGATGCTGAAGGGGACCTTGGCCGTACTTTCGAGATTGTCCTGATAGCCTTAGAATACCTCTCCATTCCTCATAAGCATCTCAAGACATGTTGCCACGGTCGCTACGTCACTATGTGCTAGCGACCGGTTCCGGGGGCCCATTATTGAGTGTGCAAGTCACCCCGTGTTATTTTTCAGGCACACACAGATACATTGACCAGGCAGGGGTCATAGTTCTTGTATAGTTCTTGGTAACCAATCCACTTTAGCCACCCAAACTTTTTATTTTTCCATATATAATTATATCCTGCAATAGTCCTACACCAACCGGGGGTTATCCTTGCATAGTGCATACGGGGATAATCGTCGGTGGGTGCCGCATTTCATTAAAATTTAAGGCTTCGGCCCATCGTACGCCTTCCAAAGCACCGGGACCCCATGGTCCCGAGATAATTGTAAAATCAAAAAAAGAAAAATCGGTTGTCTGTAAAGTCGGTTTACTGACGATAGTTGAACGTGACAACGTCATAAGAAAAGACTGATGGAATAGTTGCATTTTTCAGATCGAATAGTAAAGCAATTGATTTTTTACTCATCGTGAAATAGTTCTGTTAACTTATTCTTATAGTTTTATCAATTATAGCATAACCTACAATCGCTGCACTAGCGGACCGATGCTATTTATTTTAATGATGAAAGCACGAATATTCGACAATATATCACTGAACATATATTTAATATCGAAAGAATCATTACCTTTATCGCCGCAATTATCGTTGCTATAAACAATTGACACCACATTCACTTTTCACTGCACTTCATACTTGACGAAAACATGTAAATGTATTATTGTATAGCAGCTGTCCACGCGGACGCATCGCTCACTCAAGTAGGAGAGAGACAGATATCGAACGCTGCCGAACGCGGAGGCCGATTGTGCCTCTTTGTCGCTCGATCCGCGCTCTCGCTTGCACTTCAAGCCTTAAATGGAACGCCTCAGAGCGAGGTAACGCCGCATGAGTCATGTTTTTTCGTGCGTGCAGCCAGCTTCATCGAATTAGAAGACGTTGTCACGTCAATAATAATAATATTAATCAACTGTATAGTTTCCGGCAGGAGATTCATTAAATATCAAGCCGTCGGCAAAAATTACGAATATCCATACAAACTTTCTTGTTTTCGTCATCAGCTTCTAGACCGAACGATTTAGGTTGTGCGTTGACTATTAGTGAATTTAAGATTATTATAAATAATATTTCGTGATCAAATTGTTCAAACAAATGCTGGCGCAACAATCCTGTGACTTCCTAATCATTAAAACCATTGACGAGCACAGTTGCGTCCCGCGCGGCATTCACCTTCTCTTCAGCATTAAGACCGTGTAATGCGATTACAATAACATCGCTTAAATTACACACAGCCATTATGTGGACATTACGACTGTTGTCTATAATCTGTGGTGATGTGGTCACTCAGAAATGGCGCGACTTGTCGCGGTTACTGTAGCGACTCCACGTAAAGGCCACCACAGACAGGCGCGACGCGATTCTAGTAGAACAATTTCTATGAAAACTACATGAAAACTGAAGGCCAATTCTCGTAATTTAAAACGTTCAAAATCTAGTCGCCGTCTCATCTCAGCGACAAAGAAATGTCAAAAACTTGTCAAAATGTAGGGAAATTTGAAGTATTTTTTGACAGATTGAGACTGAGATCAGACTGTGAACGTTGTTAAAATTAGTAGAATTGCCCCTCTGTTCTATCGGAGTCGCGTGGCACCTGTCTGCGGGAGCCTTAAACCAGAGGTTATTGTGTAAGCACAGTGTTACCAGTAAAGTATTATTTACGAGCTTTACATTAGTTTTCTCTAACCTACAATCATTTAGGTTTAATATAATGAATGGTCTCATTAGAACTTTCTCCTGCTGCGTGCTGGGCAGGTGTAGGATGACGGTTTACATTGCTTAGTCAACGATTACATAAATGGAGTTATTTATTAGGTTACTACTAATTACTGTGCTCTACCGTCACGATTCTAAACCATTTCCTAAATCGAGCCTCTGTGGAAACCTTTAAAAATAAAATGCTATATAAGTAAAAAATATCTATGCATACATTTCCAAATAGCCACTGAAATATGGATCATTGTATTTGAGTAAGGACAATCGCCATTTAGACACAGTTTCATCACAAAACGTAGGTTCTTTATTGGTAGCATCAGCATCAGTTCAGTCATCAGAATATCAAAATGACATGTCAAACAACAGAATACAGTAACAATGTGTTGCAGACCGTAGCTCATTGTGAATGCTATGAATGAGCTTGTAATGCGCACAGACAGGATAAAATGACACTTTTTATCCAAAAACTTTAGTACATTTATATATTATGTATGTTTTTATTTAGTTAGCTCATATAATGAGTGTAACATTATTACATTCCACAGCGATTAAGTTACACTCGTTTTTAGGGTTCCGTACCTCAAAAGGAAAAAACGGAACCCTTAGGATCACTCATGTCTGTCCGTCCGTCTGTCACAGACAATTTGCTCCAAATATAATGGACCAATTAAGTTGAAATTTGGTACACATATGAATCTCTGTGACCCAAACACAGACATGTAACGTAAATAAATGAATATAGGAAGGGAAATAGAAAATTTAAAAAAAAGTTTCGCTATCTGTACCGTGTGACATATCAAATTAAAGGGCTTACTGTGAGGATCTCAAATATGTTTTTTCATAATTTTAAAGTAAATTGTGTTAATATATTTAAGAAAATTGACGAAAATTGACCATTCAAATATATAATGTAATAAAAATACCAAAAATAGTTCTATACCTATAGATAACAGGAAAACCTATAAGAAGTCTGTGGTCTTAAAACAACATGGTAAATCTCTCAATATTGTGCGTCCATTTTCAGTTGGAATGTATGGGAGAAAATGTTTTTCAACTACAATGTTAAGTTTGTTCTTGGGATAAATTTATACCAACTACGGAACCCTTCATTGTGCGTGGTCCGACACGCACTTGGCCGGTCTTTTATATAGTAATGAGTAGGTAAAAGATCATCACATCACGCCTGTATTGCCCAAAGGGTAAGGTAGAGGTGCAGCTATACAGTACAGTACACCCACATTTCACCAGTTCTCCCATGGAACAGGCGAGCCTAGTATCATCAAACGGGCACGCAGCCAGACTCCGGAAGTAGGAAGGATCTCTCTCTCTCTCTCATGGAGCTCATTTAGAATAATTTATTTATGTTATTGCATTATTTGAGTATTGCTTACAATACATCTACAAAATATTTAACTATCGTCAATTGTGTTTTATCAGCACGGTGATAAAATGTCACTTGAGTGTTAAAGCGATTTCAGAATTGACATAACTCTACGAGATATGAATCTCGTTTCCAAACCACTAGGCACTAGGCAGGCACTGTGACCAAGCCGTATTTTCATTTCAGAGATGATTATCGATACATTATGCTAATCGAGTGTCAGTTCCAATATGATTTAGTCATAAGTTTCACAGCCATTGAGGTCACACTGACATAACCCATTCATAACGCACTTACAATTCAATCAAATTACGAAGAAACAATGGTCTTGTTAATGGGACGCACCTCTTGGTCGCATTGAGTGCGCTCAGCGACCGTGCCGCCGGCGCCCGCCGCCCGCCGCCCGCGGCCGCGCCGGTCGCATGGTCGCGTGGTCGGCGTAATGTCATCATTGTCATGACACTTGGTGGACTACGCCCGACCGCTGACCTCAGATTGATATTATTGTACAAAGCTATTAGATTGGAATGAATGTCATTGAAAACAGTTTTGTTCAATATCATTTCGTGGGTATTGTTCTTCTCTCACGTCAGTTCGGCGCGAGTAGTAGGTACCTACAATATGTATAAACTCATGTCATGGTGTGCCTGTGCATATTTGCAAGTTAGCAAGGTTCGAAGTGCTACGGACATTTGTATTGCTTCCTATAGTAATAATGTAGCTCGTGCGTGGGGGCTCGTGGTTAAATTGTTATCATTTATTGCCGCAAGGGTCGATCGAAGGTTAAGCTGCGCTTGCCGCGGTCGGTTAGTGGATGGGTGAGCATGCATCACATATCGAGTGAATCACCCCTGCGTGCCTCGGAAAGCACGTGTAGCCGTTGGCCCCGGTTACAATTCGCAGATCGTTGACAGTTGTTACGGGTAGTCAGAAACCCAAAAGTCTGACAAGCATTTTTACCAAGGGGTGTCAAGTTACCCAGTAACTGGGTTGTGGAAGTCAGATAGACTCCATGTAAAATACTGGTATTCGACTGCTTGTGGTTAGACTAAAAGCCGACCCTAACTTAGTTAAGAAAAAGCTAGGCAGATTCACCACAAAAAAAAAAACAAAAAAAAAATTAGTCTTAGATAGCGCGAAATCTATTCTAAAGACGTTGCAAAATGAAAGTCGCAAAATGGCTTTCTAAGGGCTTCTGTCAAAAGGATGAGCAGTAGCTTCCTTATCAACATAAAATTACTATTACTGATCCTAGAGGACCACACAAACTATTCGCAATAAACTGTCAAATAAACCGAACGTTACACAGCTGGGTGCAGACGCCTTCCGCGAGCAGCACTAATGTGACACCCTTGTGAATCAGCACAATTAATAAATATTCATAGACCACGAATCTATAATAAACACTATTATTTATCTCCGCCATTATCTCGACGACATGCGCCTGCGCTTCATTATAATAATATAAACGTCAGCGGCGGCGAACGGACACTGATGTTTATTCGAGCTGATGGCTGGAGCTGAGGTAAGTTATGGTGAATCAATGTCGGGGGCATAAAGTGCGTGTATAATGTGACAATGTAGTGTAGGGAGCGGACAGAGTGGCGGACGCTAACGTTTACAATGTGACAATGTAGTGTGGGGAGCGGACAAAATGGCGGACGCTGACGTTTTCAATATGACAATGTAGTGTGGGGAGCGGACAGAGTGGCGGACGCTAACGTTTACAATGTGACAATATAGTGTGGGGAGCGGACAAAGTGGCGGACGCTGACGTTTTCAATATGACAATGTAGTATGGGGAGCGGACAGAGTAACGGACGCTAACGTTTACAATGTGACAATGTAGTGTGGGGAGCGGACAGAGTGGCGGACGCTGACGTTTTCAATATGACAATGTAGTGTGGGGAGCGGACAGAGTGGCGGACGCTAACGTTTACAATGTGATAATGTAGTGTGGGGAGCGGACAGAGTGGCGGACGCCGACGTTTTCAATATGACAATGTAGTGTGGGGAGCGGACAGAGTGGCGGACGCTAACGTTTACAATGTGACAATGTAGTGTGGGGATCGGACAGACCGGCGGACGCTAACATTTCTCTTAGCTAAAATCAGCTGACCAAATTTTACTATGGGACCAAACCCGAAATCGCGAAAAAAAATCAGCCGTCCCTACAGTTATACGTTATAACATAAATGTCAACAGCTGATTTTATTTTAGCGATTTCAAGTTTCGTCCCATAGTAAAAGTTGTTCATAATGATGAGTACAATGACCTCTTAAGAGGTTGTTAATATTTTACCAATAACCCTGTATTATGTATAGTGCGCTCACATCTCGCCATTCGTGCCTATAGCCATCAACCGGGCAGAAATCCAGCCTCCGACCTGCTACTGAGGAATGACTGGCGGAAAAAACCCAATAACACTTTGCCCGACCCGGCCATCGAACCCGATACCCCATGCTCAGCAGCAGTGCTTACTATTACTGACCAACGAGGATACTACAGGATATTTTTTTTACCAGTGCGCAAACTGTAACCATGAGTTACTCAAGCATATGATTCCAGACCCGCACGTAGAAATGTTTCATCAGTTATATAAAAAAAAATGTTGTTGCATACATTTTGATCGCGTACGTAGCTATTGCACTTTTCTATGAAACAGCAGATTTTTATTTTGATAACCGACAAACAATTTCTACGCTTAGGGGTCTAGAATCATATGCTGTATTAATGGTTACAGTTTGCGCACTGGTTAAAAAAAATATCTTGTATATCTTGGGTGGGATTTCTTATTGATATCAGATAAACAAATTCCCAGTAGCCCATCGTCATACTTGTAAGCGCCAAGCATTCCACCGATCCAGACCACTCGGAAGTTACCGAACACAACAAATGAATTGCTCGCCAGTGTAATATCAACGAGGTGCCTGCTCGCCAGTGTAGCACATCCGTCACGAGCACCTGTCGCTGAGCCACTACGTCTGGCACACAGAGTGCGCGTTACACTTTATTCTCTTTAAGTGGACTATCAATATTGAGTTAATTAGGGGTGGCAACACATGTCATACTTTTGGAAAATTTGTGTGATGGTGGCGCCCCTCAGAATATGGCAGGATGAAATCCTTGCTTTTGGTGCCAATGGACTGCGACGGGTCGAGTAAAATCAACTCATCGTTTTATTTGTGATCGTTATACCATGTATATGTATCTATACATCTATTTATTCAGATATCTGAGTATTTACCTCTTGCTATGTTCCTCACAACCTAACCATTGTTTCGTTGGTTAAAATAAATATTATGGCGTTTATTTATAAACGATGGTTAAAATTAACGGACGTAAACATCAAAAATGTATGGTAAAAGAGTCGCTAATCACAACTTATATGTATTCTTCGCTAGAAGGATTTACCTATTCCAGTCTGATCCCCTGAACCCCCCCCCCCTTCCTCGATCCCCTGCTAGTTCGTCTTCTGTTTTAATCCCTGTCTTATCCACTTTCTCTAGGTTAGTACAGCTGATATGATTTTTTGGAAAACCATTGAAATTCCCCAAGTAGCCGACAAAGGCTCCACAATCATACACTGATAGTTCTTTATATTACAGCAGAGAAAGAACACGCAACAAAAAACCTATAAAAATGCCGTGACCCGGTAGTAGCAGCCCTAATGATGAGTAACGCGTTATCATCTCATAATGAATGTCTTCATACACTGTCAGGCAGGCTTACACCGACTCTTACTGGAGAACAGTGAGCGTGGCTGTGCACTGCGGTGTAAAAAGGGTTTCGTTTATAACAAAATATGTAGAAAAACTGGTCTAGTGGTCGCAATCGCTACTGATCAAGTCCTGGGTCCCTTCCCGGGTTGGGAAAAGTGTTATTGGGTTTTCCATCAGGAATTTTTCAGTAGCAGATTCGTACCCGCTTGATGGTAATAGGCTCGCCCCCTATTACATGGGACTTACACATAACTAGCGAAATGAGGGTACTATAGGTACACCTCTGCCTGACCCTTCGGGGAAACAAAGCGTGATGTTATGTATGTTAGTGTAACTGTGGCCTGGGTTGTAAACTGCAAAATATTACGTTCTTCAAATCCAAACATCACAATGATATTCCTTCGCGTTACGCCATAATGTACCACGATCCTAATACGCTTACTACATTACATTACGTGGGCGTACGTAATGTAATGTGAGACAGTGCGCCTATCACATCGATATCTCGTCGATATCGCTTCGATATCGCTCACGTATCGCATCGCACTCGTTACAGAGTGTGTTATCATAACTAGCCCCTGTAACACGGCACTGAGCAAACTATCAATTAGATAAGTGCGTCATTACTGTAATAAGTAGTTAGGAGGAGCCGAAGTACCCTGTAATATGTAGCTTATGTGTATTATGGTTTAGATGCCTACTTACTATGTTTTAAGTTATAACGCACTTCATTATTTTTATTTATTCGTTTAACTACTAAGTTATTCCAACAAGCGAATCTTTGTTGAAATATCTATGTGTACATGAAATTGAGGCATTTTATTTACTATAGGGATTCAATTAGAAACGAAGTGACCGCTGGGGTAGACATGTTCTTGAGTAGAGACCGCGATCGGCAAACGTAAGGTAGGACGCCCTCAGACTGGGTGGAGCGACGATACGAGCAGGGTGAGTGGTAGCAGATGGATGAACAGTGGCGTACCCTAGGGCCAAAAGGGCCATGGCCCGGGGCGGCAGCCAGCGAGGGGCGGTGCAAGCCGCAACTCGCGCTCAGCTTTGTACGCCTTTCTTTTTGACTTTCTACGCAGAAAGAAATAAAAAATTAAAACTAAATTCGGTTGTTAGTTTGATAGACATCAAGACACGGGGATATCGTCTGGCGGCGGCGTGTCCGTCGGACTCCGTCGCGACTCGGAATTATAGTCACTCCGAAGCTTGTTGACTAGTTTGCATATCAAACTCGTAAACCCACGTCTCGTCACCAGTAACAATACGTTTCATGAATGTTGTGTCGGAATTGACTCGTTCTAGCAAGTCTTCAGTGACTCTTATGCGATTGAGTTTTTGGAGAAAGTTCAGGTCTTTTGGGACTAGCCGAGCGGCAACATATTTCATACCCAAGTGATTACGTGAGACACAGAAAGTTCAGCGGCTAAGTCTCAAACATCAAACTTGAATGAGGATTTTCAGTCACTATTTCCTTCACTTTTGCGATGTTAACTTCAGTTGAAGACGTTGATAGCCTACCAGGGCGAGGCAAATCTTCCAGCATATCTCGACCGCTATGAACGCTATGTACCACTCATAAGCACGTGTTTTTGTAAGTAAGCCGTAAGCCTTCTGTAACATTTTCAGTAACTTCGAACACGAAATTCCATTAGCGATGCAAAATTTAAAACAAGCTCTTCGTTCAATGTTTTTGTCCATTATAAAATTCGCAATACACACTAGATATGATTTAACTAAAAACAGCACTATATTTAATCTAAATGATAAATGAAAATCAAACTCTGCGCCAATATGGAAAACAACAAAAAATATATATTTGGAACCATAATCAAATCATCCATTCCCAATACTTTTTTGACTGAATGAATGTTCGGGCATAACTCTGTCATATTATGACGGATTTGCAAAGTTCTCTCATTTTTTAATGAATAAGGTTATGCCTCAGGGATGATTTTGCTTGGGTAGTTTTTGGGTTAGCTTCAATAATAGGATTTTTTTCCGCTTATATTGATAATGTTTTAATATCTTTCTGTCACTGATATTTACATAGCAAGTAGTGTTATATAAATTTGTATGGGTTAGGTACAACTAAAGAGTAAGGAATAAAAACTTTTTTACCAAAAAAATACACTGTTGTTGGTTCCACAATTTCGTTTTATGACACCGACTTCCGAAATCAAAGTGAAAATTAACTTTAATTTCGGAAGTTACCCCACCGATTCGGAACAACCGACTTCCAAAACACACGTACAAACAAATACCTAGTGTGTTTTTTTGTAAGTCGGTTATTGTTTTTTGTCTTAACAATGTTTTATTTCCTCCTGTCCTATTGTCGGCACTTCTCTATCATAACCCACTCCTCATAGCTCCGCATGTTTCTTCCATGTACGTGTGTACGTGAGCCACACACGCTAAGGCTCGTCTGTTCGTTTGATCACTTCGCTAAGGCTCGTCTGTTCGTTTGATCACTTCGCTAAGGCTCGTCTGTTCGTTTGATCACTTCGCTAAGGCTCGTCTGTTCGTTTGATCACTTCGCTAAGGCTCATCTGTTCATTTTGTCACTTCGCTAAGGCTCGTCTCTTCGTTTGATCATTTTGCTAAGGCTCGTCTGTCCGTTTGATCACTTCGCTAAAGCTCGTCTGTTCGTTTGATCACTTCGCTAAGGCTCGTCTGTTCGTTTGATCACTTCGCTAAGGCTCGTCTGTTCGTTTGATCACTTCGCTAAGGCTCGTCTGTTCGTTTGATCACTTCGCTAAGGCTCGTCTGTTCGTTTGATCACTTCGCTAAGGCTCGTCTGTTCGTTTGATCACTTCGCTAAGGCTCGTCTGTTCGTTTTATCACTTCGCTAAGGCTCGTCTGTTCGTTTGATCACTTCGCTAAGGCTCGTCTGTTCGTTTGATCACTTCGCTAAGGCTCATCTGTTCATTTTGTCACTTCGCTAAGGCTCGTCTCTTCGTTTGATCATTTCGCTAAGGCTCGTCTGTCCGTTTGATCACTTCGCTAAAGCTCGTCTGTTCGTTTGATCACTTCCGATATTTATTACTATCCTACTGGCATTAGTTTGTTGCGCATATTTTAATAATTACACATAATATGTTTATGATGGACATTAATATTAATAAAGCAGCTCCGGTGTGGTCTTGTGTGTTCCCACAGATCACAATCCTTGTAGCTTTTAAATAGAAAATCAATTCGGAAGAATAATAATTTGTTAGGTTGTTCATAAAAGTTTGTGATTTATTGTTAAACCATAACCTCTTCCTTCTTCAAATTACAATAAAGAAAGTCTATAATATTAATACCTAATACAATAACTCATATTGACCCATTCGTTTTACTACGCGAGCCTTCATCAAATTATGTAAATGTGATAGGACAGGGCCGACGACACCCGAGCTTACACGAAGCGACATATTCTTACCACACTGACACGCTAGCACGGAACTAATCACATGGATGTTAGCGTTTTTATGGAGAACAAATTATTGGATAAACATTAGTAAAAGTTAATGCACGTTTGAATACAGAAGTACCACTTAAGGGGCCACTAGTCGATATTTTTTCCATACATATTACTCCACATTGTGCATCCAAAGTTAATCGTGATATCATTTTGACTGATTATTAATTTTGTCTGTACGAAAACAGAATAGTAAAATAACAAGCCATTAAAAAGTTATAAGCCAACCAAGATTCGTTTTTCTTGCTATTTTTAACGTAACTGGGTGTAAATAAAAAATAAAAGAACTGTAAAATCTTCAAAACCAAGTCCGTACCGACAAAGTTCAGTTATTGAAGAGTTCAATCATCTTTATTTGCAACTAGCTGCGCCCCGCGGTTTTATCCGCGTAAGTGCCGATCCCGTGGAAATGTTGGTATGAAAAGTATATGTTAATCAAGGGTGCCAGCTACCTCCATACAAAATGTTATCAAAATTGGTCCAGCCGTTTGAGCTTGAAGAAGTAACGAACATATAAACACTCACATACACACTCACAAACTTTCACCTTTATAATATTAGTGTGATTGATTGATTTATGCAGTGTTTTTTTCATAAAACTCGATTTTTCTGAAGCACTTTTCGAATTTTTTTACGCGCCTATCAGTTCTGTGCGTGAGAACTAGACGTTGTTCGTGTAGACTAGCGTCTAACTGCTCATCACCGGTACTAGCTCGATAGAGCTCGAGGTCACGAAGCCAGGTGAGACAACGTGTTTTTTGGCCGTAACCACCAGTGAGTTCGAGTTCGCGACTATAGTGTATTCACGGAGACGAGTTAGTATAGCGCCTTGTCTATCGCACATTATCATACAAATGACAAAGACAAAAAAAACTTTTTTAGGGTCAGTTAGCAATACCTTAGAAATGTAAAATTGCGTTTACACTGCGCTTCTTAAAAGTTCGCTTAGTTTATTCCTGCGGCTTCGTCTGTCGTATAAATTGAGAGACATTTATTTGATAGTATTTTTTATGGGTACCTACTTTTTTATAATTATATCTGATGGATATGAAGGAAAGAAATAAAATCGAGAGTTAATGATTAAATTTTCTTTATTAGATATATTATAATATCTACCTATACAAGTTTTATAACATATCATCATCATCATCATCACTCTCCGTACGTACTATCACTACTGTGGTATCAACAATTGACAAACGTTGCTTCAATTTCTTCGGAGATTTTAGCTCACCACTATCATATTCTTCTCTTTTACAATTCTATGAACAGAAGCCCAGTGAACACCTAAAGAAGATGCAACAGCTTTCAGAATGTCACCCTTGAAGGCCGAAGAGTCTGTATTTCTCATTGCGTGGTACATATTTAAATCTTCTCGGTAGACAAAAAGCCCGCCGTTTTCTTTTCTCAGCAGGTTGTTCGATATCCGCCATTATCGCACTATTTCAGTTCACAATGAAAAGTCCTTTTCACAAGCCGCCAAGTCGTCAAGAAAGTAATCAATCATAAAATCCAATACACCAGACGGTTCACAAGTTGAGCATACAGTCACAAGTAAGAGCACGTCTGCACAGTACGAGAAGTATGAGTAGACTAAAGAGTGTAAAAAGAGTAAAAAGACTAAAGACTGTGTACACCGCCTTAGCGTTTATCACTGACCAATCGCAGTTAAAAAAATTGTGTGAGACGAGTTAGCTCGTCTCCGTGAATACACTACATAGTTTGCTCTTAAGGAATGGTATTATACAATCTACACCCGAGAATGAAAGACAATTAATGACAAAAAAAAAACGATACAACAGAAGTGTACAGCAACAGCAACAGCAACTGGGGTACAGATATTCTATTTCACGAAGTCCGTTCGGCTTTGATTATAGTGGTGACGTATCAGGACAAGCGCGCTTGTCACACACAAGCGCGCTTGTAAAAGTGGGTAACGTTAACAAAGAAATCTGATATATTAATATTCAAGTCGAGATTTAATAATCGAAATCAAATTTTGGTTTTAAAAAGTTTTAGTGCATGTGCACGCTTGACAACATTCATAGCCAAACGGACTTCGTGACATAGAACATTTGTAACAGCTTATCTAAACGTCCTAAACCGAACGATACCGCTTTTATTACTAAAGCTACGGTATCCTAGAAGAGCACATAGCAGCCAGTGACGCCCTCATGAAGATGGTGGCACCGGAGTTTAACTTTACGATGACAAAAAACGGTTTCTGGGAGAACACCCCAAATTACTTACAAAACAAAAATTCTTTATCTTTAATTTCATAAATAACGTTTCAGTCTTCAGTGAGTAAATTGCGGACGCTACGTGGCGGCCGCCGTAGTCTTAGTAAACCTCTGGTTTTACTAACAGAAACGTGATGGTTGATCGACGTTGAAGTAACATTTTTCTTCTCTAGGTCTTGGTCTCTAGGTCTTCATAGTTGGTTAGACTCTCGACAGCGATAGCTAAAGTCACAGTAAAACCATGAACCGCCAGCTGTTATAAAGAATGACACAGTCTGCAAATTCGGCAATAAGGATCTAAAGGAGATGCATGCGAGAGACGATGTGAAAGATCTGTCAATTCCAGTACATTTTATAAATAGTCATGAATATTAGTATGTACTATACACATCAACGCGCAACCATAAATTAAGCACATGATTCTAGACCCTCTAATAACCGACGCAAATCTTTAACTCACGAAAGTTCAGAATCATGTACTAATTTCATGGTAACAGGTTGCGCGATGTCCCAGCCAACCTGTATACCAGGGTGAATCGAAAAGTTCTTAGAAATGCATATATATAAAACCTATTTGGGAGAAGTTCGATATTCAAATTAAAGAGTGACAATCACACAATATTTATGCAGTTTGCATAAATATTGTGTGATTGTCACTTGTTTTTGTCAGTTCGTTCGCACGTAATAAATTGTTTTGTGCAACGAGTTGCTAAAAATACAAAATGATGGATAAAAGTGAGTTACGTGCGGTGATAAAATATTTAAGTTTGAAAAAAATATCTACGAAGGAAATTTTTTCGGACATTCAGCAGACATGAGGGGATAATGCTGTACCCTATTCTACGGTTGCGTACTGGGTGGCAGAATTTAAAAGAGGTAGATCAAGCTGTAAAGATGATCCGCGTTCTGGGCGGCCTTCAACCTCCGTTACGGAAGAAAATGTCAAAAATGTTGAGAATCTGGTTTTGAAAGACAGAAGAATAACTATAAAACATATAGCTGAGATCCTAAAGATATCATTTGGTAGCGTTCAATCCATTTTCATTGATTCACTGGGTTTCAAAAAAGTGTCGGCAAAATGGGTGCCACGAATGTTAACCGACGAAAACAAAAAGCGACGTTTGGAAATTTCTAAGCGTAATCTCGAAATGTTCCAGCGTGATTCGGATAACTTTTGCCATCGCTTTGTCACCATGGATGAAACGTGGGTCCACCATTTCGATTCTGAAACTAAGAGACAAAGCATGTCTTGGAAACGACCATCCTCTCCATCCATTAAGAAATTTCGAGTTGCTCCTACCGCTGGCAAAGTTATGACCTCAGTGTTCTGGGATAGTGAAGGAATCCTTTTTATTGATTACATGCCAAAAAGCCAGACTATTACTGGACCCTATTATGCAAATTTAATACAGAAAGTGCGTGAAGCGATTAAAGAAAAACGTGGAAAACTGTCGTTGGGCGTGTTGTTTCTTCAAGATAATGCTCCTGCTCACCGATCGGAAGTTGCGCTCAACGCAATCCGCTGTGCTGGCTTCAATCTCCTTGACCACCCACCATATTCTCCGGACTTAGCCCCAAGTAATTTTCACTTATTCCCAAAATTAAAAGAGGAAATTCGTGGAACAAAATTTCACGATAATGACGCGGTTGTGGCTGCAACGTGTAGAGGAGTTTTTCGAGAGTCAAGAAAAACAATTTTTTTCGCAAGGAATAAGGAAGTTAGAAACGCGTTATTCTAAATGCATTGCATTGGAGGGAGATGTAGATGGATTATGTAGAAAAAAAAAATTGTTTAAATCTTTGAATATTTTAATATTGATTCCAAGAATTTTTTGATTCACCCTCGTATCTATTGAAGGTTGTAAAGTTTTCATTTCCTAAGAAAGCGGGAACGGTCACACAATAACGACTGTCCAAACACAGAGCGTTTTTGACATTTTCATCACAAATACTGATAAAAATGACAGAATTGCATGACAGCCATTTTAATATTTTTTGACGGAACCGCTTTCCTAGGAAACCTAAGCTTAAAAAGTGGTATACGCACACAAAGAAGTGTGACGATCTGTAGTGCTCCTGCTCCTGTAGCGGGTACCGTGGATGGTGACGATGTAGTAGTATGTCGGCGACACAATGTGGCACGCATGCCGCCGCTTTTTATGGGACACTTATACACACTGTCACAAAGTATATAGAGCCGGTTCCTGTAACTGTCTCGCTAGGTCTTAGTTCAATTACACTCTGAAGTTGACTAACAAGACAGTGTTGGTTGGAACTTCGTCATCAGCCTGTAGCAGTGCACTGCTGTACTTACATCATCATCATTGACAGCCTTGTTCCACCCGCTGCTGAGTACAGGCCTCCTCCCTTGTGCGCCATGTTCCCCGGTGCGTGCGACATC
The DNA here is from genome assembly GCA_963855955.1 of Luperina nickerlii. NCBI lineage: Eukaryota > Metazoa > Arthropoda > Insecta > Lepidoptera > Noctuidae > Luperina > Luperina nickerlii. The sequence goes on along the minus strand of OY979686.1, from coordinate 203,355 downwards.
TCAGCCTAGACATAGATCTCCCCAATGGTGCGCACCATTTTTAGCTCGTCAGTCTCATCTAGATGCTAACAGCCACCCTACAAACATCCTCACTCAACCTAGCCTAAAGGCGTTGAATCTTTAATAGAGATGAATCGTTAGCTAAAGTCTTCGCCCGTATGTCACAGACGGCACTCTCACACAGTTGGATTTACAATAAATTAACAAATATCTCCTGATAGTGACACAACTGGCCCCCGATACACCGCGCAACGGTCCATGCTGTAATGTAGAGGCACCCACCGCACATACCCACGTAGTTACTACTGTAAGAACTTTTATAACTTGTGAATGTAGCTTGTCACAACTTTCCCGAATCCCGAAATACTAATTAGTAATTTTCAAAGGTGTGCATTTTACTTCCAAATTAAGATATCACAACAAATTATATTCAGAAATCTAAATTGGTATTGCCCGATGTATCAACCTCCAATGCTCATTACCTCATTAGCCTATTTCCCATGGGATCAGCTGGAAACTAGGTATACATAGAACGACACATCTTTCGTCCTAGCACGTTTCAGTCAACATTATCTATCTGAAATCCAAACATCCACAATCACTCCACAACTTCAAAGGCCAATCCATCGTTATCACCGCGGTGGCGCCGCCTATCCGGCGATGTGTAAACAACTGAGTTACAACTGGTACCGTTGTACAAGTTGTACTACGAGCGCTGGCGGTGACAAACGAGGCACGACTGCACAGCGCATAGCTCACCCACTGTCCGCAGAGTTACGTGGGATGTGAGGCGATAGCTATTCTATCCAACTTGAGTAGGTGTCAGGCAAATGAAAAAATCGTTAAGTCTCTTCTTTCAGGAAAATAAGTTCAATTCCGGCCGATAATAATTTCATATTGAAGCTTTATGCACACGCCGTGGATCAGAACGATATTTTACTGTATAATTTTGAGATAACAGGCTTTGTAACATTGTTTTTTCAATGGAATGTTGACTTGTAACCACAACTTTTTACTACCCTAAAATAGCTCACAGATAAGCGCTGTGTGACCGACCTGTAACTTTTAGAAAATTTTCAGTTTTGCAGAACGGCGTCGTTGCTTTTACCTAAACGTGTGTGATAGTCTCATTCAAAAGCTCGATGTGCCTTACCCACAGCCTGCCTGGGTATTAAACTAAACGGTACGAAACGAACGCGACGTTGACATGATCCGCTGATCATGTCAACGTCACGTTCGTTTCGTACCGTTCCGCCCGTAACCGCAATGAAGATCCCGCTGGATCTTCATTACGGTTTTTACGTTGTTGAGGATACGAATTTTCAAATCTATGAAGCAATCGATTAGAAATTTCCTACAAAACCCTCGAATTAAGTAAGTATGTAATGGATTGCTACTACTGCTGGCGCAATCTGAATAGGTATCATTCATTCCAATGTCGGTATTTGTTATCAATGCCCACTCTTTCAATACCCATAAACCAACGCTCGTATAGTTTTTCCCCTTGTTCATAGTTTCATAGAAAACGCTATAATTTATGAGCTGTCCGCGTCATGTCCGCGCGGTTGGCGGGTGATTATAAAGTGAAAACTAACAAAGGCGTGCGCTAACGAGCGCCGCCGTGTACAACACAGTATCCAGGTACACGACACACAAGTACACAGTACACAGGTGTGCCGGCACTCGATAATTGGCGAACTTATGATCTAGTGGACAGAGAGGTAGGCGGGAAGACCGACACTAACATTCTACAATGATGTTCAATTAACTAAATGTCCCGAGTCCCTCAAGCTGAGCGATGATGTTCGCAACGCAATGGATGGATGACGGTGATCAATATTGAATTAGTTTTATGTTGGACTGCTATCCCGAGATTCTATAAGAGTATTTTAGGCTACGGTATCTAATAGTGTCTTTAAAGAAAATAAAATTTGAGAGGACATAATATACAGCGCTGTGGAACACCCGTTATCAAAATTGGTTGTTATCGGTAATGGGGCGGATAAAGCACTAATTAATTGGGCGGCCCAATTAATTAGTGATTTATCCGCCCCATTCACACTCGTTCCGCAGCGCCGCCGCCTCGCTTACTCGCTGGGGATCACGTCTTAGTGCAGGAGCCAGCGATTTGTATCGTACATTACCGATAACAACCAATTTTGATAACGAGTGTTCCACAGTGCTGTATATTATGTCCTCTCAAATTTTATTTTCTTTAAAGACACCATATTTGGCCAAGCGTGCGTGGGGCGCGAGACTGTACTGTTTCTATGTATAGACTTTGGTCATTCATCGTTCTGTTCGGTATTCTATTGTGGGGAAATGCCGCCGATATTCAGACTATCTTTGTTTTGCAGAAGCGTGCTGTTCGATCAATTTATAAATTAAGTCCGAGACACTCTCTCAGAGACAAATTTAAAGAGATTAATGTAATGACTGTGCCTTCTCAGTATATTTATGAAAATCTTTTATATGCCCATAAAAACATAAAATTGTTCAAAAAATACAGTGATATCCATAATATAAATACTAGAAACAAACACAAATATGTTGTACCTACAACAAGGCTCAAGAAAATAGGTGGCTCGTTCAGATGCCAATGTATACACTTTTATAATAAACTACCAAGCCACGTTCAAGATCTAAGCCTTAATAAATTTAAATCGTTCATTAAACGTAAATTGTGCCAGAAAGCCTTTTATACCATTAAAGATTATATTGAGGATACAAAGGCTTGGGATTGAGTTGCTTCCAATTTCTGCATTTTGAGTGTTTTTGATGTTTTTTTTTTATATACACATTGACATTAATGTTTTTTTTTTTTTTAACTGACATTTGCTTACTTTTTAAAGTATTACATTATTTTAATTATTGTGAATGTGAAGACGATGTGGGTCATTTAGTTTAGGCATTTTATATTTATTATTATTCTCTCTATGGTCTGGTAGTTTGAGTAATTCATGTGGCCTACCCAAATGTCCTTTCTTTGGTATTGTTCGTCGAATCGTTGAGCTCCTTAAGTCTTGAGTTGAGCTGCATGATTTCTGACAAATGCGTGCACTGACTGGACAGGTCCTCTCAATCTGTGTGGTTCTTTCCTCAAAAGACCATCTCAGACATCGACCTACATGGTCTTCATATAACTTGACCAAGATTATGTCTGGACTTTAAAAGAGACTATGACCTCTGAGTTTGTTTCGGCCTTTCTTCTCAGAGTAGTCAGATAGGAAACGCCGACCTCATCTAGTTTAAAAAAAATTATGATTGACGTGTAAAAGTGTTTGTGCAAACCTACTTACAGAAATAAAATCATTTATCATTTATCATTTATCATTGTGGATGATACCTATGTGGAGTAGTTGGGAAGAAAGTCATAATTCTATTTTAATTGCCTATTGCAGTCGTTGATTTCGACCATAAACTAGGAGACTGTTATTTGATAGTGCATCACTCGTGACCATGTTTTAGACGAAGAATAGACACATCCCGTTTTATACAAAGTAGCTTAACGTTGTTCAGAAATCTTTCTACAATTTATCATTTGGCCTCTCGTTTCTTCTATTTCCACGGAGGTCATGCCACACGTGCTGGGCTAAAGGCTTCATCAGACCAGACTGTCTCCCACTAGTCGCGGTATGTTATTCTGTCGTCATCTTCTTGTCTTTATTCAAAATATAGAAAATTATTTTTCTGTCTCTATTACCGCTCATCTAAGTGTTCTCTAAGTGCTTTCTCGTTCGTGTTGAATTGTTTTTAGTTAATCTGTCTTTAATTTCTGTACAGTCACTTTAGTGAGGTTATAAGTGAACTTCAGCTACAAATATACATATATAAAAGTAAATTTCTATGTTCAGCTATGTTTTTAGGAACGTTGCCTTGTTCACCTTACTTTACTGCAAAAGATTTTATTACATTTTATTACATACATAACCTTGCGCCTGTATTCCTCAAAGGGTAAGGCAGAAGTGCATCTGTAGTACACCCGCATTGTGCTGGCAAGTCCCACGTAACAGGGGGCGAGCCTTCTGCCATCAACCGGGAACACTCCGGGCTGCTACTGATAAAAACTTCAGATAAAAAATCCTAATAACACTGTCTGATGATTCCCGGAATCGAACCCAGGACCTCAGGCTCATCAGTAGCGCTTGCGACCACTAGACCAACGAGTATTTGATTCGTTTTATTGCAATACAAGCCCAGAACATTATGAGTAGTATCATGACTACTGTCTGAGCGTCCGTCTTGGGTCAGATTCGACCCCAGCTCGTTTTCAATTTATGCCCAATACCAGTGGCAATCAATTAGCAGGCTCGGCGCTAATTACGAAGCTCATAGATAAATGGGAGAACCGCAACTGTGGCCGGAACACATTCCTGAGCCACTCGACAGCGGATGTAGAAGGATCGGGCACAATGGGAGAAAAGGATCCCATATTATAGTTTAAGACAAAAGGCAGTACTATCATTACATGTTCACATAAGGATCCTATAACGTGCCCAATGCTTGAACTTAGTCCCCTCTATGCCAGAGGGAGCAGGTTCATTGCGAGTGAGTGGACGTCACATGTCTTCGAATTTTTGGCTCTTACAAATTATTGTTATTGTTTTTGCACGACGGTTTCAACACTTTGGAGCAGTGGTGATGAAACAATTACACAAAACTGTGAGTTTGTAGGAATTCGAGCTCACGTCTAACAACTAGCCATGACTGCTCTAAAGATTTAAAATAACAGTCTAGACTCCTAAGCAGTCAGACACTAAACAGTGTTTGAGTATGAATGTGGATGGCTATAAGAGCAGGGAAAGACCAAAGATACGACGGATTGTCTGTGTGCAAGATGATATGGCTGGGATGGGGGCGACTACTGAGATGACAGCTAATAGAGAAGTAAGGAAGAGAAATACATGTTGCGCCGACTACTAATACATTGGCACAAACTCAAGAGAGTGATGAGTCTGGAAACGTAAACAGTCAGCGCCTTCCATAACCTGCCGGTCTATTCTGTAAAAATTGTGCCGTGAAAATATAAGTGAAGTGAGCTATCATTCCACCGGGTACTAGGGATTGACACCATTTTACGGAATAGATCGGCTGATCTTTGTGTGAACTGATTCTTCTATCGCTCATGCACCGCGTACAAGCCAGGCCCGCGGAGGGCGCCTGCCGCACGTCAGGCACCAAGCCCACCTGAGTTACAACAACCGCGTTACAACTAACAACTTTAATTACCATACTACTGGAAACTATGGATTTATGAGCGTGAGTGACGCACGTGATGTATAGTGTTGAGGCTGCGAGTGAGCAATGTGGAATAGTCCCGTATGGAAGTGTCGGCAGCGCACGCGGCTCGCCGTAACATCACACCACGCCTGTGTTCCCGAAGGGGTAGGCATATAGAACACCCACATTCGCCAGTTACGTTAAAGCCCGATCTAATAGATGGCGAGCCTATTGCCATGAACCGGCCACGAAGCCTCGGGATGCTACAAAAAAATCGTACAGTAAAATCTCATTAACTCAGCCCGAACGTCCTGTAAATCGAACCCACTCGATTGTCTGAAAGGGTTACCGCTGGTCAAAGTCAAAGCATTTATTTCAAATAGGCACATAAAAGGCACTTTTGAACGTCAAAAATTACAAAATGAATAGAATTGATTCCAGTCGCCCATTCCAAAAGGTTGTTTTCGTATGGAGAAGAATGGGCAAGAAACTCCACCGTTATTCTTTTAAAATATTTTACGATATTTTTGCATACATTAATTATATAATAATAGTATTTGAAGACTATCCACCTAAAATAAAATTACTATACCACAATAGGTAAAAGAATAAAAAATGAAACCATGACATATAAATTAATTATCTGATAGATACATGGTGCTCACATATTCACCAACATTGTAAAAGTAAACGATCATCCTTTAAATAAAAAAATTACAAGTAATAAGTCAGGGTGTGAGTTAAAGTAATTACAGAATGCAAATCAATGTAAAAAAAGAATAAATTTACAATTAAATTAGCAACCAGTTTGATTTTGTCTAGACTCTAGAATGTCCTATGAAGCAGGACCAGCATATTTCCAAGCGTTCTTTGTCTTGGATATAATCTTATAATTTATACTAGGTATGCTTGTTTACAAAGTGTACGTTTAATGTGAGTTTTAAAATTTCTTTCAATTAATTGCAGTAAATCACAAGGTATTTTATTGTAACATTTAACACAATACCCCATAAAAGATGTATGTACAGTCAGCTTCACAGAAATGGTACCCCCCCAAGACTTAAAGATTATCGCCCGAGCACGCTCAGGCCCGCGTGTGTCATTCCCAATATGTGTGGGATCATTATCTCGTAGTTAATCGAAAATAAACAACCTTAATTATTATCAATCCAGTTACTCTTGTTTACAAGTAGTCTAGTAATGTGTTAACGATGCACCATCTGACCTCACATATTTTTCTAATGTTGTGTTAAATAAGGGTTATCAGAAAATGTGATAAAAGAGAAAGATGTATATCGCTATACTGTTATAGTTTAGCATGTTGGTTCTTCCTCTGTAATTCACAGCCACAAATAACAACATTTGATTTTTTAACCAGGCTTTTTCCGATAAGATCATACAGAGTATAAAAAATGTATGTTTTCAAAACTTTAATAAAATAAATATTATTGTAGTTATGTTTCTAGAAATATCTATAAACGAACCGTTATCTAATTTTAAACGTTCTAAACCAAACTAGGGTATCTATTTTGTGTTTAGTTAATATTCTAAGTAAATAACCCCAATTTAACACAGATATAAATTTATATATTCAACCAGGAAGTGGATTCCATGAAGTGCTGGAAATGTAATTAGAAAAATAAATTAATATTGTTTATGCAAAATGCCTAGCTTTTATTACAAACCTCCATTTGATTTCTTAATAATAATTAACGAAAATCACCTAACAAAGAAACTAAAAAAAAAGGTAATAAAACAAAAAAATCTTCTCATCCGCAGATTTGAACTCGAGACCATCGCATTTCTAAGCCGCAGTGTTAACCACTAGACCAACACGCCATTTACGTTACATTACAAAAAACTTAAATACTATGTAGTGCAGCGAAAAAAAGAAAAACACGGATTGTCTTCGCCATATTTTGATTCATAACGTTATCCTTATATGATTTGCCAAAGGGGCCTTTTTAGGCCCCCTGGACATGGTTACCTACAAGTCTAAGTAGATGCAAGCAAATCATTGCACACGATGTAGGTTTGATGTCATTACCAATGGGGGGGGTACCCTTTCCCTGAAGCTAACTGTACCTTGGCTAATCTGAAAAATGGTTGGTGTATTTTATCTTTATTTCTAGTATTAAAATTATGTCTATCGCATATTTTATTAAAAAGATGTAGATTTTTTCAAACATACATAATATTTTCATAAATGAATTGGCAAGGTACCATCATAATTTTAATCCTTTTAAAAATTTCCCTGAGAGATTCGCGGCGATGTAGATTATAAATGGCTCTCCTCTGACAGCTCTTTTTTGCAAAATAACGATGGATTCAATGTCAGCAGCTTGACCCCATAGTAAAATTCCGTACGACATAATGCTGTGAAAGTAGCTAAAATATAGTCTATTTTAGGTACTTAACGCGCGGTTTCTACATCAGTTATCTTTCTAACAGCATAAGCGGCTGAGCTAAGCCGCCCCGCAAGAGATGTTATGTGAGGTCCCCATTGTAATTTGTCGTCTAGCGTGATTCCCAGAAAAACAGTTTGATCAACAAATTCCAGATTTTCTCCATTCAGTATGATGTCACATTCACTACTTCTAACATTAGGTAATTTAAATCTAATGCATTTGATTTTCTTTTCATTTAGTACCAAATTATTTACCATAAACCAATCTTGGACCTGAAAAATAGAGTTATTCACGTCGTCAAGATGTTGTGCCCGTCTGTCTATCTTAAAGATCAATGAGGTGTCATCTGCAAATAACACCATCTTCGGTTGATTTTGAAGTAATTGTAGAAATAGAAATCATTTATTTGCCCATAATGTAGGTATACAGATATGATGGTAATTTCCATGAGAGTCCCGATACATTTTACCGTACGGCATGCAAAATTATTTAACCTAAAACATTCAGTAAACAAAAAATAAACATAAAACAAAAAAGCATTCCATTCACTAAGCAGTAGCAGTAGTGTAGTAAATCATTAATGTAAAGTAAAAAGAGGAATGGACCCAATATCGAACCTTGAGGTACGCCCATTGCTATTTCAGACCCTAATGAGTTTACGCCGGTCCGGAACATAAAGGGCTAAGGAAGGAACACGGGTGGGCTTTAGTCAGTAAGAGTCTTCCGTTCCGCTCCACCCAGAAGGGGAGGGGTCATTTGATGATATCCAATCCTGAAAAAAAAAGACCCATGCTCGGTAGTCACGCACATCACCACTAGATCTAGAGCCCATTTTCACAGAAATACTTTTTGAAAACCGTCCGGCATATCTGAGGGAAGTATAACGAGTTGCATAACTAGGGTGGGTAGTGGGGTAGTTGGTGTCTATCACAGATATAGTATTTAAAAATAACTTTTAAATTATTTTGTGAAAAGAAATAATTCTTACCTTGTAAATAAAAGAGGTGAGAAGTATATCAAGGCGACGAGTATATCAGATTCCGAGATTCGTGGAACAAAGTCGTCGTTTCAATTAAAACCAAATTCAATAATTTTTAACAATTTGTTTCAATAGGTACCTATAATAAATATTCTAAAGTATGATAAATAAAATTATTCTAAAGTATGTAGTCCGTTATCTTATCTTGACGTTGTTTGCTATTGCAGTTTGGTATCTACCTACCTACTTTACAATATTAGTTAAGTAGATATTCATCCGATTCTATAGTCAGAAAGACCTGTGGCGCCATCCTATCATTTATTTTTTCTATTTACTGTACGTAGAGCTTCTATACTTTTTTCCACGTACTTAATTTTGATACCTAAAAATCCTAGCGACACACTGCAGGCATAGTATTATACTATGCTGCAGGCGCGTGGCGGCGGCGTGGGTAACACCGGTGTCGCGATTAATCGCGCGATTGTCGCAAGTTATGTCCCCTGTCCATTTGTCGAGCGATTTTTGTGGCGATACTGACTTTGAGTAGTAGCTACAACTGGAGTCGTTTATCTTCATATCAATATGTCAGAAGCTGACTAATGTAGTTACAAGGGCCGGGTTGTTACGAACCGGAGCGTTACGAAACACTGGACTACAGCTCAGCTGTGTGAGGTAAAGGATCATAAATATGAGAATTGAGACCCACTATCTTGATTACACATCAGCCATTAGTTACATTCCTATTAGTTAAACGAAAAATTTAATAAGTGGTCTAGCTTAGAACCTGGTTTTGATTCTATAACATTCCCAAGTAAACGACCGTTTTGTTCCCTTTCGAATAACACCAGCGAGGCAATTGCCTAACACACTAACAGTAGCAATGGCTTTCATTTTGACAGTTCATCAACATTCATTGCGTTAGTTATGTAGTTGAGCAGACATATTTTTCGAACATAAGAAGCAACGGATTAGCAATTATGGCGCAGGAGGTTATCGAATATGATCATGATTAGGAAACATTTTACACAATAATATTGCATCTTGTTGCTTTCAGACAGAGGTGTGCTATTTAACATAACTTGTCGACATATTTACACCCAATGGGGATTGTCCAAAATTTCTAACCATTAGATTTTATTTTTTTGAAAATTTAGAGTATTTTGAGAAACCAATTTGAATATTTTGATGATTGGCTCAATAGTTATTTAAAAAAAAAATTGTTGAATTATTTTAAGTTTTTAAGGTAGTGACGTCATCAGTGGCATAAAGATTAAGTGCCGTTGCCTGACTAGTACATAATTAAAATTTTTAATCTTTCAACACAACGTCATCAATCCAAAGAGTACTGTCACATCTGTCAAAGTGTCAATAGGCCGAATAGACGTCTTCAATAATCGAATCCTATCTTAGCATATTTATTTACAAATGTTTTTTTTTATATGTAAGTGTCCTCCAAGGAATATACTACTCTCTATCGTCACTAGAACAATCGATGCGGCGACTTAGAAATAGAATAAAGGCTCGTACACACATGCGCGACGCGACACGCGACACAAAGGCACCGCAAGTCGCGCAACGAGCGGTGCCTTTGTGTCGCGCGCGATTTGCGTCGCGCGTCGCGCCTGTTTGCAGGAGCCTTAATAACGCACGCGGCGACATTATTAGTATTATTGCTGCAAGTTGGAACAAAGCACTTCCTGTATTCCATAACTCTTCCAGTATATTGAATATTGTCGAGTGTTGAAATAATGTATGTAATGTAATATAAACAAGAATGTTTATATTTTTGACATATTTATAATAATTTGACATTTGACAGATTGTAGACAATCTTACTTTTTTTCTGAGGTAACGATACAAAATTGTACGGCCAAAGCCGGCGTTATTTGAAGGGCAAAGAAGGTCAATCGTATTTTATCAAAAATATCAATAAAATATGACTATTTTTCATAATTAATTAGTCCGTAATGATCAATAACGCTATTCCTCGAAATGGTTTTTCAATTACAACATTAAAAAAATATGAACAATGCCCATTCATTACTTACCTATAATAGGAGCCGTCAGCTACTAACATCTAGCGGGAACTATTTTATTTCCGGTTACTGAGAATTTTCTAATAGAGTAATCCAATAAAACTGAGCCCTAATAATCGAGCACTGAGCCCTAACAAGGGAAGTGCCTGCGGCCGATAGAGTGGATTTGGATATCTATGGCGTGGGCTAAGCAGTTTAATCGTTTATTAATGTGCGTCATAAATAACATAATCCACTGAATACTTCTTTATAGCAGGAATGAGATTAGAAAGTATTCCCTTGGCGTACCGGTATCGATATAATTATGATATACGCGATCAGATGCGCCGGGTAAACAAAACATTACTCACTCACCTCATCTCACTCATCTTTGCGCACTTTGACGCTCACAACCCTAAATCCAAAGCTAAGGCACACCTTAGCTTTGGATTTAGGGTTGTGAGCGTCAAAGTCAAAGTCAAATCATTTATTTCAAGTAGGCCATTAAAAGGCACTTTTAAATATCAAAATCGACGGGTGCAAAGTAAAAAAAGTCAACTGCAATTTTGAGATTTTTGGTTTTTTGTAAAAACTAACTTAAAATATCATGTTCTGTAGAACATGATATTGTTGCCATGACCAGCGCGGCGGTCAGTCATATTTCGTCATCAGTCAGATGACATGTTCTTCGCCGGCCGGCACGAATATTTGTTTGTTTTGGTTTGTTAAGTGATACACTTATCAAAAAAAAGTGTTATAATATTAGTAAACAGTTTGGGTTCAACACAATAGACATGGAAAGACGTAAATTATTGGTGAATTTGGGCAAAACGAGACGACAATGCGATATTATGAACCGAGAAGATCTATTTGAATTCCCACGTAGAAACGACCAAGTGGTAGTTACACAGTTGTCATATTTTTAAACGCAATGTAGATGCAGACAACTACAATATCTCGTAAATTAAACATAATTAGAAGAAATAAAATATACATGTGGATATATTATTAAATAATGAAGCAATGATGAAACTTTCAATAAATTTGGTTTAAAATTGACAAAATGGGAGCATTTTTTCCTATTATGCGCTCTCCTGAAAAGTAGCTGTTTTGTAGATGACTCTTTCTACTTTGCACCCGTCGAAATATACAATAAAAAATAATTGATTCTAGGTGCCCTTCCAAAAGGTAGTTTCGTATACAGCAGAATGGGCAAGAAACTTCTTCGTTCCTCATCCACAGCCCGACTCGTATGCAGCAGAATGGGCAAGAAACTTCTTCGTTCCTCATCCACAGCCCGACTCGTATGCAGCAGAATGGGCAAGAAACTTCTTCGTTCATCATCCACAGCCCGACTCGTATGCAGCAGAATGGGCAAGAAACTTCTTCGTTCATCATCCACAGCCCGACTCGTATGCAGCAGAATGGGCAAGAAACTTCTTCGTTCATCATCCACAGCCCGACTCGTATGCAGCAGAATGGGCAAGAAACTTCTTCGTTCATCATCCACAGCCCGACTCGTATGCAGCAGAATGGGCAAGAAACTTCTTCGTTCATCATCCACAGCCCGACTCGTATGCAGCAGAATGGGCAAGAAACTTCTTCGTTCATCATCCACAGCCCGACTCGTATGCAGCAGAATGGGCAAGAAACTTCTTCATTCCTCATCCACAGCCCGACTTCACCCTCTGCTGCGCATAGGGCTCTCCTTTCTTTTGATAATATCCAAGCTCCCGTGCCTCATTCCAGTTTACGCGCGATGGCAACAATATCGTCCGCCTATCTCGCCGCCGGACGACTGACACTTCGTCTCCCAGACCTTGGACGCCACTCGGTCACTGCCTTACTCCACCTGCTATCTCTGCGCCTTGACAGGTGTCCTGCCCAACTCCATTTGAATTCCATAATACGAGTTCTGATATCGAAGACATTCGTCCGTCTTCGTATCTCGGCGTTTGGCACTCGGTCTATTAACCTGATGCCAAGCATGGGACGCTCCATGGCTCTCTGTGCGACGCTTAGCCTGTATATAGCCTCCTGCGTGAGCGTCCACGTCTCAGCACCGTACGTCATGGTGGGCAGAATACACTGGTTATAGAGACAGGACTTCAGACATTGTATAATTTTGTCTGATCTCAGAATATGGTTCAAATTTCTAAATGCAGCCCACCCAAGCTGTATTCTTCTCGATTTCTCTGGTTGTTGATGCTCTTTGCCAAAAGAAAGAATATGACCAAGATAGACATAACAGTCAACCATCTCCAACATTTCATTTCCGACTTTAACAGAAGGATTTGGATTGTTGAAGATGTTTGCCATAATCTTCGTCTTGGCCATATACATCTTAAGTCCTACCTTCATAATACTACTACATTTATTTTCTTGATACTCTGTATGAAACGTGATACTGAACATAATAATTACATTACACGACACGATCACTTAGCAGAACATGTTCATACAACCTGAAAATCCTCCCTTATAAGAAAACAAAACGTGAACAAGACATTAATATTGTAATGCGAACTAGCCCTAATAATAGAGCGCACTGCACCTCCCACAACTTGTACCTACGTAGCGCGTCGCGCGCCGTGCTCGTCGCGGAGACCACTCATTAGACAACTCCAATCCGTGCCATGCTAATGAGTGGCTCGAATTCATATGCAAATTAAACGGTTCATAATTTTTACTTTATTGATGTAAAAGTCAATAAAATTCTGATGAAGTATGTTACTAATGAGAGAACGGATGATCATTTACCATTCTGTTAATGAATGCGAGTTGATGTGGCTTTCATTAGTCGATACATTCCGAGGATGTTTACTGTTATCATCAAGATCGTCGTTTGTGTGAGTGTGACATAACATACCATCATGCCTGCATTCGCCTAAGGGTTAGGCAGAGGAGTTGATATTACATCAACATTTCGCCAGTTAGGTTTAAGTCCCGTGCAATAGGGGGGCAGCCTATTGCAACCAACCGGGTACAACACAAATCCAGACTCTGTAACAGATCTACTTGCTCCTATTAAAATAGAGGGTAAGCAGACCGTTCAATAAATTTTTATTAGGGAAGACAAAATACAGCAAGTTATAAAAAACAGCTAGTTATAAAAAGGACTACTTAACACGCACTCTCGGAAGTTTTAAAATTCACACACGCGCGCACTCTCTGGAGTTCTATAGTTCACGTTTTGGAATAAGCTCAGCACTGAAGGAACGGGATTCAGGCGTCAGGGTAGCAAGTTATACGTGGATAGCTTCCGAAGATTGGAAGTAGAAGGTCCCAGGTGGAATCTTTAGCTGGATCCCCTGGGTTAGTTAAAGATGTCACAGCAAAACCAAGCAGTTTGTTAAAGATGTCACAGCAAAACCAAGCAGTTTTCTGATGTATATCGTCTCAGATCCAAGACTCGAATGCCTCCAGCCTCCAGCCGTTCGTGAGCTCGTTTTCCAAAGTAGTCTTCCTTTTTCAAATATCAGTTTCCTTATTTGTGGCCATCATCTCATCTAACAAGTGTAGTCGGCCAAGACATATCCACGAGTGCGTAAAGAATGTTATAAATATAATTTAAAATTAAGTTATTAGACTAAACAATCGTAATAATCTTAATAATACAATAGCTAAACATATTGATAAAAATAAATTAAGTTATTTAGACCAAAGAGTAATTACCATAAACTAAGCCAGAAAGACATTTAAAAATTAACTGACAGTTTGACAATATGACGTGTCACAACATGAAAATTGAGTAAAAGTATTTTATTTCAGCTATTTAATGATAATGAATCGTATTTAGAACGATTTGCTGAGTGTAAACATATAAACAAATAAAAAGGATGATAAATAGTATTATGCGTGATGAAAGTGTAAGTAGGTATGCATAAAGAAAAAAAAAAAAAAAAACTGTCATCCGATAATTCGAAAAAATTTATTTTTATCGATAAAAAATAATATTGTTTGTATAAAGGGAAACTTGACGGATTATTTGTTTGAATTTCATAATAATATTATAGTATAACGATATTTCCTATTTAAATTATTCTACTCTGTGGATGTTTTCGTTGTATCCCTCCCGATCCGTACCGTACCCAATCGCACAAAGACTGCTTGTGCTAAATGCTTCACGACGTGTACAACAAATAGCCGACACAATTTGCATGTGTTATTCAAATAAACCATAAAAGGGAAATGGTGCGAAGAAGTCAATTTGGAATAGTCAACCTGGGCAGCGTTTGTTTTGTTGTGAAGATCATTTTGAACGACGCGACGCCAGTCCGATGTCTCCAGGCAACGGTTGCCAGGGCTGCGCCAAAATGCATCGGCGGCGCGGTGCCCTAGGCCGCCTGCGTGACTGCGTCGGTCCTGTCACAGCTTTCTTTGTCATCGGTGTCACATAGACGTTTTAGTGTTTCTTTTTGCGATTTTATTTTATTGTTATCCTTTATTTATTTTTTAACAAACTTATTATATTTTAAAATATTCTTTACAAAAAAAAAAAAAAAACATTTTAAAATATAAAAAATTGTAGCCCACCGGTATCGGGAACAGGGTCCAAGCTACCGGCGGTCAGGGCTCCAGAGAAAGGAACCTCCTAACGATACGAGCCGTGTCCAGGAGTACCGCTCTCTGCATCAAGCCCTTGACCCAGCTGCCTAACGAGAGCCTCTTCAGGTGTTGGTCGAGGCTCTTGGCAATTAAGCCATTGGCAGTAATGACTATCGGCACAATGATCGCTGAGTCCACACCCCACATGTCGACAACCTCGCGAGCCAAGTCAAGATACTTGATTTGCTTATCTTTCTCGGCTTTCACGAGGTTCTCATCATGCGGGACGGCTATGTCAACAATCATTGCGCGCCGCTCTGATCGATCCACCACCACTATATCAGGCTTATTAGCTATAATAGTCCTGTCAGTGATGATGGATTGATCCCAGTACAGTGTGATATAGCCATTTTCGAGAACTGGGTCGGGCGCATACCTGTAGTACGGTACCTCCGATTCCACAAGGTTGTACTGCAGCGCAAGTTGCTGATGGATAATCCTGGCTACGAGGTTGTGTCTATGCAAATATTCTCCGTTAGCGAGACGAGAACACCCGGAGATAATGTGACGGATTGATTCGCCCGGACGGTGGCATGCCCGACATATGTCAACCGTACCGTCTTTCTCTTTCTTTATTGTTATTATTTTTATTAGTTTTAATAAGTAAAATACATATAGGTTTAAAATGCTTAGTGGCAGCAGCGATGTGGTAGTTAACAGTGCATGTCAACCTTCAACATCGCTGAGCATCCTGGAGAGATGTCCGCTGTGTACCCAGCCCCGGTTTTTTAAAGGTAAGCGGGGTTTGAATGTGCATATTGGAAAGGTGCACAGACCACCAAATGCACTCACCTCAGACCCTGACTTAACACCTACACCTACAACTCCAGCTACATCCACTTTTGACCCGTTTTGGAAAACTTTGTCCAAATTAAAAAACTCTATTCCTGTTTTAAAGCGAGTTCCCCGCGGCGCTAGACCTCTAGTGGCGCAACACCTAGCAGGTTGCGTTCGTCTTGCCGCCCGCGAGAACTCGCTAAGTGCTTGGGTACAACTACTCACCTTCCCTTACAGAATTCTACATGTACAAAAGAATTTGGCAACCAAAAAAACACTAACTGCACAAATTAAAGAAAACTGTAATATTTTGGCCCATAATTTAGATTCAAAATTGCAGACACAGAGATACACCTCATCAAGAAGTATATCACACCTGGTAGAATCTAAGTTAGGGGAAGGTGACATTAGCGGAGCAGCCAGGATTCTTTTTAGTAGTGATGTGGTGGCACCGTGTTCTCCAGAAACACTCGCAGCTCTGGAGAGCAAACACCCTGCCGCAGCGGATGGCCTTTCTTTCCCCGACCCTCCTGATCCTGATATCCACTCCCTCACCATTACAGGTCGAGAGTTGGTCACAGCCATTTGCTCCTTCCGGAACGGCTCCGCTGGCGGCCTCGACGGCCTGAGTCCTCAGCACCTTAAGGACCTTATTTGTTCAGGCGCCGGGACAGCTGGTGAGTTGCTCTTGAAGGAGCTTACGGTTTTGGTTAACCTTATGCTCTCCGGCAAGGTGAACGAAGCCGTCATCGACGTTCTGTACGGGGCCAATCTATGCGCCCTGCGTAAGAAGGATGGCGGCATTCGGCCCATTGCCGTGGGCACTACTTATCGCCGTATGGCAGCCAAAATTTGTTGTAAATTTTATGGTGAGATTGTTTCGGAAAAATTTCAGCCCCTGCAGCTAGGTTACGGCTCCAAAGGGGGCTGTGAGGCTGCCGACCGTTGTTGCCGACAGTTGTCGACCTACTTAAATTCTGAAAAAGGAGAGGTCATCCTGAATCCATAGTCCACAATATCAAGCGGTGGAGATTTTTAATAGGTTGCCATTGGACTTAAAAGGTGAAATTTACAAAAGCTCATTTAAGTCAAGACTCAGAGCATTCCTATTGGACAAATGTTTGTATTCGGTAGATGACATATTCAAATTTTGACTGGTTTTTTTTTTACATTTTGACTTTTTTTAATTGTTTTGATTTTTTTTAATTGGACATATTCTCATTTTAACTTTTTGACTTTTTTAATTGTTTTATTTCTGTCGTAGTAGAAGATGACATATTTATATTTTGGTTTTTATTTTTAATTTTATGATTTTTGTTAATTCGTAATTGTTGTTGTTATAGAATTTTCGTTTCATTTTTATTTATTTTTTTTTATAATAGTATCTATTATTGTCCATACTTAATATTGATTGTTATATTTTTAATGTGCATGTTTTTTATGTTTTATTTATAGATGATTTCAAACACAATGTAAATTGTTAGCTGAATAAATTGAATTGAATTGAATTGAAGGTTGACATAAAGAATGCCTTCAATTCTGTTAATAGGGACACCTTGCTGGCAGAAACTAGAAAAGAAATTCCCCAAAATAGTTTCATTTGGCAATGTTACCGACATCCTTCTAAATTACTGTATCGGGACAACCTTTTGGAATCTGCTGTTGGCTGTCAACAAGGTGACCCCCTTGGGCCAGTGATTTTTAGTTTAGCCATTCACCCAATTATTAGACAGCTAAATTCCAAATTTAACGTTTGGTATCTCGATGATGGAACCTTGGGAGGCGATGCAAAAACTGTATTACATGACCTTCAATTTTTAAAAAATGAACTTCATTCCATTGGCCTTGATCTCAATCTTTCAAAATGTGAACTATATTTAGCGGACAGTACTGACAGACATCTGACACTTCCCAAATTTAACGCAATAGCCTTAGAAATCAAAATTATTGAGAAAAGCTCTCTTCGTCTCCTTGGGTCTCCGATTTTTGACAATTCCTTTCCATTTTTTATTGAGGAAAAAATCCAAAATTTCAATGACGTTTCGGAAAGATTGTTCCAAATTAATATGCATTCGGCCATAACCTTAATCCGCTTCTGCTGTTTCGGCCCTAAATTAACTTATTTCCTTCGCGCTTCCCATTTTTGGAAGCATACTCACCTTTTAGACAAAATGGACCAAATTATCAGGCATACATTAACTTCCATTTTAAATGTGGCCATGGACGACCGAGCTTGGGCACAAGCTACTCTTCCCATTCGTATGGGGGGCCTCGGCGTCCGCAAAATTTCTAGTATTAGTTTACCGGCTTTCATATCTTCGGTCCACGGCACTGATAAATTAATCAGGAAAATCCTAGCCTCCACACTGATTAATTCTGATGTGCCGTGTTTCACCGAGGCTATGGATGCCTGGAGAGTCGCTTGCCCGAATACAGATCCACCCGAAAATCCATCTTCCCAGAGACGGTGGGATGAGCCGCTCTGCAGAGTAGTACAGAACAATTTACTTGACTCGTCTGCTACTACCGCGGAACGTGCGCGCCCGCTGGCTGTGGGTAGGTGGGAGTCGGGTCTTTGGCTTCATGCACTACCTTCGTCGAACATAGGCACTTTGTTCGACGACACTACTTTTCGCCTCGCTGCTTCCTTACGACTAGGCACTCCTTGCTGCTCTCCCCATCGCTGTCACTGTGGCGAAGATGTCAACAGCCTCGGACACCACGGCCTGTCTTGCAGCCGAAGTGCGGGTCGCTTAGCACGGCACGCAAACATTAATGACATCATCCGACGAGCTCTTGTTACCGTCGGCGTTCCAGCTGTATTAGAACCCAATGGCTTGGCACGCGACGATGGCAAGAGACCGGACGGTATGTCCTTATTTCCATGGAAGGTGGGTAGGCCTTTAGTTTGGGACGCAACGTGTGTCGATACTCTTGCGCCATCCCATCTTCCTGGCTCGGCGTGCTGTGCTGGCGCTGCTGCTGCGGCTGCGGAAAACCTCAAGCGGCGAAAATATGATAACCTTATCGGAAATTATATTTTCGAGCCGTTTGGGGTTGAAACTCTCGGGCCGTGGGGTCCGAGTGCTCATGGTCTTTTTAAAGAAATATCTAAACGGCTGGTTGACACTTCCCATGACCCAAGGGCTGGCTTTTACCTTGGCCAGAGGCTGAGCATCGCGATACAACGTGGTAATGCCGCCAGTCTCTTGGGTACATTACCAGTCGACAGCGATGCGGATGAATTTTTCGACGCAATTTTTTAGTTTCTGTATAGTTTTAGTTAAGTTAGTATTTAATTTTAATTTTGGTATGCATAAATACTATAACTCCGGGCTGCTAATGAGCAATTTCAGATGGAGAAACCCAATAACACTGTGACTGACCCGGGAATCGAACCTAGGACAGGAGGACTCGTGCTCAGCAATAGCGCGTGCGACCACTACACCAACGAGGCAGGTTGTGTTATACTGACGTTGAATAACTGGATATGTCAGTGAATTGCTAACCATAATCAGTGTTAGGAAATTCTTTAAGTCTTGGAAAAGCATTAGTGATCGACAGCCGCTGCCATGCGCAGTCATACAGCAGTCGATTCGCATGCCAATATTAAAGTCCATCAAATCGATTACAAAACGAACTCTGCTCAATCTGTGAGCGCTAATTAAAATAGTTTCCTCCAGACATAAGTTCTAATTACACCTAATAAGGAAAGCTAACCACAGTCAGTCAGACTCCGTAATTATATCGAGCATACGTGGACACTGGACAACCGCACGACCACAGTGTAACTACTTACAGGCAGTGGTTCATTTCCGCAGTTTGAAGGTCCATTTCATATTTACAGAATCGCAAATGCTAATCAATTTATAGTACATTATGATATTAGTGCGGTAAGTTGAAAATTACAGCCGAGGCGATATTGCTTGCTAAAAGAAAGCAGAGGCTGTAATTATCAAAGCGCACGTATGTCATACGTCGTTTTATAACATATTTGCGAGGAAATAAAAATATTTTTACTTCGGTGCGCGCGCGTTCGCGCTTCGTTTTCAGGCATAGGCACAAAACAGCCAGTATTATTAATAAAGTAAATTAATATTTTTGTTTTTGTTACAGATATTAATGGTTGTAATTTATTGTCAAAATTAATTAAATTAAAGAATTAAATGTTTATTTATTATATTTTATCTCCCAAAGTTAATTTTATTCATAAAATGTTGACTACTTTTCTGAAATAAAAACTCTATGCTAAGATTTAAAAAAGTACCGTTCGTTTTGACGGAGCATCTTGATAAACCGTGCGATTTACATTACGGCACAAGTACGTAATGAGATACATTACGATATTGAAATTGGTGAAATAAGAGACCCTTTACGAGCAAATATGTTATAAATGAATTTTATCTTGGTGTTAAACAACCACTTAAATCATTATTCATGTACTCATTTATTTTTCATTAGCTCCTCCCATTTCGATGTCACGCCCACGCTGGTCGACTGTATAAAGTTAGGCTGTGGCAGCACGACGCATTGACGTTTCATTAACTATCATTTATTTATTCTCGATTTCACTCACTGTCTGCCAATCAATGTTACTTTCCCACACCGACGGACGCCTCTCAGGTCGTACACCACGTCTCCACCCCACATCGCTGATACACTAATGAACCACACACCCACACTATTAAACCTCTATTTTTATTTATTTGTTTGCATAAAACTTGGTATACAAAAGTGTTACATGAGCTAAGGATGATACATGTTTTGCTTCAGATTACATACATACAGAGAAAAGCATGCAAAGTGATTAACACAACTTATGTTCAAAGTATTCCATGGTATAAAGTGGCAAAATTTTGGGAAAACAAGATTTAAAATACAGTCGTGCCAGTGACACGAAGAAGAAGGAGAATGGTATAAAAATGATGACCATCATTTAGCCATTTAACCATGTGAATTTTAAACAGGCTGCTAATTAGTAATTTAAGTTTACACGGTAATATACGTACAGCCATAGCTAAACAGGTTTCACAATATTTTTTTAATCGAGGGATTTCATCTAAAACAAGTCTAAAGTCACGCCGATTCCTAGAGCTTACGTCTGCTGCTGATCTGAATAAATCTTTGTGTTTCCGTACAAACATACGTTTCATATAGATATAGTGGGTCAGTCCATCTAGTTATACTTGAGGGTAGTGGTAGCAGACGGAGATTTTTTAAATATTGGTTGACGAGATACGTCCGGTGGAATGCCCTGAAAAGCTCGAACACATTTCTTTTGAGCAATAAATACTCTGTTATGGTCGGTACTATTTCCGCATAGAATTAGTCCATATCGCAGCGGTGTATTTCCCGTGTGTTTCTCGTGTGTTTGTGTGGCAGGTCGTCTGTTTCATTAATACGTCGTCGGTAATACGCGGCGACAATTATCGCGTTGGCGCGACATCGGGTGCTAATTCCCGCGGCGCCCACGCGGTCTGCGACACCGCGTTGCGCCGCGCCAGTGCGTACAATGCCTTATTAATCACGCGCTCAAATACACTGCACTGTGATAATTTGTGATGGCGCGATACACGAGTAGTACGAACAGTTTGTTAGAAAACTTGTTAATTCCTGTGATTGCTTTGAAAGTGAAATGCTAGGGTGACGGCGACGGGAATCAACGTCGAGTAGCTGTATTAATTATTAACGGTTATAATGATTAACGGTTACATGTGAATATTAGTCATAGTGAATGCTATATGTATACGGCGCTAATTTGAGATACTATACAGGACTTATTATGAGCTGGAAAATGTATTGAAATAACAGCAAATGCAACAACTGTTTCATTTAAATTACCTCTTCCTTACTATAATGTTAAGTTGCTGTAGTCTCTTTGGAACTATTAATAATAACGATGTAAACTCGTATATCACCACAATACTGGTCGTGGGCCTTTCGCATCCAGCAGATTCCTGCGACATTTACAATGTTTTCGGTCCACCTTGCTCTTATCGACTAATATAGACTGGATTACATAGAAACCGTTATAAGTGCTTCATACATCAAACCCATCATCATTACAACTATGCATACTTATTAGTGCTCGCAGTATATTGTGTCACTAATGTCACGCTCACATTAACATTCCCTGTGTTTGATGGACAGGAAGCGTGTTTGTTTGTTCGCAATGCTGTGTAATTGCAGTGTCTGCGCGGAACCACGCTCCGGCGCCCGCGCGGCTACTGTGTGAGTGCGGCCTATAGTCCTCTCCGAAAGTATCTGATGAAAACTTAAACAAATGGATCAGAAAACGTACCTGTGGATGCCAATTTGTAGTGCCACTTACACATTGAGTGCTTTGATTTGATTATGTACCCGAGATAGATACTAATTTTAAATTACCTTAATAATGTTTTTCATTTAACAATTTAGGTTAATTTGAAACCTCATTTTATGCCGATGATTTTTCAAATATAATTGAAGAATGTTTTTCAAACAATAATGTTGTAAAAAATGGTCAGATATAAAGTTGTAACCTTCTAAATACAGACTAATGTGTTACTAATTCCCTTTAAAGAGAGATCGCGTAAGAATTTAACGTAAACATATTTGTTTACACTTTCATCAGATAGTTTTGGAACAGACCATACTCGTACAGTGACATTGTGTGATGGACAATGCACGCCGCTTGTAAGAGAGGTTAATGTGCAGCGAGTGAATTAGTGAGGCCAGTCATGAAAGACAACCCTGCTTATGGTATTGTACACATTGGATTAGATATATATGGTTTAATGATTTCTTTTTTTATTAAAATAATGGAATCTTATACGAAATTGATAAATAAATAAACAGTTTATTGATCTAATAACTTCACATTACGCACAATACCAAAACAAATTAACATTACACATTGTAAGTGTACGATCGTGGCAGCGGCTTGTGTACAAAATTGTTGTATTTTTTATAGCTGTGAGTAATTATAGTTGAAACTGTTGACCAAACTTGGCAAGAAATGCTTGTGTCTTGGGAGCTCTGTATCATTAAGTAGGATGCTACTGGTTGGAGCTTGAATTTATACATAACTAGCTGACCCGGCCACGCGTTTGTGTGGCTAACGTTTTTGTCATATGATATTGTTGTAAACTATTTAAGGGGAACGGTAGGAGAAAAAAAAAACGATTATAAATGGAGATGTGAGCTATCCTATCTTTCAAGTTGGATCAAACTGCACACGGTGTACAAATTTGATTAAAATCGGTTAAGTAGTTTAGTAGTCCATCGCGGACAAACATCGTGACACGTAATTTATATATATATATATTAAGATTTATAAATGTACGGCAAACCTTCGTTGATATAATTATGGGATAACTTTTGCCATCCAGGGTGCTACTGATAATATCCTGAAGTAACCCCCAAAGACACTTAGCCCGAAGCTCATCAGCTGCGCTTGCGACTACCACTAGACCAACAAATCCATAATGTAACCTGTACCTCCTTCTCTATTCTAGACTAGCGGTGTGCGGCGGGTCGCTGGGCGCGGCACTGGTGTGTGCGCGCGCGCCGGGTCTGACGGAGCGCCAGCGTGCCATGTGCCGCCAGTCGCCCGCCGCCGTCGCCGCCATCGGGGACGGACTC
Source organism: Luperina nickerlii (assembly GCA_963855955.1). Taxonomy (NCBI): domain Eukaryota; kingdom Metazoa; phylum Arthropoda; class Insecta; order Lepidoptera; family Noctuidae; genus Luperina; species Luperina nickerlii. The sequence continues at coordinate 179,725 of OY979686.1, read as the reverse complement.
AGGTAACCACCACAATCTTATACAACTAAAACAAGGTGAAGTGGATCAGCACTTTCACATGGTTCTGAAGGTGCTTTACATGGCTCTGGAGGATCAAATGTTTGTAGAGACAGCCCCAAAAACGCCCGGCCTTCACAAACTCCTACTGTTTTAGCTGGGAAGAAGTGCGCTAAGCAATCAATCAAATCGTTAAGCATCACTTCTATCTTTCATTGGTTACGAGACCCAAAGAACTAATTAGACTCGCTTGTTATATAAGCATCTTCTGCGCCCTTTCTACAGCTTTTGATAATGTGGATAACAATGAATGCTAAATATTACAATTTAGTTTTAACGAAATTTAGTGTTCGAAACGGATGAAATGTAGAACTTTTGAACACGTATATCAAAATAACATAAAATAAAGACCTTTATAACTTTTAGGAAACCCTTACAAATTGATGTGCCTCATGGTTCAATATTTGGACCTTACCTGTGCATTCCTTGTAATATTGATAACTAGCAGCGTCCCGCGGTTTCACCCACATAAGTTTCAATTCCGTAGGAATATCGGGATGAAAACTATTTTATTTTAACTATTTTATTAGGTTCACCAACAATTAATTAGACTAATACAACCACATAATACATTTTTAAAAGTAAAAATAACAGTGCATCAATTACTTATAGGTAAACACAAAACAATGAATCATAGAAATAAGCTAACTTACTTTGTAATAAGCGCTAATATTGATAAATTGGTAACTTCGGTAAAAAGTTACATTTAAATGCAATTCAAATTGGAAATTCTGATTAAAAATTATAAAATTGGTAGAGGTTGACATTTTATCATGAATAAAATTGATAAGAAATTAAGTGAAATAAAAATTTATAAAAACAGCATAAATTAAAAATGAATTAACATCGCCATGTATAGATATGAAATAAACATAAATGAAACTAGGATTAAAATTAACGACAAAAAATTAAAATTGATTGATAGAAATTGATAACATTGGTAATAATAAAATATAAAATTGATAAATTTTTAACAGTGGTAAGATTTACACATTCATAATAATTGACTAGGATTAAGGGTTGCTCGGTAAACGATACAGGATGGCTTTCTGTTTAGCAAGAGAGTCAAAGTGGAGATCAATAAAATCACTGTAGCCATTTACTGCCTTATACATTCTTGCAAAGGGCGAATTGGCGCCCAAAACTGTTCTTCTAAAAGGTGGACAAAAGGGCGTGATGGCACTACACGGAATTCTAGAGGGTGCACGAAAACTGAAAAGAGCAAGCAGGCTGGGGCTGTCTATTTTATATTTAATGATTTTATAGGCAAAAATTACATCACTTAAGTGTCTACGTCTCTCCAAAGAAATCATGTCAAAATGTTGTGTTAATATGTGTGTCACACGTTGAAACTTTATGCAAGAAAATAAGTAAGTCTGCATACGCTCTTCGTTCATTATCAACTATATTGAACACGGATGCTCTTCTGACTGCTTATTATGGAATAACAGAATCACATTTACGGTATGGGATCATATTTTGGGGAAACTCTACTGAAAGAGAGACCGCTTTCAAGGTACAAAAAAAATGCATTCGAGCAATGTTTAAACTTAAACCCACTGACAGTTGTGAACCGTACTTTGGAAATTACAAAATCTTAACATTACCTTGTTTGTACATATTTGAAGTAGCTGTGTTTGTAAAGACAAATCCGAGTCGATTTAGACGACTATCAGATGTAGTGCCGCGCAATAGACGGGATAATAGTGTGCTATGTCTGGAGCCAGCCAAGACAGCACTTATGCGCAAAAGTGTCTACTGCATGGCGCCAGTCATTTATAATAAATTGCCGAAGACATGGAAAGAGCTTCCGCTATCATTATTTAAAAAGAGACTCAGAGGGTTTTTAGTGGCGAAATCATACTATACTATTAAGGAGTTCCTAACTGAGAAAGAGTTCTTAAGCTAGTGCAGAATCTTGATGTTTTCAAATTGTGTTTTGTGTGTAATATTTTAAAATTGTATTTAGTTATAAGTCTATGTTAAATCTTTTGCATGCCTACGTGGTAAAATATGGCTGTACTATTATGTTTTTTTTTTTTTGTCATCGTTATATCTTACCCATATTTGCAAAATAAAATTATCTTTATCTCTTTTATTATAAGAACGTATTTTTTGGCGACACCATTGGAAAATGCGAGGTGCCAAGCGAAGCGTTTCTGGACACGCTCAAGTCGCAATGAATGCATTGCGTAGTGAGGGCGCCAAACTCACTATTATATTCCAGGATGCTATGAATGAGACTGTTATAAAGTAGTATTTTTGTTCTATTGTGACGAAAGGTCTTGCAATTTCTGACGAACCCTAACATTTTTGATGCTCTTTTTATAATATTATCGAGATGTGGCGTGAAAGTTAATTTCTTGTCAAACAATACGCCAAGATCCCTTATTGTTTCCACTTCCTTAATCTTTTCACCGGATATATGATAATTACTACCAATTGGGATGTTCCTTCTTGTAAATTTAACATGGTAACATTTTTTTGGGATTCAGTTCCATTCCGTTACTGATACACCATAGAACAAGACGATTGAGGTCACTTTGCAGCAGTAATGAGTCTTCCTCAGCCTTAATAATTCGCAAAAACTTTAAATCGTCAGCATACATAAAAACGTCGGAGTGTAGAAAGCACCTTGGAATATCATTTATAAAATAAACAAACAAAACAGGTCCCAAGTGTGAACCCTGGGGAACACCGGAAGAAATGCGTTGTAGGGTTGATTGATAACCATTAACGACAACAAAGAACAATCTATCCGTTAAATACGAACTTAACCACTCCAACAACGACCCAGAGATGCCATAGGCGCGCAACTTAGTAATTACGATTTTGTGGGATACCTTGTCAAACGCTTTGCTGAAGTCCGTTTAAATTACGTCAGCTTGATAGCCTGCATCGATAGCCTTTGTAAGAAGTTCTGTAAAAGGTACCAAATTTGTACTAGTAGAACGGGTCCTAACAAATCCGTGTTGATGTTCGCTTAAATACATCTTTAAATGATCCTGAATATATGGGCTTATCAGAGACTTGAAAATTTTGGCAAACGAAAATAAAATTGAAATAGGCCTATAATTGGTTACAACGTCATTGTCATCCGATTTGTGAACCGGAACAACTTTTGCGATTTTCCACCTAGAAGGAAATATACCGGTCGTCAATGATTTGTTATAAATCAACATAAGTGGGTAAACCAGCTCAGACAAACATGCCACAATAATTAATACTGGAGGTATTCCATCCGGCCCATTCGTCTTCTAGATGTTTCGTGTAATCCTTATAACAAGTAGAAGCGAGATTTTCACAAAGTTTACTAATTAGTTTTAACTCTATTGCATCTAATGGGTTCATTAAATGTTTCTTGAAGCGCTTCCTAATCTTATTCTTTTCGTTAAGCATTTTTATCAATGTACGACTAAACCATGTCGGGAATTTTCGGTTTTTAGGTTCACGTAATGGCAAAAATTGTTGTATCGCGGTACCAAAGAACATCGTAGAAGACTTCTAGCATCCCATTAACATCACAACATAGCAGTATTGTTGACAGCACAAGATCCAATATATGACCAGCAGTATTCCTTATAAAGTTACACTGTTTCAACATGTTTACACAAGTAAAATCCAGCAGAAGTTCTTTGATACCGCATAATCCAACACTATTCCCGGTGCCATCCACGCCTTTCCAATCGATGTTACCCAAATTAAAATCACCTACTAGGCAAACGTCGCAGTCAGTTATTTGTTCAAAGGCCGCACTACAAGAATTCAAAAATAGTTCTAAAGTACAGCGACGTACTGGCGGAGGTAAGTATACTGCGCAGAGAGCTATTCGACTGACGTTTCGTGCCCATGGTATTTCTATTGTAACCCAGAGATCTTCACAATCACTTTCCCAGTCTTTTACTCGTTTAGACTTCATGCTTTTCTTAATAGCTATCAGAACCCCTCCTCCTTCTTTTTTTCCTCCCATTAAATTTGTATTTTCCCTGTTATTTGCTATAGAAAACGTACAGACAGCGTCAGTATGTGCTAACCCCTCAAGTTTTAAAATGTTACACATTAAATTTCTTACAAATAATCTAAAGAATACTTCAAAAAGAACCCATTGTTTCGACTCAGATTCGAACCATCGCATCACCGAACGTCGTCATACTCATACCGGCAGTTTGACGAACTAGCCAGCGAGCCCATATGAATTGCGTTGAAATTGTTATCTACTATGGTCCGAGTCATTTTATCTTTAGGTGGGATGTCTAATCGATAGATGTTATAATTTGAGGGTATCCATTAATTTTACTTACTTACGTTGTCTTTATAAAATTAATCCATACGCTCAAGTTATAACTATAACGTTTGATGTATACGTTCACTTAAAACGGCGAAGAATAAACGACTACGATTTATTCATTAATTTTTAAAATGATTTATGATTTTATGAGAACTAAAATAGTTGTTCTGTGTGAACAAAATGTGAGCATAAAAGGAATTGCGAGACAGCTTGGCATAGCAGTAAGTTCATTATAATGTTAATTGTGTTCTCCGATTTTTTTCTTGTTGAGCTATTTGCGGTATCTTGTGTGTGGTATTTAATAACTTATTTAAAACCATTTTTTTCTATACAGAGACAAACTTATGGGTGCGCAGATTTCAAGAAAACGGCGATGTTAAGACAATGACCATGGGTCGGAGAACTACTGGGATCTATACGGACCAATCTGAACATCATCCGGATATTGTTAAGGTTCACACTACACCGCCGTTTACATCCACTCGTTACAGTTCGCAACGGCATGGAATATCTCTCTGTCCACGGTTCGAAGACATTTACACGCAGCGAACATTCACAGTTATCGACCTGCAAAATATGTCTAACAGAAGAGCATCGAAGAGAACGATTGCGATTTGCCCAGAAATAGCAGTTATATTAATTAAGTATGACAACAAAATAAACAACGAAGACATTTAACTCATTTGATTCCACTATTTTACTTTGTATAGCAAAATATTCTAAGTAGATATCATGAGCTAATAAGAGATGTTAATTGATTATCTATTGATAACATGTTTATTCACTTATTAAGCTTGACTGTACCTTTCTCTAAGCCATAAATTGAGATAGGCGTATCCGGTTCCGGTACGGTGAAGCGCTATAAGCCCCGCAGCGTCATATCCGCCCCAATCCGGCAGGCAGTGGGGATACGTTTGCGGAGCGCAAGACGATATCCATGAACCTCATTGGCGTTCGGAATTCCGAACGGTGTAGTCGCGTTTAAAAGTAATCCGTTACTTTTAATAAGGGTGTCCTACTTTTTAGTGTTAAATAATTTTTTTATTAATTTGTGTTAAAAAATGAACTCTTTAGACGAAAATAATGTTAGTATGGACAATGCCCCACGTGCTCGGTCGCAATTTAGTGGTTCGAGCAGTAGCAGCGATTCTTCTTCCACGGCGCGTAAAAGGAGACATCGTAGGCGAAAGGAGCGGCGCCGCCGTACAAAGCTAAGTAAACTAGAGGATGCTTTTGAAAAACTTACTGAAAAAGTATCCTCTCTGCAAGATCTTATTGTTAAAAATAATACTCAACCATGCATGTCTGACAGTGAGTCCATTCTATATATTCCGAGCCCTACTGAACTGGATAATGAATTAAACGAAGAAAAAGGGATTGATTTTAAAATACAAACTACCCTCAAGTCGCAGACATTACAGACAGATAATTCGCATCTCGAATTGCTTAACAAATTGCAACATTTTAACTCGCCTGACTGGGCTCAAGTACGTTATTCTGAAGTACAAAAACTTTATAATTCTACCCCAGGTTTTGTAGAGCTCGAAAGTAATGATGTTTTGAAAAATTTTGAACGTAATCGTTCGTTAGCGGTCGTTGAAAATTCTTTAGCTGCTATGTCACATGCTGTTATTTTGCAAAGCGAAGCATTTCAAAAAGGCTTATGCCAATTTATTTCATGGGTATCCGAATTAAAAAACCCAACGACCACTGTAGAGATAACTTCAAAAATCAATGAAATTTTTGGCGACGGGGAATACCAAAAAATACAATCGGATTTATTACAAATGATATGTGGCAAACGGGCTGATATAGTGCAACAACGGCGTGATGGTATTTTAAATTCAGTAAAGGAAAGTTGTTTTAAGGAATCGTTAAGGAAAATACCTCCATCCGCGAATCATTTATTTGACGATGCAAAGTTTACAGATTTCGTAGGAAAACAAGGAGGTGTCTTAAAAATTTTTCAAGCCGCACCCAATAAATTATCCTCGCAGGGTAGATCGTATAAACCTTCTGTTCAAAGAAGGGACACACAAGGAGGTAGGAAATATATAGTGCCTGTGCGCAACAGTGCAAACTATCGCCCCTCTACTAATAGTGGCTCTAATCCTGCGCAAGGACGAAAGAGAAGGGCAGAAGAGTTTTTTCGTCACACCGAAGATACACGATACGGTAAGAAACGTAGCACCCTGGGACGGCGTGATAAACGAGTCGATTGACTATCATCAACATTTTCAAGCCGGGGGAATCAAACATCAGGTAAATGTCTGGAGGAAGTTGGGGGCACCTTTGTATATATTGAAGATAATATCAGGCTATCGAATCCCCTTTTTAACCATACCACCACTTATTCATCCCTTGAGGATTCTCAGAAGATTTCACACAACAAATTCAAAAGAAATCTTAATCCAAATAAAGAAGCTAGTAGATCAAAAGGTGTTAGAAAAAGCTTCATTGACTCCGAGCTTTGTCTCAACAATTTTTCTTGTACCAAAAAAGGAAACGACTGCTTCGTTTCGTCCAGTCTTCAACTTAAAAATACTAAACAAATATGTCAAAACAGACAAATTTCGATTGGTAACATGTACAAAGTCCCCGACTTCCTCCAACCACAGGATTGGTTAGTGAAAATAGACTTGGAAAATGCATATTTTCACCTGCCAATCGCGCCAGGACACAGACGTTTCCTGAGACTAATAGTATCGGACCAACTTTGGCAAATGACCTGCCTGCCCTTCGGTTTGGCAACTGCTCCAAAGGTTTTTGCCAGCCTGACGAATTGGATCGCGCAGACCCTAAGAGACCAAGGTGTGAGATTGCTGGTATATCTCGACGATTTTCTCGTGGTGAATCAGAATCGAGAAACTCTGCAAAGTCACGCGAATTTAGCGGTAAGACTATTGCAATCCCTTGGATTTGTAATAAACTTTCAGAAGTCTGTATTGACTCCTCAGCAGTCAATCGAGTATCTGGGGATATTATGGGACCCTTGGCAAAATGTCAAATTCCTGCCCCCAACAAAGGTTCGCTTACTGCAATCGAGAACATCGAAAATGGCAAAAGCCACCAAGGTAAGTTTAAAAGAAGTACAGAGTATACTAGGACTTTGGAATTTTGCCAGCTTCGTAGTCCCGCGAGGGCGCCTGAATTCTCGTGCAATGCTGACCTTCAGCAATTCCCTATTGCGAAAAAAGGTAAAAGTTCGAACGCAGATGCCTGTCAAGGTGATTCCGAACCTGCAATGGTGGTTACAGAGTCACAACATGGCTTCTCAACTGCACGGTTCACCTCCAACTTATTTCCTTACGACGGACTCTGCCAAGGCAAGTTGGGGTGCGCAGCTCAACAACGAGACCTTATGTGGCAGTTGGTCAGTACAGGAAAGACACGCTCACAGCTATATCTTAGAGATGTTGGCAATTTTGCGAGTAATTCAGATAAAAGGTCGCCTAATGAGCGATACGAGCTTATTAATTCAGAGCGACAATCGAACTGTAGATTCTTAGCTGCGCAACGAAGGTGGCACACAGTCACAGCCCCTCCTAAACCTAACATACGAAGTCTTAGACGAAATAGATCGTTATCGGATACATATGTCGATATATCACCTTCCCGGTCGATACAACTACGTAGCAGATCGGCTTTCAAGGAAATCTGCCCCGACAGAATGGCATTTGCTTCCCTGTGCTACCGAAAAAATTTTTCAGCATTTCGGAGTTCCCGAAATAGATCTTTTTGCGTCAAGAACTGCTCATGTAGTACCCAGGTATGTGAGTCTGGATTTAGATTTGGCGGCTGTTTTCCACAACGCCTTCGGTCGCCCTTGGCATTACAGGTTAGCATGGGTATTCCCTCCACCGTGTCTAATACCCAGAGTATTAGCGCACCTGAACCAGGCAACCGGTATGTACCTAGTGATAACACCCGATTGGGAGAAGGTCTTTTGGAGAGCAGATCTGGTGGCTCGCTCCATGTGCCCTCACTACCCGTTGAGGGATTTGGACCAAGTCTTGATAGACACAACAACCAATCGACCGCCTCCACAAGTTCATCAATTGAATTTAAAGGTGTGGTTAATACAGGGTGGTCGTCGCTATTAGATTCTTGGCAGAAAGATCAGATAGCAATTTTAGAAGGTAGTTGGAGGAAATCGACCTTAAATACATACAAGCCGGCATGGTTACGATGGTGTAAATGGTCACGTGACAATAATGTGAGCACTATAGATCCATCCCCTGAAGATGTGGCTCGATTTCTAACTGATTTGCATCTTAAATTTAAATTTGCCTATAACACAATTGCAGTACATAAGTCGGTGGTATGTACCTTTTGTCGTCCACCTAGTGGCTTATCATTAGGTTCTCATATAATTATAAAGCAAATATTAAAGGGTATAGCATTAAAACAGCCACCCAAAGCTAAAAGTCCTATTTGGGACATTAATGTTTTAATTAGATTCTTAGTTGACAAAATTCCCTCCAAAATGTCATTGTTCGAAATTTCTAAAAGAACTGCAATTCTCCTTTTATTGTGTTCCGGGCGCAGAGTCCATGACCTTACGCTATTGAATATAAATAAAGAAAACTTCGTAAGGAGTGATGATTCTATAGTGTTCTGGCCGATTTTTGGGTCCAAAACTGATAATGTATCTTATAAGCAATCCGGTTGGCGTTTACTTAAATGCGAGTCAAACCCTAACATTGACCCAATTGGTTGGATTGACAAATGGCTAGAGTACTCTAATGGTCGAAGAGGTAATATTGAGAGCTTATTTATTAGCACACGTGGTGAACCCAAACCCGCTACCCGCACCATCATAGGGGGCTGGATTAAGTCATTGTTAAAACAAGCTGGCATAAACACTAGTCCAGGTAGTGTGCGATCGGCAGTAGCCTCGGCTAGTTGGTCAGATAACATTCCCATTGATCATATTTTGGAGAGAGGAAATTGGCGCTCTGCTTTGACATTTCACAAATATTATAAAAAAGAAATCAAGGATTACAGGTCTACAAATGAATCAAGTCGTTCAAATCAGATCAGTAATCTGTTTCAAACGATAAGATGATTTACTTAATCGTAATAACGATGTAGTGTTATAATTAAAGTCATATAGCTAATTCTGTTGATTTAATATTATAAGTTGAACTATCAAAAGTTTAAAATTTAATAAATAACTTTGTTGATCACATTGGCGTTCTAATTTAGTCCCAATCCAGCAGTCGATAACAAACACTTCTCAATTTATGGCTTAGAGAAAGGTACAGTCAAGCTTAATAGAACAATTTTACCTAAAAATAAAATTGATATTAAGCATACTTACCTTTCTCTAAGCCAATTTATATTTCTGTCTGCTGATTTTTAATTATAAATGTATGTGATTGATACCCCTATCAATCACTGTAAATTGAGCCGCAATGAGGTTCATGGATATCGTCTTGCGCTCCGCAAACGTATCCCCACTGCCTGCCGGATTGGGGCGGATATGACGCTGCGGGGCTTATAGCGCTTCACCGTACCGGAACCGGATACGCCTATCTCAATTTATGGCTTAGAGAAAGGTAAGTATGCTTAATATCAATTTTATTTTTAGGTAAAATTGTTCTATTATGCTCATGATTGTAATCCTGCCAAACTAACTTCTAGTTCCTAGACAAGTTGCAAACGCTTCAAAACTTGTCTCTTTCGATGTCACTTGTCAGACTGTCAAATGTCAAATTTGTATGCTGAGACGACATGACAGGTCACGTGACATTTTGTTAGGTTATGTCAATCTAAAATATTTCTACCGCTTACTATTTTATCGTTTACCTTAATAGGATGCCACTTGTCTAGGAACCCAATTGTGTCAGTTGGCAAAATAGTATATTATGATAACTGTAAATAAAATTATCAAATCAAAATAAATCTTTGTTGTAAAATAAGATCATAGTTTTCGTTAAATAATAGCAATAATAAATATTATTATATGATTATTAAGGTATTTTATTTTTCTTTATTTTTAAATTCTTTATAAATAACTACTAAAACAAAATAGGAAAATATATTAAAATAATAATTATAATGAACAAAAAGCATATTTCGTGGCTATGATTTGAACTTCCACTCATAGGCACGGCAAGCGGTCTTGAAACCTCTAGTCTATTTAGACGATGAATAAAACGTTCGTAAATGTTAACCCTATTATTGCTTGTCGTTTTCGCAATAATAAAAGTATTAACGTTTTACTGAAAAAAACAATAATAAAACAGAATTTTAAAAAATAAATACTATCTTAAACTTATTTATTCACTAAAACAATAAATTAATTGAAATAAAATGTTTTTGCAAAATACAAAAACCAACTTGGGCCTATCACGGATTTGAACGCACATGTCTTTTGGAGGGGTAATCACTTAATGAAGCTGTGTGTACCTGTCGTCAAACAGCTCACTGCTCAGAACAGAACAATATATTAAGCCAAGTCTCTGACAATATTATTACATCGAAGTCGTTACAACATAAATTCCGATAGAAAACATGGGACTTTGTTCGTAGGCCACGGCTATTTTGGTAATATAATTTTAAGGAATAGGGAATATGCATGATTTTTTTTTTTATTTAAAAAATTCATCCTCATTCATGTAATAAACAGTTTAGTAAAACTGTTTTTCGGATAACTATGAAATTAAAAAAGATATAAGCCATCGAAGATTTGTTTCTATCTCTTTCTCGCAAAACGAAATTTAACACGGAGTTTATATGGCCGTAGTGACATGTGACGTCACAGTCTATGTCGGATCTCTCTGTCTAATTGGTGTGTAATCAATAGTTTTAAATGCTCATATCGGCCGTGTTTCTTGGCCGATTTTAATTTTAATTTCACTTTTTGTCATCTCTACTACGGTATTTTCATATTTTGTTAATAAATGCGATGAAAAAAATTCATGCATATTCCCTATTGAATTTAGTTTTTAAGTAGTTCCATATAGCAAGAAAAAAAAAACATATAATGAGAAAAAAGCTTACAATGTATTATTAGCTTACATTGTATTATCTCTGACCTAGACTAGAGTCAAGAGCAAACCCATTTCAAATAAAAAAAAATAAAAATGTTACATAATCTTGTTTATAGTGTCCAAATTCTTGATCAAAATATATCCCTCGCCATCAGCCTTTCTCACAAAAATCCTGCCATTTCTCACCCAAACGTACTTATACCCCTTTTCCTTTGCCTTGAGCCTTGCAGCAGCATGAAGAGACTTATTGGAAGAAGATAAATGTTCCACAATATAAATGGATGACAGTAATAAGCACCTACCAATAACCGTAGCGTGGATTTACCTCTCGAAAAACCGATTAGCGATTTATTAGCCACTTAAACTATTAATCGGAATTAATTCACGACCAGTAAATATTCTCTATAAAATCACGTGGTCGGTCTAGCGATCACAAAAGATAGGTTGGATTTTAAATCAATGCTGAGATTTTTAACTATTTTCTATTTTGCTGATAATATGGTTGACCATTTTCGATTTTATTAGGTACCTACCTATCTTGTACTTGTTGACAGCCCTACACTTTCCTCCCATATCTATTTACGCTGAGAAACTCCATGGTTTTTACATTGTTTCTATTAAATTTAAAAACAACGTAGAAACCATGGAGTTTCTTGCCGGTTCTTCTCCATAGGAAACGACTAATTGAAACCGTGCACCTATCTTCTGACGTTTCATAAGTGTCCATGTAGGTTTATTATATGAAATAAGATATTTAGATTTTGTTTTTCTTAAATAAAAGGGACTCTTACTTTATCAAATTCTTCAACCTACCGAATCGAACCCCGAACCGTAATAACCGTACCGAACCGTACCTGAACCGTATTATGGCCATGTACGTTCACCAAAGGAGATAAGTAACCAGGGTTGTCGGATATAGTTGAAGTTTTTTAAGAAACCGATGGATGTTTTTGTATAAAATTTAATTTAAATAATAGGAAACAAACAGTTAATTTATCAAGTTAAACATTCAAAAACACCCATCGGTTTCTTACTAAACTTCAACTATATCCGATGACCTGGTTACTCTTTTGGTGACTGTTTTCCTGTTTACCCAATAAGGGCCAGAAGCTTGATCCATTAAAATACATCATCCTTGAACCTTCAATGATCCTATACAAGAATGGTGTATAGGTATAGTGCATCTCGGCTGGAGCCCCGTTAATGTAGCCTCAACAGACCGTCATCAATTATCGAGTCGTAACTGCACAATGTGACGTCACTAAACATCCGTCGGACCATGGCACATGGAGAGCGAAACAAGGGAGAGAAAAAGTAAATGAATAAGGTCCCAACGAAACACCTAGACAAAACATTACGCATACATCACACAATACTATTAAATAAATAACGAATTGATATAAATAAAGCCATATTTAAACTAAACATTACTCTTTTGGCTTTGCGAATGCAATGAAAGGCGATCACATTGAAAGTTTTCAGCATGAACATTATGATTCAATCTAGAGTAACGATATTTGAATCAACAATTATGTTTCTTGTCTACACCGTCGTGAGTCGTCGCGTCGTTCCGCATGCGCGTAGCTTTCGTCTCGCTGTGTGTGTGGTTCACTCAACGATTTGACAATAACTTCAGAAATCCAACACAATAGAGCGGCTAATATCTAAACAAACAACAACATTATTCGTTTGAGGTGGCATTTTGTATTTGGGTTTATAGGTTACAAGTTACAATCAAAGAAAACAGTCTGTTGAATTTTGAAATAGGTTAGTCTCACGGATAACCAAAAGTGTTTACTGTAACATTGGTGTTTTGTTTTGTAACATTGTTGTTTGCTGGTCAAGAATTTATCGATATACTTCTTTCAGCTAATAGCCCATAATATACCTTATTAATACCTGACGTAAAATCACGCTTGTATGCCATCGAAGGGTTTTGCAGACGCTTACAATACCGGGTGTATTGTAAACGTCTGCAAAACCCTTCGATTTCGCCAGTTATTTTTGTGTCCCATCTAGACTTCACCTGCCGGGTCAGCGGGATTGTCCGAAAGGGTTACCGCTGACCCGGAACATAAAGGGCTAAGGAAGGAACACAGGTGGGTTTTAGTCAGTAAGAGTCTGACACTCCCTTCCGCTCCACCCAGAGCGGGAGGGGTCATTTGATGATGTCCCAACCGGAAAAAAAAATCTAGACTTCACGCTGCTTCTGAGAAATTTCTAATGTAATCCTATGTTTATATTTCGTTTTATATTAATGTTTGTCGTGTTCACAGGATGGCGTACGCGGAGTGTCGACTACAGCTGGCGGGGCGGCGCTGGAACTGCTCCGGCGTCGGCGATGGACTCCACTTTGGCCACGTCATGCCCATCGGTAAGATCATCATTGTCATATAGAGGTATGAGGAACAGGGTGTAAAGTTCACTCATGCTCTATAGAAAAGGGAGGATCCTCTGACCAGACGGGTGTTGTGTCTGGCGGGCAACTGCCCGTTGATTCATGTCGGGCCGTTGTATCTATGCTAGTTGCGCGGTAAACTCTGCTTGCGCGATGCAGGATTTGCGTGAAATCAGTATGACGCGTTGTTTGTATGTGGCGTTGTAGATATCGCTACAGTCATTTAGCCGGAAGACGTCCTCTGCACCTAGGCCTTCTGAAAGCTCTGAAATGGAGTCCTCAAAACATTTAGCAAAGTTAGAAGATAGAAAATATTTGGATTTAAACAAATCTGAAGATCAAGAAAATTATTAGTAATGCAACACCACCCAAATACTTCCGTTACATCGGAAGGTTTACGATTATTTGAAAGCAGACAATAAAGCAAGGATCGAATCTAGGACAAACCAGTTCTGTGTATAGTAATAAATAAATTGAACAGAAACAAAAGCTCGCGGTGATGTCATCGCGGCTATAATATTTATCTCATTAGGAAGCACCCGAACACAAAGCCGATTAACTTCGGAGTTTAGCGTTACCAAGTATTATTACAGATCGTATAGGTATATGTCGCAGGTTTTTCATAAAATTAGGTAGGTATTTGATGAAAAACCTAGGTTTTTGATGAAAAACCGGAAGATGACACATTTTAAACTCAATTTCATCATAAACCTCTAACAATCCAGATTTTTGATCAAAAACCTGAACTAGTTTGGGTTTATGATAAAATATAAGCGCTGGTCAAATCAAATCATTTATTTTTTGCCAACATGGGTAGGGGTATAGATGTTATACTATATGTTACGGCTAAAGGTAGGTGTGAACATAAACTTAAGATTAGCCGGCTAAACCTAGGTTTATCTTCGACGAGGTGTTAATGTTAGTTTCTTCTATCTTTAGCCGGCTAAACTTAAGTGTAACTGCAGGCCCTTGGCTAAAAATGTACTTAGAAGGAAATCGGTCAAAAGTATTATTTCTAACGACGTCAGGTCGACGAAGCCCCGCTGCACGGGGCTCCTATTTCTGTCTGCAGGGTTTAAAGGAACCTAACCAAACCGAACCTTGGGGTGCCCCTGACGTCGACCGTCTTCTTCTGGTTCAAAAGCACAAAAATAGACAAAATCACGTTTTTAGCCGTTTCGTTTTTCACCGTTTCACACACACATCACACATATTATTTTTTAAATGTATGTAATTTCATAACAAATAAATCATTGTTTATTGTTTCTTAATTGTTTTATTTATTTAAAGAAATAGCAACCAACATTGTTTTTATCATAAAACTAATACAGTCAAGGTTTTTGATAAAAAAAACTGGATTTTCTCAGGTTTATGATAACATAAAGTAATAATTTTGTCTTCTTCCGGTTCTTGATCAAAAACCTGATTTTGTCATAAACCTGCGACATATACATCGATGATTGTTCAACAGATCATATTTTATTAATAATCAACAGAGAGGATGTAGGAAAGTGATATTGACTACGTTAAGCCATTTAAATTCATTCTATCTAATCCAAACTATAAAGACATTATTAACCATAATACTCTTATTGAACGACAAGATAGAATTTCATCATAAATATAGAAATTATTAACGGATTACAAAATCATAGACAAAATTTAACGTCAACGTCATACAAATCAGTGGGCCCCTGAGACAATAGATAACTTTAATCTTTGACCTATCGCGAGTATCCATTGTATCTGCTATAACATTGTTACTGTCGTGCTATATCGTGTAGCGAGACAAATTCATGATCTGTTGGATACGGTAATATTGAAATATTAGATTAATGATCGCCGATCGACGCACGATTACATATTATTATACAAACGTATTATCCTATAATCTCAACCAGGACTAATTAGCTACAACTTGATTAATAGTTTCCTGTGAACTCACGTGAATAAATAATGCTTCTTATAATAAATGTAATGATTCAGATGCTGAGTTATGTGGATGATATGCTGTTGCATATATTAGTTTTATTCTTTTCGGTGATTTAGCTATAGCCTGACAGAAGCCGGATTATTTAGTGTTGAATTTCAAATCAGGATTGACTTGAAAGCCATATAAAGTATACTTTAGCGCAGACAAGAACAAGTATCAAGCTCCAAAATCATTCTGCAAAAGACATCTATGGATATCTGGTAAAAACTATTATTATACTAATTGTTAGCTTTATAATGAAAAATATTTATTTTTATTTAAATCTGTAATCGTACATGTTATAAAACAAACTTATTAACAAGCACAAATTTCATAGTAAACTAAATGTAGGAAAAACAAGCCAGCATGTATTAATTAAAGCCTCGTGGCGTCGCACGTCGCCGTCGTGCGGATCGCCTCCCACCTCCAGTGCATGCACATCCTATCGTCGATGATTTATCTGCAACTGTTCGCGACTCTGCAGACCTCGTGTGTGCGATGGACAATTGATGTAACATGCTTACACAACTTACATAATATATTGATCAAAACTGGCAAAATGATTTTGAAAAAATCAATCTGCCTACCGTTTTCCCAACTATATTGGGGTCGGCTTCCCGCCTAACCGGATGACGGATGTAGCTGAATACGAGTATTTTACATGGAGCGGCTGCTTAGCTGACCTCCACAACCCAGTTCCGATACCCCGTGTTAAGACTAGTTGTCAGACTTTCCTACTTCTGACTACCCGTAACTACTGTCAAGGATCCACTTATGACAGCCGATGACATCGGTTTAACGTACTTTCCAAGGTACGGAGGAGTCATGGTATTTAAAGATGGTCACCCATCCATGGACCGACCGCGGCAAGCGTAGCTTAACCTAATCGATCGACCCGTGTGGCTGTTATTACTTAGCCACGAGCCCCACCTTTTTTATTTTTATAAAACATGTGAAAGGTTCAAAGTCAGAATTGGGTTTTGTATGAACATAAACTTTTCTAAAATAATTGCTTTGCTAATGGGTTCATGGTTAATTGTCATAATATTGCTTTTGGTTTTTTTTACCCTCTCCCAGCTTTTTCATCGGTTACGTCCAAGTATTACTTACATCGGAAAGCTGGATTCGGCACAATGTTATAGTATCTTCTTTTACCAGCTCTTTATGAATGTCTGTGCCTCGTCTGGGCTGGCTACGACGTCCGAGGGGAATGTCTGCGCCTCATCTGGGCTAGTTGCGACGTCCGAGGGCAATGGCCGCCACATGAATATTAATGCAGTAATTGGCCGCCACCAAACAATCATATTTATATCGAAAACGCCCGCGATCGATATCTTGAAATATAACCATTTAAGTGTCCAAACGTGAAATAAGCAATAAATAGATTTAGAACTTTTGTCCAGGCTGGAGCCGGGGAAATAATTTATTTTATTGCTTTACAATGTGTGGATTGTAAAGTTTAACTACCGAAATATTTAAAATGAATAGACACATGAATCATTCATATTTTTATTGCGGTAACAAGGATTAATTTGTAATACTCGTTAAATAAATTTCAATACGTTAATTGAATATAATAAATTAGTTTGAAACTTAACGCAAAAACATTGATGATATTCTTAAGTTGTTTACCATGGACGCACCCAAATAATTGTATATTGATATCACATTTAATATTAAAATATCAATAAAATGCGAATGTTTAACTAATCGATCAGTGGAAGACAAGGCAAGAATAAACTGCCTTTTACTGCAGCCACAGAACATATTAACTCATTAAATGAAATAACAACAAAATACTACGAAGGTACCTGTATAATCTTGCAAATTGCTTGATGTTGGCATGTTGGACATCAAGGTGGATGAAAAAAAAAAAACTGGCACTCCGGTAGTGCCGACAGAAGTGAAAACTTGAACAATTACGAGTGTATTTTGTGAATCGTCTTATAAACAAAACACGCGTGTTAAGGTGTGTTCCTTATTTTATAGGGTTTTTTGCAAATCAGGTATGATGACCAAAGTGACTGGTTTATTCTTCTCGTGAAAGGAATTTATTCAGATTTACAAATAAGCACACAGGATAGACTTCAGTTCGTGGTGTTGGTCGCGGCAGTGGTAAGAGAAGCAAGCCGCTCGCATGGAGCTCGTCGTCAGTTATATATCCGTGGTTCAGCGCCATCTCGTCGTTGTTGGATGAACTACGTAGTTAGTACGCGAGGCCCTCGTAGTTCTTCCCGATGTGCATAGATGGCGCTGTCCTCAACAACGCGCGTTTTACGTCTTACGAATTTTCGATCAGGGTCACGTGACCTGACGCGAGTTTAGAAGTTTTTACCCATTCCAAAAAAAGTACACAGCGCCGCTAAAGAAGTTTTCACTTCAAAAATAGGAGGTCATAATAGAAAAGTTACACCTACTTATCTGAAAAATGAAAAGAATTCTAAGCTTGGAAAAGTCAAGCCATCAAAGACAATAAAAGAACCAGACACGGGGGTATTAAAACTTTATAGAAGAGCGAGGAATATAGTATCGTCAGTGTCGTTCATAAATAAAGTGTCCCACAGCCATGGAGAAGATATAGAGTCATATTAAACGTCTACAGTATTAACATTTCAAGTAACGGGTAAAATGAAACAGATAGGTATATTATATAGAGGATCATTCCACGTTTGGCAATAAATGAAACAAAAAAACGTATTTTCTCCAACCTGAGGATAAAAACTAAGCTAAACTACAAAAGTTTATTTTCTCTGCCACTAGACCAATCGAAAACCAATAAAAGTACAACAAAATTACTGAATTACCGAAGTAAACTTAAAAAAAGAAGAATTAGATAAAAGTGTCAATTCCCGCTCGACCGGTACACAGGCCGGTATCACACCCACAGTGGCGCGAGATTTATGCCCTACGCGTAATTGGGCTCCACTGCATAACGAGAGCCCGCTCGCACCCCACGGGACGACGGTCACACACACATCCGTCATGACATGTCATAGAGTAAGTACATCAGTGATTAACCCTACTGAAAATAACATGTTTCTTGTCCCAGTCATCGACGGATATGAAGTAAACCAGATCTTGAAAAACTTTAAGAAGTTCGTCTATGCCGTGACTATTTTTATTTTTAAGGTTGGTCAGTGGGAGGACTCCCACCGACTCTGTTTAGACAATGCGCTGATGAACTTACCCTTACCGTTCTAGAAATTAATAAATCAATCCTTCGAACTTTCCCCAATCAACTAAAAAAGCTATAATAAAACCTATCCATAAAAAGAACGCAAAAACAGACCCAAATAACTATAGACCAATTTCCCCTACAGTATCCAAAGTATTCGAAAGAACAGTGTGTACTCGTGTAGGTATACTCCTTTTGTGAAAAATATAAGATTTTCGATGACTGCTAAAACGGATTTCGCAAAAACAGATCTACAACGCTAGCTGATTATAAATACATCCAAGAAACATTAATTATAAATATTAAACAATATGCAATAGGGATTTTACCTGACATGACCAAGGCCTACGACAAAGTGCATTTTAAAATATTATTGAATAAGCTATACGAAATAGAATACGCGGAAAATTCCATGGCTCGTTAGCATCATATTTAAAGGATAGAGAGCAATTAGTTGAGATTGGATATTACAATCAAAAAACAAAAGAAGCACAGCTCATTAGATCTGATGTTAAATCAATACATGCTTCAATTCCCCAGGGAAGTGTTATAGGTTGACTCCTTTTCCTCATATAATTATACTAGCGACCCGCCCCGGCTTCGCACGGGTGCAATGCTGATACTAAATACACTACAGAAAAACTGTGAACGTTGTATATAAAAACATAGCGGCCCGCTCCGGCTTTTTTATAGGCACGCTCTTGCCGCACCGGGCGGCCGGCCGGTACCGCCGCAAACGCTACGTCCCGCAATTTTTAAATCTGTAATATCTTCGAAAATTTTCACTTAAATCATACGGTGTAAAGGGCCATATAGATCTATATGATTATGATATTGACTTTGACTTTGACTTTGACTTTGAACAATGTATTCAAGGTATTTAATTGGTTAAGGATTAATGCTGTATTGGTTAAAATCGCTTCGAAAATTAGCCATTATTTGTCGTAAAAAGTAAATGACAAAAAAAAGTTATTGTGGGTTATCCATAAGAGATAGACATATACCATCACGGACTTTTCTGTAGACCTTTTCAATGTGTACAATACTTAGTACATTATTTTGATAAAACTCGTAGGGTTCAGCCTGCGTTTGCAATGTAAGCGGAAAAAATGTAATTATTTACGACATCACATTAGAAACCTCAAAAATAACAGTAGGTACTTCTCCACTATTTAATGGATGTTATTATACATATAAACCTTCCTCTTGAATCACTCTATCTATTAAAAAAAACCGCATCAAAATCCGTTGCGTAGTTTCAAAGATTTAAGCATACAAAGGGACATAGGGACAGAGAAAGCGACTTTGTTTTATACTATGTAGTGATAGTGATAAATGACCTCCCCAAAACCATAGACGGGCCATGTGTACCCATGCGGATAATATCTCGATCCTGACTTCATGCCAAACAAATGCTGTGGGGCGTTGTTATCAACATTTTTGAAATAGTCACAAAAATTGCGTTCAAAAAGTAAGATGGCAGCGCTAGTTCCAATTTTGACAAGCGCCAAAAGATCTTCTTGTAAGTAAATGCCAACATTTTTATACGAGTACACCTCATCGTTATTTTATGAATTGGTATTTTTTTGAACGCATTAGCCATTTTTCACAAATCGTGAGCATGCGCATAGGAGTACGGTCTTGGGGGTAGGGCTGGTGCGACAGTTGCTGTCTCCAATTTTAATCGTTATTTAGACCACTAAATTAATAAATTGGAGACAGTAACTGTCGCCGTGACGTGTCGTGCATTCGTCGTGCGACGCCCGACGCGATACGTGGGAGGAGCTTTACTGTCGTACAGTTTGGCACCAATTAAAAGGATTTTAATAGCATCGTCATTTGTTACTTCAGCTAAATTGATGAAGTTTATTGTGACAATACACTTTTAGAATTACCGAAACCAGCAACAACTTGGGTTCTAGGATGGTTCCAAATATAGGGAAAAGCATAATATCTTAGAATTAATGGTGATATTTTGAGAATGCATCGTGTTTATATTAGTCATGGTTTCGAGAAATTGTTGTCAGAAATATCTTATTTTAAGGCTATGAATGTGACAGAAAATAAGTTAAATACCAGTAGATTATTAAATTTGTGTAAATCGTTCAATTTGTCAAATGTGTTTGTAGAACTAACCCGAACAACTACGACTACTGCTATATGTATTGATAATGTTTTTTGTTGCTGCGACTATTTAGATAAAGCCGTTGTTAATTATCTCCCTTCTGATCACAGTGGTAAAACTGTAACTTTTGAGTCCAACATGCCAATACAAAAAGTGTAGATCCAATCCAGACCAATCACATCAGTTAATTTAAATAAATTTAATAGCAATTTAATTTGTAAATTAAATAATCAGAACCTTACAGTGAACAATGTTAATATTTTGTATAATGAATTCTTTTCGTTAGTCCAAACCGAGTTCAATAATTCTTTTAAGAAAAACACTAAAAGTATCAGCCCTAAGTTTTTATTTTGCGACTGGGCAACTAAAGGACTCAGAAAATGTAGGGAAAGACTTTTCGAGCTGTATGGCGTTAAGCCTTATATTAACACGGAAACTTTTAATAAGTATGTTGCTAATTACTCTAGAACTTTTAAGAACGCTTGTACGGCAGCTAAAGCCTTATACATTAGCATCAAGGTTAAATCAGCAGACAATAAAATAAAGACGGTTTGGAAAATTATAAATAATGAAACGAACAGGAACAAAAAGCATAATTCTGATTACACACTGCAGACGTCAAGCGGTCTCATTTGCGATAACAAAGAAGTGGATCAAGAACTTGTAAATTTCTTTACTAGTATCCCACTCAAAACAACTGAAACCTTAAATTCCTCGCCCTCGTTCGCTTTTGATTTAGTAAGGGCGAACGTTTCAGCCTGCCCGATTGAATTTAACTTTAGGCATATTAACCCCATAACAGTAATTAAAGCTTTTAAGCAAAGTAAGATCAAATTGACCGAAGATCTTTAGGGAATGTCCATTAAGGTCTGCACCTCCATAATTGAGACTATTGCGCCCTACTTAGCCTTAGTATTTCATTCGTGCGTGGATCAAGGAGTCTTCCCCGACTTAATGAAATGCAGTAAGGTAATACCACTTTACAAATCCGGGGACAGTAAAGACACCAATAATTATAGACCCATATCCGTTTTGCCGGTTTTCAGCAAGGTGTTTGAAAAGATAAAGCTCAATCAAATGCTTAATCATTTTAACACGAATAAAATCCTACACGATCAACGGTATGGTTTCACCAAAGGACGTTGTACGACCGACGCCAGTGTAATTTATTAAAACACATTTTTAACGCGTGGGAAGAGGCCCAAGACGCCATAGGAATCTTTTGTGACCTCTCCAAGGCATTTGATTGCGTCGATCACGAAACCTTGCTTTTGAAACTTGAGCATTACGGACTTGGAAAACTTGCGCTCAGTTTAGTTAGTTCTTATTTAAATGATAGACAACAACAAGTTCAAATAAATTGTGTCAATTCACTTGATTTACTAGTAAAAAGTGTGCCACAAGGCTCGATATTGGGCCCTTTCCTCTTTTTAGTGTATATTAATGATCTACTCCATTTATTAAAAAATCAACCACAAATGGTGTTATTTGCTGATGACACTTCCTTAATTTTTAAGGTAAATAGACATGCTACAAATTTTGACGATGTAAATAATGCCCTACTGCAGGTCCAAAATTGGTTCACTGCTAATAATTTAGTATTCAATGGAAAAAAAAAACTAAGTGCATAAGATTTTCTTTAACAATTGTCAAGGGTAGTGATTATGAGATAATATTGAATCAAGAGAAACTAGAATTCGTCGATAAAACTGTTTTCCTAGGGATCACGCTCGACTCAAGGCTACAATGGGGTCTTCATATAATATCTCTTGCAGGACGGGTAAGTTCAGCAGCTTATGCTGTCAGAAAATCCGTCAATTTACTGATGTAGATACCGCGACACTAGTCTATTTTAGTTACTTTCATAGTATCGTGTCTTACGGTATTTTACTTTGGGGACGGGCTGCAGACATCGATTCTTTTTTTATTCTGCAGAAAAGAGCCATCAGAGCCATATATTATAATCTCCGCAGGCGCGATTCTCTACGGGAACTGTTTAAGGAAATTAACATCATGACGGTGCCTTGTCAATATATCTATGAAAACCTCATGTATGTAAGGAAAAATTTACATCTTTTTAGCAAAAGAGGTGAAAGACATAATTATAGTACTAGAAATAGGGACCTATTAGTTCAACCAGGTTTCAGACCGGCTAAAGTAGATTCATCTTTTATAGGATACTGTTTAAAATGTTATAATAAATTACCCCACATTCTTCGACTGAATGAGACAAAATTCAAGTCTTGTATAAAACGCACACTATGCAGACAGGCATATTATAAGTTAGGGGATTACATCGCTGATAAAAATGCCTGGCTCAATGCTGGTCCTGCTCCACAACCACAACTAATTGATTAACACTTGAAAATACTGGAGCTGCTGAAGATGGTAAGACTATATTTGCATTGTATAAAATCAATTTCCTTTGTATTGTATAATTGCATAGCACATATGTGAGTTCTATGTACCCTATAGCTACCATTTATCGGGTAATAATATGTCGTTCATTGACTCGAATGTGCCCTGGCAGCTGATAGTAAGTCATGCTCACTTATATGTCTCGCTGACGGTGGCGTGTGTGTTGGATCATTTAGCTCCCTTCAAAATGGTTGAGCTGAATGGTGCTGATTTATGCGTCATGTTTGTGAACGGAGGCCGTCAGTTGGGGCTGGTCATCACTTAGCTGCCTCGGCTTATTTTTAATTATTTTATTTTTGGATTGAAAAAAGAAAGAAAGAAAAGAAAATACATTTATTTAGCACAGACTAAGAGACACACAATACACCAGGTAGTTAGATATTAGTTGTACATCAGATAAAAAATAAAAAGTGCAAAGTCCGATGTAAGAAATTAGCAGGAAAGTGTGCCTCACGGCTGCGCCAAAAAAGCCCAGTTCAGCAAAAATGCCAGACAATTTGTTTGTTAAGTACTATTTGTTGAACTCTGGACGCTTTTAACGCGTACCTACGTCTTTTTTAATGTTTTACATCGTTCTCACATTATTTAATTTTAAAATCAAAAGTAATGATGTAACTAATATTTTTGTAAAATATAATTTAAAAGAGTGTCCATGGAGTTTCTTGCCCGTTCTTCTCCATATGTACCTACGATTTGGAATGGGCAACTAGCTTCATATTTTCTAACTGGCCGACTTCTTGACAATTCAAATGTGCCTGTAAATGGTTTAATTGAAATAAATGCTTTGAGTTTGAGTTTGAGTATGAGTCAGAGTTGAGCTAATTCCCACCATTAAAGCACCTATTAGGATTTAGATGCACCCATCTACCGTAACGCATCGTTTACGTTTGACTCAAAATAAACAGTTACTTTAGCTTCACGGCTAAGTTCAACCAACATAATTGTCTTCCTTGGTTACAAAGTCAAAGTCAAATCATTTATTACAAATAGGCACATTAAAGGCACTTTTGAACGATGTTACTACTACGGAACTATCAGATCGTATCGTGAGGTGTAAACGTCAGTATCTAGCGTCGTCGTCTCGCGTCAATTAAACGGCGCTTGTTTGCTTTTTGTATCGCCCGGTAATTGTGCTGAGCTGTTCGACAGGTGAGTTGTAGCAACCTGTGGGGAATACAAGATCTAACAATATTAACTGGAATAAGCTCAACTGTACGGTGCACGTACATGGGTTAAAATATATTTATTACAATAAGTTAGCCAGTAGGCTCGCGTATTTGCACTTTGGACGCGACCTACATTTGGCAGTGCATTGACACTGACATATTGCATTGTTCTATGCATTTTATGTATATTACATTTTAGTGTTCAATTAGACGTGGTTTGAGTCGGACAACTTGCATTTTTATTTAGATTCATCCCGTTGAGCACTCACTGACATATTCTGCATTTAAGTTTAAGTTTGACATTTGACATCTGCATTGTCATTACTTATGTTAGGGAAGCACCCTACATAGTTTTTTGGTCCTTCGAAACTATTGCAAAGTACATAGTTTTTTGGTCCTTCGTAACCATTGCAAGTACTATACAGTCCGATACGTCGGTCGATAAGTCGCCGCGCGGGATCTGTGTCGTGTCGTGTCATACCGTGCCACGCGTGTTGCCGTGCAGGAGCATTCGGGGAGGTAGCAGCGGTCCAGGTTCCAGAGCGTCGCATTGCACTGCATTTGCATACAGGGAGAGTTCCTGAGTTTCAAGTAAGATCGTTCATTATTTATCTTACGGCTTTACAATGGAGGCTTTCATCGTGCGTCAAGCGGAGATCCTCGAGGAAGTGAAGAGAATCCATTCTAATTTTAAGAAGGATTCAGCGAGTAGGAAGAGCACCGAATACATTCGTGAAAGGCTTGAGAGGTTAGATGTACTATGGGCGGAATGTGAAGAGAAGAACCGGGAGCTGAGTGCAGTAAAGGAGAAAGATCATCAATATTTCACCGGTAACATTTATGAGGTCATTAAAAGCTGGTACCATGGAACGCGTCAGGAGATTGCAGCGTTCGAGATGAAGAATCTTGCTGGACCCAGTAACGCCGGTCATAGTAAGTTAAACATTGAGTTCGACAAGACCCTGTTCGAGACATCTGTAGGAATAGAGGACAAGCTACTCGAGTTACAGCAGTTGCAACAAGCTAACTTCCGTGCATTCACTAGGTTAGTAAATCGAAGCCTAGACGAGGTTAAGGAGAAATGGGAAATTGAGGATATGCTTAAGACTGTAGAGTTTCGGTGGACTGCGATTGACAAATTACATTTACAAATTGATGGCATATTAGAGGGGAATTCACAGGACTATTATGACGAGTTCTGTCGTCACGAAAATGCATTTACAAATATGAAACGGGCGCTGAACACGAAATTAAACGCTTCTATACATCAACAGCAAACGTTGCCGAAAATTGACATACCTATCTTTAACGGCAACTATACCTTATGGCCTACTTTTATGGATCTCTACGTAGAAGCGATTCATAATAATTCGGCTATTGCAAAAACTCAAAAAATGCAGCATCTAAAGGGTAGACTTCGCGGTGAAGCGGAAAAACTCGTGCAGCATTTACACATAGCACCCGAAAATTATGACACGTGTTGGGAACAGGGACCGGCTGGATACTCGTTGAAAGGGTTTTTGAAGGGTTTTTTTTAAGCGCTTAGAAAAAAAACCCTATGAGACATGTTACACCTTCGAACGGGTGTTTTTAACCTGGTTAAGAACGGGTTACCCTTTCAACACCCTGTAACACTGGAACAGGGTAAGCCATTCCAACTCAAGACATTGTAATATGCTCTGTTTACAGTCGATATTAGTTTGAAAATTGCATACACGACCGCACGTGACATCGTACCGCGCCCGGCGGTCCGCCAATCTTGCGTGTACCGACTTGCCGAGCGACTTGTAAACATGGCAAAATGTTATACTTTATTGTATTCTTAAAGCTTATAATTGTTTAGTTGCCGTAGATGCAGAAATAAACGTTTTAATAAAACTTTGTATTATTATGTAGAAAGAATATTTTCTTATAATAAGTGACAAGACAAATTTAATATAACAAACATTGCTAAGCAACAAACCATCGATAATATATAAAGGTCACACACATCCACGACACCCCGGTATCTTCACATCCACGATACTTTTAGAGCTTGGACAAATCTTGAAATCCAATTCACACATCCACAGCTTAGCATGTTCAGTTTTGGTCCAAACAATGGCTTCGTAAACATGTCCGCCAATTGCAATTCTGTAGAGACTTGTTTGACAGCGAAGTCTCCATTCTAAATACATTCTCGAATGAAGAAATGTTTTATCTTGATATGTTTTGTTCTCTTATGGTGGGTTCTCAGAAAACCTTATAGCAGACTCATTGTCAACGTAAATTGTCGGTTTTTCGTTCAGGTCAGTTAAGTCCGTTAATTCCTCCAGGAGTTCTTTTAGCCATAAGGCTTCTCTCGCAGTTTCTGTCATGGCTACGAGTTCGGCTTCCGTTGAAGAGATTGCTACTCTTGGTTGTTTTTGGCTTTTCCACATGATGGGACCGGAGAATAGGAAAATCATCCCTGACGTCGAATGGCCAGTTGTTGTGTCACCACCAAAATCAGCATCACTGAAACATATCAGCCTCTTCTCCCGGCTTTTCGCGAAGACAAGTCCTTTATCTATAGTACCCTTAAGGTATCTAAAAATTCGCTTAACTCTCATCACATCAAACCTAGTAGGAGTTTCTAGATGCCTTGACGCAACACTCACAGCGTAGCTTATATCTGGCCTTGTAGCAACCATGAGGTATGCTGGGGCACCTACAGCTTGACGATAGGGAAATGACGAATTTGATTCAACATCTTGTTCTTCATCTATGCCAATTTTTACTGCCGGCGTTGCAGCGACTTTACAATTAGTCATTCCAAACTTTTCAAGTATCTTCTTAGAAAAAGACCTTTGGTTTAAAGTAATACAACCATCTTTGGTTTTATTAATTTTAAGTCCAAGGAAATAAGACGCCGGTTTTGTGGTTATTTTAAACCTATTTTTCAGTTCTTCAATAAATTTCCTTCCAGCATTTTCACTAGTTGAAACCACCAAACCGTTATCTACGTAAAGTGCAATTAAGACTTGTTCACGTAAGTAAAGGCAAGGATCTTTAGTGCTTTGCTTGAATCCTGAATTTATAAGATACTCCGATATGCAGACATTCCAGCATAGAGGAGCTTGTTTCAGCCCGTAGAAGCTGCGTTTAAGTTTGCACACTTTCTTAGTGCCATTAATTTTTCATGGTTTTTTGTTTATAACAATTGTTTGCACTTTTTTTACAGTTATTTATCGATTGATTATCATAGCCTACATATAATTGAACATGAAAAAAAATGTGCCGTTGCGGAACACGACTTTGTTCCAAGTTTTTTTCTCTATTAAATAGCGCAAACTCGATTTTTCATAGTCTTTTGTTTATAACAATTGTTTGCACTTTTTTTTTAAATTAATCAACGATTGATTATCATACCCTACATATAAATGAACATGATAAAAGATATGTCGTTGCGGAACACGACTTTGTTCCAAGTTTTTTACGCTATTAAAGAGCAAACTCGATTTTTCATGGTTTTTTGTTTATAACAAATGTTTGCACTTTTTTTTTCATTTTTTAACGATTGATTATCATACCCTACATATAATTGAACATGAAAAAAGATATGCCGTTGCGGAACACGACTTTGTTCCAAGTTTTTTTCGCTATTGAAGAGCGCAAACTCGATTTTTCATGGTTTTTTGTTTATGACAATTGTTTGCACTTTTTTACAGTTATTTATCGATTGATTATCATAGCCTACATATAATTAAACATGAAAAAAAAATTAAAAAAATAAAAAAAAATTAAAAAATAATAATAAAAAAAGAAAGAAAAACAAACAAAAAAAGAAAAAACAAACAAAAAAAAAAGTGCAAACAATTGTTATAAACAAAAAACCATGAAAAATAGAGTTTGCGCTATTTAACAGCGAAAAAAACTTGGAACAAAGTCGTGTTCC
The DNA here is from genome assembly GCA_963855955.1 of Luperina nickerlii. Lineage (NCBI taxonomy): Eukaryota > Metazoa > Arthropoda > Insecta > Lepidoptera > Noctuidae > Luperina > Luperina nickerlii. The sequence continues at coordinate 151,212 of OY979686.1, read as the reverse complement.
GCAACGGCATATCTTTTATCATGTTCAATTATATGTAGAGTATGATAATCAATCGATAAATAACTGTAAAAAATGTGCAAACAATTGTTATAAACAAAAAACCATGAAAAATCGAGTTTGCGCTCTTTAATTGCGAAAAAAACTTGGAACAAAGTCGTGTTCCGCAACGGCATATCTTTTATCATGTTCAATTATATGTAGGGTATGATAATCAATTGATAAATAACTGTGAAAAAAGTGCAAACAATTGTTATAAACAAAAAACCATGAAAAATCGAGTTTGCGTTATTTAATAGCGAAAAAAATTGGAACAAAGTCGTGTTCCGCAACGGCATATCTTTTTTCATATTCAATTATATGTAGGGTATGATAATCAATCGTTAAAAAATGAAAAAAAAAGTGCAAACAATTGTTATAAACAAAAAACCATGGCAATCAAGTTTGCGCTCTTTAATAGCGAAAAAAACTTGAAACAAAGTCGTGTTCCGCAACGACATATCTTTTATCATGTTCATTTATATGTAGGGTATGATAATCAATCGTTGATTAATTTAAAAAAAAGTGCAAACAACTGTTATAAACAAAAACTATGAAAAATCGAGTTTGCGCTATTTAATAGTGAAAAAAACTTGGAACAAAGTCGTGTTCCGCAACGGCATATTTTTTTTCATGTTTAATTATATGTAGAGTGTGATAATCAATCGATAAATAACTGTAAAAAAGTGCAAACAATTGTTATAAACAAAAAACCATGAAAAATCGAGTTTGCGCTCTTTAATTGCGAAAAAAACTTGGAACTAAGTCGTGTTCCGCAACGACATATCTTTTATCGTGTTCATTTATATGTAGGGTATGATAATCAATCATTGATTAATTTAAAAAAAAGTACAAACAATTGTTATAAACAAAAAACCATAAAAATCGAGTTTGCGCTATTTAATAGCAAAAAAAACTTGGAACAAAGTCGTGTTCCGCAACGGCATATTTTTTTTCATGTTTAATTATATGTAGGCTATGATAATCAATCGATAAATAACTGTAAAAAAAGTGCAAACAATTGTTATAAACAAAAAACCATGAAAAATCGAGTTTGCGCTATTTAATAGCGAAAAACACTTGGAACAAAGTCGTGTTCCGCAACGGCATATTTTTTTCATGTTTAATTATATGTAGAGTGTGATAATCAATCGATAAATAACTGTAAAAAAAGTGCAAACAATTGTTATAAACAAAAAACCATGAAAAATCGAGTTTGCGCTATTTAATAGCGAAAAAAACTTGGAACAAAGTCGTGTTCCGCAACGACATATCTTTTATCATGTTCATTTATATGTAGGGTATGATAATCAATCGATAAATAACTGTAAAAAAAGTGCAAACAATAGTTATAAACAAAAAACCATGAAAAATCAATATTTTTTCTATTGCAGAATATTAACATTTTTGTTCTTGGATTATATATTTTTTCCATCCTTATTTGTTCATAAAATAACTTATTTAATTCTCTATTTATTTGGTTAAAAAGCTTCCTCTGTGTTTTAAACAATGCAGCGAATTTATTCGACTATATAGTACGGGGGCCCGCCAGGGCGCTCCGGCCCTGCACATACTGTGCTCGGCCGCCTCTAGTTTCAGCTACATCCATCATTGAATCCCTCTGGCTGCTTCATAAAGATTTCCTCTTTTACAGCTCCGTTTAGAAACGCAGTCGAAACATCGAACTGTTGAAGTACCAAGTTTTCTCGAGCAGCTATTCCTAAGACAGCTCTTATAGTACTGAGGCGGGCTACCGGACTGAAAGTCTTCTGATAATCAACGCCAGGTTTTTATGAAAAACCTTTTACTACTAGTCTGGCCTTATATCGCTCAATTGTACCATCTGTATTGTTCTTTATTTTGTAAACCCATTTACATAGCAATGGTTTACGATTTTTCGGAGAGTCGACTAATTCCCAAGTCTTCATTTCTTTCAATGATTCCATTTCATTTTCCATAGCCTCTAACCATTTGACCTTATCCTTGCTATTCATAGAATTATTAAACGTTTGAGGTTCTGTTTCATTATTCATATCCATGGCTGCCATAACATAATCCTCAAATATTTTAGGTATGTCAATCTGTGATCTATCACGAAGATTGTATGACCTCCGTTCTTCTGGGACAAGAACAGATGCATCGACATCTATGTCGTTTTCATTTGGTTGATCAGCAGTTTCACTGCCGTCATCAATCCCGAGAGAGTCATAAAACAACTCGTTATTTTCATTTTGTATAGGTACCTCGTTAGAGCTTGCAATAACATTATCTTGTACTGCTTGTAGTACCTTTTAAATATATTTCTGTTTCATCCAGTTCACTGTCAGTCTCGTTTGATCGCTTGTGATCATTTAATTCTTGAAAAGGAACAGAAATCACATTATTACCATCTTCGTAGAACACTTTCTTTAAAATTCGAACATCCTTGGAAACAAGAATGCTTTTCTTCGATGGGACGTATATTCTAAACGCTTTTGAAACTTCCGAGTAACCAGCGAACATACCCGGAATTGCCTTTGAAGCAAATTTGTGTTCATGTTTTCCTTTCTTTAGGATGAACGTTTTAGCACCGAATACATATAGATGATTAACGCAGGGTTTTCTACCTACCCATCTTTCGAATGGTGTTTGGTTTTCAATACTCTGGTTAACGCTTCGGTTTGACAAGTAATTTGCAGTATAAACCGTTTCTGCCCATGAACACATAGGCGCTTTTGATTCCAACATCATGCATCTTCCTTTTTCTATAAGGGTTCTATTTTTCCTGTCAGCGATTTCATTTTGATGTGGAGTGTACGGTGCTGTCAATCTTCTTGCTATACCATTTTGCTTCAGAAATGTGTCAAACTTCAAATTTCTGTATTCCGTACCGTTATCGGTCTGTAGGCATTTAATTTTGTTTCCTGTGAAGTTCTCTGCTTCTACCTTGTAGTTTATGAATTTTTGTAAAACTTCGTTTTTATTTTTAATAAAGTATACTCGGCAGTATCTACTGTAGTCATCAATGAAACTTACGAAATACCTGTTGCCATTCAGTGAAGGTTGTTTCAGTGGTCCACAGACGTCACTGTGTACGATCTCAAGACGCTGACTTGTACGTGAATTATTTTTGTCACTCTTCTTGCTAGGCACTCTGCTCAATTTCCCTTCTATGCATATTTCGCATTCACCTAAAGAACTATTACGGTTGAAATCTAATCCAATCAGGCTTTCATTCTTTAAGGCGAGCTTCAAGTCCCTTTCGCTCATGTGTACCATTTTACAGTGCCATTGTTTAATAGCATCTGACTCCACTTCTTGTGCTACGTCATTACTACATTCTGTAGCATTGGCTCTATCTGTCAACATTATTATTTTTCGTTTGGAGATAATATAGACCATCGTCTTCTCTCACTGCTTGCATTTGTACTCCTCGCTTGTGATCATTAATTATTGCCTTCTTCTTAGTAAATAGAACAGTGAGTCCTTTATCTGTCATTTTCCCAACAGATAGAAGATTGAATTATTATCACTATTAATTTATTATTCCATTATCACTTGTTGTCAAATTCGTGAATCGTAATAACTAAATAAAAACAGTAAGGCAATAAAGCGCCGCACGGGTGCAATTATCCCCCCACCTACATGCAGCTCAAGTTTATTAGGTAATCCAGGGTAACACGAAAAAAAGCTTTTCGAGAAGGTAACCTCTTCAAAGGCTTAAGTCATTGAAGGGGTTAACCCCTTCACTTGGTTACCATAATAAAGGTGTTAACCATTTCGCTGGGTTTCGAGGATCTAACTCGAACAAAAGGTAACACTGCGATATGAGTTACCCCATGTACGGGTTACCCTGTCCAAGGGCTTAACTCTTAAGCGGGGTTGTCCGGTCCCTGGTTGGGAAATCTTGAACCATAGATATAATAATAAGTTTCTGTTATTTACCAGAAATTTCCAGGTATTTATGCGTCAACCTAATTTGCAAAAACAATCTGCGTTCGACCTCAAGCGGTTATATGATACTACCAACGAAACCATAAACGCGATACACAACTTGGGCATTGATACAAGCTCATGGGATCCGATTCTAGTTTACGTGTTGTGCGAAAAATTAGACTCCGAAACGTATTCGGAATACATGCAGTCCAGGTCGGATCCGCGCGAGATACCAACATACAATCATTTTATGGATTTCGTCGAAAACAAGTTTATGGCATTAGAACCGTTGCACAGGAAAAAGCCAGAAAACGGTGATAAACCTGCATCAAAACCACATTTTAAAACGCCACATCCGTTCGGAAAAAAATCCAAGTCACAACCCAATAAAAGTTCAGCAACCTATTCTCGCAATTTCCATGCGTCAAACGCTGGACAATTCAGCAAGATTATTTGTTCATTGTGCAATACGAATCATGCATTATTTCAATGTTCTAAATTCGCGGACATGCTGAGTCCGGAAAAAATGGCATTTATAGAAAACAACAAAATATGCAAAAATTGTTTGTATGTGCATACTAAGGGTTACTGTGCATCACAGAAAAGATGCAGAGATTGCAACGAACAACATAACACACTTCTGCACAGCGATATTGTGAAGTCAGCGCAAACGCCCTCAGCAACACAAACAGCACCTAAACCGTCGTCATCGATTTCAACTAGGTCAAATAAGAATCTGCAAAACAACTTCGCATCAAATAATGATGATGAAATATTATTACCAACAGCATTATTGCAAGTAGCCACAGCTGGAGGTGACTACATTACACTAAGGGCTCTAGTTGATCAAGGCTCACAAATTACGTTGATAACGGAGAATGCAGCTCAAAGATTGGGCATAAAGAGTCAACAGCTGAGAGCAAACATAAGCGGCATCGGTACTTTATCCAACAGGAGTAAAGGAAAGGTCCATCTATCCTGCAAGTCCTTATATAACGACTTCCAGTTGACAACGGAAGCGTTAATCATGACACGGGTAGTAAACAGTCTGCCTAACGTTACATTTGCAAAGAAACCTTGGGCTCATTTGACAGACATCACACTAGCCGACCCAGATTACAACTTATCTAGGCCCATTGATATACTTCTGGATGCACACATATTTTCCGAAATACTCATGAATGGCTTAGTCAAAGGGGAGGTTAATGAACCCATGGCTCAACAAACACGGTTGGGGTGGATATTGTCAGGCACATGGCCCCATCAATTCAGATATAGAAATTGCCCAGGAATTCGAAAATTTTTTTGCTAATATTCCCATTAAAACTACTGAAGCTTTGAATTCCTCACCCGCGCTTTCTGCTGACTTACTTAGAAAGAATGTTGAGGCATGCCCTTCGGAGTTTGGGTTTCAACATACAAACCCCCAGGCTGTTATAAAAGCTTTTAAAGATCTTAAAATTAAATCAACAGAAGATCTCTGGGGAATGTCTGTAAAAGTTTGTAGATCTATCATCGAAACGATTGCGCCCTATTTAGCTTTCATATTTAACATCAGTGTAGACCAAGGAGTCTTTCCGGATCTCATGAAACACAGTAAAGTAGTTCCTTTGTTCAAATCCGGTGATAGTAAAGAACCCAACAATTATAGGCCTGTCTCAATTCTGCCGGTTCTCAGTAAGGTGTTTGAAAAGTTGATGCTCAATCAAATGTTACGCCACTTTAACAAAAATTCCATCTTTCATGAACAACAGTACGGTTTCACCAAAGGGCGTTGTACCACTGACGCCGGTGTAAACCTAATAAAGAACATTTTTAACGCCTGGGAGGAAGCACAAGATGCCATTGGAATCTTTTGCGACCTCTCTAAGGCGTTCGATTGCGTAAGCCATGAGACACTTCTGCTGAAACTTGAGCACTATGGGATTAGGAATTTAGCTCTTGATTTACTAAAGTCATACCTAAAAGATAGAAAGCTTAAAGTTCAAGTAAACGGCGTAAACTCATTAGGGTCTGAAATAGCAATGGGCGTTCCTCAAGGTTCTATATTGGGTCCATTCCTCTTTTTAGTTTACATTAATGATTTACCCCAATTACTTCAAAATCAACCGAAGATGGTGTTATTTGCAGATGACACCTCATTGATCTTTAAGATAGACAGACGAGCACAAAATCTTGACGACGTGAATAACTCTATTCTTCAGGTCCAAGATTGGTTTACGGTAAATAATTTGGTACTAAATGAAAAGAAAACCAAATGCATTAGATTTAAATTACCTAATGTTAGAAGTAGTGAATGTGACATCATACTGAATGGAGAAAAACTGGAATTTGTTGATCAAACTGTTTTTCTGGGAATCACGCTAGACGACAAATTACAATGGGGACCTCACATAACATCTCTTGCGGGGCGGCTTAGCTCGGCCGCTTATGCTGTTAGAAAGATAAGACAATTAACTGATATAGAAACCGCGCGTTTAGTCCATTTTAGCTACTTTCACAGCATTATGTCGTACGGCATTTTACTATGGGGTCGAGCTGCTGACATTGAATCCATCTTTATTTTGCAAAAAAGAGCTGTCAGAGCCATTTATAATCTACGTCGCCGCGAATCTCTCAGGGAACTTTTTAAAAAGATTAATATTATGACGGTACCTTGCCAATTCATTTATGAAAATATTATGTATGTAAGAAAAAATCTACATCTTTTTAATAAAATAAGCGATAGACATAATTTTAATACTAGAAATAAAGATAAAATACATCAACCATTTTTCAGATTAGCCAAGGTACATACATCTTTTATGGGGTACTGTGTTAAATGTTACAATAAAATACCTTGCGATGTATTGCAATTAAATGAAAGAAAATTTAAAACTCACATTAAACGTACACTTTGTAAACAAGCATACTATAAATTAGAAGATTATATCCAAGATAAGAACGCTTGGAAACATGCTGGTCCTGCTCCATAGGACAATCTGGAGCCTAGACAAAATCAAACTGGTTGCTAATTTAATTGTAAATTTATACTTTTTTTTTTTGACATTGATTTACATTCTGTAACTACTTTACTACTCACACCCTGACTTATTACTTGTATTTTTTTTTTTTTTTAATGAAAATCGTTTACTTTTACCATGTTTGTAAATATGTGAGCACCATGTATCTATCAGATAATTAATTTATATGTCATGGTTTCATTTTTAAGTCTTTTACCTCTTGTGGTATAGTAATTTTATTTTAGGTGCATCGTGTTCACATATTATTATATAATTAATGTATGCAAAATTTTGTAAAATATTTTAAAAGAGTAACGGTGGAGTTTCTTGCCCGTTCTTCTCCATACGAAAACTACCTTTTGGAATGGGCGACTAGAATCAATTCTATTTGTTGTAATTTCTGACGTTCAAAAGTGCCTTTAATGTGCCTATTTGAAATAAATGCTTTGACTTTGACTTTGACTTTGACTTTGTCACCAAAACATTTAATTGCAACGTCGTAGTTAATGAAGTTAACGACTTGTCAAAATACTGGGAAGTGGAAGACATCAATGGAGATGCATGCAATTCTATGACGTCAGAGGAACGATATTGTGAGGAGTTCTACACTGCAACAACCAAGCGATTAGGTGATGGCAGATATGCAGTTCGTTTGCCAATGAAGCCTAATTTTAATCAGCTGCTGGGCAAGTCAAAGCCACGAGCTGTAGCACAATTTATGCAATTAGAAAGGAGATTAGGCAGGGATGACAAACTATCAGATAGTTACATCAAATTTATGCAAGAGTACCTGGAAATGGGACATATGAAAGAGAGCAAACCTGGCTGCAACCCGGTATGCTACTTACCTCATCATGGAGTCTTAAAACAGGACTCGGTGACATCAAAATTAAGGGTGGTTTTTAACGCCTCCCAGAAAACTGACACAGGTTACAGCCTGAATGACTTGATGGAGTGTGGCCCTAAGCTTCATCAAGATCTATTGACATTATTATTAGGATGGCGGCTATACAAGTACGTCTTCACTGCAGATTGTGAGAAGATGTACCGCATGATCCTTGTCCATGAAGAAGATCAACACTTGCAAAAGATCCTGTGGAGGGAATCCAACCAAGGTCCCTTAAAGGAGTTCCAGTTATGCACAGTGACGTATGGCACCAAGGCAGCACCATTTCTAGCTCTTCGAACGCTGAAACAGCTTGCAGACGATGATGCACAGAAATATCCGTTAGCAGCGGATGTCATTGCTAACGAAATGTACGTTGATGACGTCCTAAGTGGCAGCAACTCCATCGAAAGAGCACAGGAAATTCAAGAGCAACTCATCAATATGCTGAGTGGAGCTGGCCTTACATTACGGAAGTGGTCAAGCAACGACCAGGCCTTGATTGAAAGCTTATCTTCTTCAGGTCTTAACCAAACGACAATGCATTTTACAAACGACGGAATGACAAAAGCCCTGGGGGTCCAGTGGAATCCTACAACTGACACATTTTCGTTTACAAACAAAATACAATTTGACAATAAAAACCAATTGACAAAAAGAAAGCTACTATCGGAAATCTCGAAAATTTTCGATCCACTGGGCTGGCTGACACCCTTGACAGTAAAAGCAAAACTGCTGTTCCAAAGCGTCTGGCTATCGGGATGCGAGTGGGATGAAACCTTACCTGACAGTGTGCAAGAAGAATGGAAGCAGTTTACTAGCGATTTACACAACATTACCGAATATCAAATACCAAGGTGGCTGGGAGATATTACGAAACCATTCCAAGTACATGGGTTCTGCGATGCGTCCGAAAAGGCCTACGCATGCGCTATATACCTGCTGACAACAAATGACAAAAACGAGCCTATGACTAGACTTATCGCTGCAAAATCGAGGTTATCGCCAATCAACAAAAAATTGACCCTACCGCGACTCGAATTATGTGGAGCGCTACTACTTTCACGGCTCATGAAAAAGATCCTGACAGCCTTTAAATGGGACAATGTGCACAAAAATACATACGCCTGGACGGACTCTATGATTGTATTAGGCTGGCTGCATGGGGACGTCACAAAATGGAAGTCGTTCGTCAGCAACAGAGTACAGCAAGTGCATGACGTAATTCCAAAACAGCACTGGAGTTATGTCAAGTCCGAGGAAAATGCTGCAGATTGTGCATCACGCGGAATCAGTTGTTCCAAACTATTGCAACATTCTTTGTGGTGGCAAGGTCCCTACTGGATGAAAAATTACAGTGAAGATACTTTTGACAAAATTACAATTACACCGACAACATGCGAATCAAAACAAAAACAAATGCAAACTTATGTTGTGAAATGTGAACCGTCTTCAATAGTAATTGAGTTATTAGACAAACACAGCAATTTGACTCGTATTACAAGGGTCATTGCCTGGATGAAACGTTTCATAAACAGCTGTTCGAACACCGACACTCATCGTACTACTACTTATTTGACATCTACAGAACTACAAAGCGCTGAAAACCTAATAATGAAACATATTCAATTGCATGCCTTCAATGACGAGATTATGAGATTGAAGGAAAATAAAGGTTTGAGCACAAAAAGTAGCCTTTTGAGTTTAAATCCATTCCTTGACAAACATGACATTCTGCGAGTAGGTGGAAGGTTACGCAACTCAAACTTACCCGAAGACACTAAACATCCAATTCTACTACCACATGACAATAAACTGACAGAGTTATTAATTTGGCAAGCTCACAGAAGAACATTACACGGAGGTCCTAAGTTAACCCTGACACATCTACGACAAAGAGTCTGGATCGTAGGAGGACATCGCGCCGTCAAAAAGGTCTTACACAAATGCGTAACATGTCGCCGATTTTATGCTAAACAAACAAACCAGATTATGGCTGATCTACCAGAGCCGAGAGTGACAGTATCTCGCCCATTTACACATACAGGTGTCGATTTTACTGGACACATTGAAATCAAGGCAAATAAAGGCCGAGGCGTCAGAACATTGCTGGCGTACGTTGCAGTATTTGTTTGTCTAGCAACAAAAGCCATTCATCTAGAACTGGTATCAGAACTATCCAGTACAGCATTCCTATCGGGTTTCAAGCGCTTCTGCGCACGTCGAGGTACGCCACGGGACATGTACAGCGACAACGGCACGAACTTTGTGGGTGCAAATCGGATCCTACTGCAACAATACAAACGCATTGTAGAAAACATTGACAACTTCTTCTTGGGCAAAATATCAGAGATGGGAATTCAATGGCACTTCAATGCCCCGGTCTGGCCAAGCGCAGGCGGACTGTGGGAAGCCGCTGTGAAGAGCATGAAATATCATCTCAAACGGGTCATTGGAGACCAACGTCTGACATACGAAGAATTAACAACTCTACTATGTCAGATAGAAGCTTGCTTGAACTCACGACCACTATGCACCGTTTCAGAGAACGCCGAAGAGATAAACTGTTTAACTCCAGGACATTTCTTAACCGGCACATCACTTATGACAATTCCAGAACCCGACATGGACAATACTTACCGTTTAAACACGAGATGGCAAATTGTACAACAACTTAGCAAGGACTTCTGGAAGAAGTGGTCGCAAGAGTACCTCCAACAACTACAAGCGAGACTAAAGTGGAAACGAAAGAATACTGACATAAAGAAAAATGACATTGTATGTATTAAAGATGAAAGGTTACCTGCAGGAAAATGGGCACTGGGTCGTGTAGCGGATTTACACCCTGGAAAGGACGGCCACACTAGAGTTGTGACATTACAAACTGCAAAAGGCGAAACTAAACGACCTATTACAAAACTGGTACCACTAGTGGAGGCTGAGGAACAAAACAACCCTGACACTGACAAACTACCCAAAAACAGGCGAAACCGAGCTAAAAGGCTTACCTGGAACAGCTTGGTATGTTATATGCTGATGCTAGTTATGACATTGATAACACCTACTGTCCAGCAAGATATGAAACTTACTCAACTGACAAAAAATCAAACACTTTACTTTGACAAGATTGCAGATCTACAAGAAATTAGAGATGAATGGAAACTGGTATTTTATTACAATATGACAAATTACTGGCGCAATATGGACACTCTGCAAGTATTCGTATCTCATATAAAGCAAGCTCGTTGCGAAGAGTGGTTGATGCAATTTCATGTTCTGATTAACCAACTTGAACAAAGCACGAGTGAACTAAATTATTACAACGAACTACTGAGGTCCCAGCGGATAATTCAACACAGGTTCAAAAGAGGATTGATCGACGGAGTAGGATATGTTGCAAATTCGTTATTTGGAGTGTTAGATCAACATTTTGCAGAACAATATGAACAGGATATTAACACAATCCAACATAACGAAAATCACCTATTCCAACTGCTTAAAAACCAGACAAGTGTTCTGGAAACTGAGAACAACATTGTACAGCGAAACGAAGCAACAATGGTGAAGCAGTTCACTTTAATTAACGATCATCTCACGTCCCTAGAAAACAAGACGCTCAAAGATAAACTTGAGAGTTCACATGCATTCTACATAATTACATCGGCCTTAGCTGCAGAAAGAATGGCCCAAAACTTAAAAGATATTCAAGAATCACTCATCAACACCCTGACAAATATGTACCAAGGACATATGGACGTACATCTACTATCACCAACCCAAATGCAAAGCGAACTAGATAGAGTAGCTCGACTACTACCTCGCGATTCTACACTACCTGAAGTTCGTAATGACATAAGAGACATCTACAGGCTGTTCAGAATACATGCGCGCATAACACAGCACTACCTGTTGATGGAAATAAAAGTACCGATCTTGAGTGATGCCCTATACTAACTTAACAGACTTATCAGCATTCCTCAACGTATTGACATAAATCGGGTAATGTATGTTATTCCCAACTCTGCATTAATAGCATTTAACGCCAACCAATACTCATTTATACCTCTAGAACAATATGACATTAATGAATGCCAAAAATTACATGACCAATCTCTACTGTGCAAACTAAATCACCCTATATACAACACCGGTGATCGTCACAAATCTATTTGCGATGTACAGCTGATTCGCGACAACGAAGAACACAGCGTTTATTGCCATACGGAAATAAAAACATGCGCTGACAAATGGGTCAAATTACATAAACAAAACACCTGGTTCTATTATTGTTGTGACACGTGCGAAGTACAATTAGCGTGCGGCACTCAAATGACATCGGAGACGTTACGTCACTCGGGTCTGATAACGCTGAAACAAGGATGCAACTTACAAGGCGACTCATTCACATTGCACGCATATATGCAACATACAAGTGACATTTTGGTCAATGAACAATATGCAATGATCGTGCCCACGATCTCTCCAATCAACAACATAATCAATACCTCGATTCGTAACTCATCGCTGCATATTGAAACGTACGAAGAGACGTTCAAGAAGATTGACACGCAACTACGCTCTATAGAAGAACAGTCTAAGCAAGACACCTTATCCTCTCACGACGTTCATCACTACATTGCAATCTATGTGGTTGTTGCGATTAGCATTGCACTGTTTGTAACATCGATGTACTTTTGGCGAAAGATGGCCACCCAAAGAAAAGGGGAGGGTCCGCAAGACGCGAGAAGCAGAAGCAAACGAGAAGATCATGACATCGAGGACAGGAACAGCAAGATCGACAAACGGGACTCAAAAGTGAATAAAGTGTCGTGTGTTAACCCTACCTCAAGTGAAGTGAAATTTAACACTGAAAAACATAGTGAGGTGTGCTAATTAATTAATATAGTGACATTCTATTTATAGACATTAGTTATACTTCCTCATAGTAGTCGTAGATCAATCATGTTTACATTAGAGTCCTGCATTTTTACATTTTTTACATTGTTATTTATTATCTTACATATTTTGGGATTGTTTTATTTAGTTATTCTCTTTCTGTGTTGTGGCAATATGTACGGTGCACGTACATGGGTTAAAATATATTTATTACAATAAGTTAGCCAGTAGGCTCGCGTATTTGCACTTTGGACGCGACCTACATTTGGCAGTGCATTGACACTGACATATTGCATTGTTCTATGCATTTTATGTATATTACATTTTAGTGTTCAATTAGACGTGGTTTGAGTCGGACAGCTTGCAGTTTTATTTAGATTCATCCCGTTGAGCATTCACTGACATTTTCTGCATTTAAGTTTAAGTTTGACATTTGACATCTGCATTGTCATTACTTATGTTAGGGAAGCACCCTACATCAACTTTTTTCAGAAATACGATTGCAATCTGCATCTGTGAGGTATACCGCATTAGCACTTTGATCTGATAACACCAGGTAATACTCAACTGAGGTGAGCCAGATGTGGGCACGCCACAATTACGGAGATAAATTCCCTTTTTGAAGAGTGGCTGGAGAGGCGCCACGGCGTTCTCACCCTCCGCCTGACGCAGGTCCTTACCGGACACGGTTCTTCGGGAGGTTCCTATTCCGGATAAGAAAGGAGGAAACGCCCGGGTGTTACCATTGTGTAGATCGCCCGCAAGACACGGTGCAGCATACGGTGGAGGTCTGCCCGGCTTGGACAGAGTACCAACGCGTCCGCACGGCGGCGATCTCGCGCGTCCGACCCTGGTCCAGGCCATAGTACGGAGCGAGAGTGCATGGGAAGCCGTCACCTCCTTCTGCGAAGCAGAAATGCTTGCGAAGGAGGAGGCGGAGCGCGTGAGGGAGAGGCAATCTTTGCGCCCTCACGCCCCTAGTCGCCACAGGAGACGCCCTCGACGTCGAGAGCCGATTCCCGGCCACCGTAGGCGCGGGCGCGGGCGGCGGCGAGCAATGAGCAGCTCGCCGTCCGGTAAAAACCAAGACCGGGTCGACGGCGCGTTGTGACGGTAGGTCATACAAATATTTGTTCCGTGCGGGAATCGAACCCGCGACACGCAGCGCAGCAGTCAATCGATTAACCACTGCACCAACCGTACCGTCATACTTTTGTACTGTTACTGTGGCCCCTGGCACATGCAAAACACGGATGGCTTTTAGTGTGTAAAAGCCTGACAAGCCTCTCCCGCTCCGCCCAAAGCAGGAGAGGTTATTTGATAATTTCCCACCCAAAATAAAAAAAAGTGAGCCAGATGAGTGCAATTAAATAAAGACGTGTTGTCTTTTGACCAAAACAACCCTAAAACACTGTTGATCGCTATTAAGGGGGATGCGATACGGTAACCCGTGACATTAAAATTTTCTGACGTTGTTAGCAATTTGTGCAATTTGCAGACTAGTGTCAGGTTGTATAGTGGTCAAAATAATTTATTGAAGATTCGCGACCGTAACAAAGTATTTACAGAATTATAATCATTAAAATCATCAATACAACTCTCTGACTGCACCCAGGAAAAACCGTGGGGAAAATGTCGACTCATAGAAAGTGACTATTAATTCTACCCGCGAATGCTAAATATCTGTTATGCGCAGTTAGGAAGAAACCATTACTCTTAGAGACTGTTAAATAATCCGTCATTTCCCCGTTCAGTCCATGGCTAACTGTGAACCTGAGCATGCCTGGCGCCTGGTGAGCATGTCAAGCTGCGTCCGGCTTGTAGCTACCGCCGCCGCCGCGCCGGGCTCAACGTCAAAGTCAAAGCATTTATTTCAAATAGGCACGTAAAAGGCACTTTTGAACATCAAAAATTACAACAAAATAGAATTGATTCTAGTCGCCCATTCCAAAAGGTAGTTTTCGTATGCAGAAGAATGGGCAAGAAACTGCACAGTTACTCTTTTAAAATGTTTTACAATATTTTGCATACATTAATTATATAAGAATAATATGCGAAGACGATGCACCTAAAGTAAAATTACTATACCACAATAGGTAAAAGAATTAAAAATGAAACCATGACATATAAATTAATTATCTGATAGATACATGCTGCTCGCATATTTACAAACATGGTAAAAGTAAACGATTTTCATTTACTTAAATAAAAAAAAAATTAGATACAAGTAATAAGTCATGGTGTGAGTTAAAGTAGTTTCAGAATGTAAATCAATGTAAAAAAAAGTCTAAATTTTACAATTAAATTAGCAACCAGTTTGATTTTTTCTAGACTCTAGATTGTCCTATGGAGCAGGACCAGCATGTTTCCAAGCGTTCTTATCTCGGATATAATCTTCTCATTTATAGTATGCTTGTTAACAAAGTGTACGTTTACCTAATGTGAGTTTTAAATTTTCTTTCACATAATTGCATTATATCACAAGGTATTATTATATTATAAAATTTAACACAGTACCCCATAAAAGATGTATGTACAGACGCCAGCACATCAAGCTACTACAATCTGTCAAATTTCTGTAATAGATTTTCAACTTTATCGTTAAAGCATAAGGTTCAAAGTTGATTGGGAAAATTTTACCTTGATAGATTAATTATTTATTGGCTGCAACACAGAATTAGAAATACAGAACCACAATTAAATGATAAACACTAAGTAAGTACATTAATAAAAATTTAAACGACATGCACAAACGAGCCATAATTATGCGACATCACCTGTGACACCTACCAACATCCTCTGTACGCACACTTTTAGTTACATAAACACTTTATTATGTTTTAACGAAATATCTTCAGAGAGAAAAGTGTCTACACTTTCTTCTTAACTTTCTATATGACGTGCGCCGACATCTAATAAACTCCATGTTCCTGATCATTCCATCGCAGTTGATTATAGTTTTACACATTCGAAACATGATGTAACTAGGACCTCTTCCTATATTGAATTAATACGTGTTATCTAACACGTATTCCAACTAATTGACTGCTAGGCGCGTCGTGAGCTGTTGTCAGTAGATATAGCGTGATGCCGAAGCGTGTTGCGCGTGTAAGACGCTGATAACCGGTGATAAGCAGCGCGCTAAGGACGACATGCTCCAAGGTGTTGCTGCGATAGCGAGGAACGATTTCTATTTTGAGGAAATATAGACGTTAATGTGAGAAATATTGTGTGAATACGAATAACTGATAAACAAAACGTCCAAATAATGTATGTTACAGTTGAGTCATACTTGGGAACTTTCATCGACAGAATAAGTAGGGTCGCGTCCGTTTGGTAACGCTCCCGTTTGGCAACGCTACATACAGCGTGGCGCTACAATGGTGACATTAATTTAACACACGTGTAGGGCTAGTGCCCTTTAATCATATTAATTTTAGTAGGTTAAAATAACTCGTAAATTGAAAAAAAAAAAATTTCAAACAAACTAAATGATAAAAATGTAACGAAAATTGGGATCACCCTTGCAAAAAATCATTCATGAAATTACTTACCTTCGCTTCACGCGCTGCCACTTTTCGCGCTTTAATATCGTATGGACGGTACTGTGATGAACTTGAAAATGCCTAGCGCTCTGGCGGAGGCTAGTTTTGGAAATATTGTAGCACATTTTCAGTTAACTGGATTGGGTTTTGTCGTGTAGGTGGTCGATCAGGGCGTTGAGACCTAGGATCCACTGGCCGGTTTTCGCGGATGCGCTGAAGAGCTCCTATAATAGTGCGAGGATTAGTAGGGCATTGTCTTGAACCGCCATATCTCTCGCGATATGTCCTTATGGCAAGAGCGGCATTTTGACGACATTCTCCGTAAATTAGGATCATGTCCGCATATTCAGCTGCTGTGTAGTTCGGATGTGTATTTGCCATCACGATCACAAGTTTACACAAGCACTAATAACACAAATAAAAGCGCCCGTATCGCAAGAGATGTCAACGTACCTACTAAATTAGAAAACGAAAACAAAACATAGCGTCTTTATCGCAGTACCATAATCTAATTACTCATTAGTTCATTACACAAAAATAAATAAATAAAACAATAGGCAAGCGTCTTTTTCGCGGAAACATTCACAAAATTAGTCGACGTAATTATGTGCACTACTGTGAAGAAGTGTGTCAAGGGCACGAGTTAGGCTAGCACTAGATATGCAAAAAAAAGAATTAGATTTCGCTGCGACGCGACGGGGTGGGGGGAGGGCACGCGTTGCCTGCGCCGCCCGCTCGCCGACAAAGGGATATCACGTTACTTTAAAGTATTGTTTATTTATTTTAATTTCATTGATGCGATGTTATGATCCGTGACCTCGGCAAATGACCGCTGCGCGACAGTTCTTTAAGTACAGGTTGCTCCAAAATGCTATTTTAGAAAACTTTAAATAAATCCGCAAATAATAACGTTTAATGGAAACATAATTTCTTCATGAAATGAAAATGTGAAAACGTATATGTGTGTTAAATTAATGTCACCATTGTACCGCCACGCTGTATACTTACCCATAGCGGTGTATCGCATGCACCAGGTACAGTCAGTATGTTAAGTCTCTGGCGACATTTTAATCATTCAAGTTCAAATCGATCAAGCACTAAACTGCCTTTAGCAATTATTTATTATTTCAAAACACAGACAGATGGAATGATTATTTGTTTGTGTCAGTGAATGAAACGTGTTCACTCAGCCAGTTCCAACACAGAGTAATTATCTCCCACGGCAACACTGAGGCGAAGCCCACGTGTCTTATGTAGCCACATCCGCAGGTAAGTAGTCTTTATAACGTTTGCAAGAGCCGAGTTTCCTATGCACTCCTAGTACTTCTTCAATATTGCACGCTCGTCAAAATAATCAGCATCAACATAATTATCATCATCATAGCTTAAAGACGTCCAGGGCTCGACAAAGATCCAAGCATCGCAAAACCATTGTCCGGCGCTGACGTGACATTGTTCGGAAATTATAATGACGAATTTGTGTAACCGGCTCTCGATCGCTGTGCTATCGTCACTGCCGAAATTACTGTAATATCCGCAGTTCTCGCAAAAATTATTTTGCAATGAGATCACGTCATTAGCACGACACTAATGCCTTCTTCTGTATAGGGGTACAACAACTAGGAAGCAAGTACCTAATACTTGCTAGGGAGTAAGAACCCAGTTACTTCGCCCAGATTAAATACTCTAAATATGGGTTTATCTAGTTTCCACGTTGCTCTCATTTGCAATATCTTCAGCAAGTCAAGTAGTTAATTTCTTCTTGGTCTCCTAGTACTCTTCAAGTTGCTTCATCCCTAATAGTTTTTGCTCTCAATATGGGATAAGTTGTAATTTCTCTGTTTCCATCAGCAATAACGTGGCTGTTGTAATTGGTTGCGCTAAAACATTCGATTAGTATGCAGTAGTTAGTATGCAGTGCATTTGCTACGTGTCACACTTCAGAATAAGTTACCGGCTGACGAACAGACGCCTTCGTTAACTGACTGACAGGCGTGATAGCCGGGAATGACGGCTTGACGGCTTGATAGCTTGACAATACTACTCAACAGAAAGCTTTCGGTGAATGACTTAATTTGACTTATATTAACTCAAAGTACCAAAAAATTCATGACTGTGACCCACGATTTCTTTCGGGTGGACTGAAACCAAGCCAAAGAACATGATAATACACACATCAAAAGTGTCTAGGGATCAACATATATTTTTGCAATAACTTTTCTCCTGATTGATATTAATTAAAATTTTCTTTAAGGATTCATCAAATAAAGTGTTTTCGTTTGTCACAGTAACGATAAACCAAGTCACCTTTGCATTAATAAAGAAATTTGCCATTTTCCTAATAAAGGGATTTTTGACATTTGAACCACTAACATTAAAGTTCGAAAAAAAGACTGAAATAACAGTTTTCTTTAAAATTTTATTGGGTAACTTAAACAATTAATAATCCGTGTTTCTACCGCGAACACTAACAACACAAGAACATCGGTTTGGAATACTCAAAATGAGTTTATCCAAATCACGCTGTGGAATGGCCGCCCATGTTCGTTGCAACAACAAAAAAAGGTCTTCTTGCGACTGGATACCCTCCATATTCGGCAGAGCTCTTCTCTATAGCATATCCCATGCATGCTCAATCGGGTTCAAGTCTGGCGACTGAGCAGGCCAGAGCAGGACATTGATGTTAGCTGCGGCGAGAGTCTGTCTTACAACTCTTGCGGTGTGCGGTCGTGCATTATCATGCATTAACTGAAATAAGGGACCGATTTGCACTTGTAGAGGAACGATGACGTCAGATACAATCGTCTCAGCATAAATTTGAGCGTTGAGGTTGCCTCTGATCCAAATCAACTCAGTTCTTCCGCCGATCCAAATACCCGCCCATACCACGATGGTTCCACCACTATAAGGATGGACTTCCTGGCAGGATTTTAATCGCTGTTGGCGTCCAGGGGTTCTCCAGTGTTGTATACGTCTTGTATCCGGTCTCATACCAAAACGAGACTCATCAGAAAAGCACACGAAACGCCATTGTTCTTCTGCCCAATTTCTGTGTTCAAGAGCCCATTGATATCGAATCCTACGATTGTGCATTGCTATAGGTGGTACCCGTAGCGGTCTTCGGGAATGAAGGTTCACTTCATGCAAGCGGTTTCTGACTGTTTGGTCGCTAATTAAGTTCCCTGAAGAGTGATGAAGCGTCACGGCTAACATCATGGCGGTTATTGTTGGAGCTCTTCGAGTTAAGATTTGAATGTATCAGTCTTGTCTCCGTGTGGTGCAGCGATACCGTCCTCCATGGCGCTCAGCCACGGTACCAGTGCTTCGGTAACGTGTCCAAAGTCGACTGATAACACTCTGACTTGTATTCAGAGCTAAAGCCACAGTACGTTGCCGGGAACCAGCTTCTATCATTCCCACGGCTCTGAGCATTTCTTCCCTGCTTAAATGACGTCGCCGCTCCATAATAACGTTGGTTTTAATCAGTAGTAAAATTATTCTATATGATAGAAGTTTATGTAAATATTACAGGAAAAATAAAACGAAGTCTCTAAATAGCACACTTTTTCAGAAATCATCAACAAAAGTTACATTAGTTCAACTATCGGTCAAGAGACAGCGCTGACATAAAACTGCAATATTCTACACCGCAGTTCAGTGTTAAAATTCTCTGACGAATCAGGATAAAAACTATCCTATGTCCTTTCCCGGAACTCAAACTATCTCTATAACCATCTAAACTGTTTCAGTGGTTTAAGCGTGAAGAGATAACAGACAGGCACACTTTCGCATTTATAATATTAGTATGAATATGAATAAAAAAAATATTCAACCGAATTGAGAACCTTCTTTTTTTGAAGTCAGTTAAAAAGCGCCAATAATGAACCAGGACACTTTCACACAGTCCATCCATCGTTTCTGTGGTCTTCCCCTACTCTTATAGACATCCACATTCATACTCAAAACTTTCTTCACAACATTTTCCTCATACATCACATTCCCATCCCATACCACGACAACCTATTTCCAAACACCTTTTCAGTCAGCAGTTCCGCTTTCAGACTTCCTCTTGTATACTCTCCTCATTGTCTTAGGCCTCGGTCTCGAAGACAGCGATTGCGGGGTGGCGGGGTGGGTGGGTGCGGCGCGGCAACGCAGACGGTCTCGAAGCCAGCGGGCAGGTCGCGCGGCGCTAGAGCAGCGTAGTGTTGTGTAGTGAGAAATTAAGTGTCTTTGTTCACGAACGAAATGTCTAAACAACGATGACAAAATCTTTTTGATGCATCATTTTGAAACATCGGTCGTTAAAAAGCAAAAAATAAAATGCACAACACTACGTCAATGCAGACGCGCGGGTGCTCGTACGCCCGCGCCGCGGCCGCCGCCGCCGCTGCCTTCGAGGCCAGTTTCATAATTATAAATCTAACGCGTCGCTCCTTGCGCCGCCGCCGCCGCCCCGCGCCCGCTCACTTCGTGTCCGTGGCCTTATATACTCTTATTAACTATTTATACTAATAATAACGTTTGTTTTTGCTTCAGCGACGAAGGAGGCGGCGTTCACATACGCGATCACGTCGGCCGGCGTGACGCATGCGCTGAGCGCGGCGTGCGCGCGCGGCGACCTGCCAGCTTGTCAGTGCACTACCAACCGGTATGTTCTGTGTTAAATTAAAACGATACCGCCAGGGTACCCTGCGAAATTCAAATTGTCTTAATTCAATCAAATATGATGTTTATTCAGAATTATAATCATAAAAATCAAAATTTGAATCGCGCATCCCCCCATATAATGAGACTTTGACTTAGACAGCTTCCCTTTCAAGCAGCGCACGTTCATTCAGATCCATATGGCACTGCTAGTAAGTTTTGAAATTATTTATTTATCCATTTATTTATTTCAGGCCTCAAGGCCCATATAAACACATACAATACCGCGGCGACGGCGGCGAGTTTTGATAAGACCTACCAAAACTCGCCGCCACCGCCGCCGCCACCGCGGCGCCGTGTGCAAGGCTTGATACAAATTCAAGGGCAACCATAATGTGTAAACGGCCGTACTTCTTAATTGAACATTTGTGATGTAATTGCAATACCTAAATATTTACCAAGCAAATCTTTGATCTGTATGGTTTGCCTTTTAACTGTCAATCCTCAGCACTTGTTTCTTATACTGAGGAATCTCGTGCACTAGTAGTCCAAACCAAAACCATTGGCCGCTAGACGTGCTACATGGAGTACAAACTAAGTGAGTACTAACTAACTTGGTCGGACTAAGCGACCAAGCGACTGACCACCAGTCCTGGACTTGGACTACGAGCACGCGAGATCCCTGACAAATGACCAGTCGATAACTGTGGCCCAAGAAATCATGTAGGTATCTAATCCTAGCATAATTCATTCTCAGCCGCCGTGGCACGTCGACAGCCGACCAGTTCGAGTGGGGTGGGTGCGGCGAAGGTGCATACGGCGCGCGGCTGGCGAGGCGCTTTCTAGACGCGCGCGAGCTCGAGCGCGACGCACGCGCGCTAATGAACCTGCACAACAACCGCGTGGGCCGAAAGGTGAGCGAGGTACTCATCCATGTATCGCCTGCTTCAGCTGCCACTGGCGAGCAGTGTAAAATAGCCGGGTATTAACCAGTGGCGTGCCTAGGGGTCAAAATTAGGGAAAGCCCACAGATTTTCAACGTATAAAAAACGGCCAACTGAGGGATTGGCTGATTTTCTTATTGTGTACGTGTGTGTTGCGAATGTTTGACTGGTATTTTTTAAAATATATTTTTTATTGATAGTTTTAAGTACGTTTGTTGTTGTGAATTATGATTTTATTAGGGCAAGCCGGGCTTTTCGGCTTCTATGAAGGTACCGCCACTGGTATTAACATGACAAATCGAGCTTGTAGCCGTCCGCGACGGATGATCCGCACACAGTTTACATGCGTATCGTCCGTCATTTCTGGATAGTTGAAAGAGCGCGAGAGTCATAGAGTGACAAAGTTGACGCTCTACAAATTCGAACTTTTCGGAAAATCGATGTGTTATGTTTATGGACTTAACCGAATGCTAATGCATGTGCTTTTCTGCTTGCAGTAGAATTTCAGAACACGTGTATCCGAACATGCATGAATTGTTGCTTTATTTTTTTTTTTATCAAATCAAAACATTTTATTTCACATAAACCTATATGGGCACTATGAAACGTTAGAAGCTAGATCCACGATTCCAATTGGTCATTTCCTATGGAGAAGAGTCGGCAAGAAACTCCACGAGAAATAATATCAAAAGAGAATTGTGTTATTGTTCAGTGTACAGAGACCTCTCATTCCCGAATTCCATTAATTGATATTTTTTTCGGCTAACTTCAATACGAATAGGTTTTAATCCGGTTCGTCTATGTTGACGAAGTTGTTATCTTCGCATTACCTAGTGCCAAAGTCTAAGGTATACTCGTAGTCTAAAACTTTTAACAAAAAAACACTGGCACTCCGGTAGTGCCGACAGAAGTGAAAACTTGAACAATTACGAGTGTATTTTGTGAATCGTCTTATAAACAAAACACGCGTGTTAAGGTGTGTTCCTTATTTTATAGGGTTTTTTGCAAATCAGGTATGATGACCAAAGTGACTGGTTTATTCTTCTCGTGAAAGGAATTTATTCAGATTTACAAATAAGCACACAGGATAGACTTCAGTTTGTGGTGTTGGTCGCGGCAGTGGTAAGAGAAGCAAGCCGCTCGCATGGAGCTCGTCGTCAGTTATATATCCGTGGTTCAGCGCCATCTCGTCGTCGTTGGATGAACTACGTAGTTAGTACGCGAGGCCCTCGTAGTTCTTCCCGATGTGCATAGATGGCGCTGTCCTCAACAACGCGCGTCTTACGTTTTACGTCTTACGTCTTACGAATTTTCGATCAGGGTCACGTGACCTGACGCGAATTTAGAAGTTTTTACCCATTCCAAAAAAAGTACACAGCGCCGCTAAAGAAGTTTTCACTTCAAAAACAAAACAACTACCGAATATAAAAAGGGACTACAAAGTGAAAAATAATCTTAGTTTCGGATGTGGCCGGTGGCTGGCAAATTGGCGATATATAAAAATCAAACAATACGAAAGAAAACTATTTTCACTTCGCTTCATCGTTTTTGTATTTTGTTTATGTAAAATTAAGTAATATATAAGTCAATGTGTAAAACGTTTTCTGTGTATGACTTATACGTGTGCAACTCGACGTTGGGAAGACGTCAAGTTGCACACTTAGGCCCTTTACAGACTATGTGCCGTGGCTGCAGCCGGTGCCGCTGCATTGGTTGCCCTTGGATTTGTATGAACCCCCACACATGCCACATGCCGTGTGCGGTGACTGACGCAGCGGCGGCGGCGCGGCGGCGCGGCGGCACGGTGCCGCTGCAACTGCGGCATAATGTGTAAACGGCCGCACACTGTTTACTGCTCGTTGTCTTATGCTCTGACGTGCTGATGTTCATTTCGGCGACTTTCACAGATATTTTGTTATACTTAGTGTTTCTTTGCATGTCGCTCCATGTATAATACTGGTATTCAGCTGCATCCAATTAGACTGGAATCCAAATACCAATAATATTTGACCCCAACATAGTTGGAAAAAAGACAGGACAGATTCGATAGTAAGAAACAAAGATCAAAGACAAGATCAAGAACAATTTTAAATTGATCTTACACTGAGCGAAATCTGATTGAGATCAGATTGATTGTCCCTTTCATGTCAAATAGAACAACTGACATAAAAATAGTAGATAGTTATGTAGTAAATACCGACGCTGCACGTAACAGTTATAATATTAGGTGGACTGTGATTGCGGCAGGCAACTAACAAGCTGCCAATAATGTGAAAGTGCACGTCACTATAAACATAATAATGATTGCGAGCGGCCGCGCGGCCACTCCTGCGCAACTGTGAAAAATTCAGCAGTCGCCGAGTGCCGCCCACCGCAAGTACTGACATTAACTTGAGTACTTAAGAACAGGGGACATGTTCCTTATTTATTATACTAGTATTTAGACGTGGCTTTACTTTGTCCTCGCTTGTAGGTGTGTCTGAAAATAAAAGCAAAAACTTATTATAACATAAGTACAAATGAAACATGCTGCGTAGATAAACGTGCGAGTAATACATAGCAGAACATGGATACCAGTCAGCTGAGTCGGCTAAGTATCTAGTATCGAATGCAAGCTCACATTATTACAAGCAAAACAGTCAGTTTATCTGGCCATTTAATGATCGGCAAAATAAGAAATCGTTCCGGTTCGGGCAGCCGGCGGCGACCGGCACGACACCGGTCATTAGAGTTTCTGTAGATCGGCCGGCTAATACACGAGTGTGCACAATTATGTATTGTGCGAAATGACCGGGTGCCGCGCACATTACCCGCGGCGCCGCGCGCCGCCGGCCGCACAGCACGCCCGACGCACGCACTCATTTACGTTTAAACTGTGAATTAGTAACAGTTGTACAAATTACTAGTACTTACCATAAATGCTTTTCTATTTCTGAATTCCATTGGTCATTTCAGAACGGATATTTTTTTGCAAGTAGTGATTGTTTTAAAAGGGTACTTACTTACTTATTTCGTTTTACTTTGACGTATTTTATTAATCAAAATTAAGTATAATTTGTTCCCAAGAGCAAATAAATAAAACTAAATTCACAGCACACTGCTCGTTATGCCCATTAAGTTATGCTGATGAGTCATGTCAGTAACGTGCGAGATATTATTTCAAAATATGCAAATCATCCTTACTGATATTTCGCTGATTGCGCCCATTTATCCCGCCATTTAAAACATAATGACACGTATAATAATACCTTCCAGGCGACCGGCGAGCCTTCCCACAGAACTTATAATTGTATCGTATGAACGTTCTGACCACGTCTCATTACGAGCCGTACAATCACACAACTATTACCATGTTTACGAGCAACTTTGCGGAATCACCGGCGAGCGCGTTTTGTTTCTCTTTTGGTAAAACCTGACGCGGTCGAGAGTAATCTCAATAATGTGCACCCGACTCGCGCCGCCGCCGCCGCGCCGTCCGCAAGCGCTATTACAATAATACGTGTTATCAGTTTATGATTATTGATTTCGTATAAATAACTTTGCTAATCTGCAAGTACCGAGTCGAGTAAATTATAAAATTAAACTGTGGGGAACGTTCTGACAAGTCTGACAACCCACCCTTAGACCATGCTATATGAATAATGTCCCTTGTGATGTAGTTAATTGCTTTTCTGTCGTCGATTAGGTACTGATAGCGTCTGAATAGTATTGTGCTTCTGGTAATTCAAACGTAATCATTCGTTTAGATTATATTAAAACCCTGTTGTATGTGTCAACCAAAGAGAATTCACAACACGTCAAAACGTTACGTCTGACGGTCTGACATCGCCATCACATGTTTATTGTCACACATATCTTGTTCGAGGCGTCGTAAATCGTGTAATATATCGTCCGTCAGGTTTCGTAAACTATGTAAAGTAATACGTGAGATATTATCAGGAAGCTCGTTAACCTGAGATGTCGCTTTTTTCGAACGTTTTTGGCCCAAATTACGTAACAACACAATACAAGAAACAGCGAGGCGAGTGCGGCCCTGTACTCCCGTTTAGAGTAGGTATCGGTATAATACGAGTATATTATGTTGAGTTAAATGCCAATACCCACATTACCCACTAGTGCAAATTATTTTATACTTAAGTTTTGAAATGATTATTTTATTAAATAAAATTTGCAACGTGTGCGTATGCTAAGTTGCTCCCCTGACCGCGCGCCGGGCACCATTTAAGGCTAGGTTCAGATGTCGCAACCTACACTTGGCCTCACTCTGTAATATTTTACATTCGTGGGTGATGTTTAAACGCGCGTTTGCTCGCTTCTGTCAGTGGATGTTTGAATGATCATTTTTTTTATGTATGTTCATGCATAACTCCATCGTAAATAGACAGATTTGCAATTTTTTTTTGTTCGAATGTGCTTTATTTCGAAATGGTCCCATTTAAATTTTGTAAAGATCTGATGATGAGTTTCGGAGACAGACAACGGAACTCTTCAATAAATGCCCGCAAATCAACCGCAATTGCTGTTATAGCATATATACGCATTGTGTACGTAATCACACAACATAACATCACGACTGTACCCTTTAAAGGGGAAGGCAGATGAGTTCAATAGCTTTCTGTCACTGATATTCACATAGCAAGTACTGATATATGAATTTCTTTGGGGTAGATAGGTACAACTAAAAAGTGAAAAATAAAAACTTTTTTACAAAAAAAAAAAATACAACCGACTTCCAAAAAAAACCCTACAAAGTGAAAAATAACTTCAATTTCGAAAGTCGGTCACAGAGTAAGGAGACTCCGTCCGCCCACCAAGTGACCCCAGGGAAGACGGTGGCACAGTGATCACGTGCTGCCGTGCATAGCGAGGCTCAGGGGAGGCCCCCTTACAGTCTCCCCAGGAATGTGCCTTACAGGCGTTGCACGGGGGGTTCCGGAATTGGTCTTTTAAGAGGAACCGGGACCACCCCTATGCTGAAGGTGATCACCGGGGCGGTTTTAGTGAGGTAAAAATCCCACACTCCCCGACCTCCCTCCCCGGAGGTCGGGTGCCTTTTAAAGGTTTCCCCCCGACAAAAAAAAAGGTATCAAATTTTTGTAATAAACTTTTTTACAGTTTATACCTTGATATGATTAGGTATAATCAAGTGTTATGAATTTGAAGTCCTAATGAATAGACAGATGTGTTGCTGGGTAGTTTGTTGCGCCACTTCTTCTTCCCAGCTCAAGCACTAGAAAGTGGTGAAGGGCGGGCGTTTTGGAGGACTGTCATAAGTAATTTTGACGTTCAAAAACTGCTGATTCTCAGCTTAATTTAATTACATGACTTTTGATGTCTGATGTTTTGCCACATACGATGACGTGCATAAATAAAGTAGTAGACTATTTAATTTTTGAAAGTTTTCATTGTTATAGACAGTGAAGGACCTGGTCCGGCGCGAGTGCAAGTGCCACGGAGTGTCGGGCTCGTGCGCGGTGCGCACGTGCTGGCGCGCGCTGCCGCCCTTCCGCGCCGCCGCCGCCGCGCTGCGCGACCGCTACGAGCGCGCCAAGCTGGTGGCGCCGCACCCGCCGCGCCACGCGCGCGACCGGGCGCTGCGCCAGGCGCATCTTGTGCTTGTACGGAGGTAAGGAAGATGTTTGTGTACCCTAAGGCCCCGTCCACGGTATCGACTGATACGACTTGCGTCAAGCAACACGCGCGCGCTTCTCTTGTTTCCGTCCTTTGCTCCACAAGTCGCGTCACAGTGACTCGTGTGGCGTGCACAGGGTTTTATGCCTGGGTAAGCAGCTTTTTTCTTCGCAAAAAAAAGTCTTTCGCAATTGCCCTAGTTAGTAAAGATAAAACTCACCAGGGGTTTAAAAGGTTGTAACGACGATTTTCCAATGATGCAAATAAAAGATTTCGGCCACCTCAAATAATTAATCCAAGTGAGTGATAACTACAGAATACGTCACTTGAGAGATATCCGATATTCCGATGTGGCTTTGAAAACGGCTCTTCGTGTGATTTGCATTATATAAATATATTTAATAAGTAAATAAACTACTGGTTTGCTAACAGTTAAAAAAATTAAGTAAACCAACTTATTTATATATATATAGCCTATTCTTTTTTTAAATATGATTTTATAACATAGTCATAAAAAGTTTGTTTGCGTTTTAATTCGACCAATAATTACTCGAACTACTAAACAATAAGCAAGGAAAACAAAATAATTTAGGTAATTGTGTTTACACAACCACACAGCCAGTTGTATGTGTCATAATTATTACTATGAAACTTACGAGTTACATTACCTCTTTGCTGGGTTAATTCTCGTAACTCAGGTACAATTTGAACCTTTTCATTAAACGGTAATTGCGGAAATTTACCATTTTTAACCTCTAACAAACACAAATTTTCTACACAAATCTCACAATCGAACAACATTTTGAATTAAACAAACAATAAACTGATTAAAATTAGCAAAAACTCAACCTAAATATTTACGTTTCAAAATGAATTAATCACAAAAAACGATCAAAATATAAACTTATGTTTACAGCGCACTTCACATGAAAAAAAACAATATGGACTCTATAGAAAAACTATAATTTTAAAATTTTGATAAGTAAAACGTTGACAAATAAAATAGCATCTTTGTCAATCGAAATTTTACTTAACTAACTACTTATTCAACTTGGTCGTATAATACTTGAGATGAGCCAATACGAAGACGATTCACGAGCTGGCCCGTGATTGGGTTTCCTCGATTTCCTGCGGCAGGAGATGGCCTTGATACCGCATCGTTGTGTGCAGTGCACAGACACGAAATTGTACCACTACATGCGTACATTTATGAATGAATTTTAGGCAGAGTCACTCGCTGCCTATTCGCGTTGACCGAATTACGAACGCCTGCCGTAGTAAAAATAGTAAGAATGGTACTAGTATGAACGTTGCTATTAAATTTACATTAGGAGTTTGAATATTTTTTTTACTTAGTATATTTTTTATATTCTTGAAAATGTTAGTAACTGGTCTAGATCTAGATCTACTAGGTCTAGGGTCTGCAGTGTCTTTTTGCCTATACAGACCGCACGTCACTGACTCGTGGCATGCTCTAAACAACATCTTTTATTTGTACCGCAGTCGCCCCGTCGCAAGACGCTTGTCGCTTGAGCGTGTAGCTCGTGGCCACGAGGTGACGCTACGTTCATGTTTGTGACATTTCTACAGACCGCACAGCGTGCCGTGACAAATACACGTGGCAAAATACGAATGTCACAGCGCGATCGAAAAATGTCATTGCGAGGCTTCACGCGGCCTGATAATACACAGACTATGTCGCGATTGCCGAACACACTAAGCATAGCCAGCACTGCGGCATTGTCACGGGGTATTGTTAGTTAAAATGTCACAAAATGTGAACGCAGCTTCATAATTTCTTTTGTCAATATAATATGAAAACTACACATTTACCACTCATTTTGGATAGAGACTTCATCCTAAGATAAACTTACCTACTGACTGATTACCATCAGTATATACAGACTTCATCCTAAGATAAACTTACCTACTTATTTATTTATTTATTTATTGACACACCAACGACTTATTCACTAAATTTTTACATTAATATATCTAGTCTATTTAACAGTTGTGCGGTGAATTCGTCACTTATAGGTGTGCACAGCACTTGTATAATCAATAATAAATAATGAATCGGAAATATAATTATGTTAATTACAACATTAAAATTTACATTGAGTTTAAAATGTCAAGTAGTTAAATTGAAATACAGTAAATTCAAAAATTTAAATAAACATCAATTAAATTGGAATAGAAAATAAACATAAATTAAAACTATAAAAATAAGAAACACAGACATATCACATTAATTACATTAAAATTAAAAGAATACTATAGATTAAAATTTGAGTTCAAAAATTAAATTATACAATATTAAAAACATTTAATGGAGTCACACATTATTACGACACAAATTATCATTTGTAACAGAATTAAACAAACAAATTGATGAAGAACTGAGGACGTATTGTCTGAATTCATTCAGAATGTTCGAAAATATGTCCAAGTTGTTAGTACGCGTACTAAGCTTATTGTAGCTATAGTCCAGTCATTTTAGTAAGTTCACCTTGGAATTCGAGATACCCAGCTGTAAGTCTGTAAATACTTGTATATTGACACCCTAAATATTGTCTCAAAACCTACATATGGTAGGGTGTACGCAACTATTAAATTTCAAGGTCAAAGGTCACAAAAATCGGTTTTTTGCGCTTTTTTTGTAAATATCTCATTTCCTATGGGTGTTTTGCTATTTGTATCTATTATCAATATTGTAGAATAAAAAATTCTCTACAAATTTTGTTTCAAAACATTTTTCATACGGTGAACCGTTTTCGAGATAGAGGGCGGAGAGCGCGCGGTCACAGCATCACTTCAAGTCAACCGGTGCCTCCGGTCGAAAACGCGCCATATAATATAGTTGATGAACTATCGATAAATCAATGATTATCAATATTTGTCAATTTTTATTAACTATTATATTATATTTTATAATTTTTGTTCTAACCTATCCACTTTTATTCAGTATTAATTTATTTAACAACACTTACCTGCCCATGTACCTAATTGCAGAATTGTTAATGAAAATATAGGAATTATATTTGAATTTTAACCTAATTAATATTATTAACTTCTTACATGATGAAAATAACAAATAAATTATGAATTAATATTTTTATTAAAAATATCATTCAATACATTTATTTTTATTAAAAGTAAAAAAATGGAATAAAGGGTACAAAAACTACAATTTATAATTTTAATCATCTTCTTCCCCTTCATTGTCGTCTTCCGGCTGCTGGTAAATTTCAAACTGGTCTTCATTATCGTCTTCAACGAAATTTGTCTCAAGTTCTTCCATGATTTCGGGGTTAAAGGTTCCATCTTCGTTAATGTCGCTCTGATATGGTAGAGCATTAAGACAAGCTTGCCCATTACATTACGGTCGTAACTATACAATACAATTGAACATCTGTCCCTACTGGCTATAAATAGAAAAGTCCGTAGTGTATAATAGGGCCCGTATAATTCCCAGGTATAATTTTTGACGTAGTGGAAGGATTTAAAAATTTACAGATTTTAAACAAGATGCACTTAATTTTAATTTTCTATTTAAAATGTCCTGTAAATAAAAAGGAGGGTAAAAATTCATCCGCATCGCAGTCAACAGGAAACGTGCCCAAAAGACTGGCAGCATTGCCACGTTGTAAGGCAATGCTGATTCTTTGGCCCAAAAATAAGCCAGCCCTCTGGTCACGGGAAGAGTCGACCAATCGCTTGGCGATGTCTCGAAATACTAAGTGGGGCCCCATGGCCCTAGAGTTTCAACCCCAAATGGCTCAAACATATAAGATTCAAAGAGATTGGAGTATTTACGCCATTTGAGGTTTTCCGCACCTGCAGCAGCCGCCCCAGCACAGCTCGCCGTGCTTGGAAGATGGGATGGCGCAAGGGTATCGACACACGTTGCATCCCACACCAAAGGCCTACCAACCTTCCAAGGTATTATGGTCATTCCGTCATTATTACATATTATTACTATTATTAATATTGTATTTTAAATGTCATTAGTGTAAATGGGAATATAATTATATTATGATTTAAGTTTTTCCCTTAATTATTTTTTAATTTTAGGAAACGGTTATCAGTATTATTGAATAGATATAGATTTATTGCATGAAGAAAATGATAAAATATAATATAAATAGTTAATAAAAATTGACAAATATTGATAATCATTGATTTATCAATAGTTCATCAACTATATATGGCGCGTTTTCGACCGGAGGCACCGGTTGACCTGAAGTGATGCTGTGACCGCGCGCTCTCCGCCCTCTATCTCGAAAACGGTTCACCGTATGAAAAATGTTTTTAAACAAAATTTGTAGAGAATTTTGTATTCTACAATATTGATAATAGATACAAATAGCAAAAAACCCATAGGAAATGAGATATTTACAAAAAAAGCGCAAAAAACCGATTTTTGTGACCTTTGACCTTGAAATTTAATAGTTGCGTACACCCTACCATATGTAGGTTTTGAGACAATATTTAGGGTGTCAATATACAAGTATTTACAGACTTATAGCTGGGTATCTCGAATTCCGAGATTCTTACCTAATTTAAGCTTAAGAGCGTTACTCCAGAGCGGCGCGCCTCGTGTTTAGGTAAATTTACTCACACAGCTATACAGTTAAACGCACACACAGCCGTCTGTGTTGGAGCGCGTATCATACACCGCTTAGAATCATCTTGATACTTAGCCAGTTTTTAGTTAGTAGGGAATGTTTTCGTTTTCCGTAAGCGGGGATTCAGTTTTTTGTTTATTGTAATAAATGAGCAATTAAATTATTATTAGTTAGGTTAAAGTAAATAAAAACAATTTCGTGTAAAATAAAATCTTAATATTTGTTGTCTCTAAGTTTCATGGACCTAGCTTTTCGGGGATCAACAATTTCGGGTATCAGGCATTTATTGTAAAAGCTGACTAGCCGATGTTCCATATTTTCGCTCCAAAATTTATCGTCCCTGATTATGTTTTCAGTCTTCAATTTAAAATCTTTGCCTGTCCACACAGCAAACAGACAGTAATTTCTGTTAGTTATATGCAGCTGCCCCTGTATCTGATAAAACCAGTCATGGCGTCGATTCACAGATCCATCTATTTTCCAGAATTCAATTTTTTTTTGGCTAATAGCAAAATCTGCCTCTAATCCAAATGCCGAACTAGGACATTTAATTTCGGTGATGCCATCATCGTCGATTAGTCCATCCGGCGAAGCACCTGTAATCATAATAATTTGAAACTCAATACTCTAATTACTTCTTTTTAATAGAATTTAAGAATATAAAAATAAATTGTTTGTTAGAAAAATCTAAACTTGTACCTGCAACTGTTCTATGGCCACTTTTTCGTTTACTTTCCCATGTTGAATACTAGGGATATGGTCCAAGGAATATGAGTAAAGAAATTGTTTAACCAAAGAGGCTGGGCTAATAGTCGATCGCCGTTTGCACACTTTACAGAATGAAGAGGCTGTCAATAAACAACGTCGTAGCTCTAGCCAAAGTGCACTCTCTGTCTGAAGTACAGTATCCCTTTCAACTTCTTGTCTACTATTTACCTATAACATAAAATTTGGAAATATATTTTTAAGTCTAATATTATCAGAAACAATGTACAACATGTATCTGAACTTATGAAAGTATACTGTAAATACGCACTTGTTCTTGAAGGTTCTTGTTTTATTTGTCCTAAAATATGTTTATAAAGACCAAGTCATTCTTACAAGATTCCCTGCGTCAGGATCTTGAATTGAAGCCGTTTCTAATGCCTGCAAGTTTTCCTGAATTTCCAGTGTTTTATCACTGTCTTTTTCATTTTCTTGAGTCTGAAAATAATATGTAGAGTATAATATATAGTGACACAAACCGTATGCACCATGACAGGCGATCGATTGTCGGCTTAAGATAGCACATAACTAACAATGTTTTTTTTTGTGCTAAAATATGTATACAAATGACCAAGTAATTCTTACAAGATTCCCTGCGTCAGGATCTTGAATTGGAGCCGTTTCTAATGCCTGCAAGTTTTCCAGAATTTCCAGTGTTTTTTCACTGTCTTTTTCATTTTCTTGATTCTGAAAATAATATGTAGGGTATAATATAGTGACACAAAAAGTAAGCACCATGACAGGCGATCGATTGTCGGCTTGAGATAAATAAATAATGAAGAAAGGTCTTATTTAGTTTTGGTTTAACAACTGCTCAATCAAAACCAAGGAAACACGTGTCTGCCGCAGCTAGTAAAATATAAAGTAAAAAAATAAAACTTACAACAGCATTTTTATTTAAGTCCTGGTTTTGAAGTATTTGAACTTCTCTTTTCTGCCTATAACAACGAATTGGATATTAACTTTATCTTATTACTACTGTGTTTCATAAAAATATCCAAACAAAAAGTAATAAAAAAAAAAAATACTTCAAAAAGTAGTAAGTATATTGTTTCTTATTACACCTAATAAAAATATATTTTTTATAAGTAGAGAACCTCGGTAACATACCTTTTAGCTTCATTAGCCTTGGCCAAATTTTCGTTTTTTTTTTGTTCCCATATAGCGCCTTTTGTTAGCCATATCTGAAAAAAAAAGTAAAATGAAAACATACATAAAGAAGTCTAATTTAATCTTTCCTAAGTTAATAGAACACCATTACATTAAAATATGTACTCACCAAAGTTTTGTAATATAATAAAAATATATTATAATAAAACGTATCAACATGTCCTAGTCGCGCTAAAAACTCGCGAAAGTACGATAATATTTTACGCGACTCGCGGCTACGGGAGCGACACACGTCCTACCTCTGAAAAGCCTCGGCCGGCACTGAGCGCTGGCGTGATTCCGCGCCGATTATATAGCTGCACTAAATAATTCATAGTAAAATAAAAAAATAAGTTATTAAAAAATATTTGTACCATGTTTTAGAACGTAAATGTCTTCGTTTACTAGGCCTAAAATAACATATAAATATTTCAGATTTCATCCTAAACTAACGCGTTTAAAATATCGAAAAGTGGCTAAAATTGACACTTTTGAATATACTTTTCTTGAATGAAAACTTACAGTAATCGTTTTTTTTTTTCAGCCATGCACTAATAAATGCTATTATTATTTATAAAGCAACGTTGTTATAAGTTTGTCGTATATGGTTTTACTAATACCTTACATTTGCGTAGACCGTCGATCGCTAGTTTAAAAAAAGGCTTGCATAAAAACTGTTCTAATGAGAAAACTGTACGAATAAATGAAAATGTTTTTCAGCCATGCACTAGATTATGAAATTCCCATTAATATGACGTCAATATCTTATCTATAAATTAAACAGATTATGGTTTTATTGTCCGTCGGAAATCATCAATTTTGACTCCAGCGTGGCTCTAACGGATCAACCCTCTTAAATGACTGGACTACTAGACATAAACCGGTATAAAGGAGCTGAGCGACCAAGATTAGTTCTATTTTTAGGCAATTGAAATGTTTCCGTTTTAAAACTGACTGATTATCATCAGTATAATCAGACTTTATCTGTACTATATATATATATAATATTATAAAGCTGAAGAGTTTGTTTGTTTTTTTGTTTGTTTGTTTGTTTGAACGCGCTAATCTCAGGAACTACTGGTTCGAATTGAAAAAATATTTTTGTGTTAGATAGTCCATTTATCGAGGAAGGCTATAGGCTATATAACATCACGCTACGACCAATAGGAGCGGAGCATCAATGAAAAATGATGCAAAAACGGGAAAAAAATATTCCTTTTGAGAGCTTTCGTTGCGTACGCTGCGTAAACGGTTAAAGTTACGCAAAAATCATGTGTGACGGAATTGTTTCCCTTTAAAAGTTCTAAAAAAAAGTCCGCGACAGCATTATGTCTATCTTTTAAGGTTTACTCACTATAACCTTTTTTATGGTAATCAAATATCTTCTAAACTAATGCATTATTTGCGAAGGTTTTTTTTTATAAACATGATATTAATTCTTATCAAAATAAATACGTTATTCATCACAAGTATTTAATTTTGAATTAAATTGCCCTTGACATCATTTGATTTCAATGAATATCTTAGGAGTTGCATAGTTTACAAGTAATATAGTTGCATAGTTTACATGTACCTATAAGTAATAATCTTAAGTAATACTCTTAAAGTAATGGAATATATTTTTAACCGACTTCAAAAAAGGAGGAGGTTCTCAATTCGGATGTTTCTATTTTTTATTTTGTTTCTTAGAAACCAGAAGTGAGGACAGTTTTTTTAAAAAGAAAACACGACACGGCCTACACAACTATTTATTTAAATTACAAAAACCGTTACAAGAAAATAATTCAATACGATCACTAGTACGCGTCCGTCCCGTCCGAGCTCCGCAGCAAGAGTGCTAGAGGCGAGTGAGCACACGGCTTATATAGTGTGTCAACCCCTCCACTGACAGCGTCATCGCAGCGACGTTATGTCCCCGCCCTTTCTGCTGTCAGAAAACTCTAACACGGCCTCTCCTGACAGCTGAACGTCCTCGTCAGCTTGGCTTCCTGGATTCGGCTCCTCGCCCGTCTGGTCACCACTGGATGGATTCTCCAATGGTAGGCTTCCTTGCGCCTGGTCATCATCATTTGACTCGTCATCTGGAACATACCAAAAAAAAAACAACAGCAGTTTGAAAGCTTAACTTGGAGCTATCCATTGTAATGAAACTACAAGCGTTTTACTACAACTTCCAGCAATAACATCAAAATAGGTAGCAGATAGGTTATTGTTACACCAATGAAAGAGTTCCGGACCTCAATCACTACTGAAACAACAACAAATTCACCTGGAAACCACTATCGGGGTTCCAGTAATTAACATCAGCTGACAACTACTTGACGTGCTAGCCCCAGCTATGTCTTGATTACAATTTGTTATGTCATCTCCTGCAATGTGAAAAGCATAACACGTTAAAAAAAAGTGAGACCAGCTAGGTTTAATTTTGACCTTAGTTATACATGAAAGCTAAATTTAAAGCAATTAAGTTATTGAAGGTCACAGCTATGGTAAACTCTAAGAGTATTACTTGAACTGATCTCTCATTGCAGGCGCAAGCGTGTACTCAAGCGCCCACAAGTAAAGTGTGTAAAGTAAAAGTGCTTATGATCATAAGCAACTTCACAAAACTAAAAGCGAGTAAATTCGAATGATGGGCTTCCGGACTTCCGTCAGTCGAACACCCGTAAAAAGTTAAATACACATGAAAAGCATAACGCGCCACACACTCCATAGTCTTATATGACAGAGGCCCCAAGTTTGCGTGTCACCCACATGAACACATACCTAGGCCCCAAGTTCGCATAATATGGGTTCATGAACTAGTAAATTCATATGAGGAGTAATAAGCTGTTATGGATTTCATGGCAGGGTATGACAGAGGCCCCAAGTTCGCATGTCATAGGTGTAGTCGCGACAGAGGCCCAAAGTTCGCATGTCATAGATGTAGTCACGACAGAGGCCCAAAGTTCGCATGTCATAGATGTAGTCACGACAGAGGCCCAAAGTTCGCATGTCATACATGTAATCACGACAGAGGCCCAAAGTTTGCATGTCATACATGTAACCACGACAGAGGCCCAAAGTTCGCATGTCATACATGTAACCACGACAGAGGCCCAAAGTTCGCATGTCATACATGTAATCACGACAGAGGCCCAAAGTTCGCATGTCGTCGTCGTCACTCACCACCCTCATAGAAGGCTGAGCAAGTGTCCACTCGCCTCGCCACAGCCCCATGTATACTGCAGCCGACTGGGTCTTTTTGCCATATGACCCGGCAAGCAGTTCCAGCTCGTAACGGTGATGAGGCAGTGCACGCACCACCTTGTGCGCACCACTTTGTACGCACCACTTTGTACGCACCACCTTGTACGCACCACCTTGTACGCACCACCTTGTACGCACCACCTTGTACGCACCACCTTGTACGCACCACCTTGTACGCACCACCTTGTACGCACCACCTTGTACGCACCACCTTGTACGCACCACCTTGTACGCACCACCTTGTACGCACCACTTTGTACGCACCACCTTGTACGCACCACCTTATACGCACCACTTTGTACGCACCACTTTGTACGCACCACTTTGTACGCACCACCTTGTACGCAGCTGACGGCGACGCTCGTTGACGTACGCATCCTGCCGCTGCTGATTTTCGGCAAGCAACTTGCGTCTTTTTGCCGTACGAGCCAGCCAACAGTTCGAGCTCGTAGCTCTGATAAGGCAGTGCACGCACGATCTTATACGGACCGCGCATGCCAGAGTCCACTCACCACGCCACTGAACCATATGTTCTGCGGCGGCCCGGGCTTTCCCGTCGCATGAGCCAGCAGGCAGCTCGAGCTCGTACCGGTGATGTGGTAGCGCTCGTACCACCACTGTCATTCTGCTTGCACACGTCCTTGTGTGTTAACATGTAACCCAAAAAAAAAATCAACAGCAGTGCATGTTCCACTCGGCCAATTCTGACCACATTTAATAAAAACAATAACAATCATTGATAACAAAAGGTTCCTCTAAGCCTTGGTAATAATTGTTCTGCATAAACTTAAGAGTAGATCACATACAACAGTCATGGCCCGGCTGCCGCAGCAGCTAGTGACACTCGTGCCACCCATATAGTCATCACTTTAAGTGATACGACCAACACACATTACTTCCCATTGAGTCTACGACTCTCAGGTCATTAGAAAACCAACACAACAATAGTCTCCTTTGAGACCCTGGTCCCCGCTGCACCACCTGCTGCCCATCGCTCCCTGAACAACTCACAAGTAAGTTGCAGTTACGACTACAGACAAGTACGTACAGTGCGACCTAGCCATGGTATGTGCTCTACTACTCGGTGGAGGAACTATCCTCACAGTCTTTTACGTTTAACTCGTTGGTATCTTGTCTATACAGGGATCTTGTGGTATCTTGTACAACAGACAGTACTTAGTAAAAGCATCTACCACAAGGAGTATGTATCGGAAACCGTTTGACTCCGTTAGTGGACCAAGGACGTCAGTGTGAACCACCGAAAAGGGTACCTCAGGCTTCGTCCAAGATTCTATGGTCTTAGGAGACTTCACTAAAGCTTCAGTTTGACTAGAGCTCGGCCGTACCTGACCGTGACCAATAAGCCTGCCTAGGTATTCTAACTCTGTCTAAGAACGTGAATTTTTTTTTAGATTCACTGAAAATCCCGCCTCAGTGAGTGTTTTTAATACCTCTCGCTAAGTTTTCAGACCGTCACCGACAGATTTCGACATTATTAACACATCGTCGATATATTATCAGGGTTTTGGAGATGATTCTTTGATAGACAACAGGTGCATCAGCGAGCCCATAGGCATTTTCAAATATTTTAATGCCCTTCAGGCGTTACGAATGCACTTTTACTAATAGAGTCATCATCCTTCATCAGCACCCGATGAAAGCCTGTTGCCATATCAAGACTTGTAAAGAATTTAAAACTGCCCAGTCTGTCAATGTGATCGTCGATTAACGGTAGCGGAAATCGCTCTTTAATAGTGATGGCATTTAGAGCTCTGTAGTCGACGCACATCCTATCAGACCCATCCTTTTTCTTAACGAGGATGATAGGACTCGCGTAATTAGACTGCGACTCGCGAATGATTCCCTTACTAATCAAATCATTATCTCGTGAACGCGACGCTTTTCGTCTACGGAGAGTTTATAAGGTCGATAGTAAATTGGGATGTCACTATAACTTTTATTTCCATACAACAAGTGTTTACTGTAGAGGTCGCTGTACCGGTAGTAAACGTATCAGAATACTCGTTTAACAGAGCTAACAAACACTCTTTTTCGTCACCTACTAAGGGTGTCCTTATCTTAGGGGACTCTAGAGTCAACACGTTGTTTACGTGCGAAACCCTGACTAACCGTTGAGAGTTGTTTGTTCTAATATACGTAACTCCGCTACGATTTAAAACATCAGTGCCAAACAAAACCGGAGCCTGAATACAATCCGGGGGAATAACAAACAGATCTACTTCTAAAGATAATTCACGGAAATTAAATAAGGGTGCATCCATACGAAGTGGACATTCCCGATCGTCCCGCTGACATATCTCGCGCCCACGATCGACTTCCGCACACCACATGTCAAAGTCACATTGGGGTCAAAATTAGAAATGTAGTAATGCTTAGATCTTACTTGAATTAGGGAAGAAAGTGCCCCCACAATCCTGTCCGCAGCATCAGCCTCTCGCGATGTCTCAGCGGTCACGGCTCCATCCGCAGCACACGCCTCCGCACCGGCGGCAACAGGTGCCCCGGCAACCACCGAAGCCGTCAGCGGCGGAGCGCCGCCCGGTTGCGACCACATGGGAGTAGACGCACGTATATCGTCTGAAGGCA
Source organism: Luperina nickerlii (assembly GCA_963855955.1). NCBI lineage: Eukaryota > Metazoa > Arthropoda > Insecta > Lepidoptera > Noctuidae > Luperina > Luperina nickerlii. Next base: position 111,312 of record OY979686.1, on the reverse strand, counting down.
AATGCTCCTCTAAAGCGCTCGATCGAACCAGCACTTCATCCAAAGGGTCGCGTCGAAGGCTATCCCGACGCCCATATGAACTATCCCGGCGCCTACGTGAACTTTGAGAGTACTCTGATCTATCACGACGACGCCTAGGAGATCTACTACGCGATTGACGATAACGGTCACGACGCCTTTTATAAACATCACGACAGCTATGTGAATCGTTTTCCCGAGAATTACGCCTAGGTGTATTCTCACGCGGCGTGCATCCACGACTCGACATGATTATGACTATAGGCAACACTAACCGCGAAATAAAGAAATAACACGTGGCGAATCATGTTAAAATCACAGAAACTAATCACGGACAAAATCAACAACACGTGGTGAAAAATTTTAAATAGCCCCAAAAACACTATTTTCGGTTCAAAAGATGGCGAACGATCTAAGTCGCGTGTAGTTGAAACGAATCCCACTTCTGATCTTAGAAACCAGAAGTGAGGACAGTTTTTTTAAAAAGAAAACACGACACGGCCTACACAACTATTTATTTAAATTACAAAAACCGTTACAAGAAAATAATTCAATACGATCACTAGTACGCGTCCGTCCCGTCCGAGCTCCGCAGCAAGAGTGCTAGAGGCGAGTGAGCACACGGCTTATATAGTGTGTCAACCCCTCCACTGACAGCGTCATCGCAGCGACGTTATGTCCCCGCCCTTTCTGCTGTCAGAAAACTCTAACAGTATGTATATTCGGGCATAACTCCCTCATATTGGATTTGCAAAATTATGTATATTATAATATGTATATTCGGGCATAACTCCCTCATATTGGGTTTGCAAAATTTTTTTTTGTTCGAAATAGGTTTATTCCGGAATGGTTCCATTTAAATTTCATAAAGATCTGATGATGAGTTTCGGAGACAGACAACGAAACTCTTCAATAAATGCCAGCAAATCAACCGCGATTGCTGCTATAGCATATGTATGCATTGTTTACGCAATCACACAACATAACATTACGCCTGTACCTTTTAAAGGGGTAGGCAGATGTATTCAATAGCTTACTGTCACTGATATTCACATACCAAGTAGTGTTATATGAATTTGTTTGGGGTAGGCAGGTACAACACAACTAAAAAGTGAAAAATAAAAACGTTTTAACAAAAAAAAAAAAAACAACCGACTTCCAAAAAATACTACAAAGTGAAAAATAACTTTAATTTCGGAAGTCGGTGTCGTTGGTTCTGTATTTTCGTTTTTTGACACCGACTTTCGAAATTTTCATTTTGTATTTTTTTGGAAGTCGGTTGTTTTTTTTTTTTGTAATAAAGTATTTAGTAGGTTTTTTCCTGAAATTACCGCGGGTGAAACGTCTGATATATCAGCGCACAGCCTAAACCACTGATCCTAGAGACATGAAATTTGGAGGGTGTGTTCTTTGTGAAGAGTAGGTATCCACTAAGGCAGGGTTTTTAGAAATTCCACCCCTAATAGGGTGAATGAGGGGAGGGTGAAATTTCACGCGGACGAAGTCGCGGGCAGAAGCTAGTCCTAAGATAAACTTACCTACTGACTGATTTGCATCAGTAACGTTTGCTGTTATGTACAGACAAAAGCAGAACCCGAGCGTGGTGCGAGTGCCGCGCAAGTCGGACCTGGTGTTCCTGGAGCCTTCACCGTCCTACTGCGAGCGCGACGACGCCGCCGGCTCGTTCGGCACGCATGGGCGGACCTGCAACAGGACTTCCAGAGGTAATGTAGCTTCCCGTGACGGTGCCATCGGCAGTACTTACTCCACTCCGTAACTTTATCAATTCAATATCTACATCTTATGGTTGGGCTAGTTGGCATACCTTTTGACAAGTTTTTGTGCCAACTCCAAATGGTAGTGGCGAAAAGACATTTCCGCGAATGAACTTTTGCGCGAAGGGACACTTTCATAACATCACGCCTGTATACTTTCAAAGGGTTAGGGCGTGCATACTGTTCGTCTGGCACCCATGTGCTGGTTTGGTCCCTGGGGTGGTCACGGCGTGCTATGTGTTCTGGTGCGCCAGTGATGGGGAGTACTCCCCAGAGGAGGGTCCGGTAACGGACGGCCGCGGCGGGTTCACGGATGAGTGCTAACGCGTGCCCGTGTTCCCGCCGTAAGCGGCAGAGGAGGACACCGTGGAGTTTTTGTGGGTTAGTCCCACATAACTGCACTATCTCCCCATGGTAGTGCAATATGCATGAGCATTTATCCACGTTAAAAAAAAACCGGCCAAGAGCGTGTCGGGCCACGCTCAGTGTAGGGTTCCGTAGTTTCCCGTCCGTCACAATAAGTGTTCCCACTTATAAGTTTAAAAGTGGCCCAACTAGCAAAATAATCCTGGATTGCGATTCTATAATGCTACGTGGACTTATAAAGCTCCGATGATGGTTTTGGTGGTTGCTACTGCGCTTTTAATAGCATAAATACATGCTGGTTTTACTCAAGTACACTTAATCCTATAATTTGTACTTATATCGGTATATGGGATCATATTTCCTGACAAACATAGGATCAAGACTCCTATGAAAGCATGAAACAAGAGTAATTGCACTCAAGAGTAATAACTCCGGTAACTCGGACTTATATGCGCCTATAAGATAACATCTGCGGACCATTTAAATCCTAATACTCCTGTAGGAGCATGTACCAGGAATATATGCACTGAGGAGCCATTACTCTTGTTATTTTTACTTATAACCTCATATAAGCTAATATTTTATGGCCCATATAAGTAAATTAAAGTTAAATTACTGTAAATCATTTATGGTTTGGTTTTACATATGCTTAAAAGTAAGTGTTAAATGAATTTCATATCCATGTTTTAAAAACAATAAATCACCAAGATTACACAGCATGCAGCACTCGGTAGGATAAATTGTTCTCTATATCGATTTATCGTATGCCGTTTTAAACCTAGACATATTTATATAGGCATTCCACAGTAGTGTTATTGTCCAAGAAATCTCAAAGAATCCTGGTTAAAACTCTTATGAAGCCACTTTTGCTTGTAACGACCAGTACAGGCGAAAACACACTTTATATAGTTTTGCAAATTCTATTTTAGGATTTGACATCAGCCATTTTGATTAGGTACAATTGTTTTTGTTTACAAATATTGAAAATGGATTTAAATAAGTGGAAGCGGTTTAAATAGGAGATCTTATAAAAGAAAAGTTAAAAAAAGATATAAAGAAATGTTTACCGCAGTGAGCACCGATTTTTTTAATTTAACTGGTGAACTGAAGACCGTATCGCCAATTCTAGCGAGGGTTCCGGACAAGATAATTGTAGTAAGTACTACTTTAGATGGAAGAGGTTCCGACAACGAAAGTACCAAATCTTTGAGCGATATTGAAAGCGAAGATCTTTCGGATTATAATAAAAATTTAGAACTGCGTTATTTTATTAAAAACTGGGAATTCCCCGAACCACAAAGCCATGCTATTGAAGCTTAGCAACGTTGCGCGTGAGCGGGCGAACCTGCGAGTATAATGCTGTCGATTTGAGATGGTCAAGAAAGTACCATGAACTCTTAGTAAACGACTTCTTTTTAATTTATCGTAGTTGCTACCATAGACGTATAAAAACTAATACAATTCATGAAGAAGTTCATGGTACTTTTTTGACCATCTCAAATCGACAGCATATAATACTCGCAGGTTGATCGGTTTATCGACGGCGTTGCCAGATTTATCAGCATGGCTTGTAAGAAAATAAAGAAGACTGTACCCGTACCTATTGTGTTATTGTAGGAGATCCATAAACATTTGTGTAATATTGCCCAGACATCAATCAGATTTGACTAGTTACAAATTTCACATTCGTCTCTTGGGAAGTGATCATAAACTACGTAAGTAGAACAATTCTCACACCAAAATCAATCTTGATATAGCAATGATCTGATGTGCTCTTGATTCTGAGTAAAATGTTAATCTCTAGTGTAAATAGAAACCACGCTGTGACAACTGGGACATATCTCCGATAACAAGAGATGTGTAACACTCCAAGGCCATTTTAAGTTCTTTAAAGATCGGAAATCTTTTTTGGTTAAAAATCGATCGATATCCAGGAACATCGGCATAGTCTTGTTTAAATCGTCGGCAACCTCTTATATAAATATGTTAAATAAAAACAATGTTTAAACTAATGTTTAACCTAGCACATAGAACAAACCCTTAAAATATTCCTTTCATTTACTTATCTATAAATATCAATCGATTTTATCGGGCATTGCGGAACCCTAATCGGTAACAATGGCGAATCTTCTTCGGTTTTGACATAACCCAATATAGAACCAATATACTTATATTGGTACTATGTCACACTTGGAAATGCTAAAAATACTTATTTTAGCACTATGTCACACTTGGAAATGCTCACCAAGAAAATGGCAGCTGCCTTCATAATATTTATTAAATATTAATTAATACTAAAATGTAAATAAGCAAAATTCAAGAGGCGCTTTAAAATTTTTATCGAAACCATGATAGATTTCACAGTAAATTCAAGTTCCCCTATGAATAAGCTATAAGTAAGACTAACAATTTGACAACAATAAGATTGTTTTTCTACTATGGTTGACATGAATAATATAAATGTCCTCAAGATGTTAAAAATATTTTTTACAATGCGCGATACGCTCACTTCGACTGTTCGCAACTATGAGCTTATAGAAACATTTCTAGGCGCGTATTAATCTAATTTTTTACTATAATTTACTTATAGTGAGATTTACAGGAGTAATTGTATTGACGTAATTCAATTACAGGAGCAATATAGGCTTATATGGCATTTCAGCGGTCTAATATAAATACGTTATAAGTAAAAGTAGACTTATAAAGTGGGCCCTTTTCGCAACTTATATGCGGATAAAAGCCTCATATAATCCTCGATATATGATGGTTCTAGGATAGTTTAAAAACCACTTTTTGCTAGTTGGGGGGTATCCATTATGTTCGCGCTCCAGCAGCGCTCCGCGCTCCTGCAACTGCTCCTGGTAGTGGGTACGTGCGCGAACACGGAGCGTGCATCATTGCACGCTCCGCGGCAGGCGCTGCAACTCGTGACGGTTTTTAGCGCGAACACAAAGGGATACGTTCAGGATAATAAAATATGTAAACGAAGTTAAAAAAATGCTTGCATATACGATTATACTACAAACTTAGTCCAGAAATTATTTTGTACAACTTTTTGTCTTTTTTGTACAAAAACTGTTGTTTCCATCAAGTTCAAAATAATTTTCCTAGAAAGTCCTTACAAAGTTCTACTTTGCAGATTTTTTTCATATTTTTTAAACTTATGGTTCAAAAGTTAGAGGGGGGGAGGACACATTGTTTTTTACTTTCGGAGCGATTATTTCCGAAATTATTGACATTATCAAAAAATGATTTTAGTAAACCCCTATTCATTTTTAAATACCTTTCCAACAATATATCACACGTTAGGTTTGAATATAAAAAAAAAATCACTTCCCACTTTACATATAGGGGGGCTACGCTAATAAAACATTTTTTTCCAATTTTTATTTTACCACTTTGTCGGCGTGATTGATATACATATTGGTACCAAATTTCAGCTTTCTAGTGCTAACGGTCACAGAGATTAAGCGAGGACGGACAGACGGACAGACAGACATGGCGAAACTATAAGGGTTCCTAGTTGACTACGGAACCCTAAAAAGGGGAGGCACGGCTCCCTGTCGTTTCGGGTGACGCAGGTGCTCTCGGGGCATGGTTGCTTCGGGAAGTACCTGTGTCGCATAAACAGGGAGCCGGACGCCCGGTGTCACCACTGCGTCGACTGCCGGGAGGACACGGCGTGGCATACGCTGGCAGAGTGTGCCGCTTGGGAGGAACCGCGCCGTGCCCTCACCTCAGAAGTAGGCAGTGACCTCTCATTACCGGCCGTGGTCGAGTCGATGGTCGGCAGCGAAGAGTCCTAGGACGCGGTGGTTTCCTTCTGCGGAACAGTCGTCACGCAAAAGGAGGCTGCGGAAAGGTAGAGGGAGATCTCGTCCACCCACCCAGCCCACAGCAGGCGCACCGGGCGTCGGTGGAGGCCGGACAACACCCTCTTCCAGCCCCCTAAATGGGTCCAGGGGCGACAGACTCTGGGACGTCCGACGCCCGCCCACACATCAGAACCCGAGGTGAGGACGCGTAATGTTCCACGCGCGCCCCTCTTAGACGTCGCGGGGGGAGTCAAACACCTCACTCCCTCCCCTGACCAGAGGAGGCCCGCAAAGGCGGGCCGGCACCAGTCGGGGGTTGCGGAAGGATCGTACGTTCCCGCGACCCCCGGCATAGGTGTGAGATGGAACATCGGGGTGGTTTTTAGTCAGTAAGAGTCTGACAGACCCCGCCGCCCGCCCCAGGGCGGCGGATTCAGGATTTTCCACCCCGATAACAAAAAAAAAGGGGGTGCATACTGTTCCCCCCAGGTGGGTTCCCGCATGGTCGAGGCGGGGGGGCTCAGTAGCCGTGGCTTGAATACCCACGGTGAAGCGAAGAGGAACCCGAGGAGGGGCCGCTCGTCAGGGCTTTTGCTGATAAGCCAACGACGTACCGGCCAAAAGTAGGAATTGCAGTGCCGCTTGGGCGACATCGCAACTGAGGCGGGCCGCGATGGGGCTGCGGGCGAGGAGGAGTGTTGGTATTACGTTGGCCGCTAACCCTATCCTCTGCAGCCGAAAATTGGCAGTCGGCGGGGCCAATGACCTGACCTGTCGCAGGGGGACCAAGGGTGCCCAGACACGGGGTCGTCTGGCGCCCATGTGTTAGTTTGGTCCCTGGGGTGGTCACGGCGTGCTATGTGTTTTGGTGCACCGGTGGTGGGGCGTACTCCCCAGAGGAGGGTCCGGTAACGGACAGCCGCGGCGGGTCCACGGATGAGTGCTAACGCGTGCCCGTGTTCCCGCCGTAAGCGGTAGAGGAGGACACCGTGGAGTTTTAGTGGCTTAGAATCCTGAAATGTTGGGGGTTCAAGGGTCGTTAGAATCAGACAACCAGCTTGATCGAATGTACTTTAATGAATATAACTAGTAAATTTATTTATATTACAATGCGCATTGATGTAAACTGCTTACTTAGCTTAAAATGATACTTATATTCTAAAGGAGTGTACTTACTACGTTATAATGCACTATTAGGGACCATACATACACTTCACCTCCTGGGGCGAGGGAAAAAAGAAATCAAATACATGTGATTTTTTTTACATTTCCTAAATAACTCTATGTATATCAATGTTTATAGTAAAGTCTAAAGTTAATATACTTACTTATCTACCCAACAAACTATAAACATACGTTACGTCTAACATTGCAATGTTACTAAAGATCTAAATTAACAATAATCTTATTTATACGAGTACTATTACTTATGCAACACAACCCAATTATTATTGGAAATACGGTCTTGTCCTATTTTTATGAACTAGTTCTAACTTATTATTTTTATATATCCTAACATTACAACCTAAATCTTCTTTAACTCTAAAAGGACCTTCAAAAATATAATCTATTTTACGTCCTGTTTCGTTCTTTAAGCAAATTAGGTCATTTTCCTGATATATAATAGAATTCATTGACTTATCGTACAATTCCTTGCGTTTGTACTGTAAACGATATTTCAACTGCAATTATCACTATTGTACAATGGTTCCACTGTGTTCGGGATTTTATCAGGTTTTTCAGCGGGAGATGTAATAAAAAACGACTTGATTCCTCAGTAAAATTGTGTCTATTCATAAAACGTAAAAATGGTAGGTAGAAGGTGATTAAAATTAATAAAATAAAAGAAAAAAGTCATTAGCTAAGACACACGTAGCTGCACCAGTGCTATGATGACTTTTGTAGGCGTTCCGCGCAAACACCCCCGGGCGTTGAAAGCCTGTCTTTCAACCCGAATAGTCAGACTCGGGGTAGATGGGCAACGGACAAATCTTACTAAATGATCTTCGGAGCAGGCCGCTGGAGGTTTTGATGTCTGCAACTCTGATCACGCCATCAGGACCAGCGGTGCTATTCTGTAAACATCTCACTGTGAAAACTTAGGTGAAGTGAGCGTGGAGTGAGCTGTCAGTAGTGTCAATTCCTAGAAAAAACAAACTCACTTCACCTAAGTTTTCACGGTGAGATTTTTACAGAATCGACCGGCTGGATAGGTAGCGACAATCCGACCCATTTTCCACTTCAAAGGCGGCATGTTGTCTTCCTTTAAAAGTACCAGGGAGTTCAGCTTCAGAGAACCCTTACATGTGCGCCATTTCGTCCTGAGTTGGAGCTCCGATATATACTCCTTGCTCCATCTGTTCCAAAAATGTTGTCGGAGTTGCTCAATGCGTTGAAATCGAGATAAGGAACTGGTGGAATGGTCATGGTAATCAGGTGTCGGCAAAGATGTCAAAGGACGTCCAATTAAAAAATATCCGGGTGTCAATGGTGCCAAGTCTTCAGGATTCGATGAAAGTGGAGTCAGTGGTCTGGAGTTCAAAATTGCTTCTATTTGCACCAACGTAGTATAAAGCTCCTCATAAGTCAAATTACAAAGGCCCAGCACCCTGACTAAATGATGCTTTGTTGACTTGACACCAGCCTCCGCAAGGCCAGCAAAATGAGGAGAGTATGCAGGGATGAAGTTAAAATTAATACCCTCTTTAGCCATCTCCTCAGATAACGAGTCGCAATTAGTTTTAAGAAACTTTGATAGATCATTGTATGCACCAACAAACGAGGTGCCATTATCGGAAAATATATTAACCGGTTTACCCCTACGCGAGATGAATCTCTTTAACGCCATGATAAAAGTATTGCTGGTTAAATCACCGACTAATTCAAGGTGTATTGATTTTGTCGTGAAACAAACAAAAATTGCGATATAAACTTTCACCAATTTACAGCCACGACCTTGTCGAACAGCAGACTGTATTGGACCCGCATAATCCAAGCCGATATTTTCAAAAGGGAAACCTCCAGCTAGAAGTCGCTGCCGTGGTAAATTACCCATGATCGGTGTGACGGTTTGACCTTTAAGACGACAGCAACGTACACATCTACGGTAGCACACCCTGGCTAAATTGCGACCTCGTATGGGCCAGTATGTATCCCGTATAGAAGCTAACAGCAACTGGGGCCCAGCGTGAAACAACCGCTTGTGTTCATACTCAAATAGTAATTTTGTAAAATGATGACTAGATTGTAAAAGAATTGGACATTTTTTATCATAAGGTAAATCCGAGTTTTGTAATCGACCTCCAACACGCATTATTTTATGGTCGTCCAGGAAAACATTAAATTTCAATAAAGTACTTTTCTTTGGTAATTGTTTATTATGAAGTAACAACTTGTATTCACTAAAAGACTCGATTTGACATATTCGAATAATCAAGATTAAAGAATTTTGTAGTTCATCTTTACTTAAGGGACCATAAACAGATAGCTTTTTACATACAGCAATAAAACGTAAAAGGTATGCTACCGTACGCTGAAGCCTTAAAAAACTCGAGAATCGGTTAAAGTTAAGAAATTCATTGGCCACATTCTCACTAACAGTACCATGTAGAGAGACATTTGATTTAATTTCCGGCAATAATTCATCAATAGATTGTGTAAATCTAGAAGGCCAACATGATACGTCATTCTTTAAAAAACTTGGACCAGACCACCAATCATATAAAGAAGGCAATAAATTAATGTCTACTCCTCGAGAAACATAGTCAGCAGGGTTCTGATCAGTTGGGACATGTCTCCACTCGCAGCTGCCAGTATTTTCTAAAATTTCAGCAACTCTGTTGCGGACGAAAGGCTGCAGCCTATTTGGCAACATTTTAAGCCATCCTAGGACGACAGTGGAGTCTGTCCAAAAGAATGTACGCGGTCTAGTGTTTAAACGTAATGATGCGACCACCTTTTCATGAATTCGAACTCCGACCAGAGCCCCGCAAAGCTCAAGTCTGGAAATGGTGGTTGGTTTCAAAGGGGCAACACGACTCTTTGCTAACAATAAACGCACCAATACTTGATGTTCATTGTTGACACTGCGAACGTATAAGCACGCTCCGTATGCTCGTTCAGACGCATCAGTGAAAACGTGAAACTCTAAAAGGTGCATTGAATCAATTAAAACATGACGTGGAATATAAATTTCATTTAATTTTGGTAAATTCATTACTAGTTCAGTCCAAACCTGCCTAATGTCCGGCGATAGCTGTTCATCCCATGACAGTTTGTGTAACCATAGTTTTTGAAGTAACATCTTCATCACTATAATGCATGGAGCTAGAAGCCCCAAAGGATCAAAAATTTGTGATATAATCGAAAGCATGTCACGTTTTGTATCGCTACAAATAATTGGTTGACTAATGGGAAAACAGAGTTGATCAGATTGTGATTGCCAACCCAGACCTAAGGTTTTGGTAGACTCAGATCCGCCAATATTCAAGTCAAGTGAAGATTGAGGACAGTCATAACCACTCACCAAACGCTTATCATTTGACTTCCACTTTCTTAAGTTCATTCTAGCTGAAGCAAGAGTAGAAGTTACTTTATGACGCAAGTCTCTTACTTTATTGAAATCATCTCCTCCCGTCAGCAAATCATCGACGTAGAAATCGCGTAGAATGACCTCAGCAGCCCTTTTATCAACGCAATCTAAACCTAATTGTTTAAGACACCTCGTTGCAAGGAACGGAGCGCTGGCCGTGCCGTACGTCACGGTATTAAGCTGGTACGTTTGCAAGTGAATTGACGGATCATCACGCCAGACGATTTGTTGGAGATGTCTGTCATTTGGATGAACCACTATCTGCCGGTACATTTTCTCCACGTCAGCAGCAATAATATATTTATGCTGTCTAAAACGTAATAATATCGATAAAAGATCATCCTGTACTAGGTACAGGTCCGGTCATCTGTATACTATTAATAGAAGTGCCTGTAGTAGTGGCGCTGCTGGCATTAAAAACCACTCTTAATTTAGTGGTGAGACTGCTGTCACGCAGAACTCCGTGATGTGGGAGGTAATGAGCGGAATATTCAACATTTTTACATTTCGACATATGACCTAGACTTTCGTACTCTGCCATGAAGTCTTTGTACATCTTAGACAGTTGAGGCTGGCTTTTGAACCTGCGCTCTAAAGAAGAAAAACAATGTTTAGCCCTTAGAAAGGATTCACCTAACATATCCGGGGAACATTTCAGTGGAATTCGAACACAAAATTGCCCGTTCCTCAATCGTGTAGTATTCTTTATAAAATGCTCCTCGCATAGTTTTTCTTCTTGTGAATACACTGATGTAGTACAGACCTCTTCTAATTGCCAAAATCTTGTGAGTTGATGATCTATGCTATTATTTAATTCATCATTACCGTCAGAAATAATCTTTGTAAAATTACATTTTACCATTTTTGATGGTGTCGACTGTCGAAGCATAACTAATTTTAGTTGGGCCTGAAACCAGCCATCCCAGTCTAGTTTCGCAAAGAATAGGTTGTCCATCTCCTAACTTAATTCTTTGAGATCCCAGTAAGTCCCAAAAGATGTCAGCACCGAGCAGTATATCTATTGGGGCTGGTGAGTAAAAGTTAGGGTCGGCCAGACAAATATTAGATGGAATTTTCAATTTTAATAAGTCTACATGTCTACTCGGAATATTATCGGTAATTGAAGGTAGAACAAAACAATTAATGTTAATGGAAAAGTTATCGTTTAAAGATTTTATTGAGACAGGACACATTTTATTGATATATGAAGATGAATTATTAATACCTAATATGGAGTTGTTCACAGTATTGGCAGTTAAGCCTAGTTGCTAGTACAGTCTTTCAGTCATGAGACATGATGTGCTGCCACTATCAAGCACAGCACGAGTAACGTATTGCTGACCGTTTTTACCTATGATCTTAATTAACGCCGTGGATAGCAATACGTCACCACGTTCAACACTCGCAGAAAGAGACAAACCTGTACTAAAAGCTAACGGAGCAGGGGCGCTGGTCGCATCATCACTGTTAGTGGAAGTAATAGCCAAGTCTGACTTCTTCAAATGATCTGCGACATGCACCAGAGTATGATGCTTGCGCCGACATATTTTGCAACTTGCTTGTTTACAGTTATTAGCGTAATGTCCTGAAGACAAACAATTATAACAAATCTTATATTTCGGTAGCAATTGTAACCGTGCTTCATTACTCAGCGCCAAAAACTGAGGACAATTGCTTAATTTGTGCTCACCGTTACATTTAACACAACTCTTAGGTTTAGAAGAATTATTATTTACCTGAATGTTCTTATCTGTTTTATTATTGGAATCCTGTATTACCATTGTCCTAAGTTTAGAATGTTTACTAGTGTTTGAATGTTTATCAATTGTTGAACTTGACATTTCTAATGTTTCAATTAAATCAGCACGATTCTTAATGAATGTGAGGAACACAGTAAATGTAATCTCGTAGTCCTTGTCAAGGCGACCCTTATACTCTTCCCATTCACGGTAGGTTTTATTGTCCAACTTGTATCTTATACTTAATGTGAATGAGTAAAGTATCCCAGTGATTAACAGGTTCGCCAAGAGATTCCAAGGCACGCAAGTTTTTATTAATTTGATCGAGTAAAGCTTTTAAATTCACAGACGACTCCTTACTGATCGTCTCAATATTAAATAATGCTGAAACATGGTGTTGAATCAATAGATGTTTATTATCAAACCGGTCACAGAGTAATTTCCAAGCGACTGAATAATTAGCGGCAGAAAACTGAATTGAATTTATCACCACTGCAGCTGAACCTTCCAGTGATGACCTCAAATAATGAAATTTATTTATGTGGTTTATGTCGTCATTAGAGTGAATAAGGCTGACAAATGTATCGTGAAATTCCAACCAATTTATTTATGAGCCGCTGAATTTTGGTAATTGAATAGTCGGTAATTTAACAAAATTGTGATTATTAGAACGTGAACCTACCTCACTATCAGTTGGATCCCTTTTCTTATAATCATCGAGCACTTTCTGAGCTTCAGATAAGGTTTTATAATAAAGAGACTCAAACTCGCTACGTTCTAACATTTGATCATCCAAATTATCAGTGCTACATTCCAGTGCTAATTGCACCTCGTCATATTGGCTATACAATGAATCAAGCCTATTTAAACGCAATTGCAACTCACCAACCTCTGAAGGACTTATAGAAGGTTTTAATGAATTCAAATAATTCAAGAATACTGTTACCCTTCCCTTGTAACTCGCCCTTTTTCTAATGAGCTCCTTATCCTCTGGCATTGCGTAAGCTGGTGCAGTCAACCTGAGGGGCAATTCTACTAATTTTAACAACGTTCACAGTCTGATCTCAGTCTCAATATGTCAAAAAATACTTCAAATTTCCCTACATTTTGACAAGTTTTTGACATTTCTTTGTCGCTGAGATGAGACTGCGACTAGATTTTGAACGTTTTAAATTACGAGAATTGGCCTTCTGGAATGTATACAATTCAAGTTTTAACAGCGTCTAAAATTGTTACGGTACCTGCCTGTAAAACTACTAAAGTACCTACACATATAAAATACGAATCAACTGCTAACTTATTGTTAATTGTTTTCTTATACTTTTATACTAATGAGCCATCAAACGTTTTAACAATAACAAAATCAGTACAACCTAAGTAATTACTTTATTCACAATGCAATTATGAACCTATCTAACTTTTAACGTGATTACATTAATAAATGACCAGTAACTGTTACCTACCTAATAAAGTTATAATAATGCAGCTATTTTTATAGCTACTCTTTAAAAGGTACACATAACTTTGATTATCACAAGATTAAGATACTTACTAAAGTCTGATCAATTATAACAATTTGTAAGCACTGATAGGGTTTTACAACGATTAGGTATATAATATAACCCTGTACTAACCTGGTTATTAACAGCTTTTAGGGATTATATAACACGGATGAGTGTCCACGGTAATCCCTACTTGAGTACCGCTCCTTCTGGATCGGGGTTCTGGAGTCAATGAAAATCGGGTTATGTTGACCGAGTATATTTCGCGTGAGCCCAGAGAGAGAACCGTTCGCCCGAACCAGTGCGCAGTAACTGGTCGTTCCATGCATACATCACGCGCACATACAATTTGCTAACCTTGCACTCTGCCTTACATACATACAATGTGTCCCTACACTACTTCCCCCCAAAATTTTGCAAAAATTTTCTTACATCTATTACACTTATCATAAACATTGCGCCTTGTCACATACAAAGTAAACCTTACGCTACAAATGGCTACTTATTGCGATAAGCACTGGTCACTATGAATAATAACAATGCACGGTGGCCGGATCACATTACGCGTAGCTGGCTTGTGGCGGTTGCTGTGGGACGCTGCGTGTCTCCACGCGCCCGGGCAGCACAGTCACAACACCGGATGCGTTATTGATTTCTTTATGTACCAATTTCTTGACGCGATGACGAAAATGACGACACAACATGAGCACTGCGATGAGCGCGACCGCGGTTGCCATGACTGCGAAACCGATCTCGTACTTCGTCACTTTTGACTCTATCGCGTTATTTTGGGCGATGACGACTTCTTCTTTACTGTACGTCTTGCCCATGTTGAACAATTTTTACGTAAGTATCGCTCCTCGGAATGATTATGAATGCTATTTACTCAGTGCTTCTTGCAGTAAGTATTACTGATTGATAAGTAAAAGTACATGTGTAAGCTAAATCAAAGTTCATTAGCTTCAAGGCTAAAGGAAGTAGTATTAAAGTTTGCACACGCCGATATTTAAAACAATGTTCAATCTTGTTTACATGAAATTGCCCTAGCATAGTCGGCATTATTTCTATACTAGTTATGTTACAGGGTGCGGTCATCCATTTTTCAGGAGCCGGCTTGATGGTATTCCTTTTGGCAATACGAAGACTTAGAACTAGGTTTTAAGGGTAGTTGCCGTAACTTCCACTCTGCAATAACATAATGACACCCTGAGGGCCGGCAGCTTCCGTTACGACAACGCCAAACAAAACAATAAAAAAAGTATAAAGTAAAACAAAACACACACAATACTGTTGACATGTTGGTACATTAATATTTGCAGTACTCATTGAATCTTACGGGTGGTCTAATAGTGCGACCACTGCGACTTGTCTTTGACTGAGGCTTATTTACGGTGGGAATCGGTGACAGTGGTACTGGGTTCCATTCTGAGTTTGAGTTTTTCTGAGAGTTATCTACAGAAGTGCCTGATTGTTTGTCATTACGTTCTTCATTTAATAAGTATGCTGGCTTCAGCCTATCAATGGACACACTGGCTTTCCTGTTTGGTAGCTGAATTACAAATACTTTGCCTTTTCTTTCTATAACTTGGTAGGGGCCTTCGTAGGTAGGTGTTAATGGTTTGCGTACCGCATCGTTGCGAATAAATACATGGTCGCATTTATATAGGTCACTATGGACAAACAATGTTCGTGAGTCTCGCAATTGCCGCGATACCGGTTTTAGATTTTTTATCGTATTTTTTAAGTGCCTTATGAACTCATGGTCGTCCCCGCTTTGTTTATGGGAGGCGCTGTAGAAGTCTCCCGGTAAACGAAGCGTTTGGCCGTACACATACTCTGCGGGACTAACGCCATTGTCACTCCTACCTACAGTTCGTAACCCTAGCAACACTGTAGGCAGTTCATCGAGCCAGGACGAGTTGTCAATGAGGCGAGCTGTCAACGCTGACTTCATGGAGCGGTGCCAACGTTCCACAAGGCCATTGCTTTGAGGATGGTATGGTGTGGTACGCGTTTTCGTTATACCCATGTACTTCATTAATTGCGTGAATAACGTGCTCTCGAATTGCCGCCCTTGGTCGCTTGTCAGTTTATTAGGACACCCGAATCTACTAACCCATGACTCATAAAATGCTTTTGCTACGACTTCTGCCGTGATTTCTTTCACTGGTATGGCCTCCGGCCAACGCGTACATCGGTCGATCATGGTGATTAGGTACTTGTGCCCTTCTCGCGACGTAGGGAGGGGACCTACTATGTCGATATGTACTTGCTCAAAGCGGTCACATGCTGGGAATTGTTGCAGGTCCGATACCGTGTGTCTATTGACTTTTGATTTTTGACACTGTAAGCATGTCTTTGCCCATCTTCCGACGTCGCGATTCATCCCTGGCCAAAAGAAGCGTTGTGCGACCAATTTACGCGTTGCCCTTATGCCCGGATGGCTGACGTCATGTACTGTATTGAATGCAAGTTTTCTAATGTTGTCTGTTAAATAAGGCCTACAAGAGTTGGTCGAGGTTTCGCAATAAATTTGTGCGTCACTGTTTGGAATGTGATATTTCTTTAAACAAAAGTTGTTGTTTCCTGTATTCAATAATTGTGCGAGTTCAGCGTCGCCGTCTTGCGCTGTTGCTAATTCTGTGAAGTCGAGTACAGTTGGGCAGTGTATTGTTTCAACGCGCGATAATGCGTCGGCTACGGCATTATTTTCGCCTTGTATGTACCTAATGTCCGTTGTGAATTCGCTGATGAATAATAACTGCCTCGTTCGTTTTGGCGTTTCACAATTGCTATGTAGTTTTGAGAATGCATAGATTAAGGGCTTATGATCTGTAAAGATGGTTAACTGATTGCCCTCGAATAGATACCGAAAATGCTTAATTGCCATGTAAATGGCTAACAGTTCTCTGTCGTACGTAGAATACTTTTGTTGAGCTTTTGTTAGCTTCTTAGAAAAGTATCCTAATGGCTGCCATGTTCTACCTATTTTTTGCTGCAGCACGGCTCCCACGCAGGTGTCTGAGGCGTCAGTCATCAGTGCTAAGGGTACATTTGCTTTTGGGTGTGACAACATTACTGCATTCTTTAAACCTTGTTTACACTTTTCGAACGCTTCAATTGAATTACTGTCCCATTGTATAACAGTTTTATCTTTCTTTTTGGCGCCTTTCATAAATTCATTGAGGCTTGCCTGATGACTGGCGGCGTTTGGAATGCCTGCTCTATAGAAGTTGATCATACCTAAAAATCTTCTCAATTGTTCTACGGTTTGCGGTCGTGGAAAATCTAAGATCGCCTTAATTTTATGGTCTAGTGGTCGAATACCGTTTGTCGAGACCTCATATCCTAAAAATTCGATGTTAGATTTTCCGAACTCGCACTTTGATAGATGAATGGTGATGCCAAACTGCCTAAATCTTTCAAAAACCTGTTTAAGGTGCATTTTGTTCTCTTCTATTGAGTTGCTGGCTATTATGACGTCATCGACAAAGCTAAATAGAAAGTCTAACCCTTGCAGTACTGTATGGTTCATGAAACGTTGGAATGTCTGACTCGCGTTACGTAAACCGAAGGTCATGCGCGGAAATTCGAATAGACCGAAGGGGGTTATGATTGCCGTTTTCTCGATGTCTTCCTTCGCGACTTTCACGCAATGGTACGATTTGTTAATGTCCAATTTTGTGAAAAAATTTTTACCTGACAGTACGTAAGTGAAGTCGTGCAGCCGTGGTACTGGGTATCGGTCCGGTTTCGTGATGGCGTTCAGGCGCCTATAGTCGCCACACGGCCGGATATCCCCGTTCTTCTTCGCCACCACATGTAGCGGGCTGGCCCACGCGCTGTTGGAGGGTCTGCAGATTCCCATTTCCTGCATTAACCTGAATTCTTCCTTCACCTTGTGATACCTGTTTGGGGGAAGGGGTCTAGCACGCGCATGTACGGGTGGTCCCGTCGTTTCGATATGATGCAGTATTTTGTTATCATCGTAATCAGTGTCGTCGTCCCTATAAGGCGTGGGTTTGGTGATATCTGCGAACTCTGATAATAGTTCGTGAAATGGATGGCTGCTGTCTACAATGCTGACTGAGGGTTCCGAACATTTGACCATGCTCCCACTGGTTAAAGATTTGTAATTCTTGTCTACCAATTTTTGCGCGTTTAAATCTACTAATAATTTATAATGACGTAAAAAATCCGCTCCTAAAATTGGCTGTTTAACATTTGCTACTATGAAGGTCCATTGATAAGGTTGATTGAGATTAAGATTTAATTTTAAGTTTCTTGTGCCATATGTCTGTATTTCTGAGCCATTTGCTGCATATAATTTGTAATTAGTACTATCCTTTATATTATATGGTTTTTTGGTAACTGGTAAGACAGAAACATTCGCACCTGTATCTATTAAAAAACGCATACCCGTATTTGTATCCTTCACACATAGCCGGTGGTTTGACAAGTCGATGCAGTGGTCCACCGTTGACTGCATCGTGGCTAGTTTCCCGTCTCCTGTTGTCCTGACGGTGCCGCACCTTTCTTCCAGCTGCACGGTTGTTCGCACTTGCTAGCTTTCTTCCCAAACCGGAAATGGTAGAAACATACCCAGTCCGCCGATCTCCTTCTGTCCCGCCGTTGCGACGAGTTGTTCCAACGCCTCCTTGGTGACGGCGATCGAGATCGTGGTCTGTATGGTTTTCTTTCCCTCTGACTGCTTCTGTGCATTTCCTGGATACTTTTGCTTAGTTTCGATACCTCTGCGATCAATAAATCTGCGCTTGACGGGGAAGAGTTGGCAGCGACTTCGGAAATTGCATCATTTTTAATTAGTTCGTAACTACGTGGCAAGAACTATAAACGCGCACTATTATATTGTAAGACGTGTATAGTTTTATCGGGGTCACCACTTTAGGGATTATATAACACGGATGAGTGTCCACGGTAATCCCTACTTGAGTACCGCTCCTTCTGGATCGGGGTTCTGGAGTCAATGAAAATCGGGTTATGTTGACCGAGTATATTTGGCGTGAGCCCAGAGAGAGAACCGTTCGCCCGAACCAGTGCGCAGTAACTGGTCGTTCCATGCATACATCACGCGCACATACAATTTGCTAACCTTGCACTCTGCCTTACATACATACAATGTGTCCCTACAAGCTAATTACCACTAAATACAACCTGATAATAGTGTTGGGTGGAACAAATGATGATTACGATTATCCAGACCACGGAAAATTCCAAATCTTCGCAATGACACAGCAAAATGAATGTCACACAACCATCTTCGCTTGTGACTACGAGTTATCCACCATTTCTCTTGAAATCCATAAAATAATAGCTGATCGAAGTTTTCCAACATGAAATCTTCTAATCCAGGCTCGATAGGACCATGTTCGGGATTTTATCAGGTTTTTCAGCGGGAGATGTAATAAAAAACGACTTGATTCCTCAGTAAAATTGTGTCTATTCATAAAACGTAAAAATGGTAGGTAGAAGGTGATTAAAATTAATAAAATAAAAGAAAAAAGTCATTAGCTAAGACACACGTAGCTGCACCAGTGCTATGATGACTTTTGTAGGCGTTCCGCGCAAACACACTGACTCAGAAATTCTACTCGGAATTCGACAAAGTTTACCAAAAACAAGTTCGTAAGGCCTGTAATTTGTTTCGGAAGGAACCTGTATTGTTGAAACTAAAACACCAATACGGTAGCCAATAGCTCCATGTATCTGTATGGTTTTCACACTGGATCCGTAAAAATGCACCCAACGCTTTGTGAGTACTTTTAAGTGCTCCTATAGATTGGTGATGGTAGGCAGTTGAGGATATTCTTTCGATATCAAGAAGTTTACATACCTGTTCCATAGTTGTGGAGATAAACTCGGTTCCTCTGTCTGTTGCTATTATTTCAGGAATTCCGAATATTAAAATACAATGTCTTACGAATGCGTTAGCTATGGACACGGTTTCTTTATTTTTTAAGGGAATTGCTTGAACAAATTTAGATAATTCGCACTGAATGGTCAATATATAACAGTTCCCCTCTTGGGTTCTCCTATCCAAAGGACCGACTACATCTGAGTATATTTTTTGAAAAGCCGAGGATGCTGTAGTGGTAATTACCATTGGTTCTTTTATGTAACGGGTATACTTTGACTTCTGACACTAGTACACTTTTTTACAAATGTTTGCACGTCGTTTTCTATACTCGGCCAATAATATCTCTTCTTTATAGTATTTACCATTCTGCGTATTAGAGAATGGGATACGGTTGCAGGAAGAAAATACTTATTTGCAGTGCAACAGAAAAAATATAATTATTGAAAATAAGTTACCACAGTTGCTAGGACACATCAAGCAGTAGACAAGATGCAGTTTATTTCAAACTTATAGGTTTGCAACCTCTAACACTGCCCCTTAAACTTATCTTGTAAACATATATCGGTAGCCAAACCTAACTCGTTTACAAAATACTTATGTTTCTCTACCGACAAAGGTTTACTTAAGACATCCGCCGTCATTTTGGACGTTGGCATGTATCAGGGCGCGAACAGACCGCTACATACATAAGACAACCGATCAATTCCCGATACTCCAACCTGTCATCCTTGTCTTCAGATTTGTACAATTTTTGGCACTGCATTGGAGTTTCAACAGATTTGCAGTCTTGTATTTCTCTTGCATTTTGTATTTCTCTAATATCTTTTTAATATAGGCACTTTGATCTAGAGTGATCTTGCCATTCTCTTTCCTGATTCTTAATCCTAGAACTCTTTCTACAGGACCAAGATCTTTCATCACGAATTCTTTCATCAGCAATGATTTAGTTTTAGTTTTTTCCGCATTACAATTGCTAAAAATGACTAAATCATCAACATACAATGCCATAATCACAAACTTGTCGCCATTTCGCTTTATGTCTACACATGGTTCAGAAACCAATCTCTTAAACTTGATTTTGTTGACAAGAACATGATTGATCTTTTCATTCCATGATTTAGGCGCTTGTTTTAGACCATACACAGCTTTGCGTAGTCGATACACCTTATTATTGCCTCTACCTTTTTCAAAACCTTCTGGTATTTCCATGAAAATGGTTTCTTTTAAATCACCGTTTAGAAAGGCTGTTTTTACGTCCATGTGGTCAATCTCCATGTCGTACTCCACAGCCAAAGCTAATAACATTCTTATGGTTTCGTATCTCACTACAGGTAAAAAAGTTTCAAAATAATCCACTCCATACTTTTGTGTAAATCCTTTTGCCACTAGACGTGCTTTGTATTGTAATAGTTCACCGTTAAGCCCTCTTTTCTTCTTAAATATCCATTTGGTCTTTATTGGCTTTGCACCTTTCGGCAAATCGGTTGAAGGATTGGTACTCGTCTTTCATAGCAGCTCGCCACTGCCTGGCTTCAGGACTATTCAACGCTTCTTCAACTGTTTTTGGATCATCACTGCCACACGCTTCCCCCGTCAAAAAACCACACAGGAAGAAGTTCTCATCAGCTTCCACGTATTCTGCTCTCGAGTCATCTGTCTCAAATGAAACATCTGGAACATAAGTAGCATCTGAGTGATGATCTGTGCTCAAGTTACTGGTCGAAGCCTCGCTATCATTAGCATCATCAGTAGTCACAGAAGTTTGTTCCGACTCTGTTCTATGCTCGGATACACAAGGAGTCTTAAGTTCTATAACCATTTCTGATTTTACTTTAGTGAAGTTCAGATTCCCGCGAATATGTAAGGTTTAGATTTGCGATCCAGTTTATTACGATTATTTTGTACAGCATATGCTAAACAACCAAACACACGTAAGTTATCTAAGTTTACCTTATGTCCAGTGTAAATTTCTTCTGGAGTTGCACCTCTAACTGCCTTTGTAGGTGAGCGATTTTTAATGTACACTGCAGTGTTCGCAGCCTCAGCCCAGAACCGTTGATCCAAACCTGCTTTCAGAAACATACAGCGCACCGCCTCCATAATCGTGCGGTTCGGGCGGTCGGCAACTGCATTTTGCTGTGGACAGTGAGGAACAGTAGTATGATGCCGGATTCCACACTTACTCAAATAAATAAAAAATAAATAAAATAAAAATAAAATATCTTTATTTCAGACCTATGAGCAGTCCATACGTAGTTAGTGGTTAGTAATAAACTGTGCTTACATGCTATGTTATTGTTGTTAGTACTTAATTCTATTTAACATAAACCTAGACCTAATTCTACCCAGTGCCTTTGGATGGGGCAGTCCACTCTGCTAACAATCATTTTCAGGATGCCGTTCCGAGTGCTACGCAAACGTTGCAGTAGGGAAGCCGCTTTCTTACGCATGATGGCGTGAAAGCCATCCGTACGTGCTTCAGCAAACATTCCCGACGCACTGTAACGTCGCGGCAACCGCAACAGCATCCTGAAAGGCATTGTTGTATTGCACGCGCAGGACGTTGTAGGCTCGGCTCGTATATGACACCCATAGGCCGCTCGTGTAGAAGGACTGACAGAACGCTTTAAATAAACTGACTTTAACGTCTGCCGTGCAGCGAGCAAACCTACGGGCGAGCATATTGCTCTTCACCGCCAACGACCTGCGCTCGCGTTCTATGTCCCCATCATCACGTAGGTCACTGGTGACAACATGACCCAAGTATTTAAATTGGGTTACCACGTTCAGTTCAACGCCGTTGAGATATACTGGAGGTACACGACGGGGCTGTTGTTTAGGTGCCGTAAACACTAACACCTCACTTTTTTT
Organism: Luperina nickerlii; assembly: GCA_963855955.1. Taxonomy (NCBI): domain Eukaryota; kingdom Metazoa; phylum Arthropoda; class Insecta; order Lepidoptera; family Noctuidae; genus Luperina; species Luperina nickerlii. Next base: position 88,757 of record OY979686.1, on the reverse strand, counting down.
TGAGTTGTATTTAAGGCCGTGCACCTCCGCATACGTCTCGCAGATCGTGAGAAGTTTCCTCAGTCCACTCATCGAGGGACTGAGCAACACCATGTCGTCCGCGTAACTTATGTTATTGACACATGTACCGTCTATATGACAGCCGACATGTGTGCTGCTCAGTCGCTCGATGAGCTCATTTACATATAAATTAAATAACAGGGGGGAGCTTAACCCCCCCTGCCTTACACCGCATTCCATTTGATACTCATCCGACAGAGTACCGACCCATCTCACCCGATTTGTCTGGTGAGCATACCAGTACCGGAGAAGCGCTATGTACTCCACCGGCACACCCGTGCCCCTCAACTTGTCCCATAGCACATCATAGGAGACAAGGTCGAAAGCTTTCGACAGGTCAAGGAAACACGCATATACCGGCGTCCTCCTCATGGTGTAGTACTTGACGGTGTGCTTCAGGCCGAGAATAGCACTCTCAGTGGACACGCCTGCCTTGAATCCGAACTGGGCGTCGTCGTGCACTTTAACATGTTCTGAGAGGCAGCCCTTCATCAGACCGTCAAGCACCTTAGCCATGGTGGTAGCTAGTGAGATGGGTCGATAGTTGTTCATATCGGATGTGTCACCCGTTTTGTTTTTAACTATAGGGACCACAATCGTCCGCATAAGTGGTTCCGGTAAATAGGAATGACCAAGGCACAAGGTGAAAAACAGTGACAAAACTCTAGGCAGATGGACTCCCGCATGTTTAAAATGTTCGACACTGAGACCATCGTGACCCGGCGACTTCCCACGCTGCATCCTCGAAATAATTGAAGCCACACTCTCGCCTCTCTTGCCTCTCTCTCGTTTCGCCCAGTCTCAATGGTCTCAGCTCCGTTCATTCCACGAGACCCCGAGCCCAAGAGTGACCGCACAGAAAAGTGGTCCCTAAAACCATCCGCAATATTCTTACGGTCAGTAAACCCACCGACGCTCACCGGGAGACCCGGTCTCACATTCATGTTATTCGTGTTCTTCCAAAAACGACGAAAGTCTTTGTTCGCGTGGTTGAAAGCAAGGAGATTCATTTTAAGCTGGTCCTGCCTGTCCTGACACCACTTGAGTTTAGCCTTAAAATGTCTCCTTGCCTCCGCCATATCCTGAAAAATAGGACCATTGGCTGGGCGACCAGCCATTGTCCACACCTGGAATCTAAGCCGGGCCTCGCGGTGAGCGCCTGCGACATGTTTGTTCCACCCCGTGATATAACCACCCCTCCTTCGACACTTTATCCTATAAGTCTGTACGGCTGCCCGTTCCAGTATATTCACAATATCAGAGTACATTTTGTCAAGAGCTGAACAATGTTCTTCGCGTCTACAAAACGTATCACAACAATCACTCAGCTCCCGAGGAATATCAATAAGTCTCAGCTTAGAGTGACAGAGGTCGTGGTACTCGCTTATCTGCTCAGACGTCCTCTCACCCCACACAGCACGATTAACATGATTATTACTTTCTACAATTTTACAATTAATTTTTAACAAGTCACATTCAATCACAATCGGGAAATGGTCGGACCAATACATGTCATACAGTACTGTGACACTAGTGACTGATTGCTGGGTAGATTTAGTGACGATGCAGTGGTCCAACCATCTGTTACAGCCATGTGATTCACTTGTGAAAGTGTAGGTATCACTGTCACACATCTCCATATCTACACAGACCCAGCTTTGATCTGAACAAAAATTTATCATTTCGTTATAAAACAACTCATTCGGATGTGCATTATAGTCTCCTATGATGTAAAAAGCTTCAATTCCTTTATTTTCCTCTACTTCTATAACTGAGCGAATAGCACTAAGACAGGCTGTAAACTCAGGAAGATTATCACTCGAGTTTGTTGGCATGTACACACTAAACACGACTACAGATCTAGTACTTACGGTTATTCTGACCGCGCACACTCGCACATTATTGCACGCAATCGGCAACACTGACTCAAACGCACTTTTACGCCACAGTAACGCGACGCCACCATACGGTGGCGTCGCGTTACTGTGGCGTAAAAGTGGCCATACGGCCATACGGCCTGCCGCTCAAAAGGCCCGCCGATGTGTCTACAGCCGACGTCCCGGTGCACCCGAAGCTGTCATCAACCGTGCTGAGCAACGGCAGATCGTGTGGCAGCAACCATGTCTCTTGAAGGGCTATCACATCCGCCGACCGACATAACGCTCGTATGCCTTCCATAGACCTCTTGAATGATTTGCAATTAAAGCTTACTATCTTACTAAGGCTGTCCATTTTTGGTATCTATATTTTCAAGTAGGTACATCTTTGTTTACTCGCCTCATAGGAAAGTGCACAAAACGCCTAAATGATACTCCAGATGGCCACAACTTACCATCTAAAAATGTATCAATTTTATACTTTGTTACAAAAAGTTTGTAAGCATTATAGTCTCTTGCCTGTTTCATTTTAATTTTAATTAGTGTAACTCGCTCTCGAGTTTTTTCATACACGTAGTCTACAATAGCCTGCTCTGACACCGCCTTATGCACATTTGATATAAATATTGGTACTTTCGTGTCCGCCGCTCTAAATTGTACACTTTTCCCATCATTATTAACAGCCGCACTTCCTCTCTGACTAATAAACCGATTTTTATGTCTCCGCTTCTGTACAACGGTCCACTCTTCCATATTATTTAATATTGGTCGTTCAACGTTCTTCTGAATAACCTCAGAAAACGAGGGACGCTTCTCATTTGAAACATTCATTTGTTTACATTCATTAGCTACGTCGCGATCGTGATGGTATAATATTCCCGGTGCGCTGGTACGCGACGTTTTATCAGTTGACAGTACGTAGCCATCTGTCTCATCCACACCCGCCGTAGGTTCGCTCACTGGGGCCGGTGACGACGCAGGCGGCGGTTGCACGGGGGAAAGAGATGGGTAGCTCGCACTGCGATCGACCGCTGATTCATCACCGCATAATGTAGGTAATGCCATCGGCCCGCTGTCAAAGTTTTTAAATCTACCTTCTCTTCTCATCGTGTTTACATTTCTCTCCTGATTTACAAAAGATGATGTCTTATAATATTCGTGAATCCGATCATTTAATTCACTTTTGGTAACATACTGGCAATGGAAATCTTGTATGTTCTTTTCAAGTAGAACTATCCTTTTGAGTAAAACTGTAACGTCAACATGATCGAACGTTACGGGCGGTAGTTTTTCCAATCTTCTGGCCACAAAAATCGGGATCTCTTCTGGATCTGTCTCTTTAATCAAGCAAATGATGTCGTCCAAGTCTCGTAATGTTCTTCCTGTCCGCTTTCGCGTCGTCGGCCGCTGGCTCAACGATTCAAAAAGTAACGACTTCGCAGATTTAATGTCCTCCGCACTAAAAGCACTCTCACATATTTGAACTAGACTTTGCTCATCCATTACATCCTGTTTATTTTGGATAAACGCTAACACCTCACATATCACAATGTTACAATTCGCACATTTAAGCCTCTTAGATAAGTTATTCATTTTTGCAACCGAGATGCGCGATCTACTTGCGCACGCGTTCACGGTCGAGACCAGACTGAAATACTGCTTAAATCTCGTATTGATGTACTCGCCACCATTGTCGCTTCTCAGGATTTTAATCTTTTTTATTAGTCTCGTTCTCTACAAGAGCTTTAAAAATCAAAAAACACTCAAAAACTTTCTCTTTCGATTCTATTGAATAACAAAATGTCTTCCTAGAAAAATCGTCAATAAATGTTAGCAAATATCTCGCACCGCCTATAGATTTCACTGGCATAGGGCCGCACACGTCCGTGTGAACCAGCCCTAACATCTCATTTGCACGTGAAAAAGATGTCTTAGGGAAAGGTAAATTAGTAACCTTACCTTCAATACAAGCGATACATTGTTCGTATGTGGATACATCATAGTCGATACCAGCCGCCATACCACTCTTGAGTAGGTTCATGCTGCGACTATTCAGATGTCCAAGCCGATGATGCCATAAACCCTGAGATTGAACATCTACCTGGGTACATAGCCTGGGTACTCAAGGAGACGCTTACTGGCATACTGTGTATGCGCGAAACGGAATTTATAGACGCATCCCCGGTTTCTAATTTATAAAGACCGCATGCATCCCGTTTTGCTACAGCTACAACCTTTCCGTTTTTGTAAATTTTACAAAAAATCGATATAAATTTTACTTCAAAACATTTTTGTGTCAAAATACTGACAGATAACAGATTACATGACAAGTTCGGTATAAAAACTACATTACTGACAGTTACCCATTGGTTTTGTAAAAAAAGTTTCACATTACCACGACCCGATGTAAAAAGCTTTTCACCGTTCACAACGCTTATTTCTTTTGGCGTATCACACACACAATCATGCAAAATGTCTCTATTATTAGTCATGTGGCAAGTTGCACCACTGTCGACGTACCACACATCTCGATCCAGCTTTACCGTCAGAGCCGATAACATAGTCGTTCTATCAGGAGTTTTCTGAACCTTCTCCTCCTCTTGACAACTGGAACTAGATGGCTTATCCTTATGCGGAGCTTTCTGTCTGCAATCTCTAGGATAATGACCTAATTTCTTGCATCGAAAGCACTTGGGACGCTTCGAGATCGAAGTCGAAGTCGTTAGGGCATTCTATTCTGTACCTTCTGCATCACCTCGTCTCTGTGCCTCCTGGAGTAGTTTAGTTTTCACCAGTTCACTTGAGAGAGAAAGGCTACTATGCTCTAACGTCATAACGAGTGGGTCAAACTGCTTGGGGAGCCCACTGAGCATTATTATAGCAACGAACTCGTCTTCCAGAGAAGCATTTATGTCTTGCAGTTGTTGGGCTGTGTCTAAAATTTTTGTAACATACGCCTCCATACTCTCAAACTGCTCTAATTTTAAGCTAAAAAGCATTCTGAGGAGACCTAATCTTCTACACAGACCTTTGTCCTCGAACGAATTCTGTATATTCTTCCAGGCGTCAAACGCAGTATTGCAGTTCCTGACAACGTAGTAAACAGATGGCTGAACACTGAGGCAGATTCGTGCTAGCGCTTTTTCCTGTTTCTTCTTGTCTTCGCATTCTGGTTTATTTTTCTTATCGACCTCGTTGACACATTCAAACAAGTCTTCATGAATAAGCAACATCTTCATTTGAAATTTCCAGGTGGTGTAATTATTTACTCCGGAGAGTTTTTCAATTGCGATGAGTTGGTTATTCATTTACGCGATTTCGTAATTATTACTTGATAATGTAATTAATTATATCATACGCGTTCTGCTTCCTCACGCTCTGCTACCATATTAGAGAATGGGATACGGTTGCAGGAAGAAAATACTTATTTGCAGTGCAACAGAAAAAATATAATTATTGAATATAAGTTACTACGGTTGCTAGGACACATCAAGCAGTAGACAAGATGCAGTTTATTTCAAACTTATAGGTTTGCAACCTCTAACACTGCGCACTCCAGCATGACCACTGGATGGCAGTAAATGAAAGTCATTTATAATTATAATTTTTTCTTTGTCATCAGTGATTCTTTTTACTCCTCTTAAAATACATAACCGTGGTCCGGACCAATTTTCTAGCTTTGATTTATCTCATCACAAACGTTCTTTATAAAATCTATATTATCTTTATTTTTAATCATGCATACTTCTTCAATATCTAATTTTGTACAAAACAAACTTAATTTCTGCACAAATTCGGCTCGCGTGAAATGTGCCTTGAAATCAAGATTGATGTACATAATCTTTGTTTTTTCAATATATATAAAACATTCACTAATATCAGTTATCATACCATAGTTTCTCAATTTATTCAATTCGCTACCTTCAATAAAACTCATTTCGACTGAGTCGCGTGGTTTTCTTAATATATCCACAACTCTTGGTTAGCCAGACCAATAGTCAGGAGATTTATTAAGATCCGCCTTCTCTACGTCATTCTTATTTTTATTTAACTCCTCATCAATCTTTCGCTTTTGTGCCCTAGTCATCACAGCAACCACTTGTGCTTGCATATCTTTTAGTTCGTTTGATGTTACACATATTCTAGACAATGCATCTGCAACAACATTTTCTTTTCCTCGTCCAGTTCGCTTCACAGAGACGGTAACCCCCTTGGTAGACATTTTTTCTTTTTTTTAAGACCGCATAGTTTTCGACTTTTGATGATTAATGCAAAAAAATAGCGTTACCCCCCCTTATCGCCGAATTTTTGAATGAGAAAAATCTGAAATTATTCTATGTGATAGAACTTTATGTAAAGATTACAGGAAAAATAAAACGAAGTCTCTGAATAGCACACTTTTTCAGAAATCATCAACAAAAGTTACATTAGTTCCATTATTGGTCAAGAGATAGCGCTGACATAAAACTGCAATATTCTCCACTGCAGTGCGCAGTGTTAAAATTCTCTGACGAATATAGGCCTCGCCGATGAAAATTTAAAACATATCATTATGATGGTACGGAAACCTTGGTGCGCGAGTCCGATTCGCTCTTGACCGGTTTTTTTTCATAGAGGGTGATAAAAGTAGAGTGTCCACCTCGGGAGCAACACCATTTTAAGCTCGAGTGACATACTTTGTATCCAGAGCGGAGCGAAGGATTCTAGAGTAGAGTCCCGAGCGCATCTCTCGCCTTCAAAATAGTGGTTTGCTCCCTTGGCAAACAATCTACTATTTTCAACTAAAAGTACATTTGCCTACTCTAAGTGACTGTTATTTAATACGAGTTGTAACGGAAAGCTATGTGAAAACCATAAACCGTGTGACATTTTTGTATGTATTGTGTTGTAGTATGTTTGTTGTCCAGGCGAAGACGGCTGCTCGTCGCTGTGCTGTGGGCGGGGGTACAGCACGGAGCGACGCGCGCTGGAAAGGCAGTGCCGCTGTCGCTTCCACTGGTGCTGCCGCGTGTCCTGCGACACCTGTGTCGCGCGCACCGAGACGCACGTCTGCAACTGACCGCACAAGGAGCCAGTGATGACGTCTTCTGTAATGAGTGTCTGTCTATGCTGTTACGCGATTATCGTATTATAAATATGCTCATCTTGACATTTTGATTGCCTTTGATTACAAGATTGATCGTGTAATTGTTGCCATAGACAGGTAGCTGCACAAGTGGTTACCTTTCTTGAACCATATTAGCGGTGTAATCGCTAAGCTGTCAGGACTCAAGTAATATACTCGGAAGAGAAGGAGTTTGATCATTACGCACGTGTGTGTGTTACTATATTTTACGACGTACTATTTGTGAATGGACTTAACATAGTGTTAATAATAAATTAAGTAATTTATAGAACAGTGACGAGATTGTGAATATTTGTGATAAAAGCATAATAATGATATTGTTGAATCATCCAAGTGTGAATGAAGTAAGCCGTCTGAGACTGAGAAATTGTTTCACATTTCTAACATATTTGGAAAGTGTATTTTGACGTAACTTGCCTTTGTACTTCTTAATGTTAATAAAAATAAACTATTACTTATACATATGCATCAGATCATTAAATATTTCATGTAACAATTGTTTATAACCAACGATACATTCTCACATTCCTATCACATAACTACTGTATAATAACTGAAAAAAATTGTGTGCACAACAAGAACTTCAAGCAGCTGCTGTGTGCGTATAAACGGTTAACTGCGCGTCAGTAGTAACACTCGAGCGACGACAACACTCCCACTTGTACGCAATAAAAGCGGAGTCGACGTCAAACTGCTACCATACACGTGCGGTTGATTGTACTTGCAGAACAAACAAAACCGCTGCAGCGTGTACACTTGTAAAGGATTGACTCACTGAATGTACTTACCGAATACTAACTCCAGTCGCTTTAATACTGCATTGTAAATATATTAGGTATATCAAGTGAATGTACTACCTGGTACAAACGCCAGCACATCAGGTCAGTGGGCCGTCTTAGGGGTATTTAAATAATAGATATTGTCGTCAATGCGCCATTGGTTGGTAAGAGATTTTCGGACGAACTTATGTTAACATAATTAATATTATGCTGCGTCTACATTGAATTCTAACATTGCGACGGCCATGATAAATACGCGTGGCAAAACTAATTTCACTCTGTGACCCAACCCAAGGTCCGCATACAGAATGCCTCGACTCCCGTCCAAATTAAGCGTGACCATGGACATAGAGAATGAACTGAGCGCTAGCCCATCGATCACTAATGCGTTAGCCTCACAAAAGTAACCACTCTCTGGAAAGAGAAAAAGCAACTGACCGACTGTGCGAAGATCACCTGCAGTACTACTTAAGGGGCTTACAGGACCTAAGCACAAAAAACGCAAGTTTTAGAAGCAATAAAAGTATATGATCGACTACAGTAAACAAAATCAGAAAAGCCGGTCAAGAGCCAGTCGGACTCGCGTACCGAGGGTTCCATACCATCATGTTTTTAAGAGGCCTATATTCGTCAGAGTATTTTAACACTGCACTGCGGTATAGAATATTGCAGTTTTATGTCAGCGCTATCTCTTGACCGATAGTGGAACTAATGTAACTTTTGTTGATGATTTCTGAATAAGTGTGCTATTTAGAGACTTCGTTTTATTTTTCCTGTAATCTTTACATGAACTTCTATCACATAGAATCATTTCAGATTTTTCTCTTTGCAAACTTAGGGGATAAGGGGGGGACGGTTTTTTTACATTTTTCATCAAAAGTCGAAAACAATGCAGCCTAAAAAAAAGAAAAAAATGTTTGAAAATGTGCAAACTGCGCTTTTTCATTTAATACCCCACATGCCCTAGTAGCCCCACTTCAATTTTTCAGACCCCCTTTCAGTCTTTGTTGCAAAAGATATACATATATTTTTATTTCTTTATTATTTGCAAAATAATTGGGCAAACGTCATCTAAAACTTTCCAGTAATTAAATAATTGCTTCATATTTTGCAATAAATTACCAGCGTTGTGTCATCGCGCTTCTCTTTCTTTTCTATATAGTCCGACAGTGACCGCGCTTTAGGTCATGTAAAGACAACTACTGACACATTCGCTCCGTCTCTCTCATACTTGTCGGCCTTCACTGCACAACTGAATAAGGAACGCTCATACATTCTCTATTATGTCTATGAGCGTGTCTGTTGCCGTCGCCGTAGAGTGCCGTCGCTTCGTACGGAGTATTGTGCGTTGAAATGTCATAAATTTTAATGTGTTCGCAGCATTTTATTACGGCACTGCGCGCTTTCTTATTATTTTTCATGAATCTATCGATTGTAAAAATGTCGTACAAAAATATATGACCAAAATGACTATATACTCACTCTACCTGCACTTTTGAATTCTCACCAGCACTCAGTTGGACAGCTTACAAGTGACGGCATAGTGCTGAATCTTATTATTTTATACTCTTTATCGTCCTATATACGTCACCTGGTGGTCCATATGACCCATCCATTTTGGACATGGGCCTGTAGTCTATTATATGTATATTACTAGCTGTTCGCAGCTTTACAATTTTCATATTTGTGAAATTCTATTGATTGTCGTAATGTATGGTTGTTAGTGCGAGGTTTGATGTGCATTTATTGTAAGTACCGACGGCTTTAATACGTGTTAGCTGAAAGTATTGTTTGTATAGACGTAAGAGAGAACATTCCGATAGACGTAACTTAACTTATTCACGCACCGGCGACTCGGCGAATAAACGTTTTACCACCAAACATGGCCTATTATTGTATCACTGAGTCCTACATAACCTACCTAGCCTTTATACCAGAACACATTAAGGAATGGACCTACCTCACTATATTAAAGAGGACGAATTAGTGATAGCATTATCTACATTTCATGTCCGTGACTACCGCAGGACCACCAACGCCAATCGCTTCCATATTTAGTAAATAATTAGTGCTCAATTGGTACTAATTAGTACTCTAACAACAAAATTGGTACCTTAGTAGTTTTCGAGAAAATCGACTTTGAAGGTGGTCCTGCGGTAGTCACGCTCTCTTCAGCAGGACCACCATGAGCGCCGAAAAAGGGCCCACGCTACAGCTATTCTAAGTATACAAATAATTAGTACCCATAAATGTGACTTATTTCGTAGAAAAAACAGAACTGTAATATTTGTATTTACCGAGAAATCAACGATGATAACTTTCTCGCAATTGTTCAGCAGGACCACGATTTTGAATGTTGATTCCAAGCTAGAGAAGCTTGTCGCTTTCCTCAAACCTACATAGAAAATTAGTACCCTGCAAGATAGAATTAGTACCCAAAATTCAAAGTTAATACTCCAGTAGTTTACGAGATATACCATGCCATTGGTGGGGTGGCGGTAGTCACGGTGCCAAATTTTCATTTCAAGATTTCCCTATTAAAAACTCTGTGATTTCTTCCCAAATTTATACAAAAATTAGTACTCCTAAAGAAGTTAAAGCGACTAAAAATCCAGATTCCTAAGTGTTGTATTTTAAGAGAAATTAGCTTTCATTACTTTTCCATACTAAATCTCCGCGTATAACCCGACCAAATTAAGTTGTCAACGGTGCCAATTCCCTTCTTCACAAACTAAACTAAATTTGAGTTCAGTGCATCTTATCTTTCTGTTTCATTATGAAAAGGACAGATAATAAATTTTAGTTTAGTCCTTCCTGTCAAAGTAATCAGCGCAGCTGACACTACTCAATACAAGTTTTGACGTGATTAAAAACATGCCTACTAATGTTTCGTCAATTTACGTCAGCAGACGCTGATTAATTTGATAGGACTAAACTAAAACTTGTCTTTTGTCCTTTTCTTAATGAAATAGAAAGAAAAAGATGCACTGAACTCAAATTAGTTGAGTTTGTGAACAAGGGAATAGGTATCAATGGTGGTATTGAGCTGTTTAAGAGATGTACACTCGTGCACATAAATTTATGGATGTCGGAATAGTATTAACAACAGTTCAATATCTTTTTTATACAAACTGTGTATCTAGGTACAGATGCCAGCACATCAAGCTACCCGAAACTGTCAAATTTTCCCAATCAATTTTGAACCTTATGCTTTAGCGATAGGTACAGTTGAAAATCTATTACAGAAATTTGACAGATTGTAGTAGCTTGATGTGCTGGCGTCCGTACATACATTGAGTTCTTGTTTTATTCGTTTATGGTTTCAAGATTTTTCTGTGAATTGTGTGAATTTTCTGTACCTACCACGACACGCTTCGCTTGCTTTACTTCGGTAAAGGTCACGCGTGTCAATATTTAAAGGATTCAGAAAATGATATAATTTAATAATGATTTCCCGAGGAACTATAATATTTATTAACAAAAAAAAGTTTCTTTTTAGGGCCAATTAGCAATCGAAATTTACAGAAATATTTCGATGTTAACGATATTAAAAGATGATTTAGCAGATATTTTATATAATTATATGTGCTTGTCAAACATAATAGGTACATAATTAGTACACATTGATATGAAAACACTAAAATATGCGTGATGTGCCCTTTGCAATGCATATTATTCAAATATAAAAGGTACCTATTACTTACTTTTAGGTTTGTAATCCTTTTATACTTACGTTATTAGCAACATAGTAAATTAGGTTTTTAATGCTAAGAGCTTGTCCAGAAAGGGCGAATTCGCCGCGGAATGTTTCGCGTGAATTCATTCGCGCGTTAACGAGATACTAGGTAGGTTAGTAGGTAGGTATTACTGCTTGCAGCAACGGTAAATTAGTAGGAAAGAAATAAATAAAAAATACCTATCGCTCTTTAATGATATTCATTTACAACAACACAGAAGGTAGGTACCTACTTACAATACCTACAGAAAAATAATTATTCGAGTACTTACCTACCTGCCCACGTCAATAAAAAAGGTATCACAGGCGATGGGTAGCGATAAATTATTTTTTTTTTCTTAATAAGTATAAAAGTTCAGTTTGTACAAAAATTTTTTCGACATCCATAAAATGTGCACGAGTGTACATCTCTTAAACAGCTCAATACCATTGACAACTTAATTTGGTCGGGTTATACGCGGAGATTTAGTATGGAAAAGTAATGAAAGCTAATTTCTCTTAAAATACAACACTTAGGAATCTGGATTTTTAGTCGCTTTAACTTCTTTAGGAGTACTAATTTTTGTATAAATTTGGGAAGAAATCACAGAGTTTTTAATAGGGAAATCTTGAAATGAAAATTTGGCACCGTGACTACCGCCACCCCACCAATGGCATGGTATATCTCGTAAACTACTGGAGTATTAACTTTGAATTTTGGGTACTAATTTTATCTTGCAGGGTACTAATTTTCTATGTAGGTTTGAGGAAAGCGACAAGCTTCTCTAGCTTGGAATCAACATTCAAAATCGTGGTCCTGCTGAACAATTGCGAGAAAGTTATCATCGTTGATTTCTCGGTAAATACAAATATTACAGTTCTGTTTTTTCTACGAAATAAGTCACATTTATGGGTACTAATTATTTGTATACTTAGAATAGCTGTAGCGTGGGCCCTTTTTCGGCGCTCATGGTGGTCCTGCTGAAGAGAGCGTGACTACCGCAGGACCACCTTCAAAGTCGATTTTCTCGAAAACTACTAAGGTACCAATTTTGTTGTTAGAGTACTAATTAGTACCAATTGAGCACTAATTATTTACTAAATATGGAAGCGATTGGCGTTGGTGGTCCTGCGGTAGTCACGGACATCTACATTTCTGCTGGAAAATACTCAAGAAAAGAAAAAGGAATGTTATTTTCTCTCGCCTCTCAAGCACGAGGTTGTGGATTCAAACCCGGGCCAGTACCAATGTTATATACTTACATAGGTAAGTACAGTCAACAAAAGAGATAAGTATGCAAGATCGTCGGATATAGTTGAATTTTAGTAAGAAACCGATGGATCTTCTCGAATAAAATGTAATTTTATTAATAGTAAACAAGCAGCTCATTTATCAAATTAAATTTCAGTCGACAACATCCATCGGTTTCTTACTAAACTTCAACTGTATCCGACGATCCTGCATACTTATCTCTTTTGTTGACTGTACATAAAATACATCATCAACCTATAAAGTTCTGACTGCTGGGAGACAGGCATCCTGTATAGAAGGAGTGGGCCGTAATCCACCACATGGGCCTTGTGCGGGTTAGTAGATGTCTTCGAATTTTTGGTTTAAGGATATGCCGGTTTTCTCACGATGTTTTCCATCATCGTTTTGAAATCAGTGGTGATGAAATAAATTAGATACATAAGTCCGGGCCGCTACCACTGGGCTGTGACTGCTCCAATACTAATGTGATTGTTTCAACTCATATGTACTTCCTGAGTTTATCTTGGACATTACTGACAGTACCAATGTGATTGTTTCAACTCATATGAATAAGAAGGGTATGGATGAGGAAGTATGTACATATGTACTTCTTGAGTTTATCTTGGACATTACTGACAGTACCAATCTGATTGTTTCAAGTCATATGAGTAAGGAGGGTGTGGGTCAGAATCAGAATCAGGTAGTTTATTAACTATTTTTTTGGCCATACAGACGATACTTTTATTCATTAGGTAGTGCAGTTTTGTCATGAGTCACTTCGAGTTCTGGCTTATTTTTATCGCATAGTTTTCTGTAATAAATTTTAGTACCTATTTTGTATAATGAACTGTTAGATTTGACGAACATATTTGTTTTGTAAATATCGACGCCCCCAAGGAATAAACCTGTATTATACTATTACTGACTTTTTACTGTTATACCATTTACGGTATCTATGGGTCGGGATACACATATGCAATTTTTTTCAAATTTTTTCTGCGGTAATTTCCAACGTTTTTCCTAATAACACTTTTGTTCTTTGGAAATTTTCCATTTTTTATTTACTAGAAAAATAACGAAATACATTATTACAAATTAAATTCTGTGGCTTCATTTCGGTAAAGAAATATTACTGTAAAATATTTCAGCAAAATTTCTGGTTAACGCGGTTACAGGTTTATTATCGTAAATTTTGTGGTACACATTTTCGGTAATGCACTGTTACATGTATCATCCGGGACATACATTTACACCTACTATGCGTATTGGCGGTAACTTGCTCGCTCTCGGCGGAGTTCATCCACCAGTTTTACGTCGCCAATGAGCCTCTTAGCTCTGCGTTCCACCGAGTCAAGCGCAGCAAGTTGGTATTTCGCTGAGCCATCCCAAAGGTGGCTGCAATACTCCATGCAGGATCGAACTTGTGCTTTGTAAAGGGTTAAAAGCTGTCCAGGCGTAAAGTATCGCTTTACCCTATTAAGGATGCCCAGCTTCTTGGCCGCAGTTTGGGCTTTGTACTCGATGGTGGCGCCGAAGTTGAGACTAGATGTCAACTCCATGCCCAGGAGCTCGAGCCGATCTGTTACAGGAACAGATGTACCCCGAACAGTAGGAGTCTGGTGGAAACGACTCCTTTTGGCGGTAAAAACACACGCCTGTGTTTTGGTGGCGTTAAAAGAAACCAAATTGTCATCACCCCACTAGGAGACAAGGCTTAAGGTCAAATCTGTCCGCTCCACCATGGATTCTCTCAAGAAACGAACTTCGGCCCCGCTGGCCTTTGTGCTGGACAAGTATCTCTCTGAAACAGTACTGTCATCTGCGTACCCAACAATACTAGACTGAAACTGCAACTCTTTTCCTGCTGCACATCAATGAACTACTCATTGATGTGCAGCAGGAAAAGAGTTGCAGAGAGAACAGACCCCTAAGGAACTCCCCATAATGTCAGAGGAGCAGCCGTCGACGACAACTCTGATCGACCGCTCACTAAGGAAGTCCAGCTACAAAAATCAGCTGGGATGCCATAAGCAGGAAGCTTGCTGAGTAGACCGGCGTGCCAGATCCTGTCAAAGGCCTTCGAGATATCAAGCGATACAGCAAGTGCTTCGCCGTGTTTCTCGATGGCTTCACTCCAACAGTGCGTGACATACACAAGAAGATCGCCAGTTGACCGTCCCCGGCGAAAGCCATATTGACGGTCACTGAGGAGATCATTCAGGTCTGTTTGCTCCCAAGCTCCCAACTCTTTTATAGTATTTTTTTTCCAAAATCTTTTGAGTTTTTGTTTAGAATTTTTGGCAATTATTTATTCAATAATATTATTTTGATTTCAGATCTACCAAAGAAAAAATACGCTGATTGTGATAGAGATCCAAAGTCTCGGGAGAAAAATATACTGTGAAAGAATTGGAGCAAACAGATATTTTAGACATTAAAAAATTGGTAAACCCTTTGAATTGGCGTCGCGATATAGGTGGGAATACGATATGCTGGTCTGATGTAATGGAAATTTATGTATCATCATCCCAACAAGACAAGGTTTTCTTTAAATATGATTTTGATGTGGTATAATATTCTGAATTAAATATTTCAAATTCATTTCAAACCAAACGACGTGGGCGAAAACCTAAGACAGATGCTTTGATAGAAGATGCTGTATTGGCATGTGCTTATTATCAACCTCTTCCTATAAAGCAAGGCGTTGCATACAGATTTACTGTCTTTGTGCAATAGTGGAGCGATGCCACGGTATTACCACGCATTTTATGAATCCTTAAGTTTTGTAGAAGATAGTGATGATCGCGATGATAATGATGATGCCAATGATAATACCGATTAGTTAAAATTATTAATGTTTTTACTTGGCTACTTTTTTATACTTTTATTGATTGTAATTTGTGATCTCAATAAGAAATTTGTTCCCAATAAACGTTATAATTTTAATACATTTTGTGAGGTTTCTTTAATTATTCCCTCGAAGATACCGACGACAAAATTATTTTACATAATCGGTTTTTAATGATTACAATAATATGACTACCAAAAATTTTCTATAAAATACGGGTTACACTACTTTACCCCTTTATGGTTATTTAAAATTTTACTATAATAAGTCGGTAACTGAACATTACAATCTCTTTCTGTAATGAAAAAACACGTTTAATAATCCAGTAAAGCAATATTATGCCTATGATTTTTAAGAAATTTACAAGAATAATTCGGTAAGTTAACATTACTGAAATAATATTGATAAGTCCGGATCGTAAGATATCAATACCCTAAAAATTGTACGAAACCATTTTCGGTAATATGTATTTTGGTGAATAACTAATTCTGTGTAAATTTAATAGTTACAGTTAATACTTTAAAGTTTTCGGGTAAAAATTAGCTTTTCCGTCATATAACAATGTTGTCATAATTACCTTTTGTTGAAGAGATATACCTCAAAAACACTAAATCATTTTTCCTGTAAAATTTGATTTTTGCGATTACCGGTTTATTCCCCGGGGACGTCGATATGTACAGCGATGGCAAGGTAAGTATTTTGAGACGTATAAAGAACGGATGACAACTGTCTGTACTTTTAAGGCCACACATAGCTCTGACACATCTTTTTCGGGCTCTAAATACGAGTTCTCTATGCACTGAATTGCCCCAATATATTACGCCATATCTGAGTGTTGATGCAACATAGGCGTGATAGGCTGTTAGTACGGATTCTATGCTTACTTTTTTTGATAGTTTATAGAGAGCATAGGTAAAAATTTAGTGGCAGTAGTTGTTTCTATTTTTGTCCCTAAATAGCAAATGTCAAGGATTATATTTGGTAGTCTCTGATAAAAATGCATAATTTTAGTCTTTTCTAAGTTTATAATTAGATTATTGTTGTCAAACCATGTTATAATTATATTTAATGTCATATTTATTTCATTTTCATAAGTATTGGAATCATCACACTTAATAATTACGATGCTATCATCAGCGAATAGTACCATGGGGTGCTTATTTGCCTCGGAAGGTCATTTATGTAGAGCAAAAAAGGTGGGGTCCTAGTACGCTACCCTGAGGAACGCTGTATTTAATTATTTTGAAGCAGTATTGGGTTGTAGTAAATAAGCGAACTCAACAGCTTACGGAAAGGAAGAAATATATTGTACAAAAAGTTTATATAATTCACAGATAGATAACACGGTAGAAGGCGAAATGCAGAGCACAGAAAGAAAGCGATAGGCACAGTTTAAACACGTCTTAAATAAAGCACTGGATAAAACACATATTTATCACACAATATTTACTGGACGAGCGAGAGCGTCATGCGATTCCGGCCAGTGAAGATTCTCGACTAAACTCCTGCGAGCGCCGCGGGTTTGAAAGAGATAGATAGATAAACAGCGCGCGGGCGCCCGCTCAGGTGACCGGCCCGCATTCCACACCGCTATATAAAAAATATCTAATAACAAAATAATAATTCTGTAGTGATGTCTTAATTTTTAATTTTGTATTATAAAGAAAATTATATAATACTAGGTTATAAGTGCGTAGGTATAGCATATAGTTATAATATCTATTACAGAAGTAGATACGCTACACCACCCCCCTCCAGAGACCGTCCTACGGGCGATAATAATCTGGGAATCTCACTCTGCGGCCCGAACGAGTTACTCTGACTGTGTTCTTTCCGGCGTCAGGCAAGTCATCGTCACTACTTGTATTCTGAGTGGGAGTGTGAGTGAAATTTTGTGGTGAGTTAGTGATTGGGGTGTGTGTATGAGTAGAAGTATGAGGTAGTGGGAGTTGTCTTGAGTGGGTTGTGGTGTCAGGATCACGCAGTATGTAGGCAGGTTTTATTCTGTCGATCGATACGGTGACCATCTTACCTTTCACCATTAGCTTGAATGCTTTATCTCCCCGTTGTATGACCTCATAAGGACCAGTGTAGGCAGGCTTCAATGATCCGGCCACAGTGTCATCGCGAAGGAAAACGTGTGTTGATGTAGCCAAATCCTTATAAACGAAGGGTGAGCGACGTCCACTATGACGTGACGCTGGAGTAGGTTGCAAATTATTTGCGAAGCTCCGTAGGCGTGCAAGGTAACTAGTGACATCAGGGTCTCCTTGGTCCTCTGGGCTGAGAAGGTCTCCTGGTAAACGTAATGGTTCACCATACACTAATTCGGCTGGCGTTGACTTAATGTCCTCTTTGAAGGTACTACGTACACCTAATAGTACAAGGGGAAGTGACTCGACCCAGCTGCTATCAGCGTGACAAGTTATAGCGGCTTTAAGCTGGCGATGAAACCTCTCCACGAGCCCATTAGAAGCTGGATGATAGGCCGTCGTCCTTCTATGTTGAAAACCAGCTATTTGTGATAAGTGGCAAAACAGAGCCGATTCAAATTGCCCTCCACGGTCTGTTACGACGTTCGTGGGGCAACCGAAACGGGATATCCACCCGCTAAGGAGGGCTTTTGCTACCGTCTCGGCTGTAATATCCTGTAAGGGTATTGCCTCAGGCCATCGAGTAAAACGATCGATTGCTGTGAGGCAATACCGGTAGCCCTGCGACAGGGGTAGGGGTCCAACGAGGTCAACATGAAGGTCCCTGAATCTAGCGCGCGGAAGCCTGTACGTGCCCAACGGTGCTGATACATGTCTATGAACCTTTGCCCGTTGGCATGCCAGGCAAGTACGTGCCCACTCCCTACAGTCCTTCCTGATACCAGGCCATACATGGCGGTCGGTGATCAGTCGAATACTGGCGTTGGCACCGGGGTGACTGAGAGAGTGAAGGCTTTCAAAAACCTGTCGACGTAATTCCTTCGTCACGTATGGTCGAGGCGTAGTGCCACTTACATCGCAAAACAGCTCTAAATGTGTGCCAGGTAGTTTAATCTTCTCCAAGTGTAGGGAGTTATTGCCATCCAACAGTAATTTCAATTCTGGGTCGGAGTTTTGTGCGGTAGCTAACTTTTGCAGATCGAGAGGTAAAACGATCTCATCGATACGAGATAAAGTATCAGCTACCACATTGTCCTTCCCTGAAATATGCCTAATGTCGGTACAAAACTGTGAAATAAAATCGAAGTGGCGAAATTGCCTGGGAGAGCAGTTCTCTTTTCTGGAATGAAAGGCGAATGTAAGCGGCTTGTGGTCGGTATATATCACAAAGTCACGTGCCTCGATCATATGACGGAAATGCTTGACCGCCTCATAGATCGCCAAGAGCTCGCGATCATATGGGGAATATTTGGTCTGCGAGGGAATCAGCTTTCGCGAGAAAAACGCTAGAGGTTGCCACGTATTGTCCTTAAACTGCTGGAGCACGCCACCCATAGCCACGTCCGAAGCGTCTGTAACCAAAGCAAGTTTTGATTCGCAGTCTGGGTGAGCGAGCATGGTGGCTTGAGACAGACCCTGTTTGCACGCCTCGAAGGCTTCCTGTTCTCGTGGCGTGAAATGTACGGGATGGGAACCCTTCACGGAACCTGTCAAAAGAGCGTTTAACGGTGTTTGGTGTGTGGCTGCGTCGGGAATGAACCTGCGGTAAAAATTTATCATTCCGAGGAACCTGCGCAACTCTCTTACCGTTTTTGGGACGGGGAATTTGTTGATGGCCAGTACTTTGTCTGGCAAGGGCTTGGTGCCATTCACCGAAATGCTGTAACCCAGAAATGTTACCTCCGAGGCTCCAAACACGCACTTTGCTGTATTAATGACTATGTCATACTCCGCCAACCTGGTGAAAATTTGGTGTAGGTGGTCTATGTGGGTTGCCTGGTCTTTTGAAAAAACCAAAATGTCATCAACGTAAGGGTAGGCAAAATCTAGGCCGCGCAGCATTTCATCAACGAAACGTTGAAACGTCTGTCCGGCGTTACGAAGTCCAAACGTCATGAATGGGAATTCGTATAAGCCGAACGGCGTTGTTATGGCGGTCTTCTCAATGTCACTGGGATTGACACGAATTTGGTTATATGCCTTCACCAGGTCTATTGTCGAGAAGACGGTGCATCCTGCAAGGTTGTGGGAAAAGTCCTGGATATGGCGTATGGGGTACCTGTCTGGGACCGTCCTGGCGTTGAGCATCCGGTAATCACCACAAGGGCGCCAGCTGTTGTCCCGTTTAGGAGCGAGGTGAAGTGGAGAGGCCCATGGTGATTCTGATGGCCGACACGTACCTATCTGTAACATGGCTTCAAATTCTGCTCTCGCAACCTTTAACCTATCTGGCGCTAACCTGCGTGGTGTGCTATATACTGGTGGTCCTGGTGTAGTTCGTATGTGGTGCATTATGTTATGTGTAGGTGTACGGTGCATACCTGAGGGTCGAGTGAGGTCGGGGTACTTTGCTAGTATGGCATGGTACACAGAATCTTTTTTGTCACACAACGTTACCTTTACCGAAGATACATCGTCAGAAAAATTCGCGACCGAAGCCACGGTGGTAAGCATAGTGTTACTATCTATTAAACATTTATTACGTACATCTACAATTAAGTTATAATAAGATAAAAAATCTACACCTATTATAGCCCGCGTTACGTCTGCTACAATAAATCGCCAAGCGAAGTCGCGGCGCAAGTTTATATTAAGAACTAAATGAGCGTAACCATAAGTATTTATTACTGTCCCATTAGCAGCATACAGTTGATAGTTCGTTGGGCTTTGTTTACCTTTCGCTAATGTTCGAGGGAAAACACAAATATCACTGCCTGTATCTATTAAAAACTGCACTTTCGTCCGCTGGTCGGTTATAAACAAGCGACCGGGATTTGGGCAGGCGTCGGTCGCCATCACGGACTGCCCTATTCTTTTCCCTTAGGCTTATAATCGCACGGTTTTACACAGGTACTTGCTTTCTCACCGAACTTTGCGTGGTACCAACACAATGGGTATTTCCGGTAGTTGGACTGGGAACGGCTCGATCGGGAATTGCTGCGATCACGACTTTCGGATCTGAATCTCCGCGATTTCGACCGTGACATCCTGTCTAACTTGGTCGTCAGCTTCTGCACCTGGCGTGTGAGTTCCGCTACTTGACAGCTTAACTCTGGAGAAACACCTGATGTTGTGGCTGCCGCTACTTGCGGGCTGGGGGCTGCGATGTCATGGATGCGGTCAGCCAGATCTGCGACCTCGTCCAGAGTAGCCCTCGACTGCGAGGCTATGATGGTCTGGATATTATTCGGCAGGCGGCTGGACCACATGGTGCGCAGAAAGTCCTCCGGGACATCTGGTCCTGCAAGATGCTGGATATGGCGCAAGAATTGGGAGGGCTTTCGGTCGCCCAGTTCCTCACGCGTGACCAGCTGCAGGATCTTCTTCTCTTTGGACACAGAGAGTCGTCTTATTAGTTCCGACTTCAGTCGCTCGTACTTATTGGGTGCTGGGGGGCCAGCTATGATGTCCTCCACCTCCGATGCGTAAATGGGATCCAACTGCCCCATAGCATAATGAAATTTGGTGGTATCGCTAGTTATGTTGGCAAGATAAAATTGGCTTTCCAACTGGTAAAACCACAAAGCCGGTTTCTCCGGGTAAAAAGGGGGTACTCGTATGCCAACTCGCTGGATGTCATGCGATGTGCTAGGTGGCGCGTTGACGCCGCTATCTTGCGTGTCTTTCGGCTCCTTCGACATGTTTAGTGTTCGTCGGGGTCACCAATGAAGCAGTATTGGGTTGTAGTAAATAAGCGAACTCAACAGCTTACGGAAAGGAAGAAATATATTGTACAAAAAGTTTACATAATTCACAGATAGATAACACGGTAGAAGGCGAAATGCAGAGCACAGAAAGAAAGCGATAGGCACAGTTTAAACACGTCTTAAATAAAGCACTGGATAAAACACATATTTATCACACAATATTTACTGGACGAGCGAGAGCGTCATGCGATTCCGGCCAGTGAAGATTCTCGACTAAACTCCTGCGAGCGCCGCGGGTTTGAAAGAGATAGATAGATAAACAGCGCGCGGGCGCCCGCTCAGGTGACCGGCCCGCATTCCACACCGCTATATAAAAAATATCTAATAACAAAATAATAATTCTGTAGTGATGTCTTAATTTTTAATTTTGTATTATAAAGAAAATTATATAATACTAGGTTATAAGTGCGTAGGTATAGCATATAGTTATAATATCTATTACAGAAGTAGATACGCTACAATTTCGCTTTCGGAACGTATTTTTTCTCGCAACTGGTATATGAGGATATTTGTGTGATTTCTACAAATTGCTTTCTGCCCGTTAAGTAAGATCGAATGAGGTCAAATATATTTGCCCTGATTCCATATTTTTCAAGTTTATGTGTTAGTATAGGATAATCCACATAATCAAAAGCCTTAGTTAGATCCATATAGATAACACATACAGGATTTCTGTTATCTATATTTGACAAAACAGTCTTCTGCTTACGAAATCCCTTTTGTTCATTTACTAATATGTTTGATTTCTCAAGATATTTGTACAAAGACTTATTTAAATTACTTTCTCAAATATTTATGAAAAGACGGGTATCAACGCAATAGGCGTATGATTTGACATAATTTGTCTACCATTTTTTTTTGTGCAATGGTACAATTATTGACGTTTTTAATTTCTCAGGGAAGATTCCGCTAGAAATAGGTACTCATATTAATTATGTGGCTGAGATGTGGAGCTATAGCACTTCTTTGATAACTTTAGTGCATACTCCGTCATAACCAACACTATTTGTATTTTGAAGTGAGGTAATATGATTATTTATTTTTTGAGGTTTGGTCAGCTCCATAAATAAAGAGTTTGAAGTATTTAAGCGTACGTTAATTTCTGGTATAGTTTTAGTTATTGGTTCGATAACTTGATTAATATAAAATTTATTAAAAGCCTGAGCTATATTTAATGGGTTCGTGATTTTCTGTATCCCTGTTTGAATTAGTGTTATTGGTTCTTTAGGGAAGCAGGTCTTACAATTATTAATTATGGCCCATGCCGCTTTAGATTTATTTTTGGACGTCTTAATGAAGTAGTTATTTCGTGATGCTTGTGTTAACGTTATAACTCTTTTAAATCTTGCAGAATATGTCTTAAACGATTGTTTATTCTTTGGGGAGGGATTTGTTCTATATTGCCATAGCAAGTGCCGTTTCTTTCTACTACATTTGCTTATTCCGCTCGTGATCCATTTTGTTTTCTTATTAATTGATTTTGAAAGATCGTAAAAGCATCTGAATAGGTCAAGAAAATGGT
Source organism: Luperina nickerlii (assembly GCA_963855955.1). Classification (NCBI taxonomy): domain Eukaryota; kingdom Metazoa; phylum Arthropoda; class Insecta; order Lepidoptera; family Noctuidae; genus Luperina; species Luperina nickerlii. The sequence goes on along the minus strand of OY979686.1, from coordinate 65,719 downwards.
CGTAGGGCTCATTGACGTCACTAGTTGTATATGTCGCAGGGATATGAAAGAAGCAGGGATTTGCGCAAATCCCTAAGGGATTTGATCAAACCACGGAGGATGTTAAAATAACAACACGTTTTTATCATTTCCCTAAGCAAATCTAGTGATTTGAACAAATCCCTAAATTGATTCAGTGAAATAATAATAAAACATGTCCAGTTCTTTGTATTTTGTTTAAGAAATATTTAAAAGTATTTTTTCTTTGTTTTATTCTTTGTAAGTTCTATCGTAGTTATAGCTAATAGTCACCTAAGTAGATATTAAACATAACTAGTAACTAATTACCACCTGCGTTAAGGTAGGTCGACGGAGCCCCGCTTCGCGGGGCTCCTATTTCTGGGTGGTTTAAAAAAAAATAACCACGAAGGCTAAGGCGGGAGCTCCGCTCCGCTTCGCTCCCGCCTTAGCCTTCTAACCTAACCTATCCGAGTCGGGGTACTCTGAGTCGGGGTGTTAACCATAATGACGTTTTTATATACATACCTAATATTAAACGCTAGAGTTATTTAAAAGTTATTTTTGTCATTTCACTGAACCAATTTAGGGATTTGTTCAAATCACTAGATTTCTTTAGTGGAATTTGTCAAATCACCAGATTTGCTTAGGGAAATGATAAAAACTTGTTGTTATTTTAACATCCTCCGTGGTTTGATCAAATCCCTTAGGGATTTGCCCAAATCCCTGTTTTTATCATATCCCTGCGACATATATATGTCCGAAAAAGTGTGACTATTAATGCAATTTTCAAATTTCTCTACATTATCTTGACAATAATTTCATCTTTTTATTTTCCAACGCTTTAAGACACATGTCTTCTCAACAGGACATTTCAAAAGTTGCGCGGTATGATCTGACAGGCCCAATTCTATAATTTCTCCTTTACAGCCTTTTACATTATGTGCTCAGGTCTCACTGCTTAACCTAGTGGGTTGAGAAAATTGTAATTTTAAATTATAACTTAACAATGTATATTCGAAGTCTAAGGTTTGTTTATTTCTTTTCAATAAGTTGATATTAAAGTCCCCACATAGGACAATATTTTTATCTTTTTGTTATTCAATTTTAAACACAGCAAATGCAAAATATTATTTAAATTGTCGAAAAATTGATCCAAATTGGATTAGGGCACCCTAAATATATGTACATCCAATAATAATGTTGTTTTCTATCAATTCTATCGCACAGCATTCAATTACATTGATTATAGGATATTTCCCTAAGATTAACACTTTATACTTGTGACCGGCCCTGGTTAAAATGCACGCGCCACCTCTTCTATTATCTCTGGAGAAACTTGCTGCTAGGCTGTAGTTTGGTATATTTACAAGTCCTTCCTGTTCAGGTGTCATAAAATGTTCGGTTATGCATATAGTATCAATCTGTTTTTACTATTTTGTAGTTCTTCCAAATACATACTCGTAGCAAGCATATCGCTTTTATTCAGGAGTCTTGCAATATTTTGATGAAGGATATGGATACTGTTATAAACGAAAAAGTCGGGAGTTTCTTTCAGATTAGAATTGCGTTCGTCACCAATAAGAGTCGTTACAGTCTCGTCATATTCTTGTCTGTTGTTATTATTCGTCTGTCTGCTTGTCTGACAATATAAGTCTAAATCAATCTGAATGTTACTCATAACTCATTTTTGATTCCGTATTTATTGATTCTGGCCGTAGTGTAAGAAAACATCTTATGTGTTAGATCACGATTGCTGTCGAAGATGTATGCATACTTATGGTTTTGGTTGACTAGATGAAGAAGGTTGTTAAACATCTCAACTTAAAAGTTATATGTAAGTGATTCTGTCTTTTATGTAGCAAGACAAATTACTACGTTGGTGTGCGTAATTTTTCGAAGCGACGCATTTAGTAAGCTTATTAAGTGTATGTAGTTGTTTTCATTTGTAATAATATGATTTTCTCCAATAAAAACTAGGTAGTAGTCGTTTAGGGTGTGAATCCCTTCAATCTTTCTTCGATGCCGCTTAATACTTGTTTTATGGTACTATTAGGCATAATGAAGTGACAGTAGTCGAAGTGTTCGAAGAAAACTTCCTCTATGGAGGACAAAGTTGCGTTGTACTTGTTACTACTTAAGATATACAGTTTATTCTTTTCGTTAGGTTTCAATAGCACAGTTTTCAGTGATGCGGAATTGGTCGATGGAACAGAAGCAGGCAATTTTTCTTTTTGTTGTGTCTGATTACGACTATTAGTAGTCTGAGTTCCTTTGTTGTGTTTGTTGATCGCGCAGACTGTTAGAATGATTGGTGGGTCACATCTATTGGATAGGTCATTTGGTGAATTATCTTGGCGTGATGCCTTACTTATGCGTGTTGGTGTTGTACTCTTTTTATCAGGCGTTGAGCATATTTTCTTTAGTCGTAATCATATTTTGTAGATCTGTTATAAGGTGCAGGTTTTTCACGTTTAAATTGTCGATTTCTTGATGAGCGCTTAGCAATTGCTGTTTAAGTGATTTGATTTCATTAGTTAACTCACGAATTTCGTCAGTGGTGTCGTGGAAGCCATCCGAAACACTCATCATCGTTGTATCCAATATCGTTTTCGCGCTATCATTTGTTGTCATTTTAGACAGGTCAGTTAACGAGCTTGTTCTACAAGGTTTATTCCGGTAAGTTATGTTATAGCTGTCAAAGTCCATTTTTACTGGAACTATCGTGGCGCCCTCTGTTGTGTTGTTATATAGTTGATGCCTTTGGAGAGAATAGTGAACGTTATGTAGAAGTTTGGAATTTTAGAAAACACAAAAAGAATCTGCTTTGGCGGGGCTCGAACTCGCGTTCGGTTGACTGACGTTTGACGCCACACTTAGCGCGACCGGACCAACTGGTCCGGTCGCGCTCAATTTCACTGTTAATAATTAAGCACAGTTGAGCTTAATTATTTACAGTGAAATTGAGCATTGCAAAGCACAGGTGAAGTATTTAAACGTACGAAAACGGTTAGAAATGACTCATTCAATTGGATTTTTTGCAATGTCGAACACTTGAGTCACTTTGTCTTTGTTTTCAAAATCTATGAAATTAGACACGTTGTTATGTTTTGTTTATTGGAGATTGCTTATGAATTAGGATATAGTACTATTATGACAATGACACCGATATTAATCATAGTTTAATCCACTTTTTATTTTATTTCAGTCAACTGTTTTTGTTGTAGACGTATATTTAATGTTTAATTTTTCACTCAATAATAAAGATCACTGTTTTAAAGTCACTGCACTCCATTTCCAGTAATGGGGATTGTCCAAAATTTCTAACCATTATATTTTATTTTATTTTTTGTAAATTTAGAGCATTTTGAGAAACTAATTTGAATATTTTGATGATTGGTTCAATAGTTATTTTAATAAAAATTATTTAATTATTTTAAGTTTTTAAGGTAGGTGACGTCATCCAGAAGCATAAAGATTAAGTGCCGTTGCCTTACTAGTACATTGTTAAAAATTTTAATCTGTCAACACAACGTCAACAACGTCACATCTGTCAAAGTGTCAATAGGCCGAATAGACGTCTTAAATAATCGAATCCTAGCTTAGCGTATTTATCTACAAATGGTTTTTTTATGTGTAAGTGTCCTCCAAGGAATATACTACTCTCTATCGTCACTAGAACAATCGACGCGGCGACTTAGAAATAGAATAATAACGCACGCGGCGACATTATTACTATTATTGCTGCAAGTTGGAACAAAGCACTTCCTGTATTCCATAACTCTTCCAGTATATTAAATATTGTCGAGTGTTGAAATAATGTATGTAATGTAATAATGAGATTTATAAACAAGAATGTTTATATTTTTGACATATTTACAATAATTTGACATTTGACAGATTGTTGACAATACTTGCCTCTTACTTTTTATTTTCTGAGGCAACGATACAAAACTGTACAGCCAGTCGTACGTAATTTGAAGGGCAAAGAAGGTCAATCGTATTTTATCAAAAATATCAATAACATATGAATATTTTTCAAAATTAATTAGTCCGTAATGATCAGTAACGCTATTCCTCGAAATGGTTTTTCAATTACAACATTTAAAAAAATATGAACAATGCCCATTGTCCTTATTGTTAATTTGATTTTTCTTTGTTTATCGAAAGTTTGCTTTTTCTAATGGATCCGCGTGTCAAGCCAAGTTCAAGCAAAGGAACTGGCTAGCCAGCGCCGAGTGTAATATTACACGAACCAATTGGTGCCACTTTTGACCCTTCTATAACTCAAAACCTCTTTAACGTAAACACATAAAACTACGTGTGTTTAATTATATCCATAAGGACATGTAGAAGCCCTATTTCATGAAGCTAGCTCAAACGGTTATAAAGATATGAAGGTCAAAAAGTCGTGAATTTTAGTACTCACTGACTGACTGACATATAGTACCTAAATCTAACCTACTTCCAGATGACCTAGAAGGATGAAATTTGGAATCCAGCTCGGTAATTGTGTGTAAGCGTAGGAAAAAATAAAAAAAAGTCAAAAAATAAAAAAGTCGAAAAATAAGTGGTGTCCCCATACAAAAAACTTGTAATATGCGCTAAACAACCGGCCAACGGTGTGTCGTCGGCGGCGCGCGGCACCATATACACAGAACAGAAGTAAATATACCTAAAAGCGCTCCCGAGCAACACAAAAACATAGGCACCGCTTACGAATAACGATTTTTTTTTTAGTTATTAGTGTATTTAAGTTATTTATTGTTTTATTACATTATGTTCATCCTACTTCTTTCTCAACGATGAATTAAACAAACAGCAGCAAACTTATGTTGTAGCGACGCGGTCGGTCCACCGTCGCCCCAGCCAATGAGCATCACGCTCTGACAAATGGTACAAAATTATAAGCGGTAGCGATTTGGTTAAAATTTTGCGGGTCGATTGGTTTATACCTGCATGGTAGTGATTTTATAGTCCACGGCTCACTAAAATAACAAAGATCAGTGCCCAAGGTTCGTTTCTCTGATTTCTTTTAAAAATAAGAAATAATATTTTAAGGTATAAATTTGTTAGTTCGAACTCTTTGTAACTCAAAAGAAAGTCCAATGTGTATGTATACCAAGGTCAAGGCAATAGCGATGTCTTATTGTAACCGATATATGTATGTAATGACTAATTTAAGAGTCTATATTATGCTGTTTTGGTGATATTGGGCGATCTAGATATCGGTATCTGTAAGACTTGAGAGTTTGCTATTTGGACACATTAAACTTGGACTTATAATCTTTAAATTTGTTGAAGCGAAAACACGATTGGATAAAAAAATCTCGATAAAAAAAATAACGAAAAAACCTCGTTTTGCACTTATTTTGAGTTAGATCTCTGAAACCCTATGGAATTTAATGATGATTTTTAAACTAATAGATAGGTAATAATATTATCTCAAATCGTGCAGAATTATTTTTTTATTTTTCTACTCGTTCTCCTCGTAATTAGTAATTCAGAGATTTGGCGCTTGCGTCATTTTATTCTAAGCGAGCATACTCTCTTTCTGTCTCTTGTTTTGCACGCGGTAGTAATAGCGCTATCCTTTTCAATTTATTCAATCAGTCTGCTACGGCATCTCTTGGATGACGAACCTATGTTTGGCGACATTACAGAGAGAGGACTATTTTCGACATTTTTATTTTGTTTAGTGGTAGGTATTACCTACTGTAAAAAGGAGTTAAACCTGTTTGGTGTAAACATAATAAATTATTATCATTATTTAGTGTAAATAAAGATGGGCAAAAAGAAAACTCACGGAAAACACGACACATGGTTGGCGCCACGGAACAGAAAAAACAGTTTTTTCTGTTCCGTGGTTGCCGCAGTGGCTGAGCGATCGACTGCTGCGCTGCGTGTCGCGGTCGCGGATTCGATTCCCGACCGGACAAATATTTGTATTGCCTACAGGTAGTTGTTCCGGGTCTGGATGTTTGTGTATGTGAATTTAAATGTTTGTAAACGCACCCACGATACAGCAGTGCGATTCTGTAACCATCTCACCGTGAAAACTTAGGTGAAGTGAGCGTGGAGTGAACTGGCAGTGTCATCTTACCAGATACTAGGGATTGACCAAGCATACATTTACAATCATAATCGAGATTTTAATAATATTTTTTTAGCCTAATCCTATTGATATTTTTATATAATTCAAAGCTAGTATTTTAGTGGTCAAAACATTAATATTTTGTGGGGTTTTACTTACAATAAAATAGCAAAACAGAAGCGCAGTCAGAATCTCAATCCTGTTTTTTTTTATTTTTTCCCTAGTCTAGTAAGTCCTTATATAGACTGAGGCGCAAGCGCGTCACGCACGAACAGTAAATAAAATTAAAACATTCACGTTTATGACAGCTAGACTGATGAAAATACGCATCGACATTGTTTGGTTATTATGAGCAATTGTAGATCGAGTCTAGTAAAGACTGCGACGATGTTCAGCGTTGTTATTAACCCAAATCTATTGAATTAGAAGAGATAACCGAGTGTGTCAAGTCATCGAGTGCTAACGGATGCTTAGCTGACGGACCATAGAATGTAATCCCACGTAGTTTGTGTGGCGTGATCACTCCACCCGATTCACGACACTAAATGTCGTAAATCGGGTGAAGTGAAGGTGAAGTGATAAGATCACGCCGCGCTTGCGCGTTAATCGCTGTCATTATCACATTGCAGATTGCGTGATCACTTCACCTTCACTTCACCCGATTCACGACATTTAATGTCGTGAATCGGGTGGAGTGAAGGTGAAGTGGAGTGAAGGTTAAGTGATAAGATCACGCCGCGCTTGCGCGTTAGTCACTCATTATCACATTAGAGATTTGTTTTTACATATTTAACTTGTAAGGCGTCATGTATAAGAACATTAGGAAAATGCAATACCAACGTCAAATAAGTGCAAATATTTTATCGCTCATCGCGCGCCCGTGTTTGCACTGCACCTCTAGTAACCCTTAAATGAAGAAGTGGTTGGTGTCAACCCTGAAGTGTATGTATGGTCCCTAATAGTGCATAACGTAGTAAGTACCTACACTCCTTTAGAATATAAGTAAGCAGTTTACATCAATGCGCATTGTAACATAAATTCACTAGATATTCATTAAAGTACATTCTATCAAGCTGGTTGTCTAATTCTAACGACCCTTGAACCCCCAACATTTCATGGCGACCTTCGATATGGCGACCCTGCCTTAGAGTCTGCCAAGGGGCAGATTAAGCAAAGTTTTCGTTGAGCGATTTTCAAAATGTGTAACTCTAAAGTAGAAAAAGACGAGGTATTCGCCAATCAAAACGCGGCTGGTGGAGGTGTTGACGCCGAGGTGGTGTTGCCATGGTTACGAGATTCGAGTGGAGTGATATATGGTACATTCCGAATTGCACTGTAATCGACTACAGCGTGCTTACACCTTGACCCCAATTCTGCTGTATGGTATTTATCTATTATTCCCCGCATAATCTTACCACGCCGTACGGTTGTCAAGCGTGGTATTTTGACAGTTCAAACCGGTTTCGGTCATTGTGTCATAGAGAATACGTTAATAGCAGATGTAGTGATTAGGTTATTAAGGAATTGACGTGGTTTCGAAGTAATGAATCATTAAGTGGTCATAGTGAATTAGGGCCGACCATGCCCTAAATTAATAATTATCACCGATCTTTAAACTAACGTGGCATTTTCGAAATTGTGCTTCTGGCTACAGTCGCCACCTTACCAAAGAAGAGGAAATTCGTGGTGTATACGCAAATAAATACTATAATCCAACCATGAGTAACTATTCAAGTGAATAGGTATATTACTGACTCTCAGCTGCCATAGTGGTGATTTATCTAAATCGGAAAGCAAATTATTCATGTGAGCGATGATGACTTAATTCGGAATGAGCCATATTTCACGCCGCGCAAGCGCGTTAGGCGCTGGCGAATGTTTTGACCACTAAAATACTAGCTTTGAATTATATAAAAATATCAATAGGATTAGCATTAAAAAATATTATTAAAATCTCTTTTATGATTGTAAATGTTTGCATGGTCAATCCCTAGCATCAGTGGGATGACACTGACAGCTCACTCCACGCAAGTATTCACGGTGAGATTTTTACAGAATCGACATGCAGGAGTAATTCCTAGTGTGGGGAAATGTTTTTTAAAAAAACAAAAACAAAACAAAACGTTTGAGGGAACAACTCCGTATTCTGAACGAAAGAAAGAAGAAAGTAAGTACAGACGCCAGCATGTCAAGCTACTACAATCTGTCAAATATCTTTAATAGATTTTCAACTTTATCACTGAAGCTTAAGGTTCAAAGTTGAATGGGAAAATTTGACAGTTTCGGGTAGCTTGGTGTGCTGGCGTCTGTACCTAACTACCGATTTATATAACGGTATCAATTCTTTTATTTCCTTAGCTACTTAGGTATTTCGAATATCTATTGCCTAGGGAAAAAAAAGTAAGTAAATTTTTAATTCCCGTTAATATTTTTTTTACCTGGCTCGTTGGTCTAGCGATCGCAAGCGCTACTGCTGAGCTGTGAGGTCCTGGGTTCGATTCCCGCACCTCTGCCCACCTCATCGGGCAATACAGGCGTGATGCTTTGTATTAATGTATGTAAATTTTAAATCGCATAATGTAACATAATTGAATCTTTCCCGTACAATGAGAGGTCAGCTTATATACTGGAAATGTATAGCTTAATACGTAGCCGTGTGTACCTACCTATCTACCTATATAATGCGGGTAAAAATACAATAAGTATCAAAATAATATCATCCTAGTTCAATCACTGATATTTTTACTAATTAATATTACTTATTCAAACTGATGAATTTTATTTAAAGAAAAAAAAACTTTTTTAGGGTTCCGTAGTCAAAAGGAACCCTTATAGTTTCGCCATGTCCGTCCGCAGTTTAGCTCAGAGGCTCTTAGTACTATTAGAAAACTATAATTTGGCATGGATATAATTATGTACAGACGCCAGCACATCAAGTTACTACAATCTGTCAAATTTCTTTAATAGATTTTCAACTTTATCACTAAAGCATAAGGTTCAAAGTTGATTGCGAAAATTTGACAGTTTCGGGTAGGTTGATGTGCTGGCGTTCGTACATTATTAATCACGCCGACAAAGTGGTAAAATAAAATCTTGAAAATAGTAGATTTTACAACAAGTGCACAAAACAAACCATTTTTATCCGAGACTTTTAGCAGCCCGAGCCGAAGGCGAGGGCTGATAGTAATGTCGAGGATAGAAATGGTTTTGTGGACGAGTTATAAACTCTGCTTTTCACTTCGATTGCGAGGAAATAAAACAGTAGTATAACATAACATTTCTTTAATTAAAATTCAAAGTAAAATTAGAACAGTTTTGAATACTGAAGGAAATTATTTTTTTTAAATCTTACGACATTGATATTAGGCTGCAGACCTATACAGCCTACTATTAAATTAATTTTGTAATAATAATTTTCTTAAATCAACTAACCTACCGTACTTGAATTAAAATTTTAATATCTATTATATCTTAAAAACACATAAGGCAAATAAATTAAAGTAAATATTATATAATAACAAATTCTATCTATGAACTTCTTATTGCATTTGGCTGTATGGCTCATTTTCTTTGCCTTAATATAATACATTTATGAGTAGATACGTTAATGCCCTTGTGCACAAAATTCGATTTTGTGCAGCCTATACCCTGCACAAAGAAGCACTTTCAGAGCATGAGAAGTGAAAATAGTAGATTTTACAACAAGTGCACAAAACAAACCATTTTTATCCGAGACTTTTAGCAGCCCGAGCCGAAGGCGAGGGCTGATAGTAATGTCGAGGATAGAAATGGTTTTGTGGACGAGTTATAAACTCTGCTTTTCACTTCGATTGCGAGGAAATAAAACAGTAATATAACATAACATTTCTTTAATTAAAATTCAAAGTAAAATTAGAACAGTTTTGAATACTGAAGGAAATTATTTTTTTTTAAATCTTACGACATTGATATTAGGCTGCAGACCTATACAGCCTACAATTAAATTAATTTTGTAATAATAATTTCTTAAATCAACTAACATACCGTACTTGAATTAAAATTTTAATATCTATTAGGTATATCTTAAAAAACACATAAGGCAAATAAATTAAAGTAAATATTATATAATAACAAATTCTATGTATGAACTTCTTATTGCATTTGGCTGTATGGCTCATTTTCTTTGCCTTAATATAATACATTTATGAGTAGATACGTTAATGCCCTTGTGCACAAAATTCGATTTTGTGCAGCCTATACCCTGCACAAAGAAGCACTTTCAGAGCATGAGAAGTGAAAAAATTTTTTTACGCTATCGGTTTTTTTAGGTACACGTAAAGTGGGGAAGTTTTTGAAGTGAAAACTTCTTTAGCATCGTTGTGATTTGAAATTTTATGTGTTTTTGTGGATCGATGGATGGATGGATCGATGGATCGCCGGATCGCGATGGATCGATGGATTGATGGATGGATGGATGGATGGATCGATGGATCGAAGGATCGAAGCATCGATGTATCGACGGATCGAAGCATCGATGTATCGACTGATCGACGGATCGATGGACCGATGGATCGATGGATCGATGGATGAATGGATCGATGGATGGATGGATCGATGGATCGATGGATCGACGGACTGATGGATCGATGGATCGAAGGATCAACGGATCGATGGATCGACGGATCGATGGATCGACGGATCGATGGATTGACGGATCGATGGATCGATGGATCGACGGATCGATGGATCGACGGATCGACGGTTCGACGGATCGATGGATCGACAGGTCGATGGATCGATGGATCCATGGATCGACGGATGGATGGATGTATGGATGGATCGACGGATCGATGGATCGATAGATGGATGGATGGATCGATGGATCGACGGATCGACGGATCGATGGATCGACGGATCGGTGGATTGACGGATCGATGGATCGACAAATCGATGGATCGACGGATCGATAGATCGACGGATCGATGGATCGACGGATCGACGGTTCGACGGATCGATGGATCGATGGATCGACAGGTCGATGGATCGATGGATCCATGGATCGATGGATGGTTGGATGTATGGATGGATCGACGGATCGATGGATCGATGGATGGATGGATGGATCGATGGATCGACGGATCGACGGATCGATGGATCGATGGATCGACAGATCGGTGGATTGACGGATCGACGGATCGATGGATCGACGGATCGATGGATCGACGGATCGATGGATCGACGTATCGACGGTTCGACGGATCGATGGATCGACAGGTCGATGGATCGATGGATCCATGGATCGATGGATGGATGTATGGATGGATCGACGGATCGATGGATCGATGGATGGATGGATGGATCGATGGATCGACGGATCGATGGATCGCTGGATCGACGGATCGGTGGATCGAAGGATCGACGGTTCGACGGATCGATGGATCGATGGATGGATGGATGGATCGATGGATGTAGTATGTTACAGTCGTTTGTAATTTCAGCTACGGAACCCACTATGCATGGCCCGACTTGCTTGGCCAGTATTTTTATTTATAAGGAAACATTTGTTCTAGGTACATAGTTATTATGGTTATGTTATGAGTTTATTTTTGTAGTCCGAACATTACTTTTTAACCGACTATAGGTACCTTTTTTTTTTTTTTTGTGTATGGGAAATCATCAAATGACTCCTCCCGCTCTGGGTGGAGCGGAAGGGAGTGTCAGACTCTTACTGACTAAAACCCACCCGTGTTCCTTCCTTCGCCCTTTATGTTCCGGGCCAGCGGTAACCCTTTCGGACAATCCCGCTGATCCGGCAGGCTTCGGCCCTTGCGGGCCCCTTCCCTTGATGCTGACATCTCTTTGAGGCGCGCGTGGAACACGTACGCGCCGTCCGGCACGGGCCTGGTCCTGATCGGACGGTGAGCTACCCATTACTCTCCGCCCGCAGGCCCGCGCCTACGGTGGCCGGGAGTCGTCGCGCGGCTCCCGACGCCCGGAGCGTCTCCCGCGGCGGCTGGGACGGGAGGCTCTCTCCCTCAGCCGTCCCGCCGCCTCCTTCGCTAGCATGACTGCTTCGCAGAAGGAGGCGACTGCCCCCCACTGACTATAGGTACCTTCGAATGTTGCGCGTCGCGTAATTTGTTGAAACCTTGTGAAACCACTTTGACTTTAATTTTTTTATGGGATTTTTATTGTTATTGTAATGGTATTATATAATTTTGAATATTAAATTGTTTAATAAATAAATATTGATGAATATTTACATATAATATTTTATTTCATACTAACCTTTTAGGTAAGTACATAATATATAGATTGAGTATCTACGCGAGGACTGAATAACGGATCAGACTAGATAGTCTCGAGTCCACGAAAAAAAAAAACACGAGCTTCTAAATTTCGAAACTCGCGTCTCGGGATGGAAGCCCTAGTACCTATTTACCTACTATATTGGTGGTATGTCAGTTTGTTTGTAGGTCTATGAACGGAGCTTCCAAATAATTATGTATTTACCTATACCGACAATGAGTTCGTTTGATTATAATCAGCTATGTTATGCTTTACCTACACATCGCGATCGATCCGTCGTACCAAATACTTCCGTGAATTTGAACTTTATTTGAATGACATAATTTTTTACGAATACATTTTTATTGCCATACGAATCAAGTTCAAATTCACGAAACGGCATATTCACGCGGCCCGTCTTCGGCACAGAACGCTGTTGATCGCCTGGGCACCGCGCAGTTTAAACTCGAACTCGACTCACGCACTCGAACGCGTTGCCGCGCGCCGCCTGCGCCGGTGGTGGCGCGCCGCGCGCTATGCCATCGCGTATTATTGTAGAGGGGGCGCGGGCGAGAGGTACGAAATCGCTCGCGTTGGGCTGCCAAGGCGCGCTCTTAAGAATGCTAGTTGATGTCGCTCGCGCCTTGCACTTGTACGCGGGGGCAAGCGAGGTACAACTAGAGGCGCGCGCGCCCGATGCCCGCGCGACTCACAGCGCTATACCATGCGAACGAACCACAGTACGCTCTTAGCGGCGCTCATTCGCGCCAGCGTCCTCGTTATGCCCGGTTGTTTAGCGGAAACCCACCTATTAGATTGCGTTTTATGCTGCGTCGTTCGACTAAATTTATTTGAGTTATAGCTGGAATAGTCCAGATATAAATTATTCCTTTTTAGTATTGTACTTTAACGGCATTTGTGAGTTATTTCATATTACTTAGGTAAATTGTTTCTTTCAAAACCTCATTTGTTTGTAGATCTTTTAGCTGAATTTGTCATTTGTTTATTAGGTAGGACCGTAGGAGTAAGATTCACATATAATAAAAACAGGAATACACAGAAATGTTAAACTAGTATAAAATAGTATTTCTTTCTGTAATAAAAACACTTTAAAGTAAGTAGTAAGTTTTCCCTAGTTTTCTTTACAAAAAGTAATGATATCCCACCAAAAACATAAATGTAAAAAAGGAGAGCCAAGTTCAATACAAAAATTATGCTTGGCTGTGGGCTTCGTCGCAAAAAGAATGGAGATCTAAATGAGTGCTAAGTTCTATGCAAAAACGAAACATGTATTTATAGGAACAAAATAACATTATGAACAAGTAATAAACTCTTTTTCTTTGCTTTATTGGATACCTATAACAATTGCTGTTATTTAAAAATGTGAGATCTTAAAGTAGGTTAGATTTGACTGGCACAGTATTAAGGCTCCTGCAAACAGGCGCGACACGCGACGCGAATCGCGCGCGACACAAAGACACCGCTCGTTGCGCGACTTGCGGTGCCTTAACCTTTGAGTCGCGCGCAATTATGTCGCGTGTCGCGCCTGTTTGAAGGAGCCTTTACTGTTAACTAATATGTCTGTTGAGTGAGTATAATATTAGGTCCTTACATATGAAATTAGCGTTTTGTCGTACTGACCACTTTGATCTGAAATATCTCCTCTTTGGTTAAGAATTCCAAATTCAAATTTATACATTGCCAGCCAAATCCTGCCCTAAACGAAAATTGACTCAGAAAAAGTTACTTGTGAGTGTTTGGTGGACTAGCGCCGGTGTCGTTCACTACATCTTTCTAAAATCTGGCCAAACGATTACGGCAGATATCTATTGTCAGCAACTGCAAACCATGAAGGAAGAACTAGCTGCTAAACAACCGAGATTGGTCAATCGCTCTAGGCCACTGCTGCTTCACGACAACGCAAGACCACACACTGCACAACAAACAACCACTAAGTTAGATGAGCTACAATTGGAATGTCTGCGACATCCACCGTACTCCCCGGACCTTGCTCCAACAGATTACCATTTTTTCCGGAATTGGACAACTTCTTACAAGGAAAAAATTCAACTCCGATGCGGCAGTCCAAACCGCCTTCAAAGAGTTCATTGATTATCGCCCTCATGGTTTTTTTTAGTAAAGGGATCAATGAACTACCTATGAGATGGCAAAAGTGCATAGATAACAACGGTGCAAACTTTGATTAATTAAATACATTTTACAAAAAAAAAATGACTTTATATTCCTCCCGTACAAAACGCCCATTTCATATGTAAGGACCTAATATTAGAACTTAGTAGAGTAGAGTAAGGGCCATCGTAACAATGAGTCACTTTGTAAGCTCTCTCAGGTATGAGGATAAAATTATAGGCGCACGTGCAGACAGGTAAATCACTGAAAATGCGTGTTTCGTACAAAATTTGTGCAAACACTTTGTTTCAGCTGAATTCAGCAACTCTCGTCGTGGCTATAAATAAGCTTATCGTAGCACATCACCAACACTGCTGGTTGGCGACGGCGGCGACGTGCCGCAAGCGTGTTGCGTGCGTACCGTGCGCGTGCCGGTGTGTGGAGCCGCCAGATAGCGCGCATAACTCATGTCACGCGCCTCGTGCAAACTACTCATATCAGAACATTACACTACACTGGAGACACAGAAGGATACCTACACTCAAAATGAATCAGTATTTTTCAGATGAAAGTTTAATACTCGATGGATTTTCGTGGAAGACAGTTTGAGGTCACGATCGCCTTTAAAAGGCAATGTTTCTAGAAATAAGATAGATTTTATAGTTGCAATCTATGATTTGGTTACACACAATTGATAGAACCTATACGGTTAACACCTAGCAGCATATGCATAGACCGTAGGTTAAAATAACATGATAATACATATAAAGTCATAAATATATTTTATTCAAGTCGAAGCTCTTTTCAATATTATATTGTGAAGCTCGCATCGGCACCCTCCACAGTACCTAAACAAAGATTAGACTTTGGTCGGCTTCGGTGCCGCAGCCGCAAGCGCTACTGCTGAAAACTAAGAAAGAAGACTCGCACAGGAAGATCACAAACTATTTTATAACGATCATAGGAACAAAAAGAAATAAAAAACATTATACAAAAAAAAAACTGACTTTCAAAAATAACACTACTTACTAAGTGAAAAATAACTTTAATTTCGGAAGTCGGTGCCTTTGGATCTGTACTTTAGTTTTTTGCCACCGACTTCCGAAATTAAAATTATTTTTCAATTTACAGTTTTTTTTTTGGAAGTCGATTTTTTTTTGTCAAAAAAAATTTTATTTCTCGTTTTTTAAGTGGTTTGTAACATTATCTATAAACTGCGCTGAGAAAGTTGACATAAGGCTATTGTAACTTCAACTGTACCAACTGTAATGTCAACTTGCTTATCGCCTTATACAAAATACTTATTGCTTTTCCCGATGCAGGGACGTTAATTGTTGAGGAGTTCTCCTAGTATTCCATCATCAGCTCCATTTCACCATTCGCATTGTGACGGGCATAAATTGCTTAGGAATCGAATCGCAACCCGTGAAATACTTATTATTCAGTAGTGCCGGTGGCCATCTGTGGTCTTCATCATCAGTTCCATTTCACCAAATGATGTTTTCCGAAAGCAAATGCACAAGTTACAATAAAAAATAGCCAAATCGCTATAGGTGTGCCTATAATATTTGAAAAGTTCCTTCGATTTTTCCAGGATCCCATCATCAGATCCTGACCTGATGACAATGGGACCACCTGGAAAGTATACCTACCCTTTCAGACAAAGATTTTTTGAAATCGGTCTAGCCGTTTTCGAGTAATCGGGGAACATGCATAATAAAATAAAATTAAAAATTAAAAAATCCAACAAACTGAGAACCTCGTCCCTTTTTTGAAGACGGTCAGAAAACCAAAAGTACGAAGAGTGCGAAGTGAACGCCTCATCTGGTCGTAAGGAAAGTTTTGGGCCTTACTGCTATTGCGCTGTCACTGTCAAATTGTTACCTACAGACATGACACTGTTGAATTGTACCTTGCGTATACCTAGGTACCTAGTATGTATTAACACTGTTATGAAGATTAGTCTCATCAGCAGTGGCGGATTTACCATCAGGCTGAGTAGGCTGGAGCCTAGGGCGGCAGATTTTAGGGGCGGCAATGTACATTATTGTGTAAGTAGTATTATGGCATACCTTTATTTTTTTTTTTTTTTTGACGATGGGAAATCAGCAAATGACCCCTTCCGCTCTGGGTGAAGCGAAAGGGAGTGTCAGACTCTTACTGACTAAAACCCACCCGTGTTCCTTCCTTAGCCCTTTATGTTTCGGGCCAGCAGTAACCCTTTCGGACAATCCTGCTGACATTAAGGCATACCTTATTCCGTCTTATTAAGCATACCTTACCCCGTCTTATTAGTAGAACATAATTCGAGCTTTTATGAGCTCAGAAATATAGATAAGTACCTAAAAACGGTTTCTTGTGCAATCTTAACATCGTTGGGTTATAAATATTACCTAGAAGCTGACACAGTATTTTAGAGGTTGGTATAGGGGCGGCAAAATGTGAATACCTAACCTACTGGCGGCAAATGTGTAAATCCGCCACTGCTCATCAGTCTACTCAAAGTGCGATAGCAAACTCGCACAGACTCTGTGTGAGCTGACTATCGCACTTTGAGAAGAGTAAACCTTCTGCACCATCTAGATATCGTACTGTGGCCGCTCTGGTCAGCCACGATCTGTCGCACCACACGATTCATTAGCTAGCTTCCGGAATACAAACAGATCCAATGACCCAATAGCAGCACAAGCGCCAAACTGAAACATTATAACCACCCCTGGCACACTCATCATTTTATCCGGGATTTAATCATTTATTAAAGTTGTAGGTGAATATTCTGACTTTCTTGAATGTTTCATGAAAAAACCCGTTCAATGTAAAAATGTGACAATTTAATTATAATTTTCAAGCCTATAGAATGCTCACTGGGGCTAAGTAATAACAGCTGTATGGTTCAACGGTAGCCAACTAGCCAGTTAAAGTTGAGTTGTTAGATGTGAGTTGACGAAAACCACAGACTTCACGATAATTTAGTTTATTCGTAAGATTTACATGAAAGTTCCGTTGGATGCTAATCCGCGGTTATAGCGCTACGGCAGCTATTGCTCAACTAAATAATTATAATTATAAAAGTAAATAAAACGAGTAGCGAAAAGTAGGTCGCGGCGTTAGCAATTTGCCTGTACGTGAACCGTACAACAGTCGCATGGGTCGATCGATCAGGTTAAGCTACGCTTGCCACGGTTGGTCCGTGGATGGGTGACCATCTTTACATACCAAGAAAGACCCCTTCGTGCCTCGGAAAGCACTTTAAGCCGGTCGTCAGAAGCCCGAAAGTCTGACAACCAGTCTTACCAAGGGGTTTCGTTCGTATTACCCAGTAAATGGGTTGTGGAGCCCAGCAGTCGTTCCATGTACAATACTAGTACTCAGCTGCATCTGGTTAGACTGGAAGCCGACCCTAACATAGTTGGAAAAAGGCTAGGCAGATAATGAGAATGCTCACTTTTTTATTTTTTTCTTGATCGTCTGTTTAATAAACAAAACTAAAAGAAAAAACGAGGCAAGTGGAGTATGTACTATGTAAGGATCATAGCAGGTGGCGTTCTGTAGTTTCTGCCTACCCCTAAGTAATGGGAAGAAGCCGTGCGTTTATGTATGAAAGAAAAAACATCACCGTAGCGCCACCTCATGGCATATTTGTAATAATTTTTACTGCCACTACTCGATAACAGATGGCGCCAGCTACAAGGTACGTTCAGACTTAAAATATATTTACATAATTAAATAAAAATAAGTATAAAAACTTGGTTTTTTACAATTTTTTTTTTTTTAGTACCTACCCGATTACTGAAAAGGATGTACCAAGAAAATATTTTCCCATGATCGCGTGCCGCTGTACCTACTAACATGTCTTATAAGCTATGGTAGCATGCGACCACTGCATGGGAAGGTACTTTTTTGTTTCATCCTTTTCAGTAGTAGGGTTTTAGTTTTTAAACTTATACGACTCGACTCGACTTCGACTTGGCGGGTAGTGGGAGAAGAACGGAGTCTCCTATTTTTAATGGTACGGGAGGTGGCGCTGCAGTTTTTCTAGGAATTTTATACCGAATAAATTTTATTTCAAACAGTTGTTTAATGGTCAGAAATCGGTAAAGTGAGCGTCAGTTGTCGCACCAACGGTGGAGCTAAAGGAGACAGCATGAAAAAGTCATTGGAAAAAAATCAGCTCCGATGATTTTTATACCGAGCAAAAATGTATAATATTATTGTTTTAATCACATTTTTTCAAAAAATAGTCGTCAGCTGTATTGACGAGGGGGGATTATATGTCAGTCACGTGCATGAACCTCATTGAAAATTTGAAAAAAAAAATAATTTTATACCTTATGAAATTTATACATCTCAATTTTTATACTTTTAAAATAATAAAGAAAATCGTCAGCCGTATTTTTGACGGGGGCAACACCGTCAGTCAGCCTGATAAACATTTTGCGCGCTCAATGCATTTGAGCGTTGCACAGGCTTTTTGGAAAATAAACTGACAATGTTTACACCCATAAACAATCAGCTGACGACATGGATAATAAGTCCATGGCTGACGATGATTTTTTATTTTTTTAATATTTGAAAGAAAAGAAAGAAAGAAAGAAAATACATTTATTTAGCACAGACTAAGAGACACACAATACACCAGGTAGACGTATTAACGTAAGAAAATTTGAATTTCGCGGGCTACCTTAGCGGAAAGCGCCAGGGTAGCCCGCGAAATCCAATTTTTTTTTTTTTTTGGAATTTGCTGGTCAGTATTAAGTTGTACGTTGATTAATATATGAATCGCGGCCGTAAGAAATATGTGTTTACAGAATTATAATCATTAAAGTCATCAACACAACTCTTTAAGACCATGTAAGTCCAAAGAAAGATGATTTGATGAAACAGTTATTCTTGAGACTTACGTGGTCTTAGAGAGTTGTGTTGGTTACTAACTTAATGCTGACCAGCAAATTGCAAAAAACGTAAGAAAATTTGAATTTCGCGGGCTACCTTAGCGCTTCCCCTTTAAGTTGTTATTACAAAATTAGAGCGTCGTCCGAATCAGCACCAACTCCATGTTGTATATGTATAAAAAGTTATTGTTTATTTTCCACAACGCACACAATGAACGGACACTATTATTACACAAAGACGGGTCTTTGTTAGTGAATAAGAGAAATATAGAATAAAAGATCAGCTAAAGAAACAATTCAGGAATTCCCCTAGAGAACAAAACTCAGATCGGGCATCCTTGTTCCACTTTCCACGGAAACAGCTATGCTATCCTTGTCATATGCAATTCAGTGTTTATAGAATTCGGATACACGACACGCATTTCCATAGATAATTAATTGATTAGAGGTGCGTTCTGAAATTTAACTGTTTTTTAGAGCGCGCCATTGATTGGTTTTGTTTTTACCAACGTGCGTGATAAATTGTCGACTTTTAAAAATGCGCTAGTTAGGGGACTAGGCACTGTTATGGAATTTTGAGTGCTAAAACATCAAGAAATGCACTAGATCTAGTGCCGAAAGCACTAAGTTGGCAACATTCGAAATCTCTGTAGCAGAGTAGTAGTATTTCTCTCTTATTCATATAAGTTTGTCTCACTCCAGTAGGGTATACTTACTTCAGTCTACCTGAGGGCTAGAAAAATAATTTTTAGAAAAGGTATGTTAGAGTCGTGAGACTTTAACTGCTTGAAATTCCTTGATGCTACAGTACATATTAATATGATTAGAAACCGACACAAAATAAATAAATAAAATGTGGTGTTTTTTATGTTAAATTGATGTTATACTTATTGAATTCGAAGTATAAGATGATTTAAATATTAAAAAATAAAAACTCATCGTCAGCTAATTGTTTATGGGCGTAAATATTGTCAGTTTATTTTCCAAAAAGCCTATGCAACGCTCAAATGCATTGAGCGCGCAAAATGTTTATCAGGCTGACTGACGGTGTTACCCCCGTCAAAAATACGGCTGACGATTTTCTTTATTATTTTAAAAGTATAAAAATTGAGATGTAAGTATAAATTTCATAAGGTATAAAATTATTATTTTTTTCAAATTTTCAATGAGGTTCATGCACGTGACTGACATATAATCCCCCCTCGTCAATACAGCTGACGACTATTTTTTGAAAAAATGTGATTAAAACAATAATATTATACATTTTTGCACGGTATAAAAATCATTGGAGCAGATTTTTTTCCAATGACTTTTTCATGCTGTCTCCTTCAGCTCCACCGCTATCGAAGCAGCTGACGTTCGGAGCTATTATGTGTTAGGGGAAAACTATTATTGTTATGATTTTCAGCCGGTATAAAATGACTTGCTCAAATATAGCGCCACCTCCCGTACTATAAGGCTTCCGTCGTTAGGTCATCGTCGCCTGAGCTCTTGCTGTATTTCATCCTCCGTAGTTAAGTGCCCTGTGGACTTCCCAACCTGTAAGTGGTAGAATGTGATCGGAGCGCAAAAACATTGTTGTGTTAGGTTGGAGGGTCGGCTTCTCACTGTATAAAATTCGGTGCAAATGTTTAAAATTTTGCCTCTATCGTTCTGCCTCGCACTTGAACAATCCCATAAACAGGCAAAAGTAGGTCGTCCTTTGCTTGAAAATCCTTGTTTTGATTTCAAAGATGTATTTTGTTCCAAAACAATCTTGATGAAACGTTTATTGCGCGTTCTTAAATCTTTACGGATACTAACTACGCTTTACAAGTTTATCTGTAGCTGTGTATGCTGTTCTGTACATGGAGTCATGGATAGTTTGTGTCTCTCTTCGATTAGTTGTTTCGTTTACCTATACTCTGTTTGAAATAAGATTAGACATTTAAATAAACCTTTTTTACCGACCGTTCAACCGATTTTGAATTCTAGTGCGTTGGTGACATGACATATTATGGCTGCTGCAGTAAACAGTTGGTATTGTAACCACTTTTTTGCTTTTAATTCCATCCTTATGCTTACGGTATAGAAGTCAAAATCGGTTGAACGGAATGTAAAAAAGGTTTATTTAAATGTCTAATCTTATTTCAAATGGAGTATAACATAAATTAATAACTTTACAAAAATAACTTTTGATGCACGTATTCTATGTAAAACGTACCGCGCGCGGGGTCCGCAGCTGTCACTAGCTGTCAATCTGTCAATGTCACGTTAGCGTCACACAATTGTTTCTGTCTGTTTGTGTTTTGGTTTCAGGCACTGTTTGGTATGATTGTAAATTTATTAAAAATAATTTATTGCTTGTTATACAAACACCACAATGCCGAAACCGACATGTGTGCAATGTAGCAGCAACGACTCTTTACTGTGGCGCACTGCCGAAAACGGACAGATTTGCAACGAGTGTCATCTTTCAAACGCAGCCAGTAAAGACGCTAAAAGTGACGCCAACATTAAAGCAGACCCTGACGACAAGAAAGATGATAAGGACGACACAGACAGCAAGAACGGGAGGAGCGAGGGTGAAACTACACCCGCTAAAGCGACGGGGAAGGGCACCAGGAAGAGTACCCGTTCAACTAGATATAAAGCGAAAACGCCTGCCCCAGCGCCTTCGAAGGGGCCAGCAGCGCGCGGTCGCGGCCGGCGCAGTATTTTCAAGCGCCAGCCGCTAAAGGCCCCGACAGCTACAGCGACGGTGGTGACGAGTGACTCCATCTTCTACAAAGGCAACTACATGCAGGTGGGCGACATCGTGTCAATGACGGATATCGACGGCGGCACCTTCTACGCGCAGATCCGCGGCTTCATGACCGACCAGTACTGCGAGAAGAGTGCCGTGCTCACCTGGCTGCTACCCACCAAGGCCAGTCCGCCCCCCGAGCAGTGCTTTGATCCTGCTACATACATCATAGGTAATAATATGCTCTTATATTGAAATCTTAAAATTTCCACAATTACACATACAAAGTCAAACCTTTAGTTATGCTAAAGCTTGCATTTCATGGCAACAACATGGAATCAAACTTAATCAGTTGAAGGAATATTATGGTATGAAATGTTACTTACTGTGAATTTTAATAAGTATGTTTTTGAGATGATGCACTTCTATCAAATATTAATTCATTTACTGAATATTGATTTCTATTCCAGGTCCTGAAGAAGACCTACCTCGTAAACTGGATGTGATGGAGTTTGTGATGCATGCACCATCCGATTACTACAAAGCCAGCAACAGTCCTTACCCGCTCACAGACAATGAGCTCAACAACTACAGCGGCTACATCTGGACCAGTCTCGAGCCCAAGGAGAAGACATAGACTTGCTAGGTGTTAGTGTGTGTTGTTTACTAATAAAGATATTTTTAAGTACCTAAGTATTTCTTGTTGGATTTATTGACTATCTTATCATTAGCATAGCATATTCATCCTTGACTCTGGACTTCTGTCTGTGAGGGCTCTCGTCATTAGAGGTTTTATTAATAGTACATACTTATTCCATGTGTTTCATAAACTCGAACAAGCTCATTAAAAACACTAAAATTACTTGAATTGTTATTCAGAGCAATGGATATCATGGATTTCGTGTAAGTACGTTATGTTTCTAGGAAAGTTGCTAACGAAATGATACACGGTGAAACCGTGAAAGGGATATCGTTTCGAAAGTTCTACTTTACCAATAGTATGAATAAATTTTGAAGAATAATAGTGTCATGTAATTTTTACTTACTTTTTATTTAATTAGACACCAACACTAAAGAAAACTAATACTTTTTTGGTGATACCTACAATCCCATATTACAAAAAACTAAACGAACTACTCACCTTTTTGACTGTGACATCTGTCAAGTTGACAGATGTCAACGTTGTTCAATATATTTGTTCATAAATGTGGGCGTTGTGGCAGGTACGACGGGAATCGGTGATTGTTCTGTGATTACACTACTCGTCAATAATATTATTATAATTTCAAATATTTTCCACATAATATATCATCACAATGAGTCGCAAAGAAGCCCTGTCGTCGTTCATCCAGCAGATTCATGGGCGCCCCGTCGTCGTCAAACTGAATAGCGGCGTCGACTACAGAGGTTAATAGACAATCATTTATTTACTTCAGTACTTTATCTTGAGCTCCCGCGCTCTTCAACATGCCATCAAATACACGCCTTTATTTGTCGTCCACAGACATAAGGAAGCTATGTGGCATGAGATAATCGTGAAAACAATGTTTGTTTGTGAGACATAGTTTTATAGGTTAGGTTTAGTATTATTGACGATGGTCTTGCTCCACAACCACAACTAATTGATTAATACTTGAAAATCCTGTTGGAGCTGCTGAAGTTTGTAAGACTATCTTGGCATTGTATAAACTCAATTTCCTTTGTATTGTATAATTGCATAGCACAGATGTGAGTTCTATGTATATACTATACCCTATGTACCATTTACCGGGTAATGTGTCTTTCATTGACTTGAATGTGCTCTGGCGGCTGATAGTATGTCATGCTCACACAAATGTCTCGCTGACGGTGGCGTGTGTGTTGGATCATTTAGCTCCCTTCAAAATGGTTGAGCTGAATGGTGCTGATCTATGCGTCATGTTCGTGAACGGGCGCCGTCAGTTGGGGCTGGTCATCACTTAGCTGCCTCGGCTTATTTTTAATTATTTTAATTTTGAATTGTTGATTTCTTACTATTTGCTGTACTCTGGACGCTTTTAACGCGTACATCTTTTTTACATCGTTCTCACATATAATTATAAATTCACATTAATGATTATAACTAATATTTTTGTAAAAACATAATTTAAAAGAGTGTCCATGGAGTTTCTTGCCCATTCTTCTCCATAGGTACCTACGCTTCATATTTTCTGACTGACCGACTTTTTGACAATTCAAGTGCCTGTAAATGGTTTAATTGAAATAAATGCTTTGAGTTTGAAGATGATGCAAACAACACTTGTGGGCTGTGGCATATAGTGCCCCTAAGACGACCCACTGACCTAAATATTTGCTTAACTAGAAAGAATATGGGTCAGTCTGTCGTCTTAGTTTTGTCACCATTTGAATTTATATTTTACCATTGTATGGCAAACTATTTATAAATTCAATATACTTTTCGTGGTTCCAGGTGTATTGGCGTGCCTAGACGGCTACATGAACATAGCTCTCGAACAGACTGAAGAGTATGTGAACGGACAGCTTAAGAACAAATATGGAGATGCGTTCATCCGAGGGAACAATGTGCTCTACATTAGTACACAAAAGAGACGGATATAGGTAACTCAATAAGTATTGTGATAAGTTAGGGTTAAGAATGGAATAAATATTTTGTAACATCTATAAAATTTTTGTATTTTTATTTCAGAACATTTTATACTAAGTTTAAGGCTTATAAATACTTAGTGATTCTAAAAGATAAATATGTATTGGCTCATAAAAACACCATTGAGACCACTTTGTAGAGTAAACAATAAAGTGTTGACTGCAGCAAGTTGACTTCTTACGTATAGTAAAACTTTATGTCTCCATACATCTGAGGAAACACAAAACAAAATCAATATTTAACTACTTAGTAATCAAAATGTTTATTAACTTCTCATTCATTAATAACAGGCTTTAGACAACTGCATAATATAGTTTCTAGTTTTATAAACAGACTATGTTAAACACTAATAGGAATCGTGAAGTATATGTGTGCAGTAAGGGGTCACAAAACAACCTGCCCCTAGTCATACAACACAGTATGAATGTTTCATTGTACTGTGTTGCTCAGCTAGTAGGTATCTGCTAATAGCTTACCTGGATATCTCTGGGCACATCTGCTGGACCTTTTCCATTGCCCAGATCCGCAATAAGCGTCTCTCCTCTGTACCCATAGTATTTAGCATACTGTTCACGTCCACTCTTGGCATGCTCTGGATGAAAGGTAGCATCTACGCGATAGTTGAGTATGCGTCTGTCAAAAAGCGGTGCCCAGAAACTTGAGTAGATGGTCACACTGTCACAACATGAGAATAGTGCCAGCAGAACTGTCAACTGTGTAGCACACATGCTTAGTGAGCGCCTCTACCTAATACACTGAATGGGACTCGTCAACTTAGCCCTCTGAGTATACTTATATGTGCATGTAAACAGTAGTGTTTGATGAGCTAACGCGCTCAAGGATGTTCAAGTTAAGAGTTATGTTTGATTATCTGTTATAGAGATGATAATATATGTTGAGACTGACACCTGTACTCGAAAAGGAAATAACATGTATCAAACTCAACAACTGTCTCTTAGCAGTTGTGCTTCCTATCACTAATAACTGTACTTAGTACATAGTTACGATCATTTTGAAAACTTTTAAGGGTGTGTCCTTTACCGAAACTGGATCTTAATTCTTAGGCCATTCAAAAGTCTTATTTATTTATTTTGCATAATATTATTATTGAAACTATTGTCTACTGTCTAGTGCCCAGTAATTGTTTTGTAGATGTGGTTTAAAATAGCACATATTATTTTATAGTGCTTCATAAATAACCAAGGTTAAGGCACTTACAATTAAATACAAGTTTTATGTCTTAACTATTTTATAATGCAAACAATTTATACAAATATTTAATAGCGTTTAACTAATTCAATGAATATAATATAAATATATAATTATGTACATCTCAGGCAGCCACCCTGTATGTAGGTATCGTTATGGATATACCTACCTACCAGTGTTGCTGTAGAACTAATATTGTTGGTAGCTAGTAGATGCCCTCGAGCGGCGAGAAGGACTTGTACTGGTAGAGCTCGGGCCCGCCGTAGCCGTACAGCAGCTTGCCCTTGCCGTTCTCGTCGTAGTACGGGTAGCGGTAGTTCGGTCTGCAACATAGAATGGACTCTGTTACAGTACCAACTTGACAGATACCTGGACTCGGGCAGGTAGCATCCTGAATTTGTGCTTCAACAAGTGGGTGTATGTTGTGTTTGGATTACGTCGTACACACATAGTTCCTGAAAGTTAAAGAAAGATGTCTCTACATGACAAACGAGGGGTGATCTAAAATACACACCTCATTTGCGTACCGACACTAAGCGTGAAGATGTTATAACAATATGTTTTCCATATTTTTTATTATACTTAAGCATAAAATTAATTGAAGGTGTAGGTATTCAATTTATTACCTCTCAAAGTACTGGAAGTTGGGTGCTCGCGGCTGCGGGATGGTGCCGTCCGCGGCCATCAGCGTGGACAGCACCATCGCCATCTGCAAACATTTACATATTCATAAGTTCTCTTGCTGCCCTACAGTTCCTCTTTAGTGTGTATTTTTCTATTCACAAATTAAGATTATAACGTTCAATTAATCCAGTGCATCTAATCTATACTAATATTATAAAGAGATAAAATTCGCATGTTTGTATGTAGGGGGTAATCTTTGGAACTACCAGTCGGATTTGAAAAATTCTTTTTGCATTTGATAGCCCAATTCATGAGGAATAAGACATTTCACGCGAACGAAGTCGCGGGCAGAAGCTAGTAGGTACAAATGAAAAGAAAATATTTGATTTTTGAAGTAAGTATCTACTTATGTTTGTTTGTTACGATTTCACGCTAAAACTGTTTTTAAATAGAGGTTTGCACCGGTGCGGAATTTTGCGTACCGGTAAAATTCACCGGTGATTGGGCGATCTCCGGTGATTCACCGGTGATCTCCGGTTAATGCGTTGGAATTATATGCATAAGATAAAAACGATATTGTTTATTAAATGGGTAGGTATGCTAATAAAAAAAAATACAGTGTTCATTAATTTCTTATAATTATTAATTTTAAATGGCATTTCAAAGAAAGAAACAAAAGTTTACTCTAGAAGATTGTAGTTTTGGTTTAAAAAACATAACATTTCGACTGCGTCATTGCGCAACATACTTCTCCTGACGTTAAGAATATAACCTGTTGCCGAGAATACTCTTTCTGATTTGATTGAAGTTGCAGGCACAGTTAAGTATTTGAATGCTATTTCATCTAAAGGCTTTAAATGTTTATTGAATTTCCAGAATTGCACAACGTCATCCCATTTGTGGCTTTTTTCGGGATACTGTGTTTCCGTATACATTTTGAATAAATTAATTGCCGTAGCAGATGTCACATCTGCATTACTAGTGTTTCTTTTTAGAAATCCAAGCAAATCCGGGCGACTACCGGGCGATATTTCAAAAAAGCAACTCATAGTACTGAGCAATTACAAAAATAACCACGAACATTGCAACAAATTATTTAGCCAGTTAGATGCTAGTGAAATGAATCACATAAACGGACAAGACCGCTTTGAATTAATGACTGAATGAATCTAATTCGAAAGAAACAAGTTGGTAAATAATTGTCATGAATATTAAATAATTATAAAAAAATGATTGTTTAATGTGTCTTTTATTTGTGTAACTTTATTACTTATATAAAAAAATAAGATGCTACGATCACCGGAGATCAATCGGTTAATAACCGATTATTTCAATCGAGTACTTTTACCGGTGAATCACCGGTTATTCTCCGGTACTCACTGCTCCGGTGCAAACCCTTATTTTTAAACGGATTTGGGTATTTGGCACATGCATGGGTAGACCACGATCTGGAGAGGAATTCATCCTGGATCGCACTCGAAGGCGCGGCCAACAGCTAGTATATAATATACATATGAACTTGTTTAGCGGGATCCGTAAAGGTAGCCCGCGATATTCAAAATTGATTGCGTTCTTTTGCAAAACGCAGTGCACTGTTTGTATTAAAGTGTTCAGTGAAATTATGTAGTGAAACCTCAGGCGAGCGCCACACAGTGGACAAGAGACTACCTTCACCACTAGACAAGGATAACTTCGCATGTAAGTACCTACCTCTTCAGTGGGTAATACATTTACTACCTATTACTTTTGTTACCATTGTGTTAGTTTGTCAGTTGGGGCTGGTCATCACTTGCTGCCTCGGCTTATTTTTAACCAAGAAGTTGGTTAAAAATAAGCCGAGGAGGAAGAGGTTCTCAATTCGGATGTTTCAACTTTTTTAAATGTATTTTCGGGCATAACTGCATTTTAAATAGACGGATTTGCAAAAAAAAAAATCTTTTTTCGAAGGCTTAGTTCGAAGGGGCTTTATTCCGAAACGGTCCCATTTAAATTTCGTAAAGATCTGATGATGAGTTTCGGAGACAGAGGACGGAACTCTACAATAAATGCCAGCAAATCAACCGCGATTGCTGCTATAGCATAATGTATGCATTGTTTACGCAATCACACAACATAACATCACGCCTGTACCCTTTAAAAGGTTAGGCAGTTCAATAGCTTTCTGTCACTGATATTCACATAGCATAAGTGTATATAGTGTAGGTAAGTATAGTGTAAGTATATAATTATGAATTTGTTTGGGGTAGGTAGGTACAACAAAAAAGTGAGAAATAAAAACTTTTTTACAAGTGAAAAATAACTTTAATATCGGAAGTCGGTGTCGTTGGTTCTGTATTTTCGTTTTTTGACACTGACTTTCGAAATTAAAGTAATTTTTCACTTTGTAGTGTTTTTTTTTGGAAGTCGGTTGTTTTTTTTTTTTGTAAAAAAGTTTTTTTAATTATTTAATTTTTGGATCGTTTTGTTACTACTTGCTGTAGGTACCTACCCTGGACGCTTTTAACTCGTAGGTACGTCTTTTTTGTATACATCGTTCTCACGTCTTTACATAGTGTGCCGGACGGGCGTGATCGCTGGACGCTATGGTGTGTAGGGAGGTCGTAAACCCATCCGGGTTTATCCAGGTTTGAGGATAGGTCTCTCCCTGTCCAAGCGGCGCTGACGTCCTACACCGACGGTTCAGGATAGCTTCAAGGCTTGATTTAGGGATACCAGTTTTTGACAATGTTCTGAATACGTTTTTGACAATTTCTGTATACGTCTTTGACAATGTCTGCTGAAGAACTCGATGATCAGATGACCATGGTGATGAGGAACCTTACCTTCGAAATGATACACAAGTCTTCATGACTGTTCAGGAAGTAATTGACGGGACTCTAAGTATATAAAAAATAAAAATATTCCTTGCCGATGACTACAAATTTGTTCTATTTACTGGTTTGCTTACATTACTCGAAACTTTACCGTAACGAGAGCCGTCAATTACTTCCATTTTAAACCATTTTATTGGACTATTTTTCACTATGTTTACATGTTGTTTTACATTATATACCACTTATATACGAACATACTCGTATATTGTGATATGTCGTTGGATTCCTTATTAAATTTCCTATCTCCTGAAGTACCGTTTTCATCTATATCTGTTTCCGCTGAAAAGTTATTTCAGCGGAAACAGAAAAAATATTAAATTTTCAATAAAAATATTTTTTCTTGTAAGTTTTCTCAAAAACTACTGAACTGATTTCAAAACTGTTTTCAGGTACTTCAGGCTGGTCCAATGACCTAAAACAATGTAATATTTTAAACTGTAAAACTATATTTTTCAGGGCGTGACGCGCCCTGAAACGATGAATAATAAAAACAAATATTAAAAAACATAAGCCTATCGCAGTACGACACTTAAATCTCAATTAAGTAGGTTTATCGAACGACTAGATACACAAAAGTTATGTCCAGGGCTAGGTCTTGACCTAGGCTACCTGGATGTACTAAAAATTTCAAACATTGAAGCTATATAGCCCACTTAACTGAGGTAAATAGGTGTCGTACTTACGGTTTTATTCTATCACTATTTACTAGCACTATTTACCCGTTTCACTTTCACTTGTTATCACTTATGTACTTGTGTTTATGTAAAACGCACTATATATTTTGTGGTGACGCATCGTCGCGAACATCTCTCCCGCCGTGCAGTGCAGTGACGACTCGTAGCGCAGTCGGCGCGGCGCTGCATCGCACCGGTGAGCGACGGCTGTGGTCGCGGCGCCCAGAGCGCCTCGACGCCCGCCGCTGCGACGCTCGCCGCCCCGACGCCTGCCGCCGCGACGCCTGCCGCCGCGACGCTCAGCGTCCCGACGCCTGCCGCCGCGACGCCTGCCGCCGCGACGCCTGGGCGCCCATCGCCTCGGCGCTCGCCGCCGCGGCGCTCGCCACGACGACGCTCAGCGCCTGGGCGCCTGCTGCTTCGGTGTTCGCCGCCGTGACGCTCGCCACGACGACGCTCAGCGCCTGGGCGCCTGCCGCCCCGACGCTTGCTCGCTGTTCGGCGCTCGCCGCCGCGGCGCTTGCCGCGGCGACGTACGCCGCCTGTTACTTTGGTAGTGGGACGAGTTTCTTCACCGGACGCTTCAAGGTGCCGCCGGCAGTGCGCACCTCAGCGGTCCGGACTTCTCCGTCGGCCCCGGGGAACACGGCGACTATGCGGCCTCGCGGCCACGTGTTGCGAGGCAGCTGACCGTCGGCGACAAGGATGGGGTCGCCGACCTGTAGGCCGGGCCCGCTGCTGTGCGGCTCCCGCCGGTTTTGCAGTTCCGGCAAGTACTCGCGGACCCAGCGACGCCAGAACATGTCGGCGAGTATCTGTGACCGTCGCCACAGTCGCTTGCTGTCGATGTCTCGCTCGGTGAACACGCCGGGTGATGGTAGTCTCGCCGATCCACCGAGTAGGAAATGATTCGGTGTGATCGACTCGTCGTCGTCGCTGTCTACGGAAACATGTGTCAATGGCCGGCTGTTTACAGTGTACTCCGCCTCACACAGCAGTGTGGACAGCACTTCTTCGTGCGGGTGCTTTTCGGTGAGTACAGTGTACAGCGCGGACTTCACGCAGCGAACGAGACGCTCCCAGGCGCCTCCCATAAATGGCGCCGATGGCGTTATAAAGCGCCACACGATGCCTCGGCGACTGGCCTCCTCTCGGAAGGCGTCTCGGAGCTCCTTGTCGGCACCGTGCATGTTGGTGCCATTGTCGGAGTGAATTTCAGTGGGGCAGCCCCGACGGGCGGCGAACCGGCGCAGCGCCAGTATGGCGGAGTCTGCGCTGAGGCTGGCGGCGATCTCGAGGTGGACCGCTCTTGTGGTGAGACACGTGAAGAGGGCCACGTACCTCTTCTGGTGCTGACGACCGACGGTGACGGATAGCGGGCCGAAATAGTCGAGCCCGGTGTAGGTGAACGGCCTCTGGTGATGCGCGAGGCGCGTCTTCGGGTGGTCGCCGGTCGCAGGCACCGGTGGCTGTGCCTTGCGAATGCGGCACTGCAGACATCGTCCGAGCACCTTCTTCGTGGTCGGTCGCAATTTAACGACCCAGTAGTGCTGCCGAACCTCGTTGATTGTGAGTTCTGTCCCACTGTGTTGTAGACTGCGATGTGTCCAGTCTATATATAACTGGGTGATGTGGTGATCGCCGTGTAATATCGGCGGACGTCTGACGTCATCGGTTATTTCATCGGTCGCGGCTATACGGCTCCTTAGCCGTATGACGTCATCTATGACTTCTATTTGTAGCGGCCGCAGTCTACTATCTTTGTCTAATGTCTTCTGTGCCCGTAGTTGAGTTATTTCTTGGGCAAAAGACTGTTGCTGTATGACTTGTATTAATAATTTCTCCGCTTGTTGAAGAAATTCTGCTTCTATTGTTTGTTTCTTGACGTGGGTGTCTGACGCCCTTATTGTTTGTTTTGAAGGAAGAGGCGTCGCTTTTTTCTGTTGTCGCCAGTCAGGGTCCTTTTCTGTGTTCTTTCTTGTTCTCTTGTAGAACGTTTTCTCTCTCTTTACTTTACAGAGAGATATAAATCGTAGAACGCTCGCTGTTGCTCGGAGTAGTCGCTCCCACTTCGAGAATCTTGTTGGATCCGGTATGGCTTCTGTTAGTTTTTTATTGTCTGTCTCTTCGACGGCCATGAGGATCCTTTCTTCCCCTGTTTCCTCTTTGATTGGAGGTTTCTCTGATGGCCATGACGACGGTTCTTCATACAGGAAGCTGGGGCCACAAAACCACTCGTGTTGTGAGTTAAAGTGGTGTGGTACGTCACGCGTAGCGATGTCAGCGATATTGATTTTTGTAGGCACCCATCGCCAGTCTTCGACTTTGCTATTTTCCTCTATGGCGGCTATGCGATGGGCGACGAAAGGTTTGTACGTTCGCGATCCTCTTCTTATCCACGTTAGGACGGTTTTACTGTCCGACCAGTACGTCACCGATACGGGCTTGATGTCGTGCTCGCGTATCACAGCTGCAGCCACGCGGGTTCCCATCACCGCGGCCTGCAGCTCGAGGCGCGGTATCGATTGCAGCTTCAATGGTGCCACCTTCGCCTTTGCCATGACGAGGCTGACTTGAGGCTTGCCATCTGTTGTTGTGGCTCGCCAGTATACTGCTGTCGCGTATGCCATCTCGCTTGCGTCGGTGAATACGTGTACTTGTATTTCTGTGGCTTCGCTGTACCCTGGATAGCATCTTGGTATGCTGACATTCTTGAGCTGTCGTAGGTGCTGTATCCAACTTCTCCATTGAGTCGCTAGGTCTGTGTCTAGCGACTGATCCCAGTCGACGGCTCGCCTCCATGCCTCTTGTAAGATTTGCTTGGCTCGAATGGTTACTGGTGAGGCGAGTCCGAGTGGGTCGTATAGTGACATGACGATCTTCAAAGCTTCTCTCTTTGTCGGCGACTCTTTCTCTAAAACGCCACTAGGTAGGCGTGCGAGCGTCAGGTTGAAACCCAACGTGTCTTCACTCGGTCTCCATATCAGCCCGAGTATCTTCTCTGTGTCATCTGTATCTCCGATTCTGACCACTTCAGTTCGGATCTGTGTTGGATCTATATTTTCTATAACTTGCGCACTGTTTGATACCCATTTTCTTAGTTCAAACTTCGCCTTCTGATGTATATTCTTTACTGTTGTAGCGATGCGCGTCGTTTCTTCAACTGTTCTGTAACTATCGAGGTAATCATCCATGTAATGATTACGTATGATGGCTTCCACTGCTTCTGGATGCTCTTCTATATGCCTTCTCGCGTTCCAGTTCTTCGCGAAGATGGCTGTGCACGGCGAACTTGCCGCGCCGAATATTATGGACGTCATGCGATATTCTTCAGGCGCGCCTTCTCTTCTATTCCCTCTCCACAAGTATCGGAGAGCGTCTCTATCTTGAGCTCGCACTTTCACCTGCATAAACATCTCCGCTATGTCCCCGGAAATGGCTATGTGATGTCGGCGGAACCTCATCATGACGCCGGGCAGTGACTGTAGCAGGTCTGGTCCAGTAAGAAGGAAATCGTTTAGTGACAGCCCTCTTGACTTGGCGGCAGCGTCATGAACTATGCGAAGCTTCTCAGGCTTCATCGGATTGAACACGTCGAAGTGAGGCAGATACCACGTTCTACCCGGTGTGCTCGTCTTGGGCGCTTTCTCTGCATACCTCTTTTGTATGAGAGAGTCCATCTGTTCTGTATATCTATCTCGAAGAGCGGGGTTGCTATCGAGTTTCTTTTCTATCGAGACGAGCCTCTTGAGAGCTGTCCCGTAGCTATCTGGCATTTCTAGGCTTTCATTTTTCCATAACATGGCTGTTTCTATGTGTCCATCTTCTAACTGTTGAGTGTGACGATTCAAAATATCCTCTGCTTTCTTCTCGGGATCGGAGTCTGGTCGTCTTGGATTGATGACCAGTGATTCTATAGCAAAGAATTCACGAAGTCGCTCGTCGAGGTCTTCATCGCTATCTGTGAGTCGGTTGACGTAATGCACCTGCTGACCCAATATTCTGGTGTGCGCGCCGTGAAGAGTCCAGCCCATCGTAGTGAGTGATGCAATAGGCTGGTGCTTCGGGCCTCTGCGGGTCTCACTGGCCAGTAATAGGTGCCAGTTATCCTGGCCAATGAGAATCTTCGGTGCGCCTGTGTGATATATCAGCTGATCCCTCAGGTCGTCTAGGTGCTTGCAATGTGCGACATCTTCTTCACTGACTGTCTGTGGTGCGAGATTGAGCTTCGGTATGGTGCGCGCTCTGAACGGCACCTTATTCTTCAGCGGGCTCGCAAGAGTGACGGTGATTCTTCGCGAACAAGGAGTGTCGATCATGTTATCACCGATCGCACCTATCTTCAGTGGGTCGATGCGGCCCTCTGCCCCGACTTGCTTTGCTACGTCTTCGTCGATCAGGGAAACGGTGGACCCGTCATCGAGAAGCGCGAATGTTGATGCTTCTCCCGCCGGTCCGATCACTCGGACCGGTATCATCTTGAGGTAGGCGTGACTTGAAGTTGCTCGCGAACTGGCCACCGTTTCCTGAGACTCCTTCTTCGTTTCCTGGGCATTGGGCTTCTCGATACCCACTGCAGCAGGCTTCTTGCTGTGGTGAAGAAGTCGATGGTGTGTGGCTGTACACCCCTTGACGTCACACTCCTTACGTTTGCACGTGTGACCCAAACGACGGCTTCGCAGACAACGGAAACATAGGTTGAGTTTCTTCGCGAGTTCCCATTTCTTGTCACTAGATGCCTCTTTAAACTTTGAACAATCAGAAGCGTGGTGTCCTTCCTTCTCACAGACACGGCATTTCGTAGCCGTCTTGTCGGTAGCTGTGTGAGTTCTCTGTGTGACACGCTTGTTTGTTGTGGCTTCCGAATTGATGTTCTCAGGCGGAGCGAAGGCGCTGCAGAAACGGGCTTGCTCGGTGATAAACTCGCTGAAGAGTGAGAGGTCTGGCAGCGACTGGTACTTTTCTGTATATGTCCTGTACCACTGTACACGCAGGGAGTTCGGCAGCTTCTCTGTCAACAGCCGCATCAGCTCAGCATTGATCAAGTAGTGTTCTTTCTTCAATGCACGCAGAGTGACTATGCCGCTCCTGACTCGACTCGCGAAGTTGCAGATGTCCTTAGGCGATTCACTGCAGCGCGGCAGTCCACGGAGTCTGTCTGTCTCAGCCTGAGCTATTGAGTCCGGACGGCCGAACTGCAGCTCGAGTTCCCTCATGATGTCATCTGGTCTGGCATGTCCAATGAGCTCCGAGCTCACTGTTTCCAAAGCGCGGCCACGCAGGCTTCTTCTAAGTCTTGCTGTATTCTCAACGTCGTTGAAGTATGTTCTTGTTGTTTCATAGATGGCACGAAATGAAAGCCATTCTGTATGTGCCCCACTGAAGTTCGGTAAGGTCATTATGACCTTTGACGCCGAGGGATGGTTCGATGTCCACTGTTCTGTTTTCTTGTCGGCAAGCGACGCTATAGCGGCCGTCAGCTCCGTTATGAAAGGACGGAGTGACTCTGTTCCCTTGGTGTCTTCTATCTCCTTCACTGGGACTACACTGTTCTTCACTTCATTCACTGTAGGATGCGACAAAGGTACTCGCGTCTGGAGGTCCGCTATAACGTCGACGTCCACAGGGGGGGGTTGTTGCTCTCGGCTTCTATTTCTATTTTCCCCCTTAGTGGCATTGGCCTCCTTCTCTGGCTCAGGCTCTGGTGCCTCTTCAAGCCATGATCGCACGTACTCATCGTTTGAGTTTCTATCATCCATATATTCGCCATTGGAATCTTCTTCCTCGGCTCTCTGAAGTGCTAATTGAGCAAGCTCCAACTTAATCTTCAATAAGTCTTCGCGTGCTCTTGAAATTTTTCTATTAGTCCGCGTCGTTCTATCTGTAGTCGACGGCGGCTTGCTATGTTCGGTACGGGCGTCACCCCGGGTAGTCATCGGCATGGTTCGGCTGTAAGTTTGATCTAATTTCTTCTCTATTGTATCTGGTTTCAATGTTCTATCTGAAGTTCCTTCCAAGTTGGTCTCTTTCCTGGACGTAGACGGTCGTTCCGTTTCTTCAGGCTGTACTCGTACAAGTTCTTCATCCTCCCTTGAAGCGGAAGGGCGCTGTGGTTGTTGTAGCTGCTCGGCCCCTTCGATGGTGGACGGTGAACGCGGTGGTTGGTTGTGACGGATAGCTGATACACTACGTGCTCTATTCGCCTCCACTGTCCATGCTGCGGGGGCCTTGCCTTGTGATCTTGTAACCGGCATATTGATTTTCAGTTGATCGCGTCTTCAGTCTTCAAGTTGAGTCCCACCTTCAAAGGCCAACGTTCAATCTTCAAATTGAACCCCGTATCTTCAAGGCAAATCCTCAATCCAAAATCCGGATCTTCCAAGACGGATCTTCAAACGGATCTTCAAAGACGGATCTTCAATACGGATCTTCAAAGACGGATCTTCTAAACGGAATCTTCAAAACGGGACTTCGTTACGTAACTTCAAACTGGAATTCCGTTACGGATCTTCAATACCGGATCTTCAAATACGGATCTTCCAATACGGATCTTCAAAGACGGATCTTCTAAACGGAATCTTCAAAACGGGACTTCGTTACGTAACTTCAAACTGGAATTCCGTTACGGATCTTCAATACCGGATCTTCAAATACGGATCTTCCAATACGGATCTTCCAGGACGGATCTCCAAACGGATCTTCAAAACGGGACTTCGTTACGTAACTTCAAACTGGAACTCCGTTACGGATCTTCAAAACCGGATCTTCAAATACGGATCTTCAAATACGGATCTTCCAGGACGGATCTCCAAACGGATCTTCAAAACGGGACTTCGTTACGTAACTTCAAACTGGAACTCCGTTACGGATCTTCAAACGGATCTTCCAGGAATCTTCAGTATTCCAGAAAAATGTTCCCGGTTTAAGTCCTCAGACGTAACTCTTCAGGGATACGTATCCAGTGATTAATAAATCTTCAAGCTTCTTGAAACGATCCGGCTCGACAGGACCATTGAATGTGCCGGACGGGCGTGATCGCTGGACGCTATGGTGTGTAGGGAGGTCGTAAACCCATCCGGGTTTATCCAGGTTTGAGGATAGGTCTCTCCCTGTCCAAGCGGCGCTGACGTCCTACACCGACGGTTCAGGATAGCTTCAAGGCTTGATTTGGGGATACCAGTTTTTGACAATGTTCTGAATACGTTTTTGACAATTTCTGTATACGTCTTTGACAATGTCTGCTGAAGAACTCGATGATCAGATGACCATGGTG
Organism: Luperina nickerlii; assembly: GCA_963855955.1. Taxonomy (NCBI): domain Eukaryota; kingdom Metazoa; phylum Arthropoda; class Insecta; order Lepidoptera; family Noctuidae; genus Luperina; species Luperina nickerlii. Next base: position 28,317 of record OY979686.1, on the reverse strand, counting down.
ATGAGGAACCTTACCTTCGAAATGATACACAAGTCTTCATGACTGTTCAGGAAGTAATTGACGGGACTCTAAGTATATAAAAAATAAAAATATTCCTTGCCGATGACTACAAATTTGTTCTATTTACTGGTTTGCTTACATTACTCGAAACTTTACCGTAACGAGAGCCGTCAATTACTTCCATTTTAAACCATTTTATTGGACTATTTTTCACTATGTTTACATGTTGTTTTACATTATATACCACTTATATACGAACATACTCGTATATTGTGATATGTCGTTGGATTCCTTATTAAATTTCCTATCTCCTGAAGTACCGTTTTCATCTATATCTGTTTCCGCTGAAAAGTTATTTCAGCGGAAACAGAAAAAATATTAAATTTTCAATAAAAATATTTTTTCTTGTAAGTTTTCTCAAAAACTACTGAACCGATTTCAAAACTGTTTTCAGGTACTTCAGGCTGGTCCAATGACCTAAAACAATGTAATATTTTAAACTGTAAAACTATATTTTTCAGGGCGTGACGCGCCCTGAAACGATGAATAATAAAAACAAATATTAAAAAACATAAGCCTATCGCAGTACGACACTTAAATCTCAATTAAGTAGGTTTATCGAACGACTAGATACACAAAAGTTATGTCCAGGGCTAGGTCTTGACCTAGGCTACCTGGATGTACTAAAAATTTCAAACATTGAAGCTATATAGCCCACTTAACTGAGGTAAATAGGTGTCGTACTTACGGTTTTATTCTATCACTATTTACTAGCACTATTTACCCGTTTCACTTTCACTTGTTATCACTTATGTACTTGTGTTTATGTAAAACGCACTAGGTATATATTTTGTGGTGACGCATCGTCGCGAACACATAGTATAAAACAAATCCGCTCCCGCTGTCTGTAAGCTTTATAGATCTTTTAAACTACGCAATGGATGTTAATGCAGTTTTCAGCAATAGAGAGATTCAAGAAGGTTTTTTTATGTATAATAAATACATGCATATTATGGCAGAGAAAAGCCGAGAAATTCAAAGATATGTAATGTGATGTGGTAACCATTTTTTGTGCGCTTACATTGCAAACGCTGGCTAAACCTTACGAGATGAATTATATATCTTAAAAAGATCGATAAAAATGTCCGCGATGGTATATTATATTTATATCCTAAGGATAACCCTCCCACAGTAGCCATTTTTATCTTTTACAAATGTATATATTACAAAAAATTATGGTTAGCAGAGCCCCACGGTTTCACCCGCATAAGTTTCGATCCCGTGGGAATATCGGGATAAAAACTAGCCTATGTCCTTTCACGGGACGCAAACTTTCTATACGAAATTTCATCTAAATCGGTTCAGTGAGAGGTAACAGAAAGACAGACACACTTTCACATTTATAATATTAGTATGGATTTGAGGGTTTAAACGAACCAAAAGGAGTGCTTACCTACCTATGTCAGGAACGTAGCAGGTGGCATTCTGCCGGTCGATTCTGTAAGAGTTTGTTTTTGCTCACTTCACCTAAGTTTTCACGGTGAGATTTTTACAGAACAGGTACCGCTGTAGTTTTTGCCTACTCCCGTGATAAAAAGGGGTAAGTTTATGCTTGAACATCGTTCTACAATGTGCATATAGAACAAATGGTCCATTATCATCCACATCTCAATAACTCAGTATCCAGTATATCACCAGAAGACCACAAGTCATGACGGTGACTGGCTCACGCGGAATCTGGTGACCTTTCACAGTTTTCGTTAAAGACGAAGCATCTTTATAATACGAAAAACGAATAGAATACATTTCGGGATAAAAACTATCCTATGTCCTTCCCCGGGATGCAATCTATCTCTCTGCCAAATTTTATCGAAATCCGTTCAGTGGTTTAGGCGTGAAAAGGTAAACATACATACAGTGTTTAGAACAGTCTAATAACATATAGTTATTATTTTTAGTGTTAAAGTAATTAGTAATAATTTTAGCTAATAAGCTTGCAACACTTTTTTTATGATATATTTTTTCTGTTGTGTTGTGGCAATACTTTTTTCTTCTTGGTCTAATTGCTACGTGTAACGGTGTGCCTCTTGACTGTATTTTTATATTTTCAATAAACTCCATAAGTTTTAAGTTCCCACGCATTTTATTTCGTACAGACAGTTTTTCGAATTTATAATATTAGTATATGGATTTACCAAGCTATTTTAAACAATACAGTATTATTCCTTATCCAAGTAAATACATTAGATAGGTACGTTGTGCATTTCATGTAGATCAAAATTGCCCTGTAGGTAGCATCATTAAAATTAATAATTATGTATCTTAGAAGTATCAGAGATTTAAAAAGCGGGGGCACAGCGGCTGGCGATGGCGGGGCGGTACGAAGTTCGCCGGGTCAGCTAGTATAATAAAATTATAAATTCAACATTAATGATGGACTAATATTTTTGTAAAAATATTATGATAAATAATTTAAAAGAGTGTCCATGGAGTTTCTTACCCGTTTTTCTCCATCGGTATCTACGCTTTGGAATGGGCAAGCTTCATTTTGTCTGACTGACCGACTTCTTGACAATTCAAAAGTGCCTGTAAATGGTTTAATTGAAATAAACGCTTTGTGTTTGAGTTACCCTGTCCTTTGGGTATGATACTAGAGAAATGAAAAATAAAGAGAGGCTGTACCTAAGGATTCTGATTTCGAGAACGGATTTATAAACGACTAGCAAATATCTTACGGGAACGTACTGTATTACCCGGATAGAATAATATCCTGCGGGAACGTACTACCTACTACCCGGATAGAATATTATCCTACGGAAACGTACTACCTACTACCCAGATAGAATAATATCCTACGGGAACGCACTACCTACAACCCGGATAGAATAATATCCTACGGGAACGTACTCTACTACCCAGATAGAATAATATCCTACGGGAACGCACTAGGTACCTACTACCCGGATAGATCTCGAATAATATCCTACGGGAACGTACTACCTACTACCCAGACATAATAATATCCTACGGGAACGCACTACCTACTTACTACCCGGATAGAATAATATCTTACGGGAACGTAGTACCTACTACCCAGATAGAATAATATACTTACTACGGGAACGTACTACCTACTACCCGGATAGAATAATATCCTACGGGAACGTACTACCTACTACCCAGATAGAATAATATCCTACGGGAACGCACTACCTACTGGGTAGTAGGCAGGGCCGTCTTAACCATATTGGGCGCCGGGATGTGAAAATCAGCTTGCGTTTAATTTCTTTTTGTTGGCAAGGGGGGCCCCTTGCCAACAAAAAGAAATTAAACGTACTTTTTGTGTTCCTTTTTTAAGATGATTTCCACCAATTTTTTCCAAGGGGTTTTTTCGAGACGGTGAGGTGCGGTTACAGCGCTGGAGCGTTGCGGTTATAATGATTGGTATAATAGTAATGACCTGATCGGCTTGCGCCCCCTAAGACCTTGCGCCTGGGTGCCGCGCACCCCTTGCACACTCGGGTAAAGACAGCCCTGGTAGTAGGATAGAATAATATCCAAAGCACACCTACCTATGTTCTAACCCAGGTCAAGGTCTACCTATGTGCCAAATGTCATCGAAATCCGTTCAGTCGTTATGGCGTGAAAACACGGGACTTTTATTAGCAGACAGACACCCAGAGTAACTTTCATACTTCTATTACACTCCTGGACTCCTAAATCGAGCCACCATGGGCCTAAAACATCGAAATAATGATGATTCACATAAAAAGATTTCATGCAGTTTTGAAGCCGAAATTCTGGTGTCATCAAAGATCCGATTTAAATTTACCCCCTTTAAAAATGTGTCTACCTACAGACGTTTAAACAAAAAAAACTGGCACTCCGGTAGTGCCGACAGAAGTGAAAACTTGAACAATTACGAGTGTATTTTGTGAATCGTCTTATAAACAAAACACGCGTGTTAAGGTGTGTTCCTTATTTTATAGGGTTTTTTGCAAATCAGGTATGATGACCAAAGTGACTGGTTTATTCTTCTCGTGAAAGGAATTTATTCAGATTTACAACGCCATCTCGTCGTTGTTGGATGAACTACGTAGTTAGTACGCGAGGCCCTCGTAGTTCTTCCCGATGTGCATATATGGCGCTGTCCTCAACAACGCGCGTCTTAAGTTTTACGTCTGACGTTAGTACGCGAGGCCCTCGTAGTTCTTCCCGATGTGCATAGATGGCGCTGTCCTCAACAACGCGCGTCTTACGTTTTACGTCTGACGTTTTACGTCTTACGAATTTTCGATCAGGGTCACGTGACCTGACGCGAATTTAGAAGTTTTTACCCATTCCAAAAAAAGTACACAGCGCCGCTAAAGAAGTTTTCACTTCAAAAATCAGGGTGTGACATTCCCATTATCTTCTAATACTAACTTCTGCCCGCGACTTCGTCCGCGTGAAATTTCTTGTTACTCCGACCCACCCCGTCGCATCGCATCGCCTGCCCGCGCTATTACTTCGTTTTTGCTTAGCGTTCTTTTTGTTTTTCTTTTTGCTCGGCTCCTAAAGGTCATAGCGTGATGTTAAATAGCCTATAGCCTTCCTCAAGAATTGGGCTATCAAATGCATAAAGAATTTTTCAAATCCAACTGGTAGTTCCAGAGATTAGCGCATTCAACCAATCAAAGAAACAAACAAACTCTTCAGCTTTATAATATTAAGTATAGATATTTGAAGAAGTCCAAGGAAGGTTTAAAAGGTGACACAATTTGAAGAAGTTGCAAGGAAAATAGTAAAAGCAATAATTTTATTATCCCTTACAAACTGTTCGTACCTCACGTACCTACCTGTCAAACAGGGTGCATTAAAATTAAATAATACGGAGATATATAACGTCACGTGTTAACCGAACTGCCGGTCGATTCTGTAAAAATCTCACCGTGAAAACTTGGGTGAAGTGAGTTTATTTTTGCTAGGAATTTACAATATTGACAGCTCATTCATTCTACGCTCACTTCACTCATATTTTCACAGTGAGATGGTTACAGAATCGCACTGCTGATGACTGACAGAGCAGCGAGTCACAGATAATGATAATAGCCATAGGTATTGTTTTTTTTCTGCATTTTTTTTTGTTATTGAACTTTGTCACATTAACTATTTAATTAGCCGGGTCAGCTAGGTAGTCAATAATAATATTAATTATCATCGAAGTCCAAACAGTTTCGCCATCTAGTGAGCGGTAGATGTAACTAACATGTTATGCATTGAGAGGAAAAGTAAAACAATGTCAATGACCCACATAGCCACAGACAAGAACTACAGATTGAGGCGAGTGGGTCACGTCACCGTCACCCCGATCCCCTACTTAGGATATTTTAAAATGTTGTCATTTCAGATTTAAGTAGGTAGGTATCTCATTTGATAACTTATCTTATATTTCACCTCAATAGGTACCTAATAATATGACAAAGCGTATTACTTACCACATAATATGTAGGTATTACTACCTACCGCACAGTGAACTCCACGTCCACGGTAACAATAAATTTTGATAGCACCCAGTAACGGATGTTTTCTTAGTTCAAGTGTTACTATTGGGTTGTCTAGGAGCCTACTGGGGTGCAGTTTGCCATACAATAAAGTATTATTAAACATTTAGTAAGTATCTAATTGTCACCTAACCAACACCTTACAAACGATCGTCCTTGTATTGTGTCATGGGCTACATGTTACGTGGGCACAGTACACACAAAGTTTCACAACACACAAACTTACACAATGCGTATTCTATCAACCATTACTGAAGTACTAACCATCGCCAGAATATACTTGAAGCACTGCATGTCCCCGCGACACTGCTCACCACACGATAAAGTTCGTCTTCCCGCCTGAACGCGAACTATTTTCGACAAGGTTTTATTCGGAATGCGTTGTGTAGGTACGTGCGTTGTCTGCTGTCTATGTTACAACACTAATGTCTGCTGGAACGGTCGGCCGTGGAGTGGAAGGGAAAGCACGACTTGAATGTTAATGATGACCACTCCCCGCCACCTCTCTGCCTCCGTGCCGGCAAACACTTATCAAAAAGATTTGTGAGTCTTGCATATCGGTGTGAAACCTTTAAAAAAAGGTAAGATGTAGGTAGTATTGAGTGTTTCGATTCATTTGCCACTGAAGTCTCAATAGGTATCTATACTAATATTATAAAGCTGAAGAGTTTGTTTGTTTGTTTGGTTGAACGCGCTAATCCAGAGATTAGCGCGTTCCAGAGAACTACCAGTCGGATTTGAAAAATTATTTATGCATTTGATAGCCCAATTCTTGAGGAAGGCTATATGCTATTTAACATCACGCTATGGCCTTTAGGAGCCGAGCAAAAAGAAAAAAGTCAGAAAGAACGCTAAGCAAAAACGAAGTAATAGCGCGGGCAGGCGATGCGATGCGACGGGGTGGGTCGGAGTAACAAGAAATTTCACGCGGACGAAGGCGCGGGCAGAAGCTAGTCATTCATATTACGAGTGTCTTCGTGTAGCTGGCACCACCGGCACGGCCGCAGCGCGTCACAAGTGAAAGTGCTAGTACCGCTACCACCGTTACTTCGATGCGTGCTTCCGAACCATCTCGAACTTCAAGTTTTTCGTCACACAAAAGACTATGACAGAAGGTCGGCTCCATACAACAGACGGACGCACACAGACGCTCGGCCTACGTCCTGCGATTTCAAACGAATGCACATGCAGAGACGTATGGTGGGTCCGATATTATGTGAAATGCCACACGCTCGTCTGTGCGCATGCGTTATCGCATGTGTGAAGTACGGGAATCTAAATGCGTCCATTTCTGCGTCTCATAATTAATTATATGTAATAGGAAGTGTTAAGAACAGTGTCAAACAGTAAAACCATATTTAAAATCGAATTCATTTATTCATCACATATACAGAACAACAAAAATTGTAAATTGTTGCACTAACTGTGACCACCGAGTTGTGACGTCACTACAAATTAAAGCAACCTGAAGCCTAATTCCCGTACTTAATTAAAACCGTTCAAAATCTAGTCTTAATCTCACCTCTGCTACAATGAATGTCAAAACTTGTCAAAAATGAACGAAACTTAAGAGGCTTTTTACACTGATTGAGGCCGAGATTAAAATACAAACGTTCTTAAAAATGACGGGAATTGCTCCTTTGTTCCCACTTCCCAGACCTGCACCGCAGCTCGGCACGCTCAGGTCTGCGTCGTGCGACAACCGACGTCGCAGCGCCTCACGTCGAGATCTACTGATCGCAATGATAGCAGCCGATGTGAGACTCAGTCGAGGCATGCATCGAATGACTAGATTGCACCTAAAGCACGTGCACAGTGAACTTGTCGTTGCCTGTCTTACTCAGTAAACCAACAAACATGGAATCACATGATTCACAAACTGTCAACAATCCGAATCTCATTGAACGCCACGAGACAAGTAGAAGACTGAAGACAAATGCACTTTACACGTGACTGTACTACTTTACGTTTCATGCTCTCCCTATCTCCCTATTGGTTATCTTGACGGGGTGGGATGTCGCAGCGCAGGGGTATTCATTTATTTTGTATGTATGTGATTGTCTTTTTGTAAATGCATGAACTAACAATAGTTTTTTAAGTTTTTGTATACCTACTAACCTTTGGATTTTCAGTTGTCCTAAAATAAATAAATTTGAATTTGAATATATCAGCAGCGTGATGCTTAACAATACAATATTTTACATTCTTTTAACATTACTTATTTATAATTATAAAATGCAATTGTAGCGGTATCTACAACGCCACATGCAAACAACGCGTCATACTGACGTCACGCAAATCCTGCATCGCGCAAGCAGAGTTTACCGCGCAACTAGCATAGATACAACGGCCCGACATGAATCAACGGGCAGTTGCCCGCCAGACACAACACCCGTCTGGTCGGAGGATCCTCCCTTTTCTATGGAGGTTGAGTGAACTTTAAACTCTGTTCCTCATACCTCTATACATTGAACATAACAGTAATTAAACTTTACAACGTCGTTTACAAAACAATTATTTAAAGCACAAGTGTGTTGTCTTTATTCAAAGACGATAAAAATCGTGACAAGGTACTTACAAGGAATATCATCGTTGCGATGTTAGTCTACTGAAGAGTATATGTACAAGTCTACTAACTAAATAATATCTACAGAGCGAGGCTTGGCCTTCACTGTTCAATGCCGACACGCTACTATATTCTTTTAGAACAAAGCTTACTAACTTTATCCAATTATCATTGATATCTCTGCACGATTTATAGGAATTTTCCTCTTTCATTTTGAAAAAAATTAACCAGAAAAGTATCTATAAAAAAAAGCTAATATTTTTTACCGAAAAAAAGTGTAGCATCTACTTTTATCACTTTCCAATCGATAAATCACTTTGCGAAGTGATTTCGTATCGAACATATGTGTCGTTGTCCACTCTATCTAATATTGCTAGTTATCACTATAATGTCAGCACAGTCAGCACTGGGCGCTCTGGGGTTCACTTCACTGGCGGTAGGACCGCTGGGAATGTCGCCGCGCGTCAGTTGGCGACGACGCCGGCGAGGTTCGCGCGGCCGCGTCAGTTGGCGACGACGCCGGCGAGGGTCGCGCGGTGCGTCAGTTGGCGACGACGCCGGCGAGGGTCGCGCGGTGCGTCAGTTGGCGACGACGCCGGCGAGGGTCGCGCGGTGCGTCAGTTGGCGACGACGCCGGCGAGGTTCGCGCGGCCGCGTCAGTTGGCGACGACGCCGGCGAGGGTCGCGCGGTGCGTCAGTTGGCGACGACGTCGGCGAGGTTCGCGCGGCCACGTCAGTTGGCGACGACGCCGGCGAGGGTCGCGCGGTGCGTCAGTTGGCGACGACGCCGGCGAGGTTCGCGCGGCCACGTCAGTTGGCGACGACACCGGCGAGGGTCGCGCGGTGCGTCAGTTGGCGACGACGCCGGCGAGGTTCGCGCGGCCACGTCAGTTGGCGACGACGCCGGCGAGGGTCGCGCGGTGCGTCGCGTAGTCCAGGACCCTCTGCGCCACGCCGCGCGGCCGCACCAGCATGGCGGCTGCCTGCTCGAACTTGTGCTGGTTGCGTCTGCGGACACACACACGTTACTATATGGGGCGGGCTTCCCGTCCAACCGGACGCAGCCGACCGAGCCGCCTATCGCATAGAGCGGATGCCTATCTGACCTCCACGACCCAGTTACTACGACACCCCTCGGCGAGACTGGTTGTTAGACTTTCGGACTTCAGATTCCCCCGTATCCGTAACGACTGTCTATAAGATCTTTCAATCACAGCCGGGACCGACGGCTTAGCGTGATTTGCGAGGCACGGAGGGGTCTCGGTACGTAACGGATGGTCACCCATCCGCGGACCGACTTCACGACAGCAAGCGTAGCTTAATCTTCGATCGACCCGTGCGTCTGTTATTACATAGTCACGAGCCCCATATTTATTAGCTAAATGTTCATGCCAATACGCATTACCCAATCATTTATTGCATTCCATAAAGTGGACTTTGTCAAAAAATTATCAATGTCCTTCAAATCAAAGATGGCGGCTGCGAAAATTTTCAAATTTATTTTCATGGGGGGTCCCCCATTACGACGGTTTTTTTTAGTTTTCATGGTTTTCGAGGGTACTCATGCCGAAAGTGAGGTCAAAATGAAAATGCAAGGTGGCTGCGAAAATTTACATTATTTTCTTCAGGATTGTCGTTTACATGATTTTCGAGGGAGCTATTACCGATACTGAGGTCAAAATGAAAATCCAAGATGGCGGTTACAAAAGGGGTTTGAAGATCTTCAAAGCCCTTTTAAAATGTTTCTCACACACTTGTTAAAATTCTAGGAAAATCATCTACTTTTACAATATTTGTAAATATATGATGTGAGCACCATGTATCTATCACATAATTGATTTACCTGTCATTGCTTTATTTTTACCTTTTGTGGTAGACAAATTTTATTCTAGGTGTATCATCTTCCCATATAATTATATAATGAATGTATACAAAACTTTGTAAAACATTTTAAAAGAGTAACGGTGGAGTTTCTTGCCCATTCTTCTCCTTTGAAAAAATGATTTAACTTTGACTTTCGTCATGGGTGTCGTCTTCGAGGTTTTCGAGGGTGCTAATGGCGAAAGTGAGGTCAAAATTAAAATACAAGACGGCTGTGAAAATTAAAAAAAAATTCGTTGTGGGTGTCGTTTCCATCGTTTTCGAGGGTGATCATGCGCATGCCGCCGATAGTTAGGTCAAAATGAAAATACAAGATGGCGACAACGAAATCTTTTTGGTCATGGGTGACAGTGTAAACTAGGTCACAGTATAGTGTCACAGTATAAACTACCAGCAGTACATACCGGATGTAGGCGTGCGTGTCGACGACGAGGTTGTCGAGCTTGTCGGTGTTGATCTCGTCCATGGCACACTCCTCCATGAGTGGCGGGTTGAAGCGGTAGTAGTGGCCGGCCGGCAGCAGGTCGTTCATTACCAGGTGCACACCTGGCACATTTTACTCATGTTTTTATTTGTATACGCATAAAAAAATAATTTTTGAACAAAAAATTAAGGTATAAGGGGTAAAACCACGAAAAATTCTACATTTGTAATTTTTTTTATTTTCCCGATTTTATTTATCTTATAACATCAACGTTATTTGATAAATGAGATTTATTGTATATTGTACCGAATGGTATGCTTGTGTTGTTTTAGATAATTCCACAGCTATCTCTTACAAATTGGGTTTTTTTCGTAATTTTTTCATTGGTACTACTTTCACTTCCATACAAAAATTATTTGTCCAACTACCATCCTTGTAACAAAAACTGTCATTGCTTACGAAATGGAATGCCTATCCCGTATTTTTAAGTTTGCTGAAGTTTTGTGATGCATAACCAACGTTTTTATAAAAAGCTTTCAATAATCATAACAAATATTTTTTATTAATGTTTATAAAGTTTCCAAAATTTTACCGAGTGTGTAACGTCATGAAAGTAACATCAATTACTGCTACACTATAAGAGTAATCCGGCCACTACTAGTATTTTCTTGCGTAGCAACAAAATTGAGCACGATGCCAACATTTAAAAAATAAATGCTGTCATTATTCTTCGAGTAAATTGGTGGAATGTCGGCAACGGATTTGTCCCCAAAAAAGTGGTGTTTAAAGTGTTGGATTACAAGGCAAGTATGCATATTCTGTCTCACTATTATACGCGTAGGTTTACTATTACACAAAAGAATAAAACTACTTCGCAGTCCTTGGCTATCCGCAATTTAAGTTAAATTTCAGTTTTAGTAAATGTCCTACGGGTTTTTTGTAATGAATATGTAGCGGTATCTACAACGCTACATGCGAACAACGCGTCATACTGACGTCACGAAGAATCCTGCATCTCGCAAGCAGAGTTTACCGCGCAACTAGCATAGATACAACGCCCCGACATGAATCATTGGGCAGTTGCCCGCCAGACACGACACCCGCCTGGTCGGAGGATCCTCTCCCTTTTCTATGGAGGCCGAGTGAACTTTACATCCTGTTCATAATACCTCTATAAATGTAACAAAATGTGTAACGTTAGTCGTGACCGATTGTTAAGCTGAGAATACACTAGTGATGACTAGTGCATTTTTTTTATTAAATTAAAATATTACATAGTCAAGTTTTGTTTTTTTTTTATCATTTTGTTTATCTTGTTAGACGCTATCTATTATACTAATCAAAAACCTGTTCTTAATTTTACATAATCTTAGAAAAAGATTCAGTATTTAACAGGTCAGCTGATTGATATGTTTTGTCAATACAAAACATATCCATCAGCTGTGGGTACAATTACCTACTGTGTGTTAAATAAGATACAGTACCCGGTGATAAATATTGCACATCGACCTATTCGATCCTATCGATTTTATACAAAGAATAAAAATAATTATCAAAAGGAGCAAATCATAATTGTTTTAACAGCTCCTAATAGATACCGGACTGTTTGTATTTCGTGTGACAGAGATAGGGCTCTACGAAGCCGAAATTAGCCGATTGTCTGTTTCCAAAGGTCGATGTACAATATTTATCGCCGGGTACTGTATAATGCAATGATGTGAGCAAAATTTTATAATGGTCATGTACGTAACATTCAGTCATGTACAGTCCGCTTCATAATAAAGGTACCCCTATTGGTAACGACATCGAACCTATTTAAGTTTTTTGTAATGTAACGTAAATGGCGTGTTGGTCTAGTGGTTTACACTGCGGCTTAGCAATGTGATGCTCTCGAGTTCAAATCCGCGGCTAAGAAGGTTTTTTTTTTATTTATTAACTTCATTATTTTTTTTCAGTTTCTTTAGTAGGTGATTTTCGTTTATTATTATTAAGAAATCAAATGGAGGTTTGTAATAAAAGCTAGGTATTTTGCATAAACAATATTCATTTATTTTACTAATTACATTTCTAGGACTTCATGAAATCCACTTCCTGGTTGAATATACAGATTCCTGTCTGTGTTAAATTGGGGTTATTTACTTAGAATATTAACTAAACACAAAATAGATACCTTAGTTTGGTTTAGAACGTAGAACATTAGATAACGGTTCGTTTATAGATATTTCTAGAACCATAACTACAATAATATGTATTTATTTATTTAAAGTTGTGAAAACATATTTTTTTTTTATACTCTGTATAATCTTATCGGAAAAAGCCTGGTTAAAAAATGAAATGTTGTCATTTGTGCCTGTGAACTACAGAGGAAGAACCAACATGCTAAACTATAACAGTATAGCAATATACATCTTTCCCTTTTGTCACATTTTCTGATAACCCTTATTTAACACAATATTAGAAAAATATGTGAGGTCAGATATGAATCGTTAACACATTAATAGACTACTTGTAAACAAGAGTAACTGGATTGATAATAATAAAGGTTGTTTATTTTTGATTAACTACGAGATAATGATCCCACTGATTATGGAATGATATTGGGAATTGTAAATTTGAATTGTAATTGTACTTGCTCATATATAAAATGAAACCATTTGAAAAGTAAAAATACCCTCAATCACAGTTTAGTAAGTAAGGCGAAGAGGTATACTAAATTCAACCTTAACTCGCAGTTCATACAGCAGTTAAGTTTCTGAAGTAAAATGAGGGTAGTGCAACAATTGGAATCAACACATTCTATTCAACCAAACAAGAAATCTATGCTAATTTCAACCTTATGTTTTAGTTAATTGAGGAGTTGCGTATTGCATTTTGTAAAACAAGACGGTAAGGTGCTAGTATTAAATATAACACGGAAGTTGAAATTTAAACCTTAATATCTAGAAGATTAGACCGTTAATAACCTTGTTCGATAAAAGGAGTAATGCTATTCCAATTTTCGTTAAGGTTGATAACTGAGCCAATAGCCTAGTGGTATAAAGCACGGTCTAGTTGATCGGCTGGCGCCTGGTGAAGCAGGTTCGTATCTTAATCGCACACAGTGTCTTTTTGTAAGTTATTCTTGGTATCTATACAGTTCGGCCAGAAGGAAACCGATAAAATACCATATAAAATTATTAAATACTTGCAAATATTATTTGAGGCGGATCGGTGGATGCACGCGGGCAGAGATGGGTGGGGCGGCGGGGGAGGGAGCTGCTCAAGGCTCACGTGACACGCGGGCCCGAGCGTGCTCGGGCGATAATCTTTAAGTCTTGGTAGGGTACCTTTTCTCTGCAGCTGAATGTACGTAATCGTGTGATATGATGTCATGAATGTAACTGTACAATTTTTCGCGGTTTTACCCAAAAGTATATATTTTCTTTTATTGCTGAATGGGCCCGCTCTTGACTTCGAAAACGCCTGATGGAAAGCGATGGATGAGGTCTATGATGGAACGAGCCAGAAGCTGCCTAAGACATTGGAACTCCCACGCATCGACGAAACGTTCCAATAAAAAAGAATCGTCAAAACCGGATAACTCTGTATGTGTGGTTTTTTATATATAATAATAATTATGGTGGTGAAAACATTTTTGTTATAACTCTGATGGACTATCACCCCTTATGGAATCACTGGTCCCCAAGTCACAGGCTATAAACCTAATTTGGGTGCTAGGAGATTATACTTAATGCACTTTGTTGTATCATATTACTGTTCTAGTAATTTTGTAAACATTTTCTGGAAATAAACATTATTATTATTTTGAGTGTTTTTTTTCTCAGCCCTTAGGTTGGTTTTAGCTACATTTACGGGCCTAAGCCAAGTAAATGCAGCGTGTGGTGTGTATTAGGGTGTGTTTTCTTCCTCTAACTGCATGAATTTCCTAACAATTCTGCAGGTGTTTAAGATGGCAGCTTTCTGTAGGTTGATATAAACGGATTCTTCTAAGTCTATTAGTTTTAGGCTACTGAGAAGGTGGTTGGGAATAACCCCAGTCGTGGAGACAACTATAGGGATAACGTACACTTTTTCTTGACTCCAGATTCTTGTGATTTCTTCCTTAAGTTCAGCATATTTACTTATTTTTTCAGATATGGTTTTTTGGAGGTTATGAGTATTGGGAACTGCAATGTCTATGAGGTATGTGATTTTTCTTATTTTATAGAGCCGGCAGTCCGTGTGCGCGGCCAGCGCGCGGCCCGTGCCGACCGACACGGCCGTGCCGACCGACACAGACACTACCGGGCCGGCACGGCGCGCTCGGCACTCGGTACGTACCTTCGGTGTCGGTGGCCGAGTCGAGGATCTTGTTGAACTTGTCCTTCCAGCTCGTGGACTGCGGCTCGCCGCCGGCCTGCATGGCGCGCGACATGAGCCGGTAGTCCGTGTGCGCGGCCAGCGCGCGGCCCGTGCCGACCGACACGGCCGTGCCGACCGACACAGACACTACCGGGCCGGCACGGCGCGCTCGGCACTCGGTACGTACCTTCGGTGTCGGTGGCCGAGTCGAGGATCTTGTTGAACTTGTCCTTCCAGCTCGTGGACTGCGGCTCGCCGCCGGCCTGCATGGCGCGCGACATGAGCCGGTAGTCCGTGTGCGCGGCCAGCGCGCGGCCCGTGCCGACCGACACGGCCGTGCCGACCGACACAGACACTACCGGGCCGGCACGGCGCGCTCGGCACTCGGTACGTACCTTCGGTGTCGGTGGCCGAGTCGAGGATCTTGTTGAACTTGTCCTTCCAGCTCGTGGACTGCGGCTCGCCGCCGGCCTGCATGGCGCGCGACATGAGCCGGTAGTCCGTGTGCGCGGCCAGCGCGCGGCCCGTGCCGACCGACACGGCCGTGCCGACCGACACAGACACTACCGGGCCGGCACGGCGCGCTCGGCACTCGGTACGTACCTTCGGTGTCGGTGGCCGAGTCGAGGATCTTGTTGAACTTGTCCTTCCAGCTCGTGGACTGCGGCTCGCCGCCGGCCTGCATGGCGCGCGACATGAGCCGGTAGTCCGTGTGCGCGGCCAGCGCGCGGCCCGTGCCGACCGACACGGCCGTGCCGACCGACACAGACACTACCGGGCCGGCACGGCGCGCTCGGCACTCGGTACGTACCTTCGGTGTCGGTGGCCGAGTCGAGGATCTTGTTGAACTTGTCCTTCCAGCTCGTGGACTGCGGCTCGCCGCCGGCCTGCATGGCGCGCGACATGAGCCGGTAGTCCGTGTGCGCGGCCAGCGCGCGGCCCGTGCCGACCGACACGGCCGTGCCGACCGACACAGACACTACCGGGCCGGCACGGCGCGCTCGGCACTCGGTACGTACCTTCGGTGTCGGTGGCCGAGTCGAGGATCTTGTTGAACTTGTCCTTCCAGCTCGTGGACTGCGGCTCGCCGCCGGCCTGCATGGCGCGCGACATGAGCCGGTAGTCCGTGTGCGCGGCCAGCGCGCGGCCCGTGCCGACCGACACGGCCGTGCCGACCGACACAGACACTACCGGGCCGGCACGGCGCGCTCGGCACTCGGTACGTACCTTCGGTGTCGGTGGCCGAGTCGAGGATCTTGTTGAACTTGTCCTTCCAGCTCGTGGACTGCGGCTCGCCGCCGGCCTGCATGGCGCGCGACATGAGCCGGTAGTCCGTGTGCGCGGCCAGCGCGCGGCCCGTGCCGACCGACACGGCCGTGCCGACCGACACAGACACTACCGGGCCGGCACGGCGCGCTCGGCACTCGGTACGTACCTTCGGTGTCGGTGGCCGAGTCGAGGATCTTGTTGAACTTGTCCTTCCAGCTCGTGGACTGCGGCTCGCCGCCGGCCTGCATGGCGCGCGACATGAGCCGGTAGTCCGTGTGCGCGGCCAGCGCGCGGCCCGTGCCGACCGACACGGCCGTGCCGACCGACACAGACACTACCGGGCCGGCACGGCGCGCTCGGCACTCGGTACGTACCTTCGGTGTCGGTGGCCGAGTCGAGGATCTTGTTGAACTTGTCCTTCCAGCTCGTGGACTGCGGCTCGCCGCCGGCCTGCATGGCGCGCGACATGAGCCGGTAGTCCGTGTGCGCGGCCAGCGCGCGGCCCGTGCCGACCGACACGGCCGTGCCGACCGACACAGACACTACCGGGCCGGCACGGCGCGCTCGGCACTCGGTACGTACCTTCGGTGTCGGTGGCCGAGTCGAGGATCTTGTTGAACTTGTCCTTCCAGCTCGTGGACTGCGGCTCGCCGCCGGCCTGCATGGCGCGCGACATGAGCCGGTAGTCCGTGTGCGCGGCCAGCGCGCGGCCCGTGCCGACCGACACGGCCGTGCCGACCGACACAGACACTACCGGGCCGGCACGGCGCGCTCGGCACTCGGTACGTACCTTCGGTGTCGGTGGCCGAGTCGAGGATCTTGTTGAACTTGTCCTTCCAGCTCGTGGACTGCGGCTCGCCGCCGGCCTGCATGGCGCGCGACATGAGCCGGTAGTCCGTGTGCGCGGCCAGCGCGCGGCCCGTGCCGACCGACACGGCCGTGCCGACCGACACAGACACTACCGGGCCGGCACGGCGCGCTCGGCACTCGGTACGTACCTTCGGTGTCGGTGGCCGAGTCGAGGATCTTGTTGAACTTGTCCTTCCAGCTCGTGGACTGCGGCTCGCCGCCGGCCTGCATGGCGCGCGACATGAGCCGGTAGTCCGTGTGCGCGGCCAGCGCGCGGCCCGTGCCGACCGACACGGCCGTGCCGACCGACACAGACACTACCGGGCCGGCACGGCGCGCTCGGCACTCGGTACGTACCTTCGGTGTCGGTGGCCGAGTCGAGGATCTTGTTGAACTTGTCCTTCCAGCTCGTGGACTGCGGCTCGCCGCCGGCCTGCATGGCGCGCGACATGAGCCGGTAGTCCGTGTGCGCGGCCAGCGCGCGGCCCGTGCCGACCGACACGGCCGTGCCGACCGACACAGACACTACCGGGCCGGCACGGCGCGCTCGGCACTCGGTACGTACCTTCGGTGTCGGTGGCCGAGTCGAGGATCTTGTTGAACTTGTCCTTCCAGCTCGTGGACTGCGGCTCGCCGCCGGCCTGCATGGCGCGCGACATGAGCCGGTAGTCCGTGTGCGCGGCCAGCGCGCGGCCCGTGCCGACCGACACGGCCGTGCCGACCGACACAGACACTACCGGGCCGGCACGGCGCGCTCGGCACTCGGTACGTACCTTCGGTGTCGGTGGCCGAGTCGAGGATCTTGTTGAACTTGTCCTTCCAGCTCGTGGACTGCGGCTCGCCGCCGGCCTGCATGGCGCGCGACATGAGCCGGTAGTCCGTGTGCGCGGCCAGCGCGCGGCCCGTGCCGACCGACACGGCCGTGCCGACCGACACAGACACTACCGGGCCGGCACGGCGCGCTCGGCACTCGGTACGTACCTTCGGTGTCGGTGGCCGAGTCGAGGATCTTGTTGAACTTGTCCTTCCAGCTCGTGGACTGCGGCTCGCCGCCGGCCTGCATGGCGCGCGACATGAGCCGGTAGTCCGTGTGCGCGGCCAGCGCGCGGCCCGTGCCGACCGACACGGCCGTGCCGACCGACACAGACACTACCGGGCCGGCACGGCGCGCTCGGCACTCGGTACGTACCTTCGGTGTCGGTGGCCGAGTCGAGGATCTTGTTGAACTTGTCCTTCCAGCTCGTGGACTGCGGCTCGCCGCCGGCCTGCATGGCGCGCGACATGAGCCGGTAGTCCGTGTGCGCGGCCAGCGCGCGGCCCGTGCCGACCGACACGGCCGTGCCGACCGACACAGACACTACCGGGCCGGCACGGCGCGCTCGGCACTCGGTACGTACCTTCGGTGTCGGTGGCCGAGTCGAGGATCTTGTTGAACTTGTCCTTCCAGCTCGTGGACTGCGGCTCGCCGCCGGCCTGCATGGCGCGCGACATGAGCCGGTAGTCCGTGTGCGCGGCCAGCGCGCGGCCCGTGCCGACCGACACGGCCGTGCCGACCGACACAGACACTACCGGGCCGGCACGGCGCGCTCGGCACTCGGTACGTACCTTCGGTGTCGGTGGCCGAGTCGAGGATCTTGTTGAACTTGTCCTTCCAGCTCGTGGACTGCGGCTCGCCGCCGGCCTGCATGGCGCGCGACATGAGCCGGTAGTCCGTGTGCGCGGCCAGCGCGCGGCCCGTGCCGACCGACACGGCCGTGCCGACCGACACAGACACTACCGGGCCGGCACGGCGCGCTCGGCACTCGGTACGTACCTTCGGTGTCGGTGGCCGAGTCGAGGATCTTGTTGAACTTGTCCTTCCAGCTCGTGGACTGCGGCTCGCCGCCGGCCTGCATGGCGCGCGACATGAGCCGGTAGTCCGTGTGCGCGGCCAGCGCGCGGCCCGTGCCGACCGACACGGCCGTGCCGACCGACACAGACACTACCGGGCCGGCACGGCGCGCTCGGCACTCGGTACGTACCTTCGGTGTCGGTGGCCGAGTCGAGGATCTTGTTGAACTTGTCCTTCCAGCTCGTGGACTGCGGCTCGCCGCCGGCCTGCATGGCGCGCGACATGAGCCGGTAGTCCGTGTGCGCGGCCAGCGCGCGGCCCGTGCCGACCGACACGGCCGTGCCGACCGACACAGACACTACCGGGCCGGCACGGCGCGCTCGGCACTCGGTACGTACCTTCGGTGTCGGTGGCCGAGTCGAGGATCTTGTTGAACTTGTCCTTCCAGCTCGTGGACTGCGGCTCGCCGCCGGCCTGCATGGCGCGCGACATGAGCCGGTAGTCCGTGTGCGCGGCCAGCGCGCGGCCCGTGCCGACCGACACGGCCGTGCCGACCGACACAGACACTACCGGGCCGGCACGGCGCGCTCGGCACTCGGTACGTACCTTCGGTGTCGGTGGCCGAGTCGAGGATCTTGTTGAACTTGTCCTTCCAGCTCGTGGACTGCGGCTCGCCGCCGGCCTGCATGGCGCGCGACATGAGCCGGTAGTCCGTGTGCGCGGCCAGCGCGCGGCCCGTGCCGACCGACACGGCCGTGCCGACCGACACAGACACTACCGGGCCGGCACGGCGCGCTCGGCACTCGGTACGTACCTTCGGTGTCGGTGGCCGAGTCGAGGATCTTGTTGAACTTGTCCTTCCAGCTCGTGGACTGCGGCTCGCCGCCGGCCTGCATGGCGCGCGACATGAGCCGGTAGTCCGTGTGCGCGGCCAGCGCGCGGCCCGTGCCGACCGACACGGCCGTGCCGACCGACACAGACACTACCGGGCCGGCACGGCGCGCTCGGCACTCGGTACGTACCTTCGGTGTCGGTGGCCGAGTCGAGGATCTTGTTGAACTTGTCCTTCCAGCTCGTGGACTGCGGCTCGCCGCCGGCCTGCATGGCGCGCGACATGAGCCGGTAGTCCGTGTGCGCGGCCAGCGCGCGGCCCGTGCCGACCGACACGGCCGTGCCGACCGACACAGACACTACCGGGCCGGCACGGCGCGCTCGGCACTCGGTACGTACCTTCGGTGTCGGTGGCCGAGTCGAGGATCTTGTTGAACTTGTCCTTCCAGCTCGTGGACTGCGGCTCGCCGCCGGCCTGCATGGCGCGCGACATGAGCCGGTAGTCCGTGTGCGCGGCCAGCGCGCGGCCCGTGCCGACCGACACGGCCGTGCCGACCGACACAGACACTACCGGGCCGGCACGGCGCGCTCGGCACTCGGTACGTACCTTCGGTGTCGGTGGCCGAGTCGAGGATCTTGTTGAACTTGTCCTTCCAGCTCGTGGACTGCGGCTCGCCGCCGGCCTGCATGGCGCGCGACATGAGCCGGTAGTCCGTGTGCGCGGCCAGCGCGCGGCCCGTGCCGACCGACACGGCCGTGCCGACCGACACAGACACTACCGGGCCGGCACGGCGCGCTCGGCACTCGGTACGTACCTTCGGTGTCGGTGGCCGAGTCGAGGATCTTGTTGAACTTGTCCTTCCAGCTCGTGGACTGCGGCTCGCCGCCGGCCTGCATGGCGCGCGACATGAGCCGGTAGTCCGTGTGCGCGGCCAGCGCGCGGCCCGTGCCGACCGACACGGCCGTGCCGACCGACACAGACACTACCGGGCCGGCACGGCGCGCTCGGCACTCGGTACGTACCTTCGGTGTCGGTGGCCGAGTCGAGGATCTTGTTGAACTTGTCCTTCCAGCTCGTGGACTGCGGCTCGCCGCCGGCCTGCATGGCGCGCGACATGAGCCGGTAGTCCGTGTGCGCGGCCAGCGCGCGGCCCGTGCCGACCGACACGGCCGTGCCGACCGACACAGACACTACCGGGCCGGCACGGCGCGCTCGGCACTCGGTACGTACCTTCGGTGTCGGTGGCCGAGTCGAGGATCTTGTTGAACTTGTCCTTCCAGCTCGTGGACTGCGGCTCGCCGCCGGCCTGCATGGCGCGCGACATGAGCCGGTAGTCCGTGTGCGCGGCCAGCGCGCGGCCCGTGCCGACCGACACGGCCGTGCCGACCGACACAGACACTACCGGGCCGGCACGGCGCGCTCGGCACTCGGTACGTACCTTCGGTGTCGGTGGCCGAGTCGAGGATCTTGTTGAACTTGTCCTTCCAGCTCGTGGACTGCGGCTCGCCGCCGGCCTGCATGGCGCGCGACATGAGCCGGTAGTCCGTGTGCGCGGCCAGCGCGCGGCCCGTGCCGACCGACACGGCCGTGCCGACCGACACAGACACTACCGGGCCGGCACGGCGCGCTCGGCACTCGGTACGTACCTTCGGTGTCGGTGGCCGAGTCGAGGATCTTGTTGAACTTGTCCTTCCAGCTCGTGGACTGCGGCTCGCCGCCGGCCTGCATGGCGCGCGACATGAGCCGGTAGTCCGTGTGCGCGGCCAGCGCGCGGCCCGTGCCGACCGACACGGCCGTGCCGACCGACACAGACACTACCGGGCCGGCACGGCGCGCTCGGCACTCGGTACGTACCTTCGGTGTCGGTGGCCGAGTCGAGGATCTTGTTGAACTTGTCCTTCCAGCTCGTGGACTGCGGCTCGCCGCCGGCCTGCATGGCGCGCGACATGAGCCGGTAGTCCGTGTGCGCGGCCAGCGCGCGGCCCGTGCCGACCGACACGGCCGTGCCGACCGACACAGACACTACCGGGCCGGCACGGCGCGCTCGGCACTCGGTACGTACCTTCGGTGTCGGTGGCCGAGTCGAGGATCTTGTTGAACTTGTCCTTCCAGCTCGTGGACTGCGGCTCGCCGCCGGCCTGCATGGCGCGCGACATGAGCCGGTAGTCCGTGTGCGCGGCCAGCGCGCGGCCCGTGCCGACCGACACGGCCGTGCCGACCGACACAGACACTACCGGGCCGGCACGGCGCGCTCGGCACTCGGTACGTACCTTCGGTGTCGGTGGCCGAGTCGAGGATCTTGTTGAACTTGTCCTTCCAGCTCGTGGACTGCGGCTCGCCGCCGGCCTGCATGGCGCGCGACATGAGCCGGTAGTCCGTGTGCGCGGCCAGCGCGCGGCCCGTGCCGACCGACACGGCCGTGCCGACCGACACAGACACTACCGGGCCGGCACGGCGCGCTCGGCACTCGGTACGTACCTTCGGTGTCGGTGGCCGAGTCGAGGATCTTGTTGAACTTGTCCTTCCAGCTCGTGGACTGCGGCTCGCCGCCGGCCTGCATGGCGCGCGACATGAGCCGGTAGTCCGTGTGCGCGGCCAGCGCGCGGCCCGTGCCGACCGACACGGCCGTGCCGACCGACACAGACACTACCGGGCCGGCACGGCGCGCTCGGCACTCGGTACGTACCTTCGGTGTCGGTGGCCGAGTCGAGGATCTTGTTGAACTTGTCCTTCCAGCTCGTGGACTGCGGCTCGCCGCCGGCCTGCATGGCGCGCGACATGAGCCGGTAGTCCGTGTGCGCGGCCAGCGCGCGGCCCGTGCCGACCGACACGGCCGTGCCGACCGACACAGACACTACCGGGCCGGCACGGCGCGCTCGGCACTCGGTACGTACCTTCGGTGTCGGTGGCCGAGTCGAGGATCTTGTTGAACTTGTCCTTCCAGCTCGTGGACTGCGGCTCGCCGCCGGCCTGCATGGCGCGCGACATGAGCCGGTAGTCCGTGTGCGCGGCCAGCGCGCGGCCCGTGCCGACCGACACGGCCGTGCCGACCGACACAGACACTACCGGGCCGGCACGGCGCGCTCGGCACTCGGTACGTACCTTCGGTGTCGGTGGCCGAGTCGAGGATCTTGTTGAACTTGTCCTTCCAGCTCGTGGACTGCGGCTCGCCGCCGGCCTGCATGGCGCGCGACATGAGCCGGTAGTCCGTGTGCGCGGCCAGCGCGCGGCCCGTGCCGACCGACACGGCCGTGCCGACCGACACAGACACTACCGGGCCGGCACGGCGCGCTCGGCACTCGGTACGTACCTTCGGTGTCGGTGGCCGAGTCGAGGATCTTGTTGAACTTGTCCTTCCAGCTCGTGGACTGCGGCTCGCCGCCGGCCTGCATGGCGCGCGACATGAGCCGGTAGTCCGTGTGCGCGGCCAGCGCGCGGCCCGTGCCGACCGACACGGCCGTGCCGACCGACACAGACACTACCGGGCCGGCACGGCGCGCTCGGCACTCGGTACGTACCTTCGGTGTCGGTGGCCGAGTCGAGGATCTTGTTGAACTTGTCCTTCCAGCTCGTGGACTGCGGCTCGCCGCCGGCCTGCATGGCGCGCGACATGAGCCGGTAGTCCGTGTGCGCGGCCAGCGCGCGGCCCGTGCCGACCGACACGGCCGTGCCGACCGACACAGACACTACCGGGCCGGCACGGCGCGCTCGGCACTCGGTACGTACCTTCGGTGTCGGTGGCCGAGTCGAGGATCTTGTTGAACTTGTCCTTCCAGCTCGTGGACTGCGGCTCGCCGCCGGCCTGCATGGCGCGCGACATGAGCCGGTAGTCCGTGTGCGCGGCCAGCGCGCGGCCCGTGCCGACCGACACGGCCGTGCCGACCGACACAGACACTACCGGGCCGGCACGGCGCGCTCGGCACTCGGTACGTACCTTCGGTGTCGGTGGCCGAGTCGAGGATCTTGTTGAACTTGTCCTTCCAGCTCGTGGACTGCGGCTCGCCGCCGGCCTGCATGGCGCGCGACATGAGCCGGTAGTCCGTGTGCGCGGCCAGCGCGCGGCCCGTGCCGACCGACACGGCCGTGCCGACCGACACAGACACTACCGGGCCGGCACGGCGCGCTCGGCACTCGGTACGTACCTTCGGTGTCGGTGGCCGAGTCGAGGATCTTGTTGAACTTGTCCTTCCAGCTCGTGGACTGCGGCTCGCCGCCGGCCTGCATGGCGCGCGACATGAGCCGGTAGTCCGTGTGCGCGGCCAGCGCGCGGCCCGTGCCGACCGACACGGCCGTGCCGACCGACACAGACACTACCGGGCCGGCACGGCGCGCTCGGCACTCGGTACGTACCTTCGGTGTCGGTGGCCGAGTCGAGGATCTTGTTGAACTTGTCCTTCCAGCTCGTGGACTGCGGCTCGCCGCCGGCCTGCATGGCGCGCGACATGAGCCGGTAGTCCGTGTGCGCGGCCAGCGCGCGGCCCGTGCCGACCGACACGGCCGTGCCGACCGACACAGACACTACCGGGCCGGCACGGCGCGCTCGGCACTCGGTACGTACCTTCGGTGTCGGTGGCCGAGTCGAGGATCTTGTTGAACTTGTCCTTCCAGCTCGTGGACTGCGGCTCGCCGCCGGCCTGCATGGCGCGCGACATGAGCCGGTAGTCCGTGTGCGCGGCCAGCGCGCGGCCCGTGCCGACCGACACGGCCGTGCCGACCGACACAGACACTACCGGGCCGGCACGGCGCGCTCGGCACTCGGTACGTACCTTCGGTGTCGGTGGCCGAGTCGAGGATCTTGTTGAACTTGTCCTTCCAGCTCGTGGACTGCGGCTCGCCGCCGGCCTGCATGGCGCGCGACATGAGCCGGTAGTCCGTGTGCGCGGCCAGCGCGCGGCCCGTGCCGACCGACACGGCCGTGCCGACCGACACAGACACTACCGGGCCGGCACGGCGCGCTCGGCACTCGGTACGTACCTTCGGTGTCGGTGGCCGAGTCGAGGATCTTGTTGAACTTGTCCTTCCAGCTCGTGGACTGCGGCTCGCCGCCGGCCTGCATGGCGCGCGACATGAGCCGGTAGTCCGTGTGCGCGGCCAGCGCGCGGCCCGTGCCGACCGACACGGCCGTGCCGACCGACACAGACACTACCGGGCCGGCACGGCGCGCTCGGCACTCGGTACGTACCTTCGGTGTCGGTGGCCGAGTCGAGGATCTTGTTGAACTTGTCCTTCCAGCTCGTGGACTGCGGCTCGCCGCCGGCCTGCATGGCGCGCGACATGAGCCGGTAGTCCGTGTGCGCGGCCAGCGCGCGGCCCGTGCCGACCGACACGGCCGTGCCGACCGACACAGACACTACCGGGCCGGCACGGCGCGCTCGGCACTCGGTACGTACCTTCGGTGTCGGTGGCCGAGTCGAGGATCTTGTTGAACTTGTCCTTCCAGCTCGTGGACTGCGGCTCGCCGCCGGCCTGCATGGCGCGCGACATGAGCCGGTAGTCCGTGTGCGCGGCCAGCGCGCGGCCCGTGCCGACCGACACGGCCGTGCCGACCGACACAGACACTACCGGGCCGGCACGGCGCGCTCGGCACTCGGTACGTACCTTCGGTGTCGGTGGCCGAGTCGAGGATCTTGTTGAACTTGTCCTTCCAGCTCGTGGACTGCGGCTCGCCGCCGGCCTGCATGGCGCGCGACATGAGCCGGTAGTCCGTGTGCGCGGCCAGCGCGCGGCCCGTGCCGACCGACACGGCCGTGCCGACCGACACAGACACTACCGGGCCGGCACGGCGCGCTCGGCACTCGGTACGTACCTTCGGTGTCGGTGGCCGAGTCGAGGATCTTGTTGAACTTGTCCTTCCAGCTCGTGGACTGCGGCTCGCCGCCGGCCTGCATGGCGCGCGACATGAGCCGGTAGTCCGTGTGCGCGGCCAGCGCGCGGCCCGTGCCGACCGACACGGCCGTGCCGACCGACACAGACACTACCGGGCCGGCACGGCGCGCTCGGCACTCGGTACGTACCTTCGGTGTCGGTGGCCGAGTCGAGGATCTTGTTGAACTTGTCCTTCCAGCTCGTGGACTGCGGCTCGCCGCCGGCCTGCATGGCGCGCGACATGAGCCGGTAGTCCGTGTGCGCGGCCAGCGCGCGGCCCGTGCCGACCGACACGGCCGTGCCGACCGACACAGACACTACCGGGCCGGCACGGCGCGCTCGGCACTCGGTACGTACCTTCGGTGTCGGTGGCCGAGTCGAGGATCTTGTTGAACTTGTCCTTCCAGCTCGTGGACTGCGGCTCGCCGCCGGCCTGCATGGCGCGCGACATGAGCCGGTAGTCCGTGTGCGCGGCCAGCGCGCGGCCCGTGCCGACCGACACGGCCGTGCCGACCGACACAGACACTACCGGGCCGGCACGGCGCGCTCGGCACTCGGTACGTACCTTCGGTGTCGGTGGCCGAGTCGAGGATCTTGTTGAACTTGTCCTTCCAGCTCGTGGACTGCGGCTCGCCGCCGGCCTGCATGGCGCGCGACATGAGCCGGTAGTCCGTGTGCGCGGCCAGCGCGCGGCCCGTGCCGACCGACACGGCCGTGCCGACCGACACAGACACTACCGGGCCGGCACGGCGCGCTCGGCACTCGGTACGTACCTTCGGTGTCGGTGGCCGAGTCGAGGATCTTGTTGAACTTGTCCTTCCAGCTCGTGGACTGCGGCTCGCCGCCGGCCTGCATGGCGCGCGACATGAGCCGGTAGTCCGTGTGCGCGGCCAGCGCGCGGCCCGTGCCGACCGACACGGCCGTGCCGACCGACACAGACACTACCGGGCCGGCACGGCGCGCTCGGCACTCGGTACGTACCTTCGGTGTCGGTGGCCGAGTCGAGGATCTTGTTGAACTTGTCCTTCCAGCTCGTGGACTGCGGCTCGCCGCCGGCCTGCATGGCGCGCGACATGAGCCGGTAGTCCGTGTGCGCGGCCAGCGCGCGGCCCGTGCCGACCGACACGGCCGTGCCGACCGACACAGACACTACCGGGCCGGCACGGCGCGCTCGGCACTCGGTACGTACCTTCGGTGTCGGTGGCCGAGTCGAGGATCTTGTTGAACTTGTCCTTCCAGCTCGTGGACTGCGGCTCGCCGCCGGCCTGCATGGCGCGCGACATGAGCCGGTAGTCCGTGTGCGCGGCCAGCGCGCGGCCCGTGCCGACCGACACGGCCGTGCCGACCGACACAGACACTACCGGGCCGGCACGGCGCGCTCGGCACTCGGTACGTACCTTCGGTGTCGGTGGCCGAGTCGAGGATCTTGTTGAACTTGTCCTTCCAGCTCGTGGACTGCGGCTCGCCGCCGGCCTGCATGGCGCGCGAACATGAGCCGGTAGTCCGTGTGCGCGGCCAGCGCGCGGCCCGTGCCGACCGACACGGCCGTGCCGACCGACACAGACACTACCGGGCCGGCACGGCGCGCTCGGCACTCGGTACGTACCTTCGGTGTCGGTGGCCGAGTCGAGGATCTTGTTGAACTTGTCCTTCCAGCTCGTGGACTGCGGCTCGCCGCCGGCCTGCATGGCGCGCGACATGAGCCGGTAGTCCGTGTGCGCGGCCAGCGCGCGGCCCGTGCCGACCGACACGGCCGTGCCGACCGACACAGACACTACCGGGCCGGCACGGCGCGCTCGGCACTCGGTACGTACCTTCGGTGTCGGTGGCCGAGTCGAGGATCTTGTTGAACTTGTCCTTCCAGCTCGTGGACTGCGGCTCGCCGCCGGCCTGCATGGCGCGCGACATGAGCCGGTAGTCCGTGTGCGCGGCCAGCGCGCGGCCCGTGCCGACCGACACGGCCGTGCCGACCGACACAGACACTACCGGGCCGGCACGGCGCGCTCGGCACTCGGTACGTACCTTCGGTGTCGGTGGCCGAGTCGAGGATCTTGTTGAACTTGTCCTTCCAGCTCGTGGACTGCGGCTCGCCGCCGGCCTGCATGGCGCGCGACATGAGCCGGTAGTCCGTGTGCGCGGCCAGCGCGCGGCCCGTGCCGACCGACACGGCCGTGCCGACCGACACAGACACTACCGGGCCGGCACGGCGCGCTCGGCACTCGGTACGTACCTTCGGTGTCGGTGGCCGAGTCGAGGATCTTGTTGAACTTGTCCTTCCAGCTCGTGGACTGCGGCTCGCCGCCGGCCTGCATGGCGCGCGACATGAGCCGGTAGTCCGTGTGCGCGGCCAGCGCGCGGCCCGTGCCGACCGACACGGCCGTGCCGACCGACACAGACACTACCGGGCCGGCACGGCGCGCTCGGCACTCGGTACGTACCTTCGGTGTCGGTGGCCGAGTCGAGGATCTTGTTGAACTTGTCCTTCCAGCTCGTGGACTGCGGCTCGCCGCCGGCCTGCATGGCGCGCGACATGAGCCGGTAGTCCGTGTGCGCGGCCAGCGCGCGGCCCGTGCCGACCGACACGGCCGTGCCGACCGACACAGACACTACCGGGCCGGCACGGCGCGCTCGGCACTCGGTACGTAACCTTCGGTGTCGGTGGCCGAGTCGAGGATCTTGTTGAACTTGTCCTTCCAGCTCGTGGACTGCGGCTCGCCGCCGGCCTGCATGGGCGCGCGACATGAGCCGGTAGTCCGTGTGCGCGGCCAGCGCGCGGCCCGTGCCGACCGACACGGCCGTGCCGACCGACACAGACACTACCGGGCCGGCACGGGCTCGGCACTCGGTACGTACCTTCGGTGTCGGTGGCCGAGTCGAGGATCTTGTTGAACTTGTCCTTCCAGCTCGTGGACTGCG